>CM061921.1:326617644-326889632 GCA_031002005.1 Vandiemenella viatica | reverse complement strand
GACATTAAATGTAAGTAACCAAACACATGCAAGGATAAAAAAAAAGACCGAATAACATTAATAAACAATGATATAAGGGACCGTTCACAAACTACGTGGCTCGGTCCAGGGGGGGCGAGGGGTTGACTGGAAGGCTACGCTAGGCTACGTGGTGGGAGGGGGGGGGGGGGTTCCGAGCCAGGCCACGTAGCTTTCCTTTCATAACATTTTTCACAGTTAAAATGAGGAATAGAACTCACAACAGCATGTGAATATTTATTTCCCTCATTTAATTATCTCCGTATGTAATTTACAATAGTCTGACAAGAGATAACAGTACAAAATGTCTTCTGGAATCAAAAGGGGAAAAAAGCTACGTGCTACGTGGGGAGGGGGGGGAGGCGGGGTAGAGGCAAAAGCCACGTAGGGCTACGTGGGGGGGGGGGAGGGGGGTTCACAGGAGGCCAAAATGAAGCTACGTGGTTTATGCACGCTCCCTAAAAGACAGAAATGAAACCTACTATTCGATTAATGACGATGTTATTCGAAATGTTGACCTTCCGCGGCATAACAGGCGTACGTAATACGTAAATAAACCTTAAGCTGCACATTAGTCCATTTATTCGATACGCCATACATCAGTCAGTGAGTAATGTGTTTTGAGTGAGCACCGTACACAATGCCTCGCACATTTTCTCATCAGTCATCAAGAATACGCCGCTATTGTCTTTGTGTATGGTTTTTGCAACGGTAACGCACGTGCAGCCGTACGAGAGCATGCGAATCGATTTCCGGGTAGGGTAGTACCACATCGCCAGGTACTGAAACGTTTCGTAGTCTTCGTGAGACTGGATCAGCCAGCCTGCACCGAGAAGGCAATGAATTTCAGGCAGCTTCCATCGCCCTGGCACGAGTATTCGCAGAGCGTCAGCCGCGTTACGGATATCACGTCAAACGGTCTGGTGTACTTTAAGAGGCGATAATCGTCGTACAACAATAACTTAATAAAACAAAACTATGACTTCCATAAAAAGCCAGCTCACAACCCCCTATTCAGAAAAAAGTCAGGGGGCTACAACGCCCTGGTACTTTAGTTTTTACATGGGTTTCGGCCCAACCAGATGTCTGTCTGTACGTATAATATCCAAAGAGTTCACGGATTATTGCCTCAGGATTTCCAGAATCGAGTAAATTTTTGTAATGGATTTCTTCAGAGGTGTGAGACTGATAATCAATTTCTCTCGAGTATCTTGTGGACAGACGAAGCTACATTTACAAGAAGAGGAAGTATCAATCAACGAAACTCTCACATCTGTGCTCATCATAATCCACGAGTAGTTAGGGTGACCAATTACCAGCTAGAGTTTTCCGTTAATGTTTGTATGGGTATTCACAATAATCGTCTCGTAGGACCACATTTTTTACCACCAAGATTGAACGCACAGACTTTCGCGGCTTTCCTGGAGAACGACCTCCTGGGTTATCTTGAGGAGTTCACATTACAGGAACGATTGAACATGTGGATCCAATTAGATGGATGTCCAGCTCATTATGGTAGAGTTACTCGTGAATGGGTGAATGGAAATTATCCAGGTCGCTGGATTGGTCGAGGGGGATCTGTACTGTGGTGCGCACGCTCACCTGACCTTAAACCGCTGGACTTCTTTGCATGGGGTACATTACAACAGGAAGTGTATTCGGTATAATAACCTCAGAACAGCATCTTAGGGACAGAATCATGGCTGCAGCTCAGCGAGTTACCCCAGAGCAATGTTTGGCATCAAACCGAGCTGTCATATCACGGTGCAACGCCTGCATTGCCACGGGAGGACAACACTTTGAACAACATCTACATTAATGGAATACTCTGTTTTATTTCTGTTTCTTCCTTTATAATTACAGTGTATTATTAATATGTAATAAATAATATGATTTCTTAATTATTTGCATTTTTTTACTGTTACTCGGTTCGTTTATATTACTAAGTATTTTGTAGATAATTACAATAAAAATTAACATTCATTCAAACGTACTGTACTTGAGTTTAGCGTTTCAAAGTTCATTTTCCCGATTATCTCCGTAAGAAATGATAATGGAGAAAAATTTCGTTGGAACTTTTTGCTTATTTTTTAGCCCAAAATACGCTCCCAAAGTTTGGCCATTTAATTTTGGGAGATCCTGTATATACGTGAGAGCCCGCCTGCACTAACGTTTAGAGTTGAGTAAACAGGAAGGCAGTTCCTCATTTTCGTGGAAGTTTCTTCTCCTAGGGCTCGCTACAGACGGTCCAGAGATGTTACTGATTTTGTTTTCTCGTCATCTCCTTTGACCGCAAATATGATTTTGGGGCCAATATGTAACCAGTAAATTGTGTGAGGTGTAACTATTCTACATTTTGTGCCTTATTTCACGTTTCATTTTTTAAAAGATGTCTACAATGACAAATAGGTTACGAAACCCTAAAACCATAAATCACCCCCTGCTCTATTATTTGTTGTTATCGAAATGAAATGTTCTATCTAAACTTAAATTTGCGTTTCTTTTAATATACCTAGTTAAAAAATTTCATGCAACATCAGCCACACTTATCTGCAGCAATTTTGAGTGCGAAGGAATGAAAATGCAAAATCGTTATGCTATTGCTATTATTCTACGATTGCTGTTCTTTTATTAATGTCTGGTACTTCCCGATATTCGTGTACACATTAGGAGTGAAAAGAATAATGAATAATGATTAGAGTACCTTACTCGCATTTTCATCATACACAGGGACTCTTTAGATCATAGGTGTCAAACTCAATTTTGCAGAGGGCCGTATATTAAATTTAGAATGTGTAGGCGGGCCAGATTCAAATAAAAAAAATGTACTGAATCATTATAACATTTTATTTATTTAATTTTATAGTATGTAATATATAGTTGTAAAAAATCATATCAAAGTTATAAAAGAGGGTAATTATTTTGAGCTCGAGGATCCAGATACCTCTTGTTTTTGACAAACTCATTGATGTCATATTCGTTGTAATTATTTTAAGAATTGATTGGAGATGTTCATTCGTAAGTCTTGTGCGATGTTTGTTCTTATTTATTTTCATGACGGAAAACATCTGCTCACATAAATAGGTGCTACCAAACATGCTCAGAATGCGTGCTGCAAGCTTTTTTAATTCCGGGTAGTTATCCAAACTCTTGAAATATTGTGTATAAAATGTAAGAGCGTTAACCTCTTTCAAAATACTGTCCGATTGAAGATCTATCAACTCCATTTGCAAATGAACTGGTGCCTCTGAAGCTTCAAAATTGAATGGATTGTTGAAAATTGGGAATTCCATTTCATTTATTTTGTGGAAGTCTTCAAAACGATTGTTGAATTCCGTGATCAGATTTTGCAGAAGTTGAGAACATTGATCCAATTTTTTTTGTTCACTGTGCCAAATGATTTTAAATGAGGGAAATGATCCAAAGTTTGATTTTTTACCGGATTTTCCCACAGCCTCAACTTTGTTTCAAATGTTTGAATACATGAATACATTTGAGTGACAATCAGATTTTTACCCTGTAACTTTACATTCAGATCAGTCAAGTGTTTATTCATATCTACCAAAAAGGCACAATCAACCCACCAGTCATTGTCATAATCAATTGGGTTGCCTTTTTCTAACATGAAAGCTTGAATAGGGTCACGTAATGCAAAAAATCATTCTAAAACTACTCCTCGACTGAGCCAACGAACTTCGGTGAAATAAGGTACATCAGAAAACGTTTCGTCCAAATCTTGTAAAAACTGCCTGAACTTTCGGTGATTTAGTCCTCTGCTCCTTATAAAATTTACTATTTTAATTATAGGTGGCATGACATGGTCCATTTTTAAATGTTTGTATGCCAATGATTCCTGATGAATTATACAGTGAAATCCCACAAAATTCCCTGATGTTTTCTGTTTTAATTTAGTTACAACGCTCGAATGTTTGCCAGCCATGGCAGGAGCGCCATCCGTAGTTGTGCTGCTAAGTATATTCCAGTCGAGTTCATATTCTGCTATCAAATGCTAAATTGCAGAATAAATATCATTTGCTGTTGTAGTACCTGTCAATGGAACGCACTTTAATAGTTCTTCAGTTATTTCAAAGTTACTGTTAATACCTCGTATAAAAACAGCAAGTTGAGCTGTATCAACAGTATCAGTGCTCTCGTCAACAGCCAGTGAAAGGTTTGTAAGTTCCTTAATTTTCTCCTTCAATTGAAGAACCAAATTTTGAGATAAATCATTTATTCTTGAAGCAACAGAGTTTCTTGACAGCGAAATATTTTGAATTATTTACAGATGGAAATGAAACATCGGCAACTTTCAACATACAGTCTTTAATAAAATCACCATCAGTGAAAGGTTTTGATCTCTTGGCGATTTCTAATGCAATAATAAAACTTTATTTCAGCGCATCTTCGCTCTCAGTATTAGCTTTAGTAAACATCGATTGTTGACCTTGAAGTTTAGATTTTAAAGAAGACAATGTGTCCATTCTTATTTTTTCAGTGTAACAATCGAATTTTGATTTATGATTCGTATCATAATGTCTCTTCAAGTTAAACTCCTTACAAACAGAAACTGTTTGATTGCAAATCAAACACAGTGGTTTACCTTTCCATTCTATGAAAAAATATGCAATTTCCCATTTAGACTGAAAAACTCTGCTCTCACTATCAACTTTACGTTTTTTTGACATTATGCCAAAATCGTAACAATTATGGAACTCGACACAACAATTATGGATATCGCACGCGCACGACACAAACAAATGCACAATACCTTCACAATCGACTCAACAGACTCACGTCGCGCCGATGCACTCCTTTTATATCGATAAGGAAAGTTCTAGTCTAGACTCGAAGCGCGTGGAAGATTCCGCTTATTGCTAAGAGATGGCGTTACTGTCTGTCTCTCTCGCTTGTCTAGGCACGGGCTACCCTTGAAATTACTTATAAATGCAGTGTGCGCATTTTAAAACTTCCGTAGAGGAATCGAGTGAAGTATAAATGCTCTAAAAAACATGATTCTTCTTTCTATGTCACATTGCGATCGCGGGCCATATTGATAGGGCCCGGGGGCCGGATGCGGCCGGCGGGCCGTATCTTTAACATCAATGCTTTAGATGAACAATACATGCTAGCATGCAGTGCAATACGGCAACCTCGAATCAGAACAAGGAAATTGATGACATGATAGCGCTACGGAATTTGCTTCAGAACCACAGTAAAATTATTCATTCTCATTCAGCTAAAGTCGAGAGAAGACTTCATTTCGTAGCTTGGCCAAGGATCACTTGCGCCAGCTTATATCAAACTGATTTGATATTTTTCGCACGGTGGAACTTAGCTAAATTCACCACCAATGACTAGCGTTGGGAAATTGTCTTTTAGCTCAGGCATTTATATCGTCTAATGTTCTGAAACGCAGATTTCTTTTCAAGAGCAATAAATTAGGATTTTACTAATATAAAACGGTTTCACAAGTAACAGAATACGCGTTTTTTATCAGCGAGAATGGGGTTTTGTAGACGGTGTTGTGGATAAATTTTCTTAGGAGAGTTACCACATTTTATTGTAACAATAAGAGTAAATTTGAGTTTTTGGGAAACGTTGTGTAGAAATAGAGTACGTTTATTGTTTATGTTTGAACATATTTTTCATTGCTTTTTGACACATTCAGCAAATAGTTATTCTTCCTAAATACTTTCACAACATCTGTAGAGTCTATGTTTAAATCAAAATACGAGGCATAGTTTAAAGTAAGTTCCGTTATCGATTGTTGCCGTTGCAGTGCTGAGACCGTCGTTTGGCGCAGTGACCGACCACGCAGTCTGTGAAATACGGTCGGTCGTTTTGATATGGTTTATTTGAAGCCATGGAAAAACTCAAATCTGGATGCCCGGACGGGGATTCGAACCGGCTTCCTTCCGAATGCGATGAATTTCCTTTTCATTGCCGATGAAATATGCCTCCATTCCATGGAATGCTGCTTCGATTCAGGTGTCACGTGACACACCCAAACCTCGTCACCTGCCATGACACGTGTGACAAAGGCTAATGCGCTGGAAGCCCGTTTGTTTTGTGTTCCTCGGTGAGCATCTTCGGCACCCATCGTGAGTACAACTTTCGAAACTGTAATCGATCAGTCACAATGTTGTAAAGAACAGTCCGTGATATTTGTGGAAAATTGCAGAAATTGTAAACTTCCTGTCCTCGCGAATTTTTTCTTCGACTGCACTCGCCAAATCGTCATTGTCGAGAGACGGCCGACCGTTATGATAGTCGCAGGGCCCGCTCTAGTGGTTTTGCCACCCCGGACAAATAGACAAATTGCCGCCCCTTAAGATTATGTAGAATTATATATTTTATTAAAAAATAATTAATTTTTAATCGAATAAAATATTTAATTTTAATTTTAATAAAATCGTATATTCATAAATAAAGTTATTGAATTTTGATATAGCTACACAAAATAGAGAAATTAATAATGAAATATCTGTACATAGCCACAAATAAACCATATTTTTTTTACATTTTTAAATACTATTACACCCCATGGATATTATCACACAAACAATGTAAATGCCATTATTTTGAAAATAAAACGAGATTACATCAAATACGCTAAAATCACAAAAAAACTTTTTTTCTTACTTTCAGTTTGCGAATTTTTTATTACATCTTTAAATTTACTTCATCAGCAATTTCATATTCAATTATCAAAATGGCTAAATCATTAAATTATCAATTTCTTGGTTTTCGTAAATGCTTAGCAAGGCGTCGTATACATCTCCCAAAATGAAATTTTAATGCCTCTATACAACTCTCCCAACTAGTGTAACTCCATGTTTTCAAAGTTGAACCCTGAATATGCTTTAAAAGTATTTCCCATCGAAAAGTAGATGCCGAAATGAATAAATATATTTTTTGTACCATATTGAAGAAATTAGCGGCTTCCAAGGACGCTTTTGCGATTAATAACTAGATTGAGAGAATGGCTACTACACGAAACATTGAATGCTCGCGAATTATATCGTTTAATTCTAGATTGCACTCCTGTTTTATTGCCCCTCATATTAGACCCGTTGTCAGTCACTGGCCTCTGATATCCTGCAAATTTAAACACAAGTCATTAAGATCTCCAACTATAGTATCAGACATTTGTTTTCCTGTGGATCTTTCGACTGGTAAGAAGCCTTAAAAGCTTTCATTAATTTTAATTTCAACATTAGGATTAAATTTATTGGTTGAAACATACCTGATTTCAAGAGTAATTTGCTGTATCTTACTAAAGTGAGGAGTACAGTTTAAAATTATGGAAAAATATTTTAATTGTTTTTTATTTCATTAATAACATGAGACTTTACACTTTGATGCAGCAGATCTACTATCATGGTTTACATATTTTTCCCAAGATATTGAGCTTTAGTCTCTACTTTTTAGGGCACTCAACGCACGTGCTCTTCCATAATGGGATCGTATTCAGACTGTAACTTAACTATTTTTAAGAAATTACCGTCATTATGCTTAAACAACTTGTCGCTTGTAGCTTGAAAAACCAGACAACTTTCACCAAGCATTTTGGTAATTGCAACGATTCTTAGAAGCACCTCATTCCAATGATTTATTTCGGCATTAATAACTTTTTGAATGGCAGCATCTACAGTTTTACAACAATTTAATCTTTCGTTTATTTATAGCCGTGACTTTTGTATGCCTGAATATGATTTTTCGAAATTTCATGCTCTCTTAAAGTTTCGCCAAGGTGCTTCCAATTTTGAAAACCCTTCTTTGAGAGAGAACTAACTAAACGGTCGAAAATTTTGCAACAGAAGCAGTAAATGCAGTTTTGTGAAAGATAGTAGCTAATCTCGCAATATTTGCTCTCCGTTGCTTAAATTTCGTGCATAATATTTTGTGCTAAAATGTCGACCTGTGTCATTGGAAGGAAATTTGTAATTATGCAATAGTTTGCCTTACTAAAATGCTTCTTACGGCGTCTCGTAAGCTTCTTGGCCACAAAGATTTAGAACGCCTTCTGTGAGGTTGGTGTCAGTACCAATTGGTTTAGAAACTTCGTTCATTTGTATGTATTATTCTCTGACGATTCTGTACTTCTTTTGTATCCTGACCTGATATTGGATTCTAAGATTTGTTTTGGTAAACCATGAATGCAGTATATTTTTTTAACACGCCAGATTGATTCTGCCTATCCACTTCCTTTCCCAACCTTCTTTTTTTGTACTGGTAACCAGATAGTTTTCTTTGACCATCAAACATTTTGGAAGAGGCACGCCCGTTACTCAAACAATGTACACTATAAAATAATATAAAAAGTAAATATTTATCCTTGTTCTAGATAAGCTAAAACCATATTCTCAGTGGAAATAAAAAATATTTATGCACAACACAAAATATATTCCATATCCTGCCCTGAACATAAAGAAAGTCTAGTGTTACTACACAGTCAAAGCTTATTCGCGGAGGATACGATCCGTAAATGGCAATTTCTATAGGCTTAAACAGAATACGTTCCAAGTTCACAAAAAAAAAAAATTTAAAAAAATAAATGATGTTGTGGAGTGATTGTCGCGCAATGCACTTATTAAACCAACTGACAAAGTTATTCACATTCACTAAAATGGTTAATGAATTTCTTTTTGTTGAAACGGTTTACAAATGCAGCAATTAGAATATCTGGAAACCGCATTCGTATATATAATAAGCATCATGGGTTATTATATATTAGCAGTTAACATTCGAAATTGAATATAGGCTACTAATGGTATGTGAAGTAACTAATCGGTAATCAGCAGCTGTTAATATTATTTATTTATTAATGATTATAAGTACTGTCCCTCACCCACTAAACTACAGTATTTTCACAAGTGATCAAAGCTAGAGTATGTAATTTAACCCAACCATAACACTTTCAATGCCTATATCTAATTTTTACAACAAATCTGTGAGGCTCGGATTACGAGAAGAAATTATTAAGCAAAATATTCCACTTCGATTTCCAATAACTAAGATCAATATTGATTTGGTTCATCAATTCAATAAAATAAATACTCAGCATCCCCGTCAAGCACTATCGATTCCGTGTTTTAGAGCCTAAAACACTCCTTTTCGCCGTGTCTAGTAATAATGTCTAGTATAATGTCAGAATCAGCGCAGGTAGCAAAGGTCAAGTGTAACACTACCGCGCTTCTGTTGTGCGCTTTTGTCGTTGTGCGCTTATATCGTATACCCAACTAAATAACAGTTTAATCATAGATGTACTTACCTTTAGAAATTATAAAATCCTGAAGTAAATTTTATGAACTTCCACTTATCACTAATAACGTAATAGTAAGAGTAATGCTGTTGTGTAATGAAACCACTTTAATAATTAGCAATAATAAGCAAGTTGAAACAACAAAAGACGAAACAGCGTTCTACTCGCGTGCTAAGGCCCAATTGACACAGAAGAGACGTGGCGCGGACGCGGCGCATTTTGAAGTTGCTCCTATGGCGCAATTCACACAGAGGCGGCTGGACAACGGCGTGCCTCTATGAGGTCCGCGCCCCGTCTCTTCGAAGTCTCTAGGGGCGCACCCAAATAGCTAAGAACTGGAAGTTTTTAACGAACGAAAAAATCGGTATGTGGATTTTTTTTATTAATTGGGTATTTAACACATTAATATCATTAATATTTTTCTCACACTTAAAGCCGAAATGGCGCCCCTAAATTTTAGCGCCCCGGGCAAATGCCCGGCTTGCCCCCCCCCCCCCCCCCTAGAGCGGGCCCTGATAGTCGTCATGCACAGAGTCGCGGCCCTCGTTAAACTTCCTTATCCATATCCAGACCATTCCACCACTCATGGCACCTTCATCATATACTGTACCACATTATTTTGGCGATGAATGTCAGCCGGTTTGACGTTTCTCGCATTCAAGAAATTGATAACAGTCTATATTTCATAGTCGGCGGGGCCGGTCAAATAACTTGAACATGTCAATCGCTCATCACGACGACTAGAAATCTTACACCGCGTGTACAAATTGTTTAGCAACGACAATCTCAACATTGCGACGGCAACAATCGATAACTGAACTTACTTTAAAAAATGCACCTCTTATATGATGAGCTCATACTTTGGGAAAACTCTCCCATTGAATGCAGAAGTGACAGGTACAGATAAAAGCGAAGAAATTGTTTAAAATAAATTTTGAAAATCTTATCTTTTATTGAATATGTACCTCCATTTTTGAGAAATTGGCAAATCAGTAAAACTTTAAACATATACGAGTTTTCCGTGCAACTCATTCAGTAGTATTTTTTCTTCATATAAACGGTCCATAGCAATTTGCAGTTTGTGCAGATTTAAAGTTTCAATAACACATACGATATGTTCATAGTGAAGGGGCGATAATTTAGTTATGTACACATCATAGCATACAAATAAAATCAGTGGGCCTGTGGCACAGTCCACAAAACAATAATCTATTAACAGCGGCGGCCTTAGCCATTGCGAGGGCCGGGACGGCAGATCTTTGCGAGGCCTTGCCCTTCTTGCAAATGATGTGAATGGAAAGTAGGTATTTCTGATGTTCGTCGAAAAATGCAAAAGTTATAAATATTTTGAGTTTTAAAATATTATATTAGAAGAGTTATTAAAATATGACAAACATAAAGACGTCAAATTATTAAGAATAAACTGAAGTACATTAATGCTTTGAAAGATATACGCAGGGATTTAAAAATGATGTTTGCAGCATTTCCTAAGATTAAAATATTTATTTAAAGCAAAAAAACAAACGAATGAGCTACGTCATTTTCAATTCAAAGAATAGAAAGAGCTGAAAACTGATATATTGTCAACGAATTTCTCAAATATGTTTCAATAATTTTTAACCGTGAAAAAATTCTTTATGCGGACGCAACCGTCTTAGGTGTGGTGCCAATAATTCTCAGGACTACTTCGATAGTGGGGTACAGTTCAGTTAATGTTTTTCTATTATATATCTCGTCACCGATATAACGCCGTCGTTTTCGTCTTATACACGGATAAACATATTCAGTTCTTCATACAATTCTTGTACATCAATATCAAATGTTTCTCCTGCTGTTAGAGATACTTCGAAGTAACTGTATTGCTTCAAGAGTTCAGTCACTAATTTCCTTTAATATTTTTGTGTTACACATGAAAACAAATATATCATACCATACGACGAGAGCAACTACAAATTCGTAGATAGTAATTTCTTTTTCTACAGAGTGGCATTCACTAACCAACTGACAATCTGTTTAATTTTCTGCTAAATCTCTGGAAGCATCAAATATATGTCTTGGTTGGTATTTAAAGGCCTTCACCGATTCTACCCTACATCTAGTGTCATAAAGTGGTTTTAGCGAAAAGGATTTTACATGTGCTTTTAAAATAGCCCACTTATAACTCGATGCTGTATCTCCTAGGAAGAGATTCCAGCTATGACTCCCATAGGGTAACAAATAAGCAGATAGATAAATTTCAAGTATATGTTTCTGAACGCCGCTTAAAATCCACGCATATTTTCAGTTGCAAGCAGTCTTTTCAAACTCTCTCTCCAACGCTGCTTTTCTTCATTCAGGGCCTCTGGTTTATTTTTTGACGGCGCGGTCGGTGTCGGGCTGGTTGATGCGGAGAAGCGTATGGAGGGAGTTTGGAAATTTCCACTTCTTCAAGACCAAATGATGTATCCGTGGTTTGATTGCCTTAAAAAGTGTCATTTCTTCATCCCCACTTCCATTTTCATCAGATGATCGTAATGTGTAGCTTGTGCCATTCTAAAATTTTTTTTAAAATTCGTTTCATCATCCATCAGATGCTGTGACAAGGTAGCACTCTATTTTTGGTGAGTGTTTTGGGTTGACAAAAATAAAGTATATTATATAGAAAAAGATCACATTTATTCTATTATGTTTGAATACATATTTTTCATTATATCTAGATTTGATCTAATGTCTCAGAAGGTTACGGCGTGCGATTGCGGTAGGTAGGTCCCTGGTTGTGGCATAAAATTGACCTTTATGAAAGCATTGATTTGTTAATGCGAAGATGCTAGGACGCTGCGTTGTTAGAATTCTACCTTAAACTGTAGGTCTCCTATTCCTGGTAGGATTACGGTCATCAAATATGTGGATTCGATACATGTGCATTGCACAGCAGGTAAGAAACTCTGTGACTAGGTCTTTGAGACCACAAAATATATAATGATCTCATTCTTTAATCAACTGAATCGAAAGTAACCTCAAACAAAACAAACACGTCAAGTGCGAAGTGATCGACGATTGAAATTATATTGCAATTGCGTTCAAGAAACGCGAGAATCTTTCAATCAAGTATAGTGCAAGAAAGACTTTTAATGGTGGTTTGTTAAGACTGCGTTTGGATACAATTTTTATAAGTAAAAGGTGATAACGTGAGACATGTAAAGAAAATATTTTAACGTACTTCATTGCTTTCGTAGATTATATAGTACGCCTACGAAAAATAAAGAACAATACCATATAAGAGAGTCTGCTTGGCAATCCTGGTTGTGACTCCCAACTCAGTTTTAGGAAAAAAACCAAATGAAAACGTTAAAGGGGACTGAAGACAGCAGGAACAAGTTCGTTACGCGGCCGAGCTACCGACAAGTATGAACATAGGAAGGGTGAGCATTCACTAGGCCTACTGTCGATGCGTAGTACTGGTTAAGTGTAACTCGAGCTCCCAGCGTAAGGTGACAAGAGATGAAGAACGAAATTAAACACGGATTGTCCGAACGTAAATCGTAAAAACTATGAAAGTAACAAAACTGAAGATTCAAGTTGGTTTTCTAATATGCGAGGTGCGAGATTCTAATAGTAATGAATATTTTAACTTTGTTTTACAGTTAATATACAAAAAATGTTATTATTCAGTGATAATTTTTTTAATATAAATTTTATACGAATGTGATACTGAGAAATAAGAAATTTTGATTAGGTACTTATTAATATATACTTAACAATAAAGTTGGTTAATTAATAGTAATCACTAATAGCTAAAGGTAAAATATTTTGTTAAAAATATTTACTTTTTTCAACACGGGTTGTTGCGCGAGGTCAATCCAAGAGCGAGGCCCTGGGCGATTGCCCTGTTCGCCACCCCCTAAGGCCGCCTCTGTCTATTACAACAAAAAGTATATGAGCAGCAGAATGCGGCCGAATATGACGGACTAATCCCAAGACATGAGGAGGCATTGTTACACATCCACAGCAAACGACCAATGCGACCGAGTGACGAACAAATTCCAAGACTTAGGTCAGACACTACGCAAAACGTCAACCAGAGAGGTGAAAAGTGTGTTGACTAAAAAAGAGTATTTTAGCGTACTCTATTAGTTTCCCAGATTATGGAGTACGTCCACGTGAAATAGAGTGGCAACTCTAGTTGTTAGTGTAAAAAAAAAGAAATACGCAAAAGGATGTATATAGATACTACAACAATCGATACTGTAGAAGCAAAATATTTAATAATGTACCCCAATGTTTGCTGTATTGGTAACAATAATTGTTCTAAGACGACTGTATACTGGGTTCCGCTGCAAGAAGACGACCAAAAAAACTGTGGGTAAGAAATATTATAAAGAAAATTTACGACTAGATAAACAGAAACAGGTGGAAACAAGGATTCGATAAATTACGTCAGTGTTATATTATAAAGCTATACATTCGAGTACATAAATGACATGTGGATCGAGGGTCAGAAAAATGTGAATTCAAAATGATTTCGCTTGGGGTGACACGATTATATTGTAGGGCTGACTACTAACTAGGAACACCAGCGTCCATACTTCATGGTAAGGCTGCAGATGAGTGAGTAACATGTCATTATGTGTTCTCCTATCGGTATAAACACTTTTTTTTACTTATAATTTTACGCATCGTTGACGTCGAGGTCAATAGTGGCGGGATGGGACTGGGGCAAGGAACGGGAAGGAATTAAGCGATGGCCTTTTGAAGGAAGCATCCCGTCATTCGCCTGGATTGATCTAGGGAAACTATGGAAAACCCAAATCTTGATGCCTGGACGGGGATTCGAACCGGCGTCCTCCCGAATGCGATATAAACACTTGTAATTTTTGTGTCGGGTAATGGAGTATCGGTCACCAAAGGTGTGGAAAACTACAGAAGGTGGCGGTACACTGCAACATGCCGAAAAGTTAGTTAGCCGAAGCTGATGCCTGTTTCAGGAATGGTGAAATCAATGACGGTGATGAGAGAATCATGCAGAGTTATAACAGATGTTAAGAAGTAGCTTCAGTTGATAACTGTCCTATTGGTTGTATTCTATGTTGGGTGAGTAATCTATACTATTATGCAAGGGCGTAGCCAGGATTAGTTTCAGAGTGGGGGAAAAAAGGAAACTTAATAGAAATACTTGTTTAAAATGATTTGACTTGAAAAAAATTAATTAAACATTCTCTTAACTTATTCGGGAGGACGCCGGTTCGAATCCCCGTCCAGGCATCAAGATTTGGGTTTTCCATAGTTTCCCTAGATCAATCCAGGCGAATGACGGGATGCTTCCTTCAAAAGGCCATCGCTTAATTCCTTCCCGTTCCAGAATCGTCAGTACTGCTATATTGAGGAAACTACGTGTAAAATAGACGATTAAAAAGTGGAGAATTTATTTTATCGGATATATGAAAATAAAAAAATGACACTTTTAATATTGAAAAATAAATTTGGTCAAACTGTACTGCGTTGACCCTAACGTAGCTTCGTTATTGTATTCGGCATCAGATGGCGATGTTAATGATAATCGTTCAAGAGAGGTTAAATTTTTTTATCACTGTTCAACAATAGTTGGCGCTACGTGTAATTTGTATCACGGGATAATTTTGTTGAGCGTGATAATTAACAGGAAAAAGTATATACGATACATTTGAATAATCCTAAAATGTAAAGATGTTGATAGCAAAAGCATAAAGATTATAATTATTGTTTCACTTATACATAGTTTTAATGATTCACCAATTGACCTAGTTTATGCTGATTAGGTCGTTGGCAATTTTTCAGTCACCTAGGTGATTGTAAGAATGATATCCACTTTCCACCTTAAAAAACTATAAGTTACAGAAACAAAATCCAATAAATATCACAACTCTGGAATATACAGGCTAACATGCAATGAATGCGAAGCACAGTACATAGGACAAACATGCAGATAATTCGAAACCAGATACAAGGAACATATAAGAGCTCTAAAATATAACAACCATTCAAGATTTGCAGAACACTTACTAGAACACAACCACCACCCAACAAATATTGACTCAGAGATTTAAATACTCACCATAAACAATAACAAACCACAAATACTAACATTCCAAGAAAACTATCATATACAAAAAGCACTAACGGAAGGAAAACAAATAATAAATGAATACACAAACCTCACACACCCAACACTATACAAAACACTGAAACTAAAATAAAATAGAAACATCGACACAGGAAAAACAACAATAAATAACGACATAAAAAACCCACAAAAAACTACTGAAATCATTTACATTTAAAAAAACCGCCAAATAAATGGAAGACTGAAAAAACAAAACAACACCGCATAACTACACAAACTCGATATTTAATAAACAAAACAGAACGACCATTCCCAAGAAAAAACACATAGTGCAGTGCAATAAAGTGCAGTGTTGTGAATCTGAATAATGAAGACACTTCTCACCAAAAATGCAAAAGCACTGATGCTGAGAATGGAGTTAAAAGAAATGCAATAGACCACAAAATGTAAGTAGATTATAAGTTAGATAATAATCCATTCCACTGTACCAAACACAACATAACCTGCTTACAACTTTTGTACGTAATTAACAGAAAAAACCCGCTGAAGATTCTTCTGCAAAAGAAGTGAAACGCGTACGGGGGACCAATAAATACAGAAAAGTCAATTGCTTTGTCGTAATTTATTTATTAATAAAACTCAGTGAATATTGAGAGGGTAAAGGAGGCAAGATATCAAGTATTAGGAAGATAACTATCCTATTTAATGTTGTCCGAATCTGAATGTAAACTAAAACTGGTGACCTAATAACTGATATGGGTGCAAAGGTAATACTTTTAGGCTTAAGGAAAAGGTAAATGCTTTCAACTGTATTTTATTCGAGATCAGTGATATCATACCGTGGAAAAACGAAATCTAAATGGTCGGACAAGGATTCAAACTTGCGACCTAGCAACCAGGCTCACCCACCATGAGCAGTGGAGTTTTTCACTCCATTTCTGATTATTTGGCGGTGACGTCAGCATGGAAATTAAAAGCATTGGTAACATTATTGTAACGGTGAACGACGAAAGTGAGCAAGTTTCGTAGTGTAACTGATTCAGTAATGGGAGGAGAGCCTATGAAGTATGTTGGTGTGGTTAAAAATTCGATGTTGTGATGCGTTCCGTATATTCAAGTTTTAGCCTTGCAGGTACAGAGAGAGTTTGGTGTGGTGAACTGCACTGCCGGTATTTCTGTGGAGCACAACTTCTAGACATGAATAGCCTTTTTGGATAGGCTTGAATGTGAGGTTCCGGCATATGCATTCGTTGCTACAGCTATTGGTTTGATGACCATTGGCGACAAGGCATTCTTGTCGCGGACTCGTTATGTGGAGTAGTTTTGTTAGATTGATTTGGTACAGCTGATAGAAAATAGTGAAACATATGGGATGTAAACTGTCTTTTGCTTAGGATGATTACAATAAATAATCTGTGCCCTTGTTTATTTCGGATTCTTAATGTTTTGCGGATACATCGTTAGGCATCTAAGCAGCATTTGTCCTTAATTTCACGTTCTCAGATTGAGAGACCAGTTAATCAATTCACTGGCAGTGCTAGTTTGATTGTTTTGGAGGCACACAAGCCGAGGGCTGGTGGTTCGACTTTTGTAATGGTATAGTACAAGGCGGCCCAACGGCCACGAAGTGAACCGACAACATGTATTTGAATTTGCCCGTCAACAGCAGATTTTTTTTTTTTGTTGGTGTGTGTGTGTAATGGCATTTGGCAACGGAGGCCATACAGCCAGCTCAATGTAATTATTATTGCTTTCAGTGTATAAGTCGTTATCCAGTATATATATATTGTATTTTTCCAATGTATGGACGTCACAGGACGGACAGGACATTCACACAGACACACAACACTTAAACATCCATGCCCGCGGCCGGATTCGAACCGGCGACCTTCGGCACGCGGAGCTAGCACTCTAGCCCCTACGCTACCGAGGCCGACACAGCAGCAGTCGGTAGGTTGTCAATACCCACAATGTCCTTTCCCTTTTTTTATTTTTGTGATTATTTAAAATGCCAACTCTCCAGGTTCCAACATTTTTAATAAAACTGGTAACAAAAACAATTATAACAAACAAGTTCTTTGTCGGTAGGGAAGTGGGAGCTGTGTGTATGACGTATGTGACTCCGAGTGGCGCGTGTCTGTGTTTAAAAATTCGGTGTCGGTACACCGAGTTTCACTTCTGAAACGGCTACAAATGTTTTCATTTTCTTTTTCCCAGTATGATGAGTCGTTGTTTGTGTTTATACGAGTAATTAAGTCCTACTATTAAATTTCAATTTTTGGTAGGAAAAGGAAGCGTCCATAAGCTACGATGCTCAGACTAAGGGGAGGGGGGGAAGGATTGGCTGGAAAGCTACGCTGGGCTACGTGGGGGAGGGGAGGGGGGTGTTTCCGAGCCAGGCCACGTAGCTTTATATTTATATTATTTCTCACAGTTAAAAGTGAGATACAGAACACACAACAGCATATGAATAATTATTTCCATCATTAATTATCTCCGTATGTAATTTACGATATCCTGACAAGAGAAAACAGTACAAAATGTCTTCTGGAATCAATAGGGGAAACAGCGACGTGCTACGTGGGGAGGGGTTGGGGGTAGAGGCAAAAGCCACGTCGGTCTACGGGGAAAGGGGGGGGGAGAGGGTTCACAGAAGGCCAAAATGGAGCTACGTGATTTATGGACGCTCCCTAATAGGTAATTAAGGTGGGTAAATATTGTGATTTAGTGCTGTCATTTTTTAGGTAGGTGTAAGTATCTTCTGTGATCGTACGCTGTTTACTAGTTGGGAGTTTAGACAGGTAAATTGTCGTTTAGTGCCATCACTTTTTCTTTTAGTAGGTAAGTACTTACCGACATCGTATGTTTTGTTTCTAGAATGGCGAACAGCAAATCAAGTAGATCCAAATTAAAGGAACGTACATTTCATGAAGAATGGGAGATGATGTTTTTTCACTGAGAATAAAGCAGTAGCCGTCGCCAAAAAAATATAATATTGAATGGCATTTTAAACAGAATCATTTGAAAACCGACCAAGATTTTCCGGAGAGGAGTAATCTTAGAGCTGAGTTTATTTATAAAGAAATATTTTGTCAAGAGAATCTATTTAAAAACAAAATTTACAAACTTGAATCCATGGAGGTAACCTCACACGAGCACTTTAGCAAGAAAAAAGAAGCCTTTTACGGATGAGGAACTTGTGAAAGAGGTTTTTTCGATTTTGGTGTAAAACTGCTTTGATGAAATTGTGAAAACTAAAGCAGACAGTATTTCACTTTCAAGAAACATTGTCACCAAACAATTGGAAGATATGTCAAATGATATTAGCTGCCACATAAAAGAAATAGTTATGAAATGCAAATTCTTTTCGTTGGCGTTGGATGAAACTTATGATTTAAGTAGTATGTCAAATCTGTCCATCTTTGTGAGGGTTGTTGATGAAAATTTCAACGAATTTCAAGATGTATTGGAGCTCTGCCAGTTTGAAACTACAAGTACCGGGAAGGACATATCTATGAAAATTAAGGAAAGTGTTGATAGAAAGGATTTGGTAACGGAAAAACTAATTTTGTTTTGCACTGATGGCACTCCTACAATGTCGAGTAAAACTAACGTCTGTGTGACTTTTTTGGAACAAAAAACATTAAGCCAGCAATTGTTATCACATGATTGCATCATCCACCAGGAAGCTTTGTGTGACGAAGATATGAAGTTTGATGATGTTAGTAAAAAAAACTTAGTCCATAACTCAAAGATTGGTTGGATCCTAGCTAAAGAGGCATACTAAGCCATCATGTCAGAGGTAGGACGGCCAGTTCCTTTCCTTTGGGACCTACAGTTTAACGTGGAATTCGAACCACGGAGCGGCTTATTATATTCGAACTAGAACGCTTCATCGAAGACAATTCAGGGTTTTATTTGAGGTCAAAATAAATGAATACGAGGAATAGCATCTGTATTGTGCTGTCTGCTGGCTGTCCAAAGGTGAAATGTTGAAACATGCTGCCCAAACGACATGGTCAATTACAATTTCAGTGGTCACTATATCTTCGAGATTGGATCATGGATCAATGGAAACGTGTCGCCTGGTCGGATGAATCATGTTTCTTATCACCGCAGGTCGATGGTCGTGTTCAAATACGCTGACTTCCAAGCGAGCGACTGCTCGGATCAAGCAACGCGTCATAGGACGGTGGGGCAGTATTATGCTATGGGAGACATTCACCTAGGCCTTAAAGGGTCCTATGGTAGTGGTCGAAGGCACCATAACAGCTACGGACTACGTAAAAATTATTGCCCGACTTCTGCATCCCTTCACGCTTCATATTTTGCACGACGGGGATGTTATCTTCCAACAGGATAACTGTCCATGTCACAAGGCCAGAATCGTGCTACAACTGTTTGAGGATTATGGCAGTGAATTCACGATGATGTCTTGGCCACCCGATTTCAACCCGATACAACAAGTCTGAGACTCTATCCTGCACTTGATTCGCGCCCACAAACCACCGGTCCATAATTTAAGGGAACTATGTGACCTGTGCTTAGAAATTTGGTGACTGATACCCCCGGAAACTTACCAAGGACTTGTCGAATCCATGCCTCGCCGAATCACTGCTGTATTGTGTTACAAAGGTACACCAACACGCCCCGCGTATTATAAAGAAGGCGTAAAGTCATCAATAAAGAAACATGAGTTTCCCTTTCTAGTGAATTTTCCTCGAAATAACGAAATTAAGGGATGTGTATCAAAATAAGTTTTGTGTGTCTCCTGGAGAGATACAATAACCGAGGTACACCTGTAAAATAAAAGACAACTGTGTCAGTGTGATTTTTTTTAATTGTGGCTAACTAAGATAAAGGATTTTTAACTTAGTGTACACAAAACCGTAATAAACACCTTTCTGGTTTTTTTCCCGAATCAGCCTCGATTCTTGTGGTGGCAGCACATTGAATTAGATGAGTATAAATTGTTGTATATTGGTTTTAGTAATTTTTATTATTATGTTGCATACCAGATTCCCAATTTTTATTTTTATTGATTACTTGTTTTTAGAGACTGTAGATGCGTTCATAAACGCCCATTCTTCCGTGTACTTACTTCTTAACATAATAGTGAAAATGTTCATATGTTTTAAAAGAAATTATGGCAATATAAACACATAGAAATTTTTTTAAATTAATAATTTTTTGTAGTCTATTTCAAACAATCCCCAAAATAGTCAATTAATTAATATCACAATAAGTAATCATATTAACATTCAGAATTGTTAACAGATTTCTCAAACATTCCCTTGATTGGTCATTTGCTATTCACTGAACCAAGTGTTCCTTTTCGTCATAGTATAAAACTCAAAAATAAAGCTATATTACCGGTATGTAATGCACCAAAGGTGAAGGACTTGACGAACTGTTATACATTTCCAATGACACAGATTTGGATATGTCGTCTGATGATTCTATAAAGGAAACTAAATCTCAGCCATCTGAAAATGATCGTGATTACAGTGATGGTATGTACAATTTATGCTTCGGAAATTCAATTTCACATAAAGGAAATAACATTTAAAAAATTGAAAAATAACAAGCAAAAAACTTCCCTGTATTTCTCAGTATTGTACAATAGTGTAAAAGGGGCTATTATAAAGGAGAAACGTTGCAAGTAGGATTTCTTCTTCTACAAAAATTTGTCATATATGAGTGTTTTTACCTTAATTTAATGCACGCGTCATAAATTATAACAGTATTTATTCATTCAATACATTTTTCGACTTTTCGTGACATTCCCTCGGTAAATTATTGTTTATTTTTTAACAGATCGCCCTCTATCAATTCTTCAGAAATCTTTAAATATTCCACCTCGACCAAATACTGAAGCACAAACAATCGATATTGACAATCAAAATGTTTTCTTACAGGAAAGAACCAATCAGTTCGAATTTTTAGGTGATGGTGGATCTAAAACTGGCAATAATAGTACAGACCTGCTGATAAGTGAAAACATTGAAATAGAGAATGAGATAAAAGTAAAACGCAGACGAGTAGTTCAGCCTGAGTAATGGAAGAAAATTGATAGAAAAATTAAACGGCAGTCTGGGTAACCGTATTATTCTTGCGAAGGCAAATAATGCCTACTGCAACGTTTACGATTCCAGGAACTGAGTCACCATCAACATCACCAACGTGAATAGCGGACTGGTGGTTCAGTGATTAAGGCGTCTGACTGCAGATCGAAAGGTCAGCGGTTCGAATCCCATCTCGGCGGGGATTTTCAAAGGTCCTTCAACGCCGACATGGATTGTTGCTCAATGTAAAGTACGCCAGACCGCTTCCGTTGCTCGGATTCCAAATTAAGCCATAGGTCCCTTTTAACAAGTAGGATTACCGTGTCATATTAAGGTATCCACGATTGAGGCGCTTGTGAGGCAAATCGAAATTTTGTCAATCGGCAACCGAACCCTTCAGGGCTATCCCGGCCAATAATGCCATATGCATTATTACTATTACCGGTATGAATCAAGAAATAAGCTGTAGCCTTACTTTATTGGGTATATTTGTCCTAAACTGTTATAACGTACATCTGTGATTTATTCCAAACTCTCCGACAGAGATAGTAATGATTTCATTATGTTTAGGCCAAACAGTCAGATCCAAATCTCACGCAACTGTGCTTAGTCTTATTTTGTTAAAAATTAACCTACAATTTAAAATATTTATGAGTTCAAACATTGGACGCTGTATAAATTATGGTTTCCTTTTGGGAGTAGCCTATATAAAGAAATTATCTCCATTGTTCTTGTTTCTTTACAGAGGGGAAACGAATGCTTGCTCTGTTACTAGGAATAAAAACATATCAACCACTTTGCTATGTTTACATCGAGGAAACAGCCACGCTTAGTTCAAGCATAGATAAGGGGAAGTGAATATAGACTTGGTTAATTTTCGCGGTGTACATTTTACCTACGCTCAAGGATCTAGTGGAACAATGTAGAAGTGAAATATTTGTGTGCGGAGGTCTTGATGTGTTGGTTATTAGAGGCGAAAGCTGAATGGGGCAAGGAATGAAAAGGATTTCGGAAGTGACCTTTTGAAGGCTTTTTTTCTCTATTGTTTTTCAGCTTAACGCTTCGTCGAGGTCATTAGAGGCGAGAAAGGAATGAGGGTAAGCAGCGGGAAGGAATTCGGCCATGGATTGTTAAAGGAATCATCCCGGCATTTGCCGGGAGTGATTTGGGGAAACCATGGAAAACCCAAATCTGGATGGCCGGACGGGGATTCGAACTCGCGTCCTCCCAAAAGCGAGGACAGAGCGTTACCCTCGCCTACAACGCTCGGTCCTTTTGGAGGAACCATACCGGAATTCACTTGGAGTGGTATTGGGAAACTAAGAAAACCGAAATCTGTTTGGCTCACGGGGATTGGAAACAAATTCCTCCCGAACGCTAATCTCGCGCGTCACACAGAGCGTGGTGGGTGAGCGATAACGCTCTGGCCTCGCATTCGGGAGGACGCGGGTCGAATCCCAGTCCAAGCATCCAGATTTCGGTTTTTCAAGGTTTACCGATATCACTCCAGCGAATACCAATATGGTTCCTTCAAAAGGAAATGGCCGAATTCCTTCCCATTCCTTGCTCCCAGTCCTTTCCCGCCTCTAATGACCTCTACGTCGAAGAGCCGGAAAGGTAGGGAAAAAAAAGCTGAGCTTTTTCGATCACCTGGTAGGCTCTGCATTTAGAAAAACAAATATCATATAACCTCAGACACATCGAACTATATCGTTTGACTGACTAGGGTTACTGTTGGATGTAAGAAGGGAAAGTAGACAAAGTGAACAATCTAGAAAGCAGCAGACGTAGTACACATGGCTGTCAAACACATTCCTCGTTTTAAGGAACTAACAAATCCCTTCGACGACGTCTACACCGCCCCATCCATTCAGCTGAACCGTTGTCTAGGTAGGTGCTATAATTGCTCAAGTTTATCCCTTAAATTATTAAATCTAGAACTCAAAATTCATTGATGTTCCAGCCGAAGATAATTGCTGCATATGCCATTAGTCCCATTTAAGATAACCGGGGTTAATATTTGGAAAACTTCGCATCAGATGAAAAAAGCTGGAGATGAAATTTGTTCTTATCGCAGGAGGCTATCAAATAATCTCTTCTCCCGCTTACGGTTGGTGGGGCGAGAGGCACTTTAAAATTTCAAATAGGAACCTCCCTTTTAAAATTTCTTTCGTTTCGTGATAGATCGTGATATAATCGATAAAAGTCGATCGGAAGCTGCTGTGGCGATGGGACTAACCTAGAACCAGCACCCCGATGGGAATAGTAAATAGCTGAAATGTCCAGCTCATTGTTCCTGGATAACGCTGACGGTAGTGAATTCGTTTAAAATTTAAGTAGTGGCCTTGTCCCATCCTTCTCCCCTCCCAACCCCCTGGGGAAAATAGCATACATTTACACGAACAATTTTCATTACCAACCATTTTTGATCAGATTAATAGTTTTCGAGTCATCTTAAATGGAACACCTGGTATATTGTCTGATAGTTCAAGTCAACGTAGTCCGTTTTTAAGAACTATTAGGCTACAACTTAGAATCAACTTACTTCCCGATTAATGCGCTGTGACTGTACGGACTAACTCGATAATGTTTTTTCAAGAATCTGGAACGGCGATATGCATAGTTATAATTTTTCCAGCGTGCTAACATTGCTTTCACTCATTTACAGTATTTCCTACTTATATAACAAAAAAAAACAAAAAACACACACAACAACAAAAAACAGTACTGACGGAAATGACAAAGCACCTAGAACCTTTTTTAATGATTTACCTGGAGTGCGTGTTGAATTTTTTATTGAAACCAAAATGATTCCAGTGCATTTTTTAATTGAATCTTAACGTCTTATTCACATTTACGGTTATTAAACAGTAGTACGCTCAATGACGTAAGATAGATGTGAACTATGGAAGACTTCTTTCTACTTATGTGTGTTGTTTTATTCTATGAACACCTTCCCTGTGTCCAAGCATAGGCGGTAACCATGGGAGCATGAAGGATATTTAGCCTTCCATGGCAACATCTGGGAAGATGAACTGGGATGGTTTATCGTTGCCTTCCCCTGTGTAACAGTGTTCATAAGTGTTGTTGACTGCGATAGTGTGTGTATTTAGTATACAGTGTTGTGGATGAGAGATGAAAAAAGGGAGAAGGTGAAACCAGGTGTCGGCAGATTCAGGCCCCAAAGACGCCAATCGAGCCAACGAATTACCATCAACAATGTCGTATGCTCTCAATCCATACGCACTGCG
Source organism: Vandiemenella viatica (assembly GCA_031002005.1). Lineage (NCBI taxonomy): Eukaryota > Metazoa > Arthropoda > Insecta > Orthoptera > Morabidae > Vandiemenella > Vandiemenella viatica. The sequence continues at coordinate 326,864,954 of CM061921.1, read as the reverse complement.
GAAAGGTTTGGGGATTAACTCAGGGCTTTGGTGAAACTGTGCACGACGACCTCCCCTACCCTGCCGGCCAAAGCATGATGTTAAAAATTTCTGCCACACCAGCACTCTAACCAGATCATCCCGTGTCAACGCCGCAAACCAAAAATCAAGTAGGACGATACCTTAAACCCTCAGTCAAACTGCAGGATCATCGACAGAAGGTACACCAGAATGATAAATATCGTTATGTCAGTAGAGTCCGCAATTCACAAGAATTTCAATTGTTTCATTAACAACTGATATTAACAGAAAGCTGAAACGTTAAGCTGCCAATTGCTTTAATTTATTGTTTTCAGCAGTTGAATGTAATGGTAAATTTCAATATCGTTTGGTTTTGGGTTAGTTAAAAAGTGTTGCGTATGTGCCAGTGAGGTCTTTACGCATTCGAAAATCATACTATCGTATCTGAGAGTGGATCAGATGTTTGACTTTTTTTTTTTTTTTAACTGCTTAACGTCTCCTATAACAACTAGGTCTTTAGAGACGGGAAAGGATGGGGGGCAAGGAATGGGAAGGAATTCGGCCATGGCCTTTTGAAGGAAGCATCCCGGCATTCACCTGGAGTGATTTGGGGAAACCATGGAAAACCCAAATCTGGATGCCCGGACGGGGATTCGAACCGCCGTCCTCCCGAATGCGAGGCCAGAACGCTAGCCGTTACACCACCACGCTCGGTAGATGTTTGACCAAATGTGGTCCGGATACATGACAAGACAATGGGTAAGGATTAACTGAAGGTCTCTTCTCGAAAAAAATAGAAGTAGGATAATTTACGTTCTGATATGAGTGAACAGCAGAAACCACAGGGAAATGCAGACAAAGAAAATGGTTCAAACACAAAGTTTACCGTCCCTACATTGGTGTGAAATTATTGTGACACTCTCCTTAAAAAGACTACAATTTAAACGTACAAAGAAAGGTATGAAGGAAAGTTACGGGCATGTTTTTAGTTCAAAAATGCATTTATTTTTTTACGTGTTACCTCTTTAGTACAATTCACTTTGTCCATCGTTTCTCGAACCATTGGATTCCACCCCTGAAGTGCGAGTCTTCATTTGACTAAAATGTTTTCCAGCAAAAACTTCTATATATTTGAAAGTAGAAATAAACCAGAACTGTCCAAATCTTGTGAATAGGTCAGATGTTCCAACAATTCTAACTTTAGATCCCATTGCCAAAATACCTGCCTGGTCTGCGGCTATGTCCTGGTGAAAGATAATTTTTTTTTCTTTAGTAATCCAGAACTCTTCCTATGATTTTTTTTATCTAAATGATGCAGAAGACCCGAGTAGTATTCACCAGTTGCTTGTTTACTCGTTCCATGGTGATCAATACAAAGTATTTCTTTTGGATCCCAGAAAGCACTGACTGTGATCTGGACGTTAAAGTTGACTTGTGAAAGATGGCCGCCACGTGCGGTTGTGTTTCATGTCGCTCTCGTTGCTGACTGTATTATCTGCGAGAGGGGGGGGGACGATCTTCGAGTGACAAAACAAGGTGTGTTGGTACAACAAGCGTGTGTCAGTGCCTCTTAATTCTTGTTAATTGCTGGTAAATAAGCATACGTTGCATGAGTGATTTTGTTGGATTGCGAAACGGGATATCAGTGGGCTTGAGTCTACGGTCACAAGCCTCAGCGGCGCAGCGTTGCGTCAGAGCTTCAACGTCACTGAGTTGGTGCGTCAGCGCCCTCAGTCAGCTGAGCTGAGCAAACACCTGCCGCCTGCCTCAGGACCCAGCTGACATCATTGGCCCGACGGAAGGTAACAGTAATAGCAATACACAGCAGAGTTTAAATTAAAAGTCGGAGTGCAATGCCTTCGTCAGACAAAATATGAGATCAGGCCCATGGGGCATCCCCTACAAGATTGCCGCTGGCAAAATTAGGCCACCTACAACCTTGTCTACAGTAAGAAAACTGGATGGATCTATGACCACCAACTGGATGGAAACTGCACGGGAGTTACTTGCCGTGCTACTTCCAGATGACAATACAGAAAACGAGACAGATCGGCAAAGTGAACTGCGTCAAAAAATGTGGGATCCCTACGAGAGTGAACATCAAAAATGCGTCATATCAGATGAAGAGATAGTAGAGGCAATATTTTCCCTTCCAAAAAGAAAAGCACCTGGACCTGATGGGATACCAGCAGAGGTCCTCCAGGAGCTGGTCATCCAACTGGTTCCCACCTTAAATAAACTTTTTAACGTATGCCTGGTACAGGGAAAAATACCAAATGCATGGAAAACGAGTGACGTGATTATCATAGCGAAAGGTGGAGGCAAAGACCCACAACTTCCAAAATCCTATCGTCCAATCTGCTTACTCAATGTTCTAGGGAAAGTACAAGAAAAGATACTTTGCAAGAAACTAAAGGAACATAGATTAAAACATGGGATGAACCCAAATCAGTATGGGTTCAGAGCAGGCAAGTCAACAGAGGACGCCATCAACCGCTTAATGGAAATAGCACAAAACTCTTCCAAAAATTATGTGGTGGGAGTATTTGTGGATATCGCCGGCGCATTCGACAATCTCTGGTGGCCCGCGCTGTTCGAACGCTTAAGAAACATCAACTGTCCAAAAAACCTCTATACCAGTTTTAGAGATTATTGTAGAAATAGAGATGCCAAATTGCGGTGCCCCAACAAGTACATAGAGAAAAGACTGACGAAAGGTTGCCCGCAGGGATCAGTGTGTGGACCAATTTTCTGGGACATTGGTTTGGAACCGGTCATGGAAATATTGCAACAAATGTCAGAACTGCTGGGTGTGGTGGCATTCGCCGATGATCTCGCACTTCTGATAGACGCGGACACCAGGCAGGAACTCGAAACAAAATGCAAAGCAGTATTGGATTGCCTGAGTAAGTGGTGTGCAGCAGTTAAGTTAAACCTAGCCCCACAAAAGACGACCTACATGCTCCTAAAAGGAACACTCAAACGAAATCCGGTAATTAGGATCCAGGGAAAAACAATAAAGAGAAAAGCAGTAGTCCGCTACCTTGGTGTAAACCTGGAGGAACAACTGAAATTTGCGTCTCACATGGAGGAAGTATGTGGAAGAGCAGCACTGGTAATGCACAAATTGATAAGCATTGGCGAACGACGGTTTAATCTGCCTCCGTTCGTCATAAGAAGATATCACGATGCAATACTGACCTCCATTACTGGATACGCTGCAAGCACGTGGGCCAAGCACCTAAGAAAGGTCAAACCAAAGGAGCTGCTTCGCCGTACGCAGCGAGGAATTCTGCTCCGACTAACTGGGGCCTACAGAACAACGGCCACAGATGCCCTAACGGTTATACTCGGTATCTGGCCCCTGGACCTGGAAGTAAGGAAGCGAGGAGCGCTATACTGGATTAAAAAAGGAAGGTATGACCAAGCTGCTGAAATAATTGGAAGGCCTGTTGAAACCAAAAAAGATATTTGGGATGCGCTGATGGATGAATGGCAGCAAACATGGACTAACAGCAACACGGGCAGAAGGACCTTCGACATGCTTCCTTGCGTGAAAGAGAGAATGAACATGACTCACCTATAACCATCTCCAGGGCTCATACACTTCATATCTGGCCATGGTCCATACAACAGTTTCTTAGAACAGAGAGGCCTCAAAGAAACAAACAGGTGCGACTGTGGTGAAGTAAGTACTCCCGAGCACGTGGTTTGGGAGTGCAAACAAACTGAAGAATCAAGAGCATATCTCCAAATACAACTTCAGAACAGAAGAATATACGATATACTGCGTGATACCGAGCTCTGGCACTTGCTGGATGAAGCTGCTAATCTAGCGTCGCAGCGCGAGAAGGCGAGATTTGTTGAATTGAAACAGGCAGAGCGTAGGGGACGCCGCGAGCAACCGGCATCAGAAGCAGAAAGAAGGACAGGAGAGGAAGAAACTCAAGAGTAAAGAACAACCCAAATTTGACTACAAGCACTGCCCATGACTAAGGCGGTGCCTGCACCAGGAAGACGGCAAAGACTCAATTCATCGTAGTGCCTCTGGAAGCCAGAGGCACCTTCTCCAGGGCTCAGGGGGTGGTCTGCTCTGATTCCAGGAGAGAACTCCTGATGGGGGAGCAGGTGGCTCCAGGGACAAACCGGAGAAGAACGAGACCACTACCTGGAACGTGAAGCTGGCTGACGACACTTTGTGGTCAGCATGTCAGCAGTCGCCCCGCTGCATCAGCAGAGACAGCTAGCGGCCAGATGTCGACGCAGGCCAGCAGTGGTAAAAGAAGAACGTATACAAATAGACAGTTTATTAATTAGAAGTATGAAAATACAAAGACAATTGCTAATTTTGGTGTGAATTAGTAAGATGGTAGATTAATTAGTAGATTAGTTGGTAGATTAAGTGGTATATTAATTATTAGAATAATTAGTAGATTTACTATTAGAATACTTAAATCCATTAAATCCTTAAAAATAATTATCCAGATATATTATTAACAAAAAAATAAAGTAAATTGTTTTAAGAATAAAACTCTAGAAACTAAGGGCCTACTTTAGGTAACAAGGTAGTAGGCTATGTAAAATCAGGAAATAAAATAAAAAATAATAATAGTGCAATGGCACAGTTAACAGCAACTACGAAAAACCTGCTAATTATGCCAACGCATTGCTAGGCCAAAAAATGGCTGAGCTCAGGCTGACGGAATGGAAGGACAAACTTTCTTCTTTCGCAGTGGCTATGGCCTACATGGAGGGAAGAAATGATGAGATATAGAAGGAAATAAGGATACTCACAGATGAGAACAAAGAACTGAACGTGCAGAAAAAACTTCCAGCATCCAGTTATACAGCTCTGATAAAATCAGGGATGATACCCACAATCAAGTTAAAAAAAAATTAACAGCTACTTAGAGCGGCCGTCTTCATAACCTCCATGTATGGAGAAACTCCAAAACAGGTTGCTGATAAACTAACCAGAATCATAAAACACACAAAATGCAACACAAATAATGCTGTAACCATTGAAACAATATCTCAAGACGATGTAAGAAAAATCATGGAAAATAAAGAACTAAACTATAATCTAAAGCGCAAAATGTCACGGAAAAGGAAACCTCTATTGATTCTTTACGACGTTACCACGTTAACAGAATCAAGTCAAATCCAAGAAAAATTCTACTGACAAAATTTTGAAGGAAAAATAGAAAGACAGCTATTTCTTGAGGGATTCGTGTTGAAATTTAGAACAGGTACCAAAGTTAAAAGCACTGTCCATCAAGTTGTTTAAGTACCGAAATAAGGAAGCAATTACTGCAGCAATGAAAAATACACATAGAATGTAATGTCATCTTTGCAAAGGACTACACAGTAGTAGAAAAGTTTCTGTAATGTTATGCCTATGTTGATGTTATCAAACAATGTACCCAAACATCGACCGCTTGCAAATATTGTGGAGAAACTAGCCACAAGAAAGAAGATCGTAGCAAGTCCTCACAGCTAGCTGTCTGTATCCCAGGCAGGAAACGGGGAAATCTGGCAAAGATGTGCAACATACCAACTATTCCATCAAACACTAATAACCAGAAAAGATTATGGACAGTAGAACAAAATCTAAAGGGATAAGTAAACAATACAAAGATCAATTATTGAGTATCATTACAAATCTGATGGAAGAAACAGTGAAATACGAAGAAGAAATAAAAAAAAAAAAAAAAAAAAAAACGAAACAAGTCATCAAGGAAGAGGCGTGACGCACAGAGAGCTACAAGATATAGGTATAAAATATTACAAGGAGGGAAATGAACAACAAATAGCGTAGGCACACAGACAGACGAATTTACGTTACAATACTCAGAGATTATTTCCGCCACCTGCGACGTTTCTCATAGGCCTCAATCAAAACAATTCGGACTTGGATGGATAGGACCAATGCAAATGTCAGCCAACTACTGCAAAATTGCAAAGCGAATAGGACATCAGCAACAAAAGAAGGGGACAATATTATGGATCCATCGAGCACCAATTACCCATCTGTCCATAGTTTTTTTTTTTCATTTACCCGGATCAAAGACGTGTACAGGGCGTATACTGGCGATGAGGCATGGAAAGATATTGCATTGGAGTTGGTATGAAAAGTAGAGTATGGAAGGGAAAAGATGTCAACAAGTATTTTTATTAAGCTTACTTGTTTTCGCCTCACTCTGAAGATAATCCTTGCTATGCCTTTGCATATGTCTACAAAAGCCCCATTAGAGTCAAGGGAAAATCCCACACGTGCCTCTGACGATTCAGATAATCTTGGCAGGGGCAAACTCCATGAGTACCGTCATAGTTTTCAGGAAGTGAATCATTGTAACAAAAATTATCCAACTCTGCAAGTAACATGCGGTGTGCTTGGATATACCCAATGGGGAAATGTGGTCCTTGTTAACAGGTACATGTTAACATATACAGATGACATTGACCGCTAAGGGTAAAAGCTTGTGAGGTCGTAATGACCTGGTGACAAGGTTCTTAATGGTTGCGCTATCCACCTCTATCGGTAAAAGCTTGTGAGGTCGTAATGACCTGGTGACACGGTTTTTAATGGTTGCACTATCCACTTCTATCGTAATCGCCTTAAACGGGTATAGGGGACATACTGTTTAAGGTGGAATCCGAACCACGGAAGCGTTCTCGCCTACTTCACATTATACAGCAAACTGTGCCAGATGTGAAGGTAGGGTTAAGGGCCTTTGAAAATCCCCCCCTCCCCTCCTCCGTGTTTGGGATTCGAGCAGGGGGACCTTTCGATCTTCTGTCAGCCGCCTCAACCACTGAGCCACCAGACCGCCATTATATCAAACCTGTCTTTATAAGATTAAGCAAATATGTGTAGCCACAGGCGATGGCCCAACGGTGATAGTTGCCAATGCAAATGCTAAATCTGTACTCTGGCACAGTGGACTAACAGAAGCACGAGGAGAAAAGCTACTCGAACTAATTGGGAAATTACAGGAGGATGTCAGATACGAGTCAAACAATACATACACGTTTGGTGACTGAGCAGGTGCGAAATCGAAATTAGATGTAACTTCAACAAATCGAACAGCAGGATACCTGCTAAACAGATGGAAGGTGATTGAGAACCAATCCACCAACGATCACAATCTAATCTACATCTACATATAAACTCTGCAATTCACAAAATCGTGGGTGGCAGAGGGTGCTCAGCACCAAAGCCAATCTCTTTGCTGTGCATTCCAATCCCTAATGGCACGAGGGAAAAAAGAATTCATATAAGAATCAGTCCGGCACCTTATTTCTCTAATTTTATCTTTCCTGTCCTTCCGACTCAAATAGGTTGGTGGAAGAAGTATTTCACCACACTCAAAAGTGAAAGTGGGAGTACGCATGTTTACCAATAAGTTAAAACGAAACGTGTGTCGTCTATCTACCAGAGACTCCCAACCTAGTCTACTAATCAGTTCTGTGACGCTTTCATAGGGACTGTAGCAAGCGGTCACGAATCGAGCGGCTCTTCTCTGTACTTTCCCTATACTTTCGATCAACCCCTTACGAAACGGATCCCAAATGGCACAACAATAGTCCAAATGTGGACGCACAAGAGATTTGTACGCTATCTCCTTTGTTTGTTCATTACAATTTTTCAAGATTCGACCTATGAATCGCAGCCTAGAATTTGCTCTACCTACTAACGAATTAATGTGTATGTCCCATTTCATGTTCCTTTGTACTGTTACTCCCAAATATTTAATAGAATCGACCATATCAATAAATGTATTGTTTAACTCGTATTTCTGAACAATCGGATTCTTTTTGTTAGTTATGCTCATTGTCTTGCACTTTTTACAGTTTAGAGTAAGTTGCCACTCAGCGCACCAAGCCAAAATAACATCCAGATCGCGCTGAATTTGTAAGCAATCAGCCAAAGTTCTTACTTCCCTATAAATAACCGCATCATCAGCAAACAATCTAAAAAGGCTTTTCACTTTGTCTCTGAGATCGTTTATAAAAATTAAGAAAAGAAGTGGTCCTATTACACTTCCTTGCGGTACCCCCGATGTAACATCTAGATTAGAAGAACTTTCTCCTTCAACGACAACATACTGCGACCGACCAGTTAGAAAATCCTTTATCCATTCACAAAGCTGATCCGATATACCGTACGCTCGAAGCTTCGCTAAAAGGCGGTTGTGTGGCACAGAGTCAAAGGCTTTCTGGAAATCTAGAAAAATTGCATCTTCTTGTGAACCTGCATCGATAACTTTCATTACGTCGTGTGTAAATAGGGCCAGCTGTGTTTCACATTATCTTTTCTTCCGAAATCCGTGTTGATTTGTTGTAAGCAAATTATCTAGAAAATTCATAATGTTCGAGCATATAATATGCTCCATAACTCTACTACAAACTGATGTTATAGATATGGGACGATAGTTCCTAGGATCACTTCGATCACCTTTTTTGAAAATCGGAGTTACTTGCGCGATTTTCCAGTCTGAAGGTACTTTTCGCTCTTCTAATGATTTACTGAATATATCAGACTGAAATGGCCCGATTTCCGCCGCATACTCTGAAAATACTCTTACTGGAATTACATCCGGGCCCGGTGCTTTCCCCCAATTCAGAAGCTCTAATTGCTTAATGATACCTGCAGTATCTATTCGTAATGATTCCATCACCGACTCGCCATGGCGTGGGAAAACGGGATTACTTTCCTTATGTTCATTTGTAAATGAATTTTTGAATACAGTATTTAGTACGTTAGCTTTATCGCGGCTTTCATTAACCTCGGATTCTTCAGGAATTAGTGCTGGAATATTGCTGTTGGTACAATTAACTTTTCGTACATACGACCAAAATTTCTTTGGGTTTTCTGTGAGACTCTTAGAGAGAGAGTTGGAGTGAAAATCGTTAAAGGCCTCGCGCATTACATTCTTAATACGTCCTCTTAAATCAGCTAAGGTTTCTAAATCGCTGCGACACCCCTTCCTTCTTGAGCGTGCGTGTATTTTCCATTGTTTTTTGAGTAATCTTTTGACTTCGCATGTGTACCACGGTGGATCATTCTCCCCCTTTATTGTCCGCTTTGGTATATGTATTTCCATGCCTTCCCTGACTATATGTATAAAACGATGCCACATCTCTTCAACAGTGTCCTTTGTTGACTTGAAGTTATGGTAATTATTCCTAAGGTAGGTTCTAAAACACTCCTTTGAGGCCTTATTGAATCTGTATACAATTCGCCCTTTTTTCCTTTTCCGCTTGGTCATTAATTTGATAGTCGCAATTACCGCTTTGTGATCGCTTATTCCTGTGGTCGTTGAAATGTCGGTGAATAATTCTGGCCTGTTGGTAACCAGCAAGCCTAAAATGTTTTCGCTACCCTTATGACACCGCGTAGGTTCATTAACTAGCTGCTCAAGATGGTTATCTGACAACAACTCGAGAATTACTTCAGAAGCTGCCTTATCCCTGCTACCTGTGATGTGAACGTAATTACGCCAGTTAATATAAGGCAGATTGAAGTCGCCTCCTAGAATCATAGCATGATCCTTAAAACGGCTAGCTATACTATTTACATTATTTCTCAACTCCTCGACGATAACTATGTCGGAATCGGGTGGACGGTAGAAGGCGCCTGTGATGAGTTTTGACCCAGCATCATTGAGTTTAATCCATGTGATTCCACAGATCGCATCGACGTCTATTTCATTACATGGGAGAAATTTACTCACAGCTATAAATACCCCACACCGAGCGTGGTGGTGTAACGGATAGCGTTCTGGCCTCGCATTCGGGAGGACGGCGGTTCGAATCCCCGTCCGGGCATCCAGATTTGGGTTTTCCATGGTTTCCCCAAATCACTCCAGGTGAATGCCGGGATGCTTCCTTCAAAAGGCCATGGCCGAATTCCTTCCCATTCCTTGCCCCAATCCTTTCCCGTCTCTAAAGACCACGTTGTTAAAAAGGGACGTTAAACTGTTAAAAAAAAAAAAAAACACCTCCATGAGAATGTAATCTGTCTTTACGAAAAACGTTCATGCTATCTTTAAAAGTTTCGGCGGAACTTATTTCCGGTTTCAGCCAACTTTCTGTACCGATAACGATATCCGCTTCTGTACTACAAATAACGCTTTCAAGTTCCGGTTGTTTGTTACAAACGCTTCTACAGTTAATTACGAGAACTTTTAACTGTCGAGATTCTTTTACGTTGCTCCTACATTCCGGTGTTGCATCTGATTGGGTTGCCCGTAACTGAATTTCGTGTTTCGGGTCTTCCTCCCTCAGCCTAAAAAACCACCCAGTGCATTCCACACGGCCCCTGCCACCCGTGTAGCCGATTCACGTGTGTAGTGCACACCTGACCTATTAAGGGGAAGCCTACAAGACTCGACCTTATGGCGAAGATCGAGAAATCTGCAGCCAATGTCATCACAGAAACGTCGTAGTCTCTGGTTCAGCCCCTCAATACGGCTCTGAACCAGAGGTCCATAATTAACTCTGTCTACGATGCTACAGATGGTTAGCTCTGCCGATATCTTGCCGTCACTGGCCACAGAGTTCACCCTTTCAGCCAGCCGTGGGAAGGAAGAGAGGATAACCTCCGAACCAAGGTGACAAGCATCATTGGTGCCGACATGAGCCACAATCTGTAGTTGGCTACACCCCGTCACTTCTATGGCATCCGGGATGGCCTGTTCCACATCTCGGATCAGGCCACCCGGAATACACACAGAATGGATGTTGGATTTCTTCCCCGAGGAATCCGCCATTTCCCTAAGGGGCTCTAATAACCGCCTAACATTAGAGCTCCCAACTACCAGAATGCCCTTCTGCGTTTGCTCAGATCAGGCGGGCTGAGGGGCCGTCAACTCACAGGATGATAATTGTGGGACTGAGTCAGCCTCCGACAATACATCAAACCGGTTGGACAGACGAACAACTTCAGCGTCTTGGCCTTTAAGCCTGTTCGACTGCCCCCGTGTGCGGCTTCGAAGTCTAGAAGCTATACGCCAGTCACCGACAGGCAACCGCGAAACAGCATCCAACACTTCAGCCTGGGTTGCAGGTACGACGGTCGATATGGGAGAATCTGTGATAGGCATGGCTATATCAGTTTCCCCAACATCACATCTGCTGCAGCCTTTTACGGCAGCTTCCAGCTGTGTAACTTTCGCTAACACAGCTGCAAGCTGTGCGCGCAGATCAGCCACCTCAGCTCGCGTCTGCACACAGCAATCACAGTCCCTAGACATACTGCTTTTGAAAAACGCAAAAAAGAAGGAAAAAAAAAGTATAGAAAAGAGGAACAGAAACTCGAAATAGCCTGTACTTCCTACAAAATATATATACTCGGAGATTGCACTAACCTAATCTACACCCACTACAGATAAAGTATAAAAAACAAAATACGCTAATGCACTCGGCGACTGCTCAAACGCTACTAACTAGTACTGTCTACAAAATGTAAACACTCAGAGATTACACTAATCAAATCCCCACACCAGTACAGATAAAATACAACAACAAAATACGCTACTGCACTCGGCGACTGTTCAAACGCTACTAACGACCACTGTTTACAAAATGTAAACACTCAGAGATTACACTAATCAAATACCCACACCACTACAGATAAAATACAACAACAAAATACGCTACTGCACTCGGCGACTCTTCAAACGCTACTAACTAGTACTGTTTACAAAATGTAAACACTCAGAGATTACGCTAATCAAATCCCCACTCCACTACAGATAAAATACAACAACAAAATACGCTACTGCACTCGGCGACTGTTCAAACGCTACTAACTAGTACTGTCTACAAAATGTAAACACTCAGAGATTACACTAATCAAATCCCCACACCAGTACAGATAAAATACAGCAACAAAATACGCTGCTGCACTCGGCGACTGTTCAAACGCTACTAACTAGTACTGTCTACAAAATGTAAATACTCAGAGATTACACTAATCAAATCCCCACACCACTACAGATAAAATACAACAACAAAATACGCTACTGCACTCGGCGACTGTTCAAACGCTACTAACGACCACTGTTTACAAAATGTAAACACTCAGAGATTACACTAATCAAATACCCACACCACTACTAATAATGTTGGAATTGGGAAGATTGCAAGACGGAACGCGTAAAGATGACTGGACCAACATCAGACTGCGATATGATATCAACAAAGCCAACCGGTCGAGGTTGAGGAATTGCTTCAGTCCTCCCAACGTCAAAAATAAAGATTTTGATGTGGAAAAGGCTGCGAAAGAAGCAATTCATGCAATCCAAGACGCAATGAGAACTGCAATTCTGAAATAACCGGATTAAAAGAAAAACCATTGACAGGAATATTGCGTAAACAACGAGCCACAACGAAGAAGGCAAAAATAAGGTATTGCAGCAGAGAGACAGTCTCTTCTACTAAATATGGAGATAAGGATCTATTTTTGTTGGAAAGGAAACATAGAAGCTGGGACAGGATATGAATCCAGATCCACGGTGTACCCCTTACAAGCCTCATATGAGCTAATCTACAGTAAAATGGCTGGGTGGATTCATGGCCATGAACTGAATGGAAACTGCATGGGAATTACTGTTACATCCAGATGACAGCGTAGAACACAGACCAGCGAAGAGAATTGCATAAAAAATGTGGGACTTCACGTGAATGAATATTAAAGATGCGTCATATCAGATAAGGAGATATTAAAGGTAAAACATTCCGTTCCAAAAAGAAAAGCACCACTAGATGATGGGATACTGGCAAAGGTCCTCCAGGAGTTGATCGTCGAACTGATACCAACCTTAAATAAACTATTCAGAGAGTGCTTCAGAAACGCAGGGGAGGAAGAAATTCAAGAGGCATAAGAACGGCCAAACTGTAAATTACAAGCACTGTCCACGAATGAGACTGCGCTTACAGTAGGAAGACTGCTAAGACGTCATTCATTGCAGTGCCTGCGGAAACTGGAGACACCTTCTCCAAGGGCCAGGGAGCAGCATGCTCTGATTCTAGGAGAAAAATCCTGATGTGAATGCGGACGGTTCCAAGGACAATACCGGAGAAGGACTAGGTTCGTAAGTGGAACGTGAATCTGGCAGCATGTCAACAGTCACCCTGCAGCATCATCGGAGGCAGCCTGTGGCCTTGATGTCAGCTGTGGAGCAGAAAAAACTGTTTCGCGAAGGGAAGTGATAGACAAAAAGAATAATTTATTAACAGTTCATTGCTTGGTGGTATGAAAATACGTAGACTCTCGCTGTGTTTCGTGTGGGAATATTAGTGGAAATTAGTAAAATACTTTAGAACCGTTAAATACTTTGAAATAATTATCCAGATCTATTAATTACATAAACATAAAAGTAATTTAAAAAAATAGAAAGTAAAGGCATACTTTACTTATCAAGGTATTAGATTATGTAAAATCAAATCAGGAAATGAAAGATAAAAAAGTTGATATTGACTTCGCCAGCTTTGGAATCAAGCAACCGGTTTCCACTCACTGCTTTGTTTACTGTTTCGTTTCTAGCGTGTGGTGGTGGTCCCATGTCTCATACCTAGTAAACAGAAAACTGCTAAGTTCATTTTTACTGGTTGGTGAGCGATAACGCTCTGATAACGCCGTCGGAAGGACGAGGGTTCGAATCCCCGTCCGGGCATCCAGACTTGGGTTTCCATGATTTCCAAAATTACTCCAGGCGAATGCCTGAATGCTTCCTACGAAAGGCCATGGCCGAATTCATTCCCGTTCCTAGTTCCCAGTTCTATCCCGCCTTTAATGAAATCGACTTCGACGTGGCGTAAAGCCATAAGCATAAAAAAGAAAGGATCCTTATTAAAATGATCCAACCACTGTTGATAAATTCCATTTCCAATCTATTTTTCGTCAGCATTTAATTAATGTGATGCCCAGTTAGCACAAAGCATTTTCGAATTTAATTCAGCTATACCTTTAATCCTGTACCGTATTGTGAATCTTCTCGATGATTTTATCTGTTGCAGTTTCTGGTCGTCCTTTACGTGGACCATGTTTAAATTCAGCCCCCAATTTCTTCACTGCTGATAATGAAGGGGGCACGCTCTTCATAAACCTTTACCAACTTTGGATGAATTTCCATTAGTAATAAAGCGTCCAAAACAAAGAATTTTATGTGTCACGTACGATATTCCTGTTTATCCATTTCAATGAGAGACGCACAGTACGTCCGCCTTACAAAGCTGTACAAACAAACCTACTTCTCAGATGAATTTGAAACCTGGTGTACGTTATTATGAACATCACTGAAAACAATACCAATACCATATCTGTATCAGGCTGAGAACTTTATATTCTATTCTTGTTTGAGACAGGCTCTGAAATGGAGCTAACTACAATACCCTCCCTGTTGCTCGATGTGACAAACTGAAGATCAACCGAATAACACGAAACGCTAACTGAAAATCCAGTGTATTTACTGAATTTAGCTAACTTGCAAACGCATTGCCAAACTCAGGCTAATTGCCACCATCCGTTCAGTAGTATTCCATCCTCATTGGCTGCTGAAGTCTGTAACAAGTTGCCCTATGTATATATGGTCCAAACGTTGTGGCACAAACAGAAAGTGAATCCTCCCTTTGCATTATAGTTTTGCTCAAACCCCCTTCAGTGTAGAATTCCTTCAGTCACGAGACAAGTTAACGCGTCATTCTCCATGTGACAGAGATTACGTTGTTTTAAATCAAAGCGCGCCATGAATTGCTAGTTTATAGCTCCCTATCGACTTCCCACAGCATCGTCTTGACATCAGCACAGCGTCTTGAAAGAACGTTTGATGACCTCTAGCTATTGACGACGTTAGGCCTTCTTCACACTGCGCAATTTCGAGGCGACGGGACGAATACTTGAGTATCTTGAAGTATCTACTAAATCACTTCCAATGTCGTGTAGTGGGGCGTGACTCCCAAGAGACGCGTGAAACATTGCGGATGAGCACATGTACAACGTTAAGTTTGTGCGGGAAATTGATAAAAGAGTACGTGTAATTAGTATCCATTAATTTTCTTTATCATTTAAAACTATTTTAAACGAGTTTTAATTAATATTTGGCTTTAATAGACTTGTATAAGATTTTGCAAAGCTAGATGATTACTTGTATTCAGTATCGGAGCTAGCACAATATCATTCAGTTCAAAGGGAAAACAGTCTTCATCGCATAGTTAGTTTAAATAGTTAAAAAGCAATATAATAATCAACAGCAAGCATTTTGTAGTAATCAGTCAGGTGTATATGTGAAAGAATCAACTAACAGTTTAATAAAAACAGAAGTTAAATTTATTTTTTGTGAGTCTTCATTTGTACAGTTGCAACCTGTCATTCAGAAAGTTCTAACTATGTATTGTGAGATAATGTTTTCTTCCGAAGTAAATATCAACCCTTGATGAGCATGTGTGGTGTAGCATCAAGAAAACTAATTAATTGACACCACGTTGAAAACCTAGCATGTTTATTTATTTTTTTATTAGTTGTTACTAGTGTTAACTTCAAAATTTTATAAGTGATCGATATCTTTTCGTAAATTTGGTTATTTACCTAAGGGTGTAGGAAGATTCTCTTGTTTAGGTAAGGGTGTCAGGTATTGGAATAAGTTTCCAAGGCAAATGATGAATAATTTAACAAAAACGATGGAAGAATTTAAAATTACAATTTGTAGAGGTCAAATGTAGGTGGGTGCTGGAAAGAGGTAAGATGGGTGTGTAGGGAAATTGCCACCGGAGCGTGCGCTCCATTGCAATTTAATTAAATAATATTAAACACACTACGTATTCCCCCTCTTTTTCTCTCCTATGTAAGATTTAAGAATGGCAACACATTCTTCGGATTTTTTTTTTCTATAATAGTTGTAGTAAGAATAGTCACTTGACATCATAACTCGGTTAGTATCCACGGCAGTGATGTTTATCAGAACAACGCTTACCACGTCTGGAGGCAGACTGAAGAGACTGTATCGCTTCACAGTATCCTCAGTGTGTAGTACTGGGTCGCCTGTACGTATCGTACTCGCAGGAATCTCAGCCACGTGGCTTCGGAATTGCGGTCTGAAGAGGGCTTTATTGTCACTACTGCTTTTTGCACTCACTTTCAACTAACTCTACTATATAATTTGCTAAGCTTACTCACTCACCTCGATAGCAATTGGACGAAGAATGGTGACGTCGCCCGCCAGCCGTCGCATGCAAATGAACAGCGACCAGAGATGATATTGGAAGAAATTCGAGATTAAGACCACAATTTAATAGCTAAGCAACAGCTACAAAATTAATTTCCGTAACACATTAATTAAGTTTGCTTTCCGTAGCATTTCGTAGTTAAAAAAATATCAATAAATTTTAGTGCTGAAAAAAAGGTGGAACTGCTTTTCAGTAACATGTCGCTGATGAAAGCAACATAATTAAACTTTATAAAAGCTTAAATTACTCATGGTCTCTGCTGTAACTACGAATACCAATTGTCATTACGGCATACGCTAAATTTCAATTTAATTAAAACTTTTACTAATGTTGCTGCTTGACCAAAGTTAATATATTACGGTTAATTTACTTTTTACGCATTTCACTGACCTCTTCGGTTAATGGCCTTGGTTCACGTTCACTGTACGTGAGTTATCAGGCTATTTAAAGTGGACATCAAACCAAATATATTACCGAATCGAATATTCTGGCAATTCAGTTCTTCGGAGTTGTTCAACTATTTAATAATCTTGAATCTGTATTAAGTTCTCTGGCTGTGACAGACACTGTGACCAACGATTAAGTTATGAATGTTTACCCAGCCTCAATTTAAAACAATATGATGTACTCGAAGCAAGCAGAAATTCTAATGTCAAACAAATACAAGTTTGCATTACAGCAAGTTCGAAACAATTATACGATAGCGCGATCGGTCCTGTCCATGTTTAATACATCTCTTAATACTTTTGAGTTCTTCAAGCCCAAGAGATTTTATCCACCCTAAGGGTGAAACACGGGTCAAGTTCATATTTGGTCAGATCTGACCCCCAAAACTGGAACTGATCTAGACCCGCGATGATACGCAAAAAACGGTCACGGACTTACACTAGTTAAATAATAAATTAATTCCCTGTATCTTTTGATGCACAGGTTACCGCAACATAGCATCGAATCAACTGAGATATTTACACGGAAAAGTAACGAAAAATATGACTGATTCTTTAGCAAATTACTCTATGTCGAAACTAATTCTGACTATGACTACTTCCAGGCAAATCAAAATGAAAACTAACTCTTCATACCACTACGTTTAATTAAAGAAACTTGTAAAAATAATACAAAATCATTAAAATTAGTTATAAGTAAAATTGCAGGAATAAGCTGCAAATTAACAATTAAAAATTAATGTTTTAAACAGATTTCTCGTAAGCCAATTCCCTTAACTGGTTACAAGTATATCCATTGAAAAAACTGCGAAATTTTGAAACAACTCAGAAGCCAGCATTTGCGTGAAAAGCTAGTGACAGAAGAAGTTTCGTAGAGCTGCTCGCTTAGAACTATTTATATTCCAATGAAAGGAGTTGATGAGAACACGAATGAGATGATGAGTTGATGAGATCCGTATGTCCCACGAACTCGTCTGGCTTTGGCCGAAGCGCTTACATAATTTTCTCCGCCTAGAGGCGCGATTTTGTATAAACATTTATTTAATTTAAACAAACTATGTGCCAGTGACGCGGTATCCTTGCTTGCGACACAGTGTTGGCGAGCCATTGAAGCGTACCTTCACAGGGTCACCAGCGGAAGTTTGTGCGCTATAAAACGAAGGTTACAACCGCAACTTCCCTGTGCCAGCTGCACTCCATCGAATCAAAATTGTCTAGCCGTCACAAGCTGGAATAAGTTATGTTTACTCAGATTCTTTTTTACAAACAATCAGTACCACAAGAATAATGTTTAATAGACGCATTCCTTATATTTGGTTTTGTTCACGCAACAACTTGGATTGTGAACACGCCAGCATTTTAATTTAAATTACACTCCGTGCAGAAGTGTTCTTTTGGTGTATAACGGAGTGTGCAAATAATTTATGGTTAAATACTTGGGATTAATTTGATCAATAAATTGCTGTGAGTTTAATTAGAGAAACTTGTGTGTTTTGTTTAAATCTGATGCTACACTGAGGACTTACCCCAGTATTTAGCTCTACAAATTTAATACACTGAGTCATAGGATCTTCTTTTAGTTATCAATCCGAAGATCGGTTTGTAGCAGTTCTTCATGTATGCCATTTCTCTGCCTTCCTTTTTAATTCTACATAGCTGCTGCATGTCATTCTAATTTGGTTCATATGGCTTAACCTCCCCCTTCCTTTGTTGTTTGTTCCTTTTATCTTTCCTTCAAGAATCACCTGAAGCAAACCATTGTGTCACAAAACATAGCCTATCATCTTTTCTTTTCTGTAAGTCCTTCTAGAAACTTCGTTCCTCGGAAATTCTTCTGAATACTTCATTATTGGTGATATTCACCATCCAGCTTATCTTCAGAATTTGTCTGCAACATCAGACCTATAATTCCTCCAGTAATTTCCTGTCCGCCATCCCTGTGGTCCCTGATTCCATATAGCGCTATGCTCCAGACAAATTTTTTTTGGAAGAGTCCTACGCGGTGTCAGGCTGATGTTGTTAGAAGTGAAAAGTGTTTTTCGTTTATTAAAGGCATGTGCAACTTGGTTGATCCTAGATAGTATTTCTTTTCTCCTTCTACCATCTTCTGTGACTATACTACCAAGGTACCTGAATTCTTTAAATTGCCCAATTAATTGTTCGACTAATTTTAATTGTCGCAAATTAATACTTTAGTCTTTTTCTTGTTAATTTTCAGGTTATAATGCTCAGTATGAAACCCTTCCAGTTTAGCAAGTGTTTCACCCAAATCACTTTCACTTTCTGAAACAGCTGTAATGTCATCTGCAAATCTTAGCACATCTATGTTTGGGTCCGTGAATGGAAATTCCTACCTTTACTTGATCCCCCACAGGTTCCAATGCTTCTTGCACGTAAGCATTGATTAGAACAGAGGAAAGAATACAACCATGCCTTATCCCCTTCTTAACCTTTGATTCTCCTTTGCATCGGAATATACAAATATATCTTCGCAAGCATGATTGCCATCAGGGGGCGTCCATTAATTACGTGAGTGTTTTCCGGAGTTCTGGACCTATTCACCCCCCCCTCCCCCCTCTGTGGTGAGATTTCGTGAGATCTGGTTGAACCCCCTCCCCCTCTAAAATGACGTGAGATTTTGACGGAGAAACCCCCGCCCCCTTGCTAATCGACCTCGTAACGTTTTGAAACCTTTTTTTTTTAGGTCTCATGCTTCCAAGGGCGGTTATACCCCCCCTCCCCCCCCCCAAGGTTGGTTTCTGCTTCTTTTTAGACCACATACCCCCTAAAGTTGACTTTCGCGTCATTTGTAGACATTTTTTTTAGCTCTACCATCCTTCAAGAATTTCAAAACCTCACTTGAGATTTCCGTTGACCCTCTTGGTGAGGTTTCGTGAGATTTCGCCAGACCCCCGCCCTATTTCACCTCACGTAATTAATGGACGTCCCCCTCACAAGACTAGCCTCAGATATTTTCCAAAGCTCAGAACATTAACTACAATTCCTTTGACGAAACGATCAATTATTGTTTATTCAGTGTGTTGCTATCGATTTACAAAATAATTATATCCTTTAGTGAATGTGAATAAAGTTTCTGGATATTATTTTCCATTTTTTTCAAGTTAATAAAGTCTATGTACGTTTTATTTTATCATTCACATTAGCCTTGTCGTTTATCATAATCCCTTGTTATATGTGAAAGATCATTCCGGTTAAGAACCACGACCACAGTTATGTTATTGAAAAATAAATTATGCTCATTAAACAATTAAATTACCAGAGGTACGGTACCCTTTGGGAGAGTTCAAGGCCAATAATACCGGTTCATCAAGAACGAGTATCATCTTTGGCAATGACAATCTCGGAATTAGTGGCATTTGCACACCAGCTGCACATTAACCGTTTGATAATATTTCAGCTTACAAAGTATTGAAAGGTGCAATCTATACACACACCCCGTCCCTTAATAGTTGTTTTTTTTTTTTCTTTTAATCTGAAACCAAGCGTGGTGGGTGAGTGTGGTAACGCTCTGGCCTCGTATTCGGGAGGACGCGGGATCGAATCCGCGTCCGGGCATCCAGATTTGGGTTTTCCATTGTTTCCCCAAATCACTCCAGCGAATGCCGGGATGCTTCCTTTAAAAGGCCATGGCCGAATTTTTTCCGGTTCCTTTTCCCCAGTCCTTTCCCGCCTCTAATGACGTCGACGAAGCCTGAAGTCATAAGCAAAAATAATAATAATAATTAATCTGAAACGACGTAACGTAATTTTTTTTTTCACTGTTACATACCGTAACGATGTGTAAATGATGATGCTTGAACCGAATTTTTGTCGTGTTGACGATTGTTTTACCATTTTTGTCGAAGCGGATGCTGCTGCACTTTTTGTGTCGCCATACTTTCTCCGCTAGTGATATGTCAATCAATTTCCCAGTGAGAACATAGGCAACCACATAGCTTGATGGCTGTTCGAAAGATAGGCATTTGAATAGCGGCGGGCGGGTTATGGAAATTATATCAGTAGCAATTGTGTTAAGAGGGATAATGCTTTGCAATTTACAGAGTCCGGTAGATGAGAGGTAACGCTCGGGCCTCTCTCGGGAAGAGATAGTTTCAAATCCCAGTCCAGCCATCCAGATTTCTTTTTTCTATGATTTCCGGAAATCATTTCAGGCGAATATTGGTATATTGGTTTGCTTTCTTCGAACAGGCCAGTACCTTGGTCTCCATCATCTGTCTGCTTGACGAGTAGCGAATTTATACAATACCAAACTTTAATTATGCCATTGGATTAGCGATAGAATGATCAGTATTATCTAGATAAAATTAGCTGTCCAACCTCCTTCAAAGGCACCACATATTATTTCAGTTCTATATAAACATATGCATTAAGCTAATATGGTCTACCAAATTTGTAGTTTAATTGTTGAACTATAAAGTCGAAGCAGTGCATTCCCTTTAACAACTAATGAAACTACATACGCGTACATTTCACGTTGCTCTGAAAAATGAACCCTGTAAATTTAGTCGTATTGACTGAATTTCGTATGGATTCATGAACCACTTGTTTAATATTTTAGTGATCCGTTTTGTTAAGTCTAAGCTTAATTCAAACAGGTAATTTTCACATCAGTTAGGGGTGGTATTCAGGACTGCCTTAGAATCTTCGCTCTCTTATTGATGGTACAACTCTTTTAAAATTGTTTTCTTCATCTGCGAAGTATATAAGCTCGCTATTTACATTGTCTATAACGAGTAATCTCAACAGCTTTTTTAAAAAAACTTGCGTGATTAACTACTTGCCTATTCCTATTCAAATGTCACCTTGAAGTTCATGCTATTTACAAAGGCGATGTAATGTTTGAAAAATTGGGTTCGTATTCTTCTTAACATCTGTGGATCACATTAGAATTTGGATAAATTTCATATACAGCAAGGAATAGCGGAAAAACATATAAAAGTTCTTTATTGAAAGACTGCTTTGAATTTTAGTGAAATTGGAAGTGGAAACAAGTGACCGAATAATTCTAACAAGGATCCTGACTTAAAACAGAAAATGAATTTCTGTTCTACTGATTGTTCCTCAAATACTACATGGCAGCTTGCTCACATCTGCCGGAGTGTGTGTTCCCGGATCTGGAAGTATTTTTCTAACTAATTACGCGAGTTAACAGACAACTGCTATCGACTCTTTCTGGGGCAGAGAACACTAGCAGCAATATGTTTCTAACAACAACCACTGTTCTCTTCGGAGGGGAATGCTATTTATAGTCAATTCACTCAGCTGCAGAGCGTTGATGTAATGAACGCCTTACATAAAGTTGCGTCCAGGCTGGCCTCTGCTTCGGAATTTATCGTCGGCCTCAACTGTACAGACGTTACAATGGAAATAAAGAAATGGGACATTTCGAAATTCAGAGCTTTTTCTGATAACAACTGCTTGACATGGGAAAATAATGACTCACGACAGAGACATATAAGTATTTACCGTCTACGAAAACAAATTTCTGGCTAATGTGTGTGTGTGTGTCATCAGTTTTTTGCTGTCATCAGTCTCTCAACTGGTTTGATGTGATCCTCCATCTTGTGCTAACCTTTTCATCTTAATATACCCCTTACAACCCACGTCCTTAATTATCTGCTTCATATATTCTAATCTTTGTCTTCCTTCGACCATTCCCTCCACTAACAAGTTAATCAATCCTGCATGTCTCAAGATGAGACCTACCATCCTGTCTCTTCTTTCTTTAAGACTCCTCCAATAACTTGTTTCCTCACACATTTCCAAAACACATCCGTTTCGAACAAATTTCAATTGGTTCAATTTTTTTTTTCTGGTGTACCTAAAGTCCATGCTTTGCTGCCATAAAGTGCTGTGCTTCACACATAGAGTTTTAAAAAAGTTCTTTCTCAGTTCTAGATTAATTTTTGAAACTAAAAATTTCACCTTTTCATGAAAGATCTGTTTGCTAGTGCTATTCGGTTTTTAACATCATTTGTGCTTCGACCATCGGTTGTAATTTTACTTCCTAAGTAGCAAAATTCACTAACTTCTTCTATCGCTTCCGTTTCGATTTTTATATTTAATCTACTAATATTGATGTTATTTCTGCTACATAACATCACTTCTGTCTTGCTTTGGTTTATATTTAGTCCAAAATCTTCATTCAGTATTTTGTTCATGACATTCAGTAACTTCTCAATATCCTCAACCCGTTCTGTTGACAAGACATTGTATTCAGCAAATTGTAGCATACTGATTTTTTCCCCTTCAACCCTTACAGGTATGCCATATTCAAACATTCTTTCGCATTCTTTATTACTTCTTCCACATACAAGTTGAATATTAATAGGGATGGACCTCACATCCTTTTTTACTAATGCGTGTCTCTCATGATTCTCTACTTTTATTATAGCTACTTGTTCTTATAACGATAATAAAGTATTCTTTTATCTCGGTATTTTGGACCCGCCTTCTTTAAAATTTTGAACATTTTATCCCACCCAACATTATGAAAAGCTTTTTCTAAATCAACAAACGCCATGAAAGTATCTTTGTTTTTCTTGATCCGCTCTTCCAGTATTAATATTAAGGCCACAATCGCTTATCTTGTACAGCGGTTTTTTCTAAATCCAAACTGATCTTCACCTATTATCCCTTCTACTACACTTTCCATTCTTCTGTATATTATTCTGGTCAGTAATTTTGAGGCATGTGATGTTAGACTTATAGTGCGCAGTTCTCACATCTGTCAGCTTGTACTTTCTTCTGAAGTGTGAAGATGACACTTTTATTAAAATCAGTGGGAATCTTTCCTGTTTCATAACTTTTTGATATAAGTTTGAATAATCTTTTGATTCCTTCTTCTCCTAGGGATTTCAGAATTTATTCTGTAATCTCATCCACTCCAAATAAATAATTTGATTTCAAATCATTCAAAGCTCTATCAAATTCTGTTATCCAAACAGGTCATCTAAGTCTTCAATGTCGACATCAACTTCTTTTTCCAATACACTGTTGCTCAAATTACCACCTACATACAGTTTTTCTATGTATTCCTTTCATCGGTTAGCTCTATCTTCTGAGCTTAGAAGAGGTTTCCCATCAGTATCTTTAATGTTTATACCTCTTTTCTTAATTTCTTAAAAATTCTGTTTGATCTTCCTAAATGTCACATGTACTTTATCTACGGCCATTTCCTTTTCGACTTCTTCACACTCTTCTTGCTGCCATGTTTCTTTTGTTTTTTTGCATTTCCTGTTCATTTGATTCCTAAATTTTCTGTATTGCTCTCTTCCCGCTTCATCCTGATCATTTTTGCGTCTTCTCCTATACTCCTCTCATCCATCAACTCTAAAATTTCTTCTGTGATCCACGGTTTTCGGGCGGCTTGTTCCCTAAAGCCTAATGTTTCTTTACCAGCTTTCATAGTTTCGTTCTTTAATGCATTCCATTCGTCCTCAATTGAGCTCCTTTCAGAGTTACTTCTTAGACCCACGTCTACCATTTCTGCAAACTTTTCCCTCGTGAAAGATTGTTTCAATTTATTCACTTCCAGTCTGTTCTGCTTGTATTGCTTCTATATTCTCTTGAATTTCAGCCTGCACTTCATAACTATGAGATTGTAGTCAGAGTCTATGTCTGCTCCTGCGTATGCTTTACAGTCTAGTACTTGATTCCCGAATCTGTGTTTGACCATGATATAATCTAGCTGATATCGACCCCTGTTCCCCCGGATGTTTCCAGGTGTATATCCTTCTTGCATGATTCTTAAATAGTGTAGTGACCCTGCCAGCTGATTGATAAGAGCAGACAGGGCAACCTTCCACTGGAGCCGTGGATAAGGGCCGATCATAAAAGTGGGCCATGGTTCTGATATGAATATTCGTCGTAGGTCCCTACTGCAACACGTCACAGGCTATTTTGCTCAGTACATTCATATATTAACAGTGGAATGGCTGAGGAAGCTAGGATAAATTACAGCAAACCGCAATTACCTATTTAAATATTTATTTATATAAGCAAGGACTGGTGACATACGTGAATATTTACATTGTTTGATTGGCTTTGAAAAAAAAAAAAAAAAAACCATTATAGATAGAGCCAAGGACTAGGCGAGCATGTAACTGATGGGCGCCTCGCATCCTAAACTAACTGGAATAGTGAAAATATCTTTACAAGACTATGCCCACATGAATATGACCGAATGATTGACTCTTTAACTGTCCACACCCAGCTATCGCAGCAGAGCCCACCTTAGTAGCAGACGCCAGGCATCATCTGCAACCGCCTCCCCGGCGGCGCCGACGCCTCCCGGCGCCCTCGGCGTCGATGCGGTACGTTGAAAGACTTTCATAGAGATTAGCCAAACCCCTGCCCCCAGGGCTTAAGCAGATACTTCCCCTTCCTATTAGCACTGTGTGGAGAGGGCAATACTCCTCGCTAACCTGATGTATGAAGTCACTTTACCAGCTTGCAGTAATGACAAGCGCTTGGCAACTGGCGACTTAGGACTTGCTCATATGCATGCTACTTCTCAGGTCATAGCTCCTATTGATTAACTATTTCATGCTCGATACTGACTTGAGAAATATGATTTTAGCAAGTGATCGACCTAGATCACTACAATAGTGTGTTCGCCACGACTACTTTATATCTTTCACAAAATTCTAACAATCTGCTTTCTCAATCATTTCTGTCTCCTAAGCCAAAACTTCATACAGTATTCTCTTCTTTTACTTCCCCCACTACCCCATTCCAATCACCCATGATTATAAGATTTTCCTCCCCTTTCACATATTGGATTAATTCTTCAATTTCAGCGTATATTTTATCTATTTCTTCATCATTTTCCCGTGACGTTTGAATGTACACTTGCACTAACGTGGTTGGGGCGAGCATAGTTTCTAACCTCATCAAAATATTTCTGTCACTGAACTGTTCACAATAACTCACCCGTTTCCCCACTCTCTTATTAATTACAAATCCTACACCAATGACTGCAGCTTGAGTGCTAATTATCCTGTGTTCCCCAGACCAGAAATCCTGTGCGTCCTTCCATTTAATCTCACTAATCCGAACAACATCTAACGTAAGTCATTCCATCTCCCTTTTTAAGTTTTCTAAACTACCTGCCCTATTCAGACTTCTAGCTTTCCACGCTCCATCTCGCAGAATGTTGTTATCCAATCTGATGACTCCTTCCTGAGCAGTCCCCACCCGGAGATTCGATTGAGGGACTATTTTACTCAGGAAGAAGCCGTCATATTATATGTAATTTGAGAGGATTACATGGCCACGGGATACCCTTATGGTCTTTAATGCAATGGCTTCCCGTTGCTTTCTGCATCCCCATGCCGTTGATCATTTCTGATTCATCCGCCTTTAGGGGCCGTTTCCAACCCCAAGGGTAAGATGGTGCCCTGGACCACTCTCCGCTCTTCCACCCTCCTTTCAGGATACCGCAGGCAAGCAGTGGGCGAATCCTTATACTGGGAATCTTTCAGTCGCCAGAGCTTCGTCCGTGCAAACGGGGTACACCACGTGTTGACATTTGGTTGGAATAGGCTAATATAGTCTCTCCCAAACCCTTATCCCAATGGTAAACAACATAAAATTCAGGTACAAATTTTTCCATTCATAAAATCGTTCTGCAAATAAAATGTGCGGTGCTGAACGTAGGGTTGCCAACCATACTTTATTATAAAGTATCATACTTTATTTTTGATCGGTATATTTTACCTTAACCTTAAATTATTGAGGAATACTTTATTTCTGGTGATATATACAATTTATGGACCGGAGTACCCCTATTAATTTATTAATAAATATATAATTTAGGATGTGATGTCATCTGTAATATTTTAAAAGGAACAAAAAATTAGTAGTTAGTTCCATTAGCACGAAAAAAAAGTATTTAATACAATAAATTTAAATTTAAAAATCCTTTTTTTTTTTTCCTTCGATATACTTTATACAGGGTGACTCAACAAGGACTTTACAACTATGTAATTTTATAGAAATTTGTTGACATAACTTACAGAATCGTTCATTTTGTAGCAAACAACCTCACGTGTCACATAAAAAAAGTGTCATTTTGGTTCGATGTGACTACCATTTTGTATAGAACATGAAGTTTTTATTTCTAATACATCTTTCAAACTTCATCCTAGGAGATTAGATACATGGACATCACCCGCCGATAGTGAAGAAAATAGAGTAATAAATCAGATCGATTTTATTATGGTGAAACAAGAGCTAAGAAAATATGTAAAATCCGTAAAAACCTATTCTGGTGCTGACGTTAATAGTGACCATAATCCAGTAGTAATGGAATTTAAAATGCAGCACTTTAGAAATGCAACAAGGGACGTCAAGATATCAAGACGTATAGATGTAAGAAAATTAGCAATTCCTGAAGTGAGAACTACTGTTGGCACTGTTCTGGAGGAAAAGATGAAAGTTATAGAAGAGACTTTTCCTATAGAAGTAGACTCTACCTGGAACTTTATAAAAGATAGCATTACTCATGTCCAGGAAAATAATATTGGGTACATCACTAACAACAAAAGGCAGCTCTGGATGACTGATGAAATCCTCGAGCTTATGAATGAAAGAAGGCGTATTCCAAAACTAAGGTCCGGTGATCAATATGTCATAGATGATATGCTTGAATGATGTTTCACGCCTGCAGCGCTGGGGAACAAACAGCAGTGTCAATGAGAGGAGATCGAAATGGCCGCGACAATCGTAGCTCCCGCCAGCTGTGAAGTGCGCAGTGTGATTAGATTTTTGCTGGTAAAAGGATCGTCAGCTGCGGACATCTATCGTGAGATATGTCTAATGTCTAGACCAGATATAATGAGTGACAAACATGTTCGACACTTGTGTCGAGAATTTCGAAATGGCCGCACAAAAGTGGACGATGAATAGTGGAGTGGCAGGCCCAGTATTCGGACCGACGACATTGTTGATAAAGTTAACCAAAAACTTCGAATTGATCGGCGTTTGACGGTTAGTGGACTGGCTATGGAATTTCCAAATGTTGCTCGAACTTCACTTTACAAGATTGTCACTGAAGAGCTTTGATATCGGAAGCTTTATGCAAGGTGAGTGTCAAAACCGCTCACCGGTCAGCACAAAGAACAATGAATACATAGTGTACGACAGTTTTTGGAGCGCTGTAGACAAGATGGAAACAGTTTGTTTTCCCACATTGTTACGGGAGTCGAGACGTGGAAGCCTACCAAAAAAAAAAAAAAAAAAAAAAAAAAAAAAAAAAAAAAAAAAAAAAAAAAAAAAAAAAAAAAACAGATTAAAAACAATGCAGTTGGGCCATTCCGCTTCACCCAAACCCAAAAAGTGTAAGAAATCGCCGTACACGAATCGCAAAATGATGGCTTCCGTGTTTGGGATGAAATGGGCGTCGTTTTGATCGAATTATTGGACCGTGGGACAACCATTATAGCTGACGTGTACTGTGCAACCTCACCAAACTGAGACGTGCTATCCAAAATCGACACCGCGGGAAACTGTTGTCTTGCATCATCCTCCTGCACGACAACGCACGCCCGCATGCCGTTGCCAAAACTAAAGAGAAGATTCAAGAGTTTCGTTGCGAACTTCTTGACCACACTCCATATAGTCCCAATCTCGCACCAAGCCACTATTTCCTCTTTTGCATTTGAAACGGTGGCTTGGTGGACAATGATTTGAAGCCGATGATGAACTCTAGACGAGCGTTACCAACTGGTTCGGGTCCCAGGTGGCAGACTTTTATGCCGAGGGGTTGAAGAAGCTGGTGCAGCGTTACGTGAATGGCGATTATGTAGAAAAGTGAATTAGATATGTAGTCACATATTACTATCAATAAAAACTTTGTCTCATGAGCGATGTTTTTATTATGACCAAACGGACCTTAGTTTTGGAATACGCCTCGTATAAAACCAAGGATCCCATAAAATACAAAAATCTGCACAAAGACATATACAGAAAATGCAGAGCAGCAAGAGAAAAATTGATGTCTGGCAAATGTAAAGAAATTGAGATACTCCAGGAGAAACAGGATCACTTCAACTTATACAAAAAGGTAAAATAGCTGAGTAGTATACAATGGAAGCGGCACGGACAAATACTGAGGAATGCAAACAATGAAATTATCCTGGGAGTTGAAGGAAAACTTAAAAGGTGGAAGGAATGTACCGAACTTCTTTTTAAAGACGACAGAGATGATCCTCCTCCACCAAACGAAAGAATCAATGAAGTCAGTCCAGAAATCACAAATAGTGAAATACTCGTAGTACATGCCATTAAACTTCAGAAGAATGGTAAAACCACCGGTCCTGATGGAGTTTACTCTGAAGTTATTAAAGTTATCACTGAGCAGGACTCGAATGGTCTCAGCCTCCTAACATCATTGTTCAATGTTATTTATGCATCAGGAAAGATATCTTATGATTTGCTGAGATCAACTTTCATACCACTGCCGAAGAAGACCAATTTCTCAAAATGTGATGACTATCGTATGATCAGTCTGATGTCGCATGTACTGAAAATATTTCTGCGAATCATACACACCCCTTTTTACAAGAAGTGTGTCTCATACGGGGGAGAACCAGTTTGGCTTCCGAAATGGGCATGGAATACGTGAAGCACTCTTTTCCTTAAATGTATTAGTGCAGAGGTGCAGGGACATGAATGTTGATGAGTATGCATGTTTCATGGACTATAGAAAAGCTTTCGACTGCGTGAGACATGAAAAGATGATAAAGATTCTGAGATCAACTGGTATTGACCAAAATGATTTACGCATTATCAGCGTACTGTATTGGAATTAGACTGCAGATGTCAAAATTGACCAAGGAACATCAGAAGCAACTGCAACCAGGAAAGGTGTTCGCCAGGGCTGTGTACTATCGCCTCTCTTGTTCAACATTTATTCCGAGGTAATTTTCGGGGAAGTGTTGGAGAACGAAAACAGTGCGATCACTATAAACTGAAAATAGATCAATAATATCAGGTACACAGATGACACTGTTATCATAGCTAGTAATCTATCTGAACTACAACGCGTAATAGACAATTTAGTCCAGCACAGTGAAGTGTTTGGCCTGCTTGTCAACCCTTCCTAAACCAACGTTGTAGTCTTATCTACGAGAAAAATCCAGGAAACCATATCAATAAAAGGCAATAAGATCGAGCAAGTATCCACCTTCAAATACTTAGGCACTGTGATGGATGAGCAGTGTGATTGCAAGAAAGAAATCAAATCGAGAATAGAACATACCAGGAGACAATTTATTAGCATGAAATTTTTTTTCATAAGATCGGATCTCAGTCTGCAATTGAGAATGCGAATGATTCGCTGCTACGTGTTCACCATTTTTCTTTATGGGTGTGAAAGCTGGACCTTACACCAAAATCTAGGGAAAAGAATTGAAGCTTTTGAAATGGTTTTGTATCGTCGTCTCCTACGCCTATCTTGGGTACTGAAAATATCAAACGAAGAAGTACTTAATCGGATGGAGAAACAAAAAGAACTGCTGCTCACTATAAAACAAAGAAAACGCAATATCTAGGACACATTATGAGAGGCGAGAGGCACCAGCTACAGCAACTCATCATTGAAGGGAAGATACAGGGAAAAAGATCTGTTGGAAGGAGAGGGAATTCGTGGCTGAATGGTTCAATTGCACATTAGAAGGGGCTTTCCATACTTCAGTTTCACGCCCAGAGCTAGCTATGTGGATCACCAACCTCCAATAGGAGAAGGCGACTTAAGAAGAAAACTACCATTTGTCATGCGTCAAACATTCCACCGGTAATCAATTTCTTCCCACACTCGTTGCAGTAAATCGGACGTAACTTGTGCAACGGCAGCGTTGATTCTCAACAAAGTTCTTGTGCCAAGAGTAAAATGTAGGCCTGCTTGGAGGTTCTTTAGCGTATTCAGTGCGAAATTCACGTCGAACAGTTGTTGCAGAGTTCGTTTCATGAAACAAAAACACACAGCGAACACGTTTCGCACCAGTGAAAGTAGTCATTTTAAATTGTGCGCTATGTTGGCGCTCCTGGTGGCGGAATGGTATACTGATGTACTACGTGCATCAAACTTGAGGTTGTTTGCTACAAAATAACACATCTACAGATTCTGTAAGTTATCTCAACATGTTTCTGTATCATTCCAAAGTTTTAAAGTCCTTTTTGACACACCATGTATTTTCCTTTCCCAATAGTAAATATACTCTTTTTCCAAATAAGTTGGCAACCCTAGCTGAACCTCCAATTTTCCTGCAGGACAACCAGCCAATTACAAAAAACCATCACTACATTTTATTATGCTACGAATTTCTTAGTAATGAACTTGAAACAGGTTGAATATTGCTAAAATTTATGCATTAGTTTTCTATTTGAAAAAAATTCTGCCTTTATAATTCATTAGAAGTTTTATTACTATCATAAATTTTTCTGATATGTGGTTAGGAGAGTATTTAATCCCCTGTCTGGAACTCTATGCAGGCTAAAAGTAAATTATTTTAAATCTTGTGTTACGTTAACTGTTTTATTTCAATGGCGTTCGGCTACTTTAGGCTATCTCTTCCAGTGTATCAGTTTCTCAGTATATTGTTGCTACTTAGTACGGATACATTTATAATATAATTTAATTTAATTGCAATGGAGCACAGGCTTCGGTGGCAATTTCCCTACACCCCTATCTTCCGCCTATCCTGCAGCCACCTACATTTGCCTTCTACTAATTTTATCTTTAAATTCTTTCAACATGGACACTACAGGACGGACACGACATGAAACACCCATGCCCTCGGCCGACTCGAACCGGTGACCTCCAGCACGAAGAGACAGTTATGTTTATTTTTCTAATTAATACATGCAGTAAATTTATACAAGCTATCCTAGAGAAAAAGAAATTAAAGCAAGAAACTCTCCATTCCATAATATGCCAAGCGAAGAGTTATTCTCGATCTCCACTAGTTTTTGTTCCGTACGGTACCTCTTCTAAAAATTTCTGAACATTCCTGTCAACTGCCTACTTGATGCCATCAGACATACTGTTCTTGGTTTGTTTATTATTCTATTTGCAGCTATCAAGCAGAGCATGGCATGTATTCTAAGTTAAACATTCCTCATAATATAGCCAAAATAACATGCCTTAACATCTTCCACGCAAACGAAGCTATAATTTGATCTGTTTTAAGATATTACGAAGCCTAACTGTTGGTCGTGTGAGGTGCTTTGGTAAATACAAACTCTAAAATATTGACTTGTCTAGTATCTGCTTTCTTCAAAGTCCAAGTCACTCAGATAACTCGTAGCAGTCCCTTGTCGAGCGTGATCGCCTCTTTTTTTTTTTTTTTTTAATGAAGGTTCTGTTTGTAATATGCTAGCGGACTGTTAAATCGTTTGTAATTATCAACAAAGGTGATATGAATTATGCATTGTAGATTATCATACCCCACTCCATTACATTAGAGTGGTACTCAAAAATTAAATGCAGGTATTTAAACTGCAAGTTGTGCTTCTACGTACAACTTAGCCACAACAAAAGAAAAGTCGTTATTTAAGGCCATTAATTACTGTTATGACTAAACTTATGGATCCCTAGTACAACCGTATTTGAATGTTTCTTAATGCTGTTATTATGTAAGAGTATTACTACAGTGGAATTTTAACTTAATTGCGGAGGTAGTTTCCCTATTCACCTATTCTCCTATTTCTTGTTTTGTAACTTCAATTCTTTTAATGAAATTTAGCCACTTATTAACATTTCAATTTCAATTTTTCCAGTTTTTTTTGGTAAGTTGTTCATTACTTATTTTGGTAATTTATATTTCAATCCCTGACTCCTTTTACCCATAAAAGTGAATTATCAAACTCCCTTATGGCTGAAATTACATTCATGTCCGTATGTTGCGTCATGGAAATAATATGTGGAGTAAACTGTGAATGCACAATACACAAACACGTGATAAGCCTGGCAGCTTGGTACGAGAATGATTAGGGAGTGTCCATAAAGGTATATGACTCCTTTTGACCCCCCCCCTCTCCCCCTCCATCCTCCCGTGCAGAACGTAGCTTTTTCCTTATTAATTCCAGAAGACACTTTACGCGTTTTCTCTAACCAGACTATCGTTAAATGTATTGCGTACGTAGTGAATACGACCAATATTTGCTTTATTTACTTTTCTATAATTATAAATATTCTGAATGAAAGTGAGACACTAGCTAATCCTGCAAATGATTAATTGGTGTTCAGATACCCTATACCTCACATAAAGCCAGGGATCCTTTTCTTCTTGTGGTGTTGCCAAAATCATTTTCCGAATATCATTCATCATTGTTTACTAATTGATAATATAGAACAAACTATGCATGCCGTTCTTTTCTCTTGCTGTAGTTCTGTCACCTTTATTTCTACATTACCAGGGAATAATTCTTTGTCTTGCTTAAAATGTTTCCATACTTTAGAGACGCCGTTTCCCACATTGAAAACTCGCTAAGAAAAGCCTCGTAAATTTTATCGTACAGCACCATTTTACATCAAAATTTGAACTTGAATTAACACTGCAGTGAGAACTATAATTAACGATTCACTGAAATTTACTGGATAGAACAAAATTAGAATTGTTTTATCATAGAGTGGTGTGGTGATACGCTGGCGATCCGAATCAAAACAGATTTTAAAAAAAAATCAAAATAATACTAACTGTCATTGGTGTGTAAAATCCCGTGTGAAATCTGTAGTCGGATTTGAGTCTAGTTACCTCGTGCGTAATGCGCGTCACGTGTCGGTTAGTTCAAATGTATCGGCCCTGTGCGATCCAAACAAGAGCCTATGACTTCAAGTCACCAACATGTGCGTCAATGTAAGTATATATAAAATTTGCGGATAGTGAAATTGTGGAAATAAAAATTCACATTTCTACATCTACATCTATACTCTGCAAATCACAAATACTGTGGGTGGCAGAGGGTGCTAAGCACCAATCCTAATTCTGCGCATTCCAATCCCGAACAGATCGAGGAAAGAAGGAATACATAAATGAATCAGTACGGCATCTTATTTCTCTAATCTTATCCCTCCTGTCATTGCGACCTAAATAGGTTGGCGGAAGAAGTATTTCGTTGCACTCGTAACTTAAAGATTTTCGCATATTCTCCAGCAAATTCAAACGAAAACGACGTCGTCTGTCCGCCAAACAATCCCAGCCCAACCCACGAATTAGCTCTGTGACACTTACGTAAGGACTGTAACTAGCAGTCACGAATCGAACGGCTCTTCTCTGTACTTTCTCTAATGTGTCAATCAATCCCTTGCGATACGGATCCCAAATTCCACAACAGTATTCCAAATGCGGACGCACTAGTGTTTTGTACGCTATTTCCTTTGTATGAGCATTACAACTTCTCAAAATACGTCCTATGAATCGTAGTTTGGAATTAGCTTTTCCTACAACGGAAGTTATGTGCAAGTCCCATTTCATGTTGCTTTGTACTGTTACGCCTAGATACTTCAGGGAATCTACAGTGTCAACAACTGAATTGTTAACTTTGTACTCGTGAGCAAGCGGGGTCTTTTTATTACTTATGTGCATTGCCTTGCACTTTTTACAGTTAAGTGTAAGCTGCCATTCACGGCACCATTCCGAAATAACATCCAGATCGCGCTGAATTTCTAAGCAATCGTCGGAGCACCTCAGTTCCCTATAAATAAGTGCATCATCAGCAAAAAATCGCATCCTGCAATTAACGTTGTCACCGAGATCGTTTATAAAAATTAAGAAAAGAAGTGGTCCTATTACACTTCCTTGAGGAACGCCCGAAGTAACATCTAGTTTAGAAGAGGCTTCCCCGTCTACAACTACATACTGTGACCGACCAGTTAGAAAATCGCGTATCCATTCGCAAATCTGATCAGATATACCGTACGATCGGATCTTCGCTAAGAGTCGGTTGTGTGGTACAGAGTCAAAAACTTTCTGAAAATCCAAGAAAATAGCATCAACTTGTGATCCCGCATCAATAACTTTCATTAGATCATGCGAAAATAGAGCCAGTTGCTTTTTACATGATCGGTTCTTCCGAAATCCGTGTTGGTATGCTGTAAGTAGCTCGTTTTCATCTAGAAACATCATAACGTTAGAGCATATGACATGCTCCAGAATTCTACAGCAAACAGATGTTAGCGATATCGGACGATAATTCCTAGGATCTCTCCGATCTCCTTTCTTGAAAACGGGAATCACCTCCGCAATTTTCCAGTCAGAAGGTACTTTTCTTTCCTCTAAAGATTTACGAAATATATCTGACAGAAATGGTTCTATTTCTTCCGCGTATTCCGAAAATACTCTTACTGGTACACCATCGGGACCCGGCGCTTTCCCCCACTTCAGGAGCTTTAATTGCTTTATGATACCTACACTATCAATTTGTACTGGATCCATTTCAAATTCAACACGCCGTGGAAAAACGGGAATGTTTTCCATGTTTTCGTCAGTGAAGGAATTTTTAAATTCGGCGTTAAATACGGTAGCCTTGTCGCGGCTGTCATCAACTTCCCGACCGTCTTTTAGTAGAACTGGCATATTGTTGTCACAACTACCTATTTTTTTTACATACGACCAAAATTTCTTTGGATTTTCAATGAGGCTCTTGGAAAGTGAGTTGCATCGAAAGTCATTGAAGGCTTCGCGCATCGCATTCTTGACCTGTCCTCTTGTCTCAGCTAGTTTTTCTAAATCACTCCTATACATCGTCCTTCTTGAGCGTGCATGAATCTTCCTTTGCTTTTTAAGTAACCTTTTGACTTCACGCGTATACCACGGGGGATTGTTCCCGTCCCTGATTGTCCTTTTCGGTATATGTAAGTCCATACCTTCCCTGACTATATTTATGAATCGAAGCCACATCTCTTTAACCGAGCCTCTTCCTTCTACAAAGGTAATGTATTTATCCCTCAAAAACGTTCTTAAACTCTCCTTTGGGGCCTTTTCGAACCTGTAAACGACCCTTTCTTTTTTCTTTTTGCGCTCCACTGTTAATTTTACTGTAGCAATTACAGCTTTATGATCACTTATTCCCGTGGTGGTAGAAATGTCCGTAAATAATTCAGGCCTATTTGTAACGATAATATCTAAAATGTTTTCGTTTTCGTTGTCGCACCGCGTTGGTTCAGTGACGAGCTGCTAAGCTAACACAATGTAACATGCTGAGCCTGCCCAACCTAAATTATCTACAATAACCTCAATTACTGTAAATGTTTCATGGTGTTTTAGTCCAAAACTAGGGCTAATCTCAATAACCTCAATTAGTGCAAGGGTGTCATGGTTTCTTAACCCAAAACTGGGGTTAAACTCTAGTGCATCGCACCCTCGTTACCGCTATTTCCCATCACACGCGCTATCGATTTATGAAAAATAAGGGTTAACCTGAGCTTGTACTAACTTATCCCACCTCATTCCTTCGTAAGGCAGGCCCCGCATGTTAAATCTTAGCTTACGTCTTAACCTCTAGTGCATCCCACCCTCATTATATATATATATATATATATATATATATATATATATATATATAAAGTTATCGCTTCACATACACTCCGAATTTATGGAAAATAAGAATTAACCTGAACTTACACTAACTTATTCCGCCTTCATGATAGTGGTTTTTGTAATGACTTGTGTGTGCGTTAATGTGTCTGATACGTTATGTCAGCACCTTTGATCGAATACATTGAGTTCTGTGATGCACACATATTTTGCTTTCATCCTTTGCTCACCCTATCATGATTTGAAGATTGTATGCGTTGTGAATACTCATTACATAGTTTTCCTAACCCTTGCCCCTTTGATCGATAACATCTGTAGTTTTCATCCTTTGCACTCCCTGACGGTAATGTGATGTGTGTGTTGGAGGGGCCCGTGCAGGGTTGTCTGGGAAATGTCGCTACATCCGAAACATACATTTTTGTACATATATGACACTTTTCTGTAGCCAGTTGTAGAAATGAAAACTCATCATATAGTTGGGCACTGCACTCCTTGGTGCACGCAGGTGTAACTATCATGTCAACCAACAACATCTTGTTTTGGAAGGAAATTACGTTATTTTGGTAATATTTTACATATTTTAATATTTTTTTTACCGATTTTCATGAAATTTAAGGGAATTTATGGGATTTTCATGCCTCTTACTGAAACTGTATATTTTTCATGAAATTATGCTTCTCTCTTGCTCCCTGTAATGCTCCATACTTTGTTCTATTTCTCTGACTGGTCGGTTTTCATAATTATGACACAACGGAATTGGGGATTCGCACCGGTATCCTCCCGAACGAGAGACCACCGAGGATCATAGAATGGTCAACGGAAGTGTTTACCATCAGTAAAGTGAAATTAGCAAATCCTGTAACTTATTTACTTAAAGACTATCAAGGTAAAGATATTGCAGGAGCATTTTACCAGCAAGAATTACAACTAACAAAACTTACAAGTATATTTTTGGTTGAACGAGTGATAAAGAGAAAGAAAAATATGATCTTGGTGAAGTGGTTGGGTTTTGATAAATCGCATAACACCTGGATTCATAAAAAAGATTTATTCAAATTGTAATAAAATTGTACATGTCATTTTTCTGTAATAAATAATTTTTTTTACAATTGTGTTGTTTTTTTTCCAGCAATTATTTATACTGAGCACAGCAGCAGCAGTCTCAACAAACTTGTACACTTATTCTTCTTTTCCATTGACTAGATACATTACAAATGAATTTAAAGAGCATAGTGCTCGTCTTTTATTTATATTTTTTTTTCTCTGGCTATGATTCTATACAAAACATTAGTGCACTGCAAAAAATTATAAAAGTTTGTACAGCATTGGAAAAAAATTATCTACATGTATTTGCAGCAACCTAAGCAGTGCACTGTACATATTTACAAAATAGAAACACTGATAAACGGTATATTTCTTCTTCACTCATACAGTATTTACAAAACATTCACACATTATTTACAGACTTGTGCCCCCACGGTAGGGTCTCTATCCCGTCGGGGAAAATATACCGCTTATCATCCGTTCTAGACAGACCCAGTTTGGATATTTGAAGTATTTACAACGTGCAGAGTTGATGCGATCTTTTGCTGCAGATGATACCTGGGTGTTTCCACATGGAGGCAATTTATGTAATCCTCCAGCTGCAGCTTTCGAGTGACTGAGCCAGCCAAACCTTTAGCCCGTCTAGAGGTCTGGTCTGTCTCGAGCCGGAATGCATACATTTTTGCCCTTAACCCCGCAAACTCCGCAATCAGGGTACCATTCGCTTCGTCCTTCATAA
Source organism: Vandiemenella viatica (assembly GCA_031002005.1). NCBI lineage: Eukaryota > Metazoa > Arthropoda > Insecta > Orthoptera > Morabidae > Vandiemenella > Vandiemenella viatica. Next base: position 326,826,933 of record CM061921.1, on the reverse strand, counting down.
CACCGACAACCTTTTCATTGTGGGACTCTATCCCATAACGGTTGCCGGTGCTATACCCAGACGTGTCGAACTCCTCCCTGTTGCGTCGCATCACTTCATATGGATCACAGTTCCGCACCAAGTAGATGAAGCTGTCTGTATCCATAGATAGCAATTTAGGGCCTCTAAACTGTGGAATGGCAAATTCATAATGAAATCTGTACATCCTCAGTTTAGACAGGTCAAGAATGCACATTCCGACATACACAGGTTTATTAAAAACTATCCTAGCTTTCGCCATCACCACGGCCACAAAGTTCTTGTTGAAAACTGTTACTTGCTTAAAGTGTGGTGAAGCTATGTGTTTGCGGGCACCGCGGCGGCCCACCCATGCTGTACACAATTTCACGTCCCGGTGTTTTCGAATGTTCTCCATAGTTTTACCGAAAATTGAATTGTTCATTAATTTATAAAAATCTCTCTCGAAATCTGTTTTGGCGTCACGGCGAGAACACGTATTGAGAGATATGTATTCTTTCAACCACGGTGACTGGTTGAAAGATATTACCCGGTGTGTTTCGGTCACCCGCAGCCCCAAGCCTACACATTGCTGGAGGACTCGGTAATGGAGAACATACCGTACCTTGTTCTCCAGTGAGGTCATCAGCTTGGGGAGGGCAGAACCTTCTGGGGCTTTGTGGTCTGGACATGGCGGCAGGTCTGCTAAAACGTCGTGTTTATCCTGAGGAATCGTAAGGTCTACCTCCAATACGAACCCCCTAGGTGAGTCAGCTGCAACGCTCATGAAATCTATGCTAGCAATCTCTTCAGCCGATAGCGATTGAAACCCACCAGAGGGCAGATACTCCAACATGGCCCAGCCGTAAAGATTGTTTACGTCGAAGTACATTATAAAATCTTCAGACGCCTCGCGGTTGTACTCAGGCATGCACCGGTTATTTGCCTTCGCATACCTGTGGACGCACTGGCAAATACCTCCGCGAATACCTCGTTCGAAAAAGAGCAGCATGTCGATATCCGTCAGAAGGTCCAGTTCGACACACGTGCTCCTTAACATAGCTTGCCACGAAAGGTCTGGGGATGTGAAATAGTGGGCGGGGTCCAGGGTGTACTTCCCCAAACATACACTCCTAAATTTCTCAAACAGATCTGCAAGTAACCGCACATCTGTGTCCATGTACAGACTTGCATATTCGCCCAAAGTCTTGATCTGGAAAGTCCGTCATACCTTTGTCGCGTGTTCGTAATCTTCATCAGTAATGTGTGACTCCGACAACGAACTGTAGAATTTTGTTTTTGGAGGAAGCGTGGCCTCGGTGAGCTTATCCCACGAATCTATGTATTCGTAAGGGAAGACACCTTTCCGTTTAACTAATTGGATCTTCTCGGGGTCAGTGAAATGAGCACTAGTAATGCGCATGTCGCCGTCCTCAAGGGTTCCAACCAGTTTGTCTAATGGGAGCTGCATGAACAGGTATGAGTCCAGAAACCTTAACGTGATTGAAGTATATTCAATCTTTTTCGAAAAAGAAATATAACGTTCTGTGTTGATCGGAAGCACGTCCATCCCTTCGGAATCGAGTTTTGATAATGCCATTACAATGAAATGAGCATCATACCCAGAAAGATTGTGAAAGAAAATGGGTATGTAATTTTTAGTCTTATACTGCAAATTGCAATCATTATGTGCAGCCCCCCTAAATTTACCTTTGATATGACAATGATCGCGGAACTTGACAGTCCCCGGTTCAATTTCTTTCTCACAGATGTGGCTTACCGTAGCATCAGCAAACTTTGCTTGTTGCTCATCTGTCATTACAAGAGGAATGCACTTCTTGTAAATTTTATCAACTTTCTTCTCAAGTCTGACGAGTTCGTCAACAAGCCATTTTTAGGGATTTACACCCGTGAAGGAGTTGAAACGCGACAGACTAGGTACGAATGGACAAACGACCTGGTATGTGGCAGCGAAAGGGAGATGTTTCCGGACAAAAGTAGTGTGAGAGGCGTTGGGTGGAGGACTGCAAGAATCATAAGGTAGCAATAAACTTTCAAAGTCCGCGTAAACGACGACGGGTACACGCTGTTGGTGCATAAAATCCTTAAACTTTAAGGTTTTATCATCGTCGCCGGGTAAATCCACTCTTACAGGATCTACCCTTGCACAGTCAATCTCGTGACGGTCCAGGAGATCTTTGCGTCCGAAATGTTGCAGACATCTGTCACAAATAAATATAGCACGTTTTTCTTTAGTTAATGACGATTTGACTAACGCCGACAAGTTGTGAATCCAACAGTAATGGAATTTTTTCCCACTGCCGTCGGTAATCATCAACATGTTTATATGGTGAACGCGTTTGTCTGCAGTGTGATGGAGGGCCCCGGAAACTACATGTTTACCTTTAACTTCATCCAGACCGAAAACATTTACTGAATAGTCTGGATTTTGCCTCTCAAATTTAGAATTGTCAGAGAGTTTTACCGGAAACTCAATACATGAAAAATCGAGGGGGTAGAGTGAACGTACTTTCTTGTAGGTGCTAACCCTGTCACCATTTTTTTTAAGCGCCTTTACGTGATATGCAAGAATTGTCCATAGAAAGCACAACTCGTCATTCTTGTTTTCAACATTGATGACGGCCTTCTTTCTACAGATATCAAGTGGCAGAGCAACATAGGAAGACCCCCGATAGAAAGGTTGAAAATTAGAAATGCTAATGTCGAGGGATTCTATACTATCGAGAGTTTTGCCACTTGTCCTTTCTTGAAACTCACACAATTTTACTCTGAGCTCCGACTTCACATATTTTTCATACCAATCCGACAGGCAAGTGCTTGTTGTGACCTCACGCATTTTAGTTAAAAAGCACATACGGGCGGTTTCTAAAATCATTTCCTTCTGTATTTTATATGTGTTAATCAGTCCAACCTGCACCTTTACAGATGGGGAGGACCTATTATCCACAATTTAGCGAAGTTTACCGGCAACAAGTTTAAAGCAAGCATCAATGAAATTCATTGGATCAATGAAATTTTGGCAATTTGAAATTGTCCCGGAATAAATTTTATTTTTAAATGCACTAAGCCTGTCTTCAAGGATTAAGCGCGATACTGCTGAATCGCCCATCGTTGCTGCATGATCATGACTGCATGATGGCGTCCCTGCACCGACGATCGGTCGACTTGGCCCGAGCGAAGGACCGGTGAACTGCCGGCTGGTGAACTGTCGGCTGGGGCCGGCCGATGGACCGGCATACTGTCGGCTGGGTCCCGGCGATGGACCGGAATACAGTCGACTTGGGCCGGGCGATGGGCTGGTGAACTGGCGGCTTGACCCGGCCGATGGGCTGGTGAAGTGGCGGCTTGACCCGGCCGATGGACCGGCATACTGTCGGCTGGGTCCCAGCGATGAGTCGGCATACTGTCGACTTGGGCCGGGCGATGGGCTGTTGAAGTGGCGGCTGGGTCCGAGCGATGGGCTGTTGAAATGGCGGCTTGACCCGGCTGTTGCTGCTGCTGTGGTGGGCGGTCGGCTAGGTCCTACTGTGGCTGACGTCTCCCATGGTCGCCATATTGGTGGCGGAACTGCCTCGTTGGCCGGGCGTCCGACCGCCCCCTCTGAAACAAAAAAAAAGAAGAAAAATGTTTTAGTATCATGAAAAACATAATTTTGTAAGCATAAAATAATATAGGTAAATTACTGATGTACTGGACTTACCGAAATTCCAGTGTGCTGGTGGTTGCGGAAGAACCCATTGTGGTGGTGGAGTTGGAGGCATACTGTTCTGCGACTCATTCAGTGGGTTAGAGCAATCGCCAGGGCTGATATTAGCTCTTTTTGGGCTACATAATTCCTGAGAAGAATTACCCTTACGCTTCTTTCGGCGTGATGGTTCATCTGAAAAGAAAAAAAAATGTATTAGCAATAGTTATAAAGACATGGGAAAAAAATAATCTAAAGATAAATACGTACTGAAATAAAAAAGGTCGCTGCAGGAAATATCCAAATCACCTGCGAACAAATAAATTAATAATATAGACTACTGCTTCAGCACTATACATTTTCATAAATCTAGTTACGTTAAAAAAATTATCATTACCGAAATCATCCTGACTAGTGAACGAGAAATCATCAAAGTCTGAAGCAGAAAAAACCTGATCTGTATATGTGAAAGAATTTAAAACAGCCAGAAAACAAGTTAAATAACAATAATTTACTTACCAATATCGCTGAATAAGCTCATTCCTCCAAGATCTTCTGACGACATTGCGATGATCGTTGTGTTCAGCTCGGCCACTCAGAGAAGACTGGATAACACAAGGGAGATCTCAGCCCCTTATATACACGCTTGGAATCTCCCTGGCGTGGGAACACACGCTTTGCGGCATTAATCTCCCGAGGCTACATTTCTCAGGGTTGAAAAAATTGTTTTAGATTTATATACAGGCTTGGCGTGGGAAAACGTCGCCCGCAATCGTAAAATACCGTGTAGGTTGAATAATGTCTTCCGGGTGCAGGTGTCACGGCTGATGAATAGATACCGCCTCCCCTTGGCCTGCGCGCCAGATGCGGCGCGGCGGTTTATTTATGAGGGGTCGCGGCCTCCCTGGGTCTGCGCGGTCGGCCAGATGCGGCGGGGCCTACTCAGCTAAAATGTTAAATTCTGTATCTTCTGAACTAGTACTCCGAATTAAATTAAATAAACGCCATTATAATAGTGAGAAAATTTAGATACTAATCGATATGTCACACCCCTAATATTGAACCGATAAAAAGAAAAAGTGAATATTATACTGCATTTCGAATTTAATTAATAATCTAAGACCATGTAATTGAGGTTTAGTACCCTGGCCGCGTAGAAAAAAATAAATAATAAATCCATTTAGACGAACTATGACTAGAGCGCACACCTGCGTGGCACGTGGCGAGGCGCACACCTGCGTCCCGCTGCGACGTGGGTGGTCCTGGGCTCACTCCCCCCCCCATAAGAAATACATGGGGTGTTTTGGTCCGGGGTACGAGCTCACGGACAGGTTATACATCTACTGCAATGAATAAAGTTTACTATAAGTTTTCAATCATTTTACCGATAACTTATTTTCATGTTTTCGTCGTTGCCAGTGTTGAAAAATGCCATTGCTCATTAAGTCTAAACAATGGTGGTCGAATGCTAACAATTGATAAATAATGCGACCTTTGATAAGCAGTTCTTGATAAGCACTTCTCGATAGTCAGCTCTCAACAATTATTTGTTGTTATTAAACTTTAGCATTGTAAAAGTAACAAAAAATAATATAAAACTCATATCCTGGCGAAATAGCCACATGGCCGCCGAAAGCCGCATATTCCCTTCCCGTTCTCCCACCATTCCTTAGCTTGTCATGCATTCTTTCAAAAAATCGGGACTTTTCTAAAACGCCTCGGGACGCGGGACAAATTGTTAAAAATTGGGACTGTCCCGCCAAAAGCGGGACGTCTGGTCACTTTACTGTCGAATGTTGTGTCTGTGATCATCAATGAAGGGAGAAGATTAAATCCGGTGTCAGCTGCATGATTTTTTTGTGCATTATGGCTTGTAGACGCAATGATCATTAGAGCCGAGAGAAGATGGAGGGGAGGGGGCAAGGAACGTGAAGAAATTCGGCCATAGCCTTTAGAAGGAATCAACCCGACATTCACCTGGATTTATTTCTGGAAACCATGACAAACCGAAATGTGGATGGTCGGAAGCTCAATGCGGCTTACTCTGCTGAAAACACAAAAGGGAGCTATCAAGTATCACTTTCCCATCCGACATAAAATTAACAGTCACAAGTCACTCTGCATCCACTGAGGAGAGTTTTATTTCGAAACCCTTTACTGGCCCACCCGCCAACTCGATTAGTTTTAGATGCTGTTTTGTCGTAGTTAACTCGAATGTCGGGGTAGTTCCGAGAATTTATATAAAATTTGTGCAATTTACGCAACTTTACACTAATTTACGGAAATTTCTTCAGTTATTATAACATTTTCGATATTTTATACAGCATTTGCTCACATCCTTTGGTTTAGTTTTTTAGTTTACTACAAGTCAGAAGTACCAATACGAGAGTTTGCCTACATTTTTTATCTTATTTTGTTCACGACCCACAATTAGCTATATCTTCTCAGGTCACCTGGAACTCCCAGCTGCAAAAACATTAAACATGCTGCCCGCCGGTTATTTGACATTTATGAAACAGTTATGGATATTTATTACCCTATCTATGGCTACCTTGACGCGTTTACGAAGGCTAATTTTTTTAATTTATTATGTTGCAGCTTGCAATTAGCTATCTCTTTTTAGGGGTCAGAGGTAATAGGCTGCGACACTGCAGCATTCACGATATAATTCTTCACGCAGACATGTACCTCAGCTTGAACAGCTTTTCTTCATACCTTATTACTTTATTTGGGTGTTTTGCGTTTTTTTTGTTTTTGTTTTACTGTGGCAGCGTTTCTTCCGAAGACTGCGGGCATCTTTTATGACAAATTTCAGTTTTGTGGTGATTTAATATTTTGATTATGAACGAAAATAAACATGTTCAGCTTTAATTTTTCTGGAATGAGACCATCTTGTTTGTTTTCGTTGATAACCAAAATATTCAATCAAAACTAAACTGAAACTCGGCCTGGAAGGTGGCCGTATTCTTTGCGCGAAACCTTGCCCCAATAAAATATCCCAAAACGTAGCTCGGCACTCGACTAAATAAGGGAGCCTGCACAAACTACGTGGCTCGGTCCGGGGGGGAGAGGGGGGGGTTGGCTTGAAGGCAACGCTGGGCTACCTGGAGGGAGGGAGGGGGTTCCAAACCAGGCCACGTAGCTTTCATTTCATAACATTTTTCACAGTTAAAATGAACAGAACTCACAACAGCATGTGAATATTTATTTCCCTCAGTTAATTATGTCCGTATGTAATTTACAATAGTCTGACAAGAGAGAAAACGGTACAAAATGTCTTCTGGAATCAAAAGGGAAACAAGCTACGTGTGGAGGGGGGGGGGTAGAGGCAAAAGCCATGTAGGACTACGTGGGGGGGAGGGGCGGTTCACAGGAGGCCAAAATGAAGCTACGTGGTTTATGCACGCTCCCTAAGGTATAAAATTTCGTCTGCTGAGAGAGTTAAAAAGCATTATTGGATAGATTTACTATTTACCAGTTAAGCCATGTGTCAATTACAATAATTACACCTGAGTTTCAACTAATAACTTAAGATATGAGTAAATTATCGCGTGCTAAGGATCTCGGGGTGAATGCTGGGTTGTGAAATATTTACGAATTTTTTTACATTTGCACCCTACAGCACACAAACATGTATTCATCTGAACAGGGTCTCTCGGTTCGATGTTGGGTGACGGACTTTCAATGACTTTTTCAGCAGTTATGCCCATACAACGCTCAAATGTGTTTTCGCAACATTGCTAACAGTAGCATGCGGGGCTACGGCGGCCGTAATGTCAACAAGGTGGACGGGCGGTCACCCGGATACGATCACGCGAGAACCGAAGCAAAGTTCAAGATGAGCTGCGCAGAGTCCAAGGAAGAAAGCGAGCGTAGATCGAGACGCGCACTGATCCGAGTCGAATATGCGATGCACAGAATCCAAAGGAGTAACCGAACGTAAACCGAGATGCGGGGTGGTCAGAGTCCAATATGCGATGCACAGAATCCAAAGGAATAACCGAACGTAAGCCGAGACGCGCGAAGATCGAAGTCCGAGATGAGATGCACGGAGAGACGGTACGATACTGAATAGCAGTGAACACAGCACTGTCTTAAGTGGGACCGCGCAGCTGTATTTATACTAGGTCAGTCGCTTCTGATTGGCCGCGGCGGATACCCTGCTATGCGGTGGCTCTAGTTGGCCTGTTACTAGCGCCGACTATCGGTTGTCCACCTCCATTTCTTCTTCGGGCATGTGACGGTGTCGGACCGGGATACCAGATTCTCACCCGTTACACTGCTCCAATGTCGAACCAACAATGTAGACGAAGCTGTTCTGTCGTTTACGGCCATGCGGACAAGTTGGCGGTCATCCCGCGATGTAGTCACATTGTGTGGTCCAGGCTCATCACTGTGTACGACCCACTTCTATCGACTGTTTACACACACGCATCACTGTCGTATCAGAGTACCATGTACGAACCGCAATGTCCTAGAGACCACCCAGTCTGCCACGTTAGAATCACTTGCTGATAGTGCGTCCTTTGTCGTCCACGAAGCATACCGGCACTACTTGCACGTTTCCACTTCATTTCACAGCTCTGTTCAGTTTGAACGTGACGTAACACTTTCCTATCTAGTCACACAAAAAGAACGTTGCTGTTCCTATGTGCGCGTCATATCTCTTCAATCCTAAGTAATCACTTATTATGGTTCCAATGTTAAATACATCCTCCGATTTTACAGTGTTTCCGACCACTCCGCCTGGGTTATCGGAATTTTTACAAACAGTAATGTAGATATCATAGTGAGCAGTTCCACCATGTCAGCATTTCGGGACCACCGCCTGGGATCAGTGTCATCTGATCGCATATTTTTTGGCAGGGAAGTCACAGCACACCCTTTTCTTATTAATGGGATGACGGTACTTGACACTAAAATAAGTATTTAAAATTAACAGGGTAAGTTGTAAGGATATCGAAAGACAACTTTTTTGTGTAACAAGAGTTGAAATTTTTTAATAAAATAAAGACGCGAAAAAAATCCGTTATTCATGTGGCGCGAAACATCAGTCAGAGCGTGTGACGTCAGTCCTTTGTAAACGACAATTTCGCTCTCTGGTATGTCGTAAGTCTGTGAATCGTTTAGTTGAGGTTTCAATCCCCCCGTAGTTCTGATTACCTACTTAGTCATATAATTAAGAGAAATTTTATAAGAATAAAGTCTTTCTTGGCATTGCATTCGAATATTAGGCTGTAGAGGATAGATTTCAAAAGTTTACATATCTTAGAAAGAGTTCTTATTATAAGCTAAAGTCTGTTTTATGGGAGGAATATTGAGTGAGGCAGTAGTTAAATTGAAAATATTGCCTATTTACTATGTACAATAAGTTGACGATGACCTAGCGGCAAGTATTCGTCCCGAAAAACTACCAGTCGAAGAAATTGTTACTGGTGCATAGCACAGTCAAGCAGCATGCCTATACCAAATTCCTTGTAAGATTTTAATTTCTTCTCTGTTGAAGCTGTTAGATTGATTTCAGTTGTGTACTTTGAGTTTAGCCAGCGAGATTAGTGTAATACTTAGGGCATGTTGAGAGTTCGCTCTTTCACTCACTTCCATGGATGAGTTCTTATTTTTATATACTAGTATATGCAATGAATGCGATTACGTGAGCAGACGCAAGCTAAGGTGGATGATTTATACACTCAGCTTGCAGCTGTGTTAACGGTGGTGACGCAGCTGGAAGCTGCCGTAAGAGGCTGTAGCAGATGTGCCGTGGGCGACACTGATGTAACCTGACCGCTCACAGTTTCTCCCCCGTCAACCATTGTACCTGTAATCCGAGAAACGTCTATGGACGCTGTGCGACGTTCGCCTGTAGGTGACTAGCATGTGGTTTCTGAACCTAGAAGCTTAGATGCCAGGAAGGTGAGCATGAGACATTGTCGAATTGGTTTGATGTATTGTAGGTGTATGACTCAGTTTTACAATCATCATCCTGAGGGTTTGCGGCTCCCAAACCAGCTAGGACTGAGCAACCATAGAAGGGGACTCAAATGGTGGTCGGGAGCTGAACGTTACACGATTCCTTGAGTCCCTTATAGAAATGATGTATTATTCGGGGAAGAAATCCAATGCTTACATATTCCAGATGGTCTGATCAGAGATGAGGAACAGGCGATCAGGGATGCCATTGAGTGGAAGAGCTGCAGCCAACTGCAGATCGTGGCGCATATCGGCATCAATGATGCCTGCCACCTTAAGTCGGACCCTCTCATTCTTTTAGCGGCTGGCTGAAATGGTTGGCTCTGTGGCCACAAGATATAGGTACAGCTAATTGTCTGCAGCATTGTCAACAGAACGGATTGTGGACCTCTGATTTAGAGCCTCGCTGAGGCGCTGAATTAGAGGCTACTGTGCTTCTGTGGTGATCTTGGCTGCAGATGCCCCGATCTTCTCCATAGAGGCGAGTCTTGTAGGGCCCCCATGAATACGTCAGATGTAAACTGTACACAGGTGGCAGGGGCCTGCTGAATGCAGTGGAAGGTTTTTAAGTTGAGGTAGGAAAACCCGAAACTTCAAATACTGTTACAAGCAGTCGAAATAAATTCAACGTCGCATATTAGAAGCAGCTTCAGATACTCTCAACAGATAAATCTTCTCGTGGTTAAAAGTGTTTTAACAAATAGCATGAACAAGAAAGGTTTATTAATAGCATAGAAGCAAATATCGTCATCTGTACAGAAAGCTGGTTAATTCCGGATGTAGTTTTGGCAGAAATTTTTAAAAAAATGAATGAAATTTTTCCGTAAGGAAAGATTGCATTCCCAAGGAGGTGGTGTATTAATTACCGTTAGTAAAAACCTCTGGTGTAATGAAATAGACGTCGATACAGTTTACAAAATCGTAATGATTAAACTTAACGTAGCAAGGGCAAAATTCGTGATAGGCGCCTTCTACCACCCACGTGATGCCGATGATTTCAGGATCATGCTATCGTGCTAGGAGGTAACTTCAACTTGCCTCATATCGACTCAAGTAATTGTGTTTACATTGTGAGTGGTAGGAATAAAACAGCTAGTGAAATCATTCTGGACCTTCTCTCAGATTAATCATCTTGAACAGTTGGTTTCTGAACCAGAATAATTCACAGACATTTCAACGACCACAGAGATTAGCAATCACAAAACGGTAATCGTAACCATAAAATTAATAATTGAGCATAACGAGAAAGAAGAAAGGATTGTTTACAATTTCGAATAGGCTTCGAAAGAATGTTTTAGAACGTACCTTAGACCAACAACAGAAAAAGAAATAAGTAAAATTATAATATCCTTAAAGACTAAAACGTCCATGGGAACTGATGAGATATCTAATATGCTTATAAAAGAATGCAATAGCTATCTCTTAAAACCATTAGTACACATAATAAATCATTCATTTACAAGTGGAACATTTCCAGATTCCTTAAAGATTTCTAAAGTTATACCTGTTTTCAAGAAAGGGGAAAGGTCAGATGTAAACAATTATAGACCGTTGTCACTAATATCTAGTATATCAAAAAGTTTTGAGAAAGCAATGGAACAGAGGCTTATTGACTTCCTAAACAAGCACAACATAATTACTGATTCTCAACATGGTTATAGGAAAAACAGGTCTACAGAAACAGCAGTCACAATGTTTGTAGATTCGGTAAAGAAATCCCTGGATGATGGAGAGTATAAAACAGCAGTACTTATAGATCTATCAAAAGCCTTTGACAGTGAATCATCAGAGGTTACTTAACAAACTAGAAAAATGGGGAATAAGGGGTAAGGCCTATAAATGGATAGAATCGTATTTGTCAAATAGAAAACAATTTACGATCATAAAAAGCAACACAGACTTTAAAAATGTAACATCAAAAGCCTTTGACAGTGAATCATCAGAGGTTACTTAACAAACTAGAAAAATGGGGAATAAGGGGTAAGGCCTATAAATGGATAGAATCGTATTTGTCAAATAGAAAACAATTTACGATCATAAAAAGCAACACAGACTTTAAAAATGTAACATCAAACACCCTCACTATAAAAGCAGGAGTACCACAGGGCTCGGTGCTGGGGCCTCTGTTGTTCATCCTATACATAAATGATATCCCAAGACCAATAGGGGAGAATGATTCAATGGTCCTTTATGTACATGATGCAACTGTGAAGATGTCAAACATCAAATTATGTAATCTAGAAATTAACCTTAATCTTTACTTCCAGAGACTAGCAAAATGGTTAGAAGATAATTATCTTGTAATCAACTTGAAAAAAACCCAAATGATATCATTTCAGTCGAAAAGAACAAGGTACTCTGTAAATTTAAACATAAGCAGTGAGCAAATAAAGGAGACAGAATCAGCTAACTTTCTAGGGATTCAAATAGACAAATTTATGAATTGGGAAAACAGGTGGATCAATGCTGTAAGAAACTAACCCCTATTGTATTTATGGTCAGCTACCTCCGAGAATTTTGCAGCAGGGATATTCTGATGATTAGGGAGCGTGCATAAACCACGTAGCTCCATTTTGGCCTCCTGTGAACCCCCCCTCCCCCCACGTAGCCCTACGTGGCTTATGCCTCTACCCCCCCCCCCCCTCCCCCACGTAGCACGTAGCTTTTTTCCCTTTTGATTCCAGAAGACATTTTGTACTATTTTCTCTTGTCAGACTACTGTAAATTACATACGGAGATAATTAACTGAGGGAAATAAATATTCACATGCTGTTGTGAGTTCTGTTCCTTATTTTAACCGTCAAAAATGTTATGAAAGGAAAGCTACGTGATCTGGCTCGGAACCCCCCCTCCCCCCACGTAGCCCAGCGTAGCCTTCCAGCCAACCCCTCCCCCCCCCCCTGGACCGAGCCACGTAGTTTGTGCACGGTCCCTTATCTGTTACTCCCTTTTTGAAAGCCAACTGAGATATGGTATATCAGCGTTGGGAAGGCCCACAGAAAATAACGTAATGAGAATATTAAAAATACAAAAACATATGATTAGAACAATACTAAAAGAAAAAAGAATGGTTTAATGTAGAAAATATTTTGTAGATTTGAAGATTCTAACATTTTCCTGTATATACATATATAAGACTATACTGCTCTCACTCACAAAGAAGGTTGTTAAAAAGAATGAGCAAGTGCACGAATATGAAACACGTAATAAAATTAATTTCAATTTACACGCACACAACACAAAAAAATTTGAAAAATGCCCTTCCTATTCGGGAGCCCAACTGTTCAATAAGCTTCCGACAGATATAAGATTAATTAGTAACAAGGGAGAACAGTTCAAACATAAGCTTAAAGAGTATTTATGTGATAAAGCCTTCTACTCAATCAAAGAGTATTTAACTGATGAATGAGGGAAGGAAAGGCAGAATAAAAAATTGTTTGTAGTAGTAGTTTGTACTCATATAGGATATTACAGCACATATTTGTCAATAACATGTAAAAAAAAAAAAAAAAAAAAAAAAAAAAAAAAAAAAAAATTGTATTAAACGATTTATAGTTAACTTAAGTTATAAAATTGTTAAGTAAGATAAGAATATTATTGAATATACTGTACCTTGACTTGTCCTAATTCACTATACAAGTTGTATGTAAATGATGTATAGGACAAAATAAAATGAATGAATGAATTTTGGTCGTAAAAAAAGTCAGTATGTCAGCTCTAATACACGAAGGATGTGATGTTAGCGAAAGCTGTAACAACGTTAACGTACTTATCGCCGATGAAAATATTGAAAACATAATCGTCGATGAAAATATTGAAAGCATACCTATATTTCCCTGGCGTGTAGAGTTAGAGATGGATTCGTTACGAATAGATACTACAGGTTTTGTAAAGTAATTGGAGCGCCTGAAGTGAGGCAAAGAGCCGGGTCCTGTTTTCCCCATAACAGTATTTTCAAAGTACGTGATGCAAATCGAACAATTTCTGTCTGATATATACTGTGAATCTTTAGAAGTGAAAACAGTAACTTCCGACTGAAAAGCTGTGTAATTAAACCCAATTTTCATGAAAGGAAATCGAAGAGATCTAAGAAACAACAGGCGACATCTGTTTGCACCAAAGTTCTCGAGCATGTTATACGCTTGAACGTTATGAAGTTTCTATGGTAAAACGGATTGCTCAGACCAAACCAACACGGATTTCCAAAGAATAGATCATATGAAACACAGCTGGCCATATTTTTACGTGACTTAATTAAAGTTATTGATGCAGGATCGTAAGTTAATGCAGTGTTTTTGGATTTTCAGTAAGTTTTTGACTCTGTACCACATAACCACCGATTAGCGAAAATTCGAGTATATTGTATATCGGAACCAGTACCGGACTAGCCACGTAGCAAGAGTTAGCAAATGTTGCTGGCCCCGTGCATTCTGGGTCCCCGCCCCTTCTGGGGCCCCACACCTTCTGGGGCGCCCCACCGCACCTAGGATTCTCTGGGGCTTCCGCGTTAGGCCAGTTGGGCGACCTTCTTCTTCACATTTCTACGGACCTCGGGCTGTTTTATTCCGGCACTGCTTCGAACAGTTTTGTGAGTGTATATGAGATTTTCTAACTGGTCGGTCGCAGAATGTCGTCATTGATGGAGAAGCCTCTTCTAATCTAGATATTACATCAGGTTTCCTTTAATGAAGTGTAGTAGAACCACTTCTTTTCTTAATTTTTATAATGATCTCGGAAGCAGCGTTACTAGTACACTCCTGGAAATTGAAATAAGAACACATTGACGCCGGTGTGTAAGACCCACCATACTTGCTCCGGACACTACGAGAGGGCTGTACAAGCAATGATCAAACGCACGGCACAGCGGACACACCAGGAACAGCAGTGTTGGCCGTCGAAGGGCGCTAGCTCCGCAGCGGTTGGGCACCGCCGCAGTCAGTGTCAGCCAGTTTGCCGTGGCATACGGAGCTCCATCTCAGTCTTTAACACTGGTAGCATGCCGCGACAGCGTGTACGTGAACCGTATGTGCAGTTGACGGACTTTGAGCGAGGGCGTATAGTGGGCATGCGGGAGGCCGGGTGGACGTACCGCCGAATTGCTCAACATGTGGGGCGCGAGGTCTCCACAGTACATCGATGTTGTCGCCAGTGGTCGGCGGAAGGTGCACGTGCCCGTCGACCTGGGTCCGGACAGCAGCGACGCACGGACGCACGCCAAGAGCGTCGCATCCTATGCATTGCCGTAGGGGACCGCACCGCCACTTCCCGGCAAATTAGGGACACTGTTGCTCCTGGGGTATCAGAGAGGACCATTCGCAACCGTCTCCATGAAGCTGGGCTACGGTCCCGCGCACCGTTAGGTCGTCTTCTGCTCACGCCCCAACATCGTGCAGCCCACCTCCAGTGGTGTCGCGACAGGCGTGTATGGAGGGACGAATGGAGACGTGTCGTCTTCAGTGATGAGAGTCGCTTCTGCCTTGGTGCCAATGATGGTCGTATGCGTGTTTGGCGCCGTGCAGGTGAGCGCCACAATCAGGACTGCATACGACCGAGGCACACAGGGCCAACACCCGGCATCATGGTGTGGGGAGCGATCTCCTACACTGGCCGTACACCTCTGGTGATCGTCGAGTGGACACTGAGCAGTGCACGGTACATTCAAACCGTCATCGAACCCATCGTTCTACCATTCCTAGACCGGCAAGGGAACATGCTGTTCCAACAGGACAATGGACGTCCACATGTATCCCGTGCCACCCAACGTGCTCTAGAAGGTGTAAATCTACTACCCTGGCCAGCGAGATCTCCGGATCTGTCCCCATTGAGCATGTTTGGGACTGGATGAAACGTCGTCTCACGCGGTCTGCACGTCCAGCACGAACGCTGGTCCAGCTGAGGCGCCAGGTGGAAATGGCTTGGCATGCCGTTCCACAGGACTACATCCAGCACCTCTACGATCGTCTCCATGGGAGAATTGCAGCCTGCATTGCTGCGAAAGGAGGATATACACGGTACTAGTGCCGACATTGTGCATGCTCTGTTGCCTGTGTCTATGTGCCTATGGTTCTGTCTGTGTGATCATGTGTTGTATCTGACCCCAGGAATGTGTATATAAAGTTTCCCATTCCTGGGACAATGAATTCATGGTGTTCTTATTTCAATTTCCAGGAGTGTAGTTTGAGGTTGTTCGCTGATGTTCCAATCATTGATAGGGAAGAAAGGAATTCAGCCGATTGCTTAAAAATTCAACGGTACCTGGACGTTAATTCGGCTTGGTGCAATCAATGGTAAGGCAGTGTGCATAACTAACAAAAATAATCTGTTCGTTAAGGAGTACCAAGTAAACTCTTCATGCTGCAATTCATAGGTGAAATTATTAAGAAAATGCACATACAAAAGAGATAGCACACAAAAGGCTTGTGCGTGAACATCTAGATCAGTGTTGGGATCCGTATCGCAAGTGATTGATTGACAGTATACACAGAGAAGAGCTGCTTTTATTATAATGGTTTTACGTCACGTCATGTCATTAGAGGCGGGAAAGGACTGGGGCAAGGAATGGAAAGGAATTCGGCTGAGACCTTCTGAAGGATCCATCCTGGCATTCGTCTGGAATGATTTGAGGAAAACATAGAAAACCCAGATCTGGATGTCCGGACAGGAATTCGAACCACGTCCTCCCGAATACGAGGCCATAGCGTTAACACTCACCCCTCCCCCCCAACCCTCGGTGGCTCGATTCGTAACTATTTTCCACAGTCCTAATGAAAGCATCACAAAACTGATATATAGATTACTCTGGGACCATGTCGTATAGATAGCCATGGTTGCTACTTGATCCTCATGGTACTACCATGCTCATATTAATCCGAACGACCTGAATTGCACATCGCTACATTTCATCCTGGGACTTATTCAACCCATTATACACATCTACCAAGACAGTACTATACCCGGTAGGTGGTACATTCATGTTAATATCCAAAATTGAGACTCACCCACCTCACAAAAAAACGTGACATATTTTAACATATTCGTTATAGAAACGAAAATATGGATTGTATTTCGTTAATAAAAGAGTTGTGCAGACATTGAAAGCACTTCATTTTAGTTTTTTAAAACATTCAAGAGAAATTACGTGTCCATACAGAACATTAAAAGTTAACATTTTCAAACAAAAAGTTAATTTTGAAGAAACGCTAGCGTCAAAAGAAAGGAAGACGTTATACCGATCATCTTTCACTTAAAATAACTGACTATTAATGATAAAATCAATATTTGCCATGTAAAGATAGTTTTAGGTGAGTGCGTTGACAAATAATTGCAGATTTTTGAAGTTAGTTAATTTTGCGGTGTGCTATGAAGACATGTTGTTCCCTTACTACCACATTTAAAATTATTTTAGAAACATACGGAAAAAATTATAACTAAATGACTGTTGTCGGTGACATGAGATGTCGTCAACGCATTCTGAGTTGACAGTATTTTAGCGTAAAAAAAAACTAATTTTCACCTACCATTAATAACGAAAGCTGCTTAAGGCGAAATGAACACTCTTTTCAAAACAAAAACAAAACATGATGAGGGGTCAGTAGTTGAAGGCACAATTTCACAAATTGTTGTCACCTTTGTGGTTTTAGTGGTGTTTCATAAACAGGCAAAGAACAAAAATCTAATACGCCTTTTTAGCTATAGCAATATTCTGTGGGTGGTGCTGTTAAAACTCAAACGACAGGTGAAACGTTGGTTTGATGTTCTTACCGAAAACGTTATTGGTAAGTATCCAAGGACGTGGATTTAAAACATTTGGTAATTAACGAACTGCTGCGATTGCTAGCGGACACGTTTGAAATCATTAGTTTATTTCGCGATTTATACGCTTTTTGCTACTTGAAGTAGGCCAACTTTTCACTCCATTCTGATGTTAATACTATGGTGAACTCTTCCGACAGTAGTCCGTAAAGAACCTGCACTGATTTGAGGGGTGAAATTGTTACCAGTCAACTGGTAACCCAGAATACAACCAGAAGTTTAACAAGTGCGAAAATTTTAGAAGCTGATACTAATCAATAATGAATGACAATGAACGATTGTTTCTATATTTTGTAACTGTTGTTTATGAGACATATAGTTTCGAGGAATACACAGGAAACTGGGAACAAGGAAACGTAATGCTGGCCAATATGTGTATAACAGTAGTTGACCCCTCTGCTGCGGTCTTGGTAGGACTCATCCGCTGCTACTGTAGGCATCGCGGGTGCCGACCCGGAAGAATGGTGGTTAGCGCTCGGGTAGTTCCTGGAGCAGACGGTTCGATTCCAGCCTCGGACATAAGTGATTTTCATGAACTGTTACGTTCTTCTTGTGTTTAATGTACTGTGGATCACTAAAATCACAACATACACCAACTGAGAAGCTAAAATAATGGAGAGGCTGCACGTATCGATAAACTTACACAAATGCTTTCTTGGTTTATTTTTTACCAATTCAGTCTTTAAATGAATGTTATATTTTTAAATGTCACGGAAAAGATTATTTACCAAGGATTGTAAAGGAATCCGGCCACGGTATTCAAGTATGAACTAGTCCACTGTTAGCCTGAAATTATTTCGTTAATCCTCTGAAATCCAAAACATGGATTTTGTTGACCGTGACATACACAAAATTACTGACAAATATACTTGAAAGTGGACATCCAAAATGTCAGTGCCAACAGAACTGGTAAAAATTTCAATGATTTCATGAAAAGAAGTACAGCTTCCAAGGCTTACTTTTAACTTACTTGGGAACCATCAGATCTGTTCAGAACGGATTTCGATCTCCCGAGTATATGTTGAAGGGTAATAACTCCATATGTCTGTGTTACAATTATTTCTTCAAAATGAGCCCTAGGTATCGAGAAATTAACGCGCAAAAATTTTTAACATAAGGAGAAAGTCGTTCAGAATGAATTAACTGATCAGTAGTTTCGTAAATACAGCGAGAAATTAGATTTTTTCTGATTTTTACAAAAGCTTAGTAGAAATCGGCAAATAAAAATGTAAACATTTTAAACGTCACTGGTTTCATTTCATCTGTAAGAAGATTATGCCAAGAAAATTTTTCTTCGGTCTGCCAATAAGATCTTTATTATTTTTTCCCATCCCATGTTTTTCAAAAATTAAAACTAAATTAAGGTTATAAATAATTAAAGTCGTTCGCAATCACAAATATTAAAGAACGAATTATTCCCCGACGTTGGCCATAAATACAATTCTCTCGGGTGACAAGCTGAGTGAACAAGTGTTTCCCTACTTCGTTGGAAGATGGTGGCGTTTTTATCGCCGTAATATATAGTGGAAACTCTTTGTTCACTCCGCTTGTCATGCGAGGGGATTATTATATCGAAGTTTAAGGGTTCAGACTGATAGACAAAGAAACAGACAGTGTAAGTTAGGGCGTTGGCATGTGTGTGTGTTTCTTTAATTGATCTGATCGTTATGTATTATCTATATTGTGTTGAAAAACAAATGTTTGTAGTTATGCAGATGATGGAAACGTGATTACTCGTGGCCAAACAGTATGATTTAAAACGTGTGGTGCAATTAAAATGAAAAATAGGAAATAAAGTAGAAACAAGCTTCGGCAATAACCAGATTCAGTTAGCTCAATATTTCGACTGGACTTGTCTGCACCAAGCAGAAATTATCAAGCCTGAATGGACAGCATAGGCACTGTTTACACATTGTGTTTATGAGCTTCCTTCCTCATTCGAACTCGACTGTAAGCTTAATGAGAGATTTCCATCTGCAGTTTTCTGACACTAGCTTGAGGTGTTCTGAATGTTAAAACTTTTAGATTTGTATATTTCTTACTATTTTGTTGTTGAGACGCATTATAACGTATTTTTGCTGTCAAGTTTATGAAGATAAAACCTACCAGCCTTTCTGCCAGTCGTTCATTGCCTTTTAGCAGACGTCTTATTCTAGGTCCGTAGACTTTCAAATCCTAAATAAACCCTGCCGGTTGGAAAAGATTTCTCGCTAGCATTTGCAAATAACCCTATCGTCAGCTATTGTTGTACGGTTCCCTTTTCCATTTTTCATTGCCGAAGGGCTATTCTTTGTTCTATTGTTCATTTAAATCCGTGGTAACTGTTTCCATGATTACGTACTATATGAATACCCATTTTAATGTAATGCAGTTATTTGACCCAAATCCTTATCAGTCACTGATATCATTGCTTTCATCTAATGATTTTTCAGATGATTTGAAAAACATCAAGTATTAAGTTCACGATCCTGAATCTTTAAGCAGTGAATGTGATAGAACTGTTTGTGATATTGTGAATGTTGGTCTAACAATAAGATGTCGCGATCGATAATAAGACAAAAACTTATTAGAGAGATTTTATGCAGTGTCATTAGGTTTATATTTAGAATTTATTACAAAGTTAGAATGCAAGGCAGACACACTGTTAACGCATTCGGTTTATTCCGTTAAAGAACTTTCCTTCCTCTATCAAATTCGACTGCACAGCTGAAACAACGATTTCCTTCTGCAATATTCTGATGCTAGGAAGTTCCATATAGGATGGTTTGTTTACCGACTGGATGAGAAAGCCCGCATAGCCGGCTGTATGGTCTAGCGGTGAAGGTTCCCGGCTACTAACTGTGCGGTCGTAGGTTCGAAACTATGTTGGGTGATTTTTTTTTCCTTTCGTTTTCAAACCATTCCAACATACCCACTCTTACATATAACATATGTAATTTCTGTAATAAACAATTAATAAAAATTAACACATCAGACAAAAAAAAACCTATTTCTATTAAATCTTGCTGAATAAAATCTTCCCTAACTGTAAGCACAGGGCTATAAAAAGATTCATCTCTTAAATTAACTCCTCATAACTAACGATTTCTAGCACACTCATCTCTGAAATTTTTGAAAGAGTGACTATTTTCAAAGAACATACCAGATATAACTTTTTTTTAGCTTATGGCTTTACGCCTCGTCGACGTCGAGGTGACGGACTGGGGACAAGGAACGGAAGGACTTCGGCCATGGTCTTTTAAAACATCCATCCCAGCATTCATCTAGAGTGATTTGGGGAAACCATGGAAAACACAAATCTGGATGGCCGTACAAGGAGTTGCATCTGTAGCCTCCAGAATGCGAGGCCAGAGTGTCACTGCTTATCCCATCACACTCAGTCATTACAATCTGTCACAATGTTTAAAAAAACTGCTTCGGTTAAAAAGGTGATTATATAGAAAAAAAGATAATTTTCAGCATTTAAAATGATGAATATATTACAGAAAATAAATTGATTTTGTATCTATAATTGGTTTGGTCACCTTACTTTTGGGATTTTCTTCGTACAATCAACATGGATTCCAGCTGTATTTTTATATATCAGCCTGATTATTTAAGTTGGATAACTGAAGACAAACCAATAAACTTTTAAACTAATGTGCTGATGATAAATTATTTAGTTTGCGTGTTATAGAGGCCGGTAAGAGGAAATTTAAGATTTATTTCCTCATACAGCGTTGTCAAATTTCCTGCTACGTTGTCAGATTGACGGTTTTCTAGCAGTGCTGAAGAGATTTCCGTGTTCAGGGACTAATGTCTCATAGCTAGTAGACATTATCAAAAGTAAAGACACATTTCCGTTTTCCTCCTGTTTGACCTATTATACCTTTATATAATTGATTTCATCCTTTATAACAGTTTGATTCTTTATACAGATTGTCAATATCCATTTAATCACGAAATTTTCTTTCTTTATATATCTTTACTTCGCTTACATGACGGACGGGGCCTTCGTCCTGTAAGTTGTCGCAGCTCTGTGGTAAAGCCGTGGTGTGGTGATCCAACGGTCGTGAGTTCGATCCAGCTTCAAGTTGTATATTTTTCGTTCTTTATTTCCATTTCACTTGTTGATAAATACATAGCATATATGTGTAAAACATAAAGTGTCTACATATGGGTAATAATTATGTTTTACAGAGAATGGTTTAAAAATAATTTCTGATCTCAAATGTCATCAAGACTGAACAAGGAAATACTTGTCATTCTTCCTTAAATTGGCTTTAAGAAAGTTCTTTCTGTGTCCATTGGCAAGTGGCAGTTCTATTCCTACCATATAGTTTTCTAGACTCGCCTCTAGCGTGAAAAGTTCACAAACAATACAGTCGCCATACAATTTGTTAAGCTACTATCATCCTGGAATTATTTATAACCGGCAAAGTGTCGAGGAGTATTGTAGTTAAAAAATCACGAATCTGAACCGCGAAACAGTCTTTGTAAACTGGAAAATACTTTCCTTTGGTTTCTATGAATCCTTGAAAATTAACCCTGCTCTTAATTTAAGAAATTATAATTGAATGATACATTTCTAATTTCGTCCATTTTTAATTTTAAAATAATTTGGTCCTATCTGGCAGTATTGCGGAACGAATTACAAACAGCAAAAGCACTTATTTATAATCAATTAGAATTTTTGGTTAATGGACAAACACGGGAATAATCATCATGTTCGAGGAGGTAGATTTTTTTGTATTACGAAATTACAGAAACAATCACAAAGAGATTATTTCTGAAAAATGTGTTTGCAAGACAGATTGAATGAAACTGTCTTCCTTAGCTGCGTTGTATACACTCTGACGAAGGAAGGAAGTACCATTAGCACCATGGTCCTGCGTTTAGCGTTCGAGGTTTCTGAACGGACGGTTCTTAGTTCGAATCCAAGTATTTCAAATTTTTTTAAATTTATTTTTATTCCCTTTATAAACGTTCCGAACCTACACATAGCTTATGCGAAGAATATATCCTTGATTCTTTCCTAACTGCGTCAGGGAATAACATACTCGAAACTGAAAGTGTCAAATGTTTCTCAACCAGCAGTCAACGTAAATATGAACGGTTGTGTGGCGGCAACAGGGAAAGAAAACTACTCGGGATTCTAGCCGCGACGAAATCACATTGTCTGTCCCTTATCAAACGGCTCTCATGTTTCCAGTGGCGGATCCAGGATTTTGGTTTGGGAGAACCTTGAGTGGATTTTGAATTTGGGGGGGGGGGGAGGGTAGGGAGGAGATCTGCCACTGTATGTTTCCAAAATAATTATATTACTTTAGAGCGATATAATTATTATTAGTTTCAGAAACTAATAATTTTTTGTTGGAATTATTTCTCTAATTCTGTAGGGTGACTATAATGTTTATGCATTATGTAAATACATAAGAGGAAATCGCAAAGAACTAATTATTGGTTCAATAAAAAATTAAACTACCATTGTCACTTAAAAATTTACAACCGGATTATTATCGTAGGACAAACATAAATTCTTTTATAACTGGTATAAGTAAAGAAAGTTCGTTGAGAATCGGGCTTATAAGCAGGAGTTCTAAAATTACCGGTTTTTTTTTTCGTTTTCTACAATGCTGTTAATGATTTTGGTAAACACTTACTTTCTGTGCTTTACAGCATTGCGATTTGATATATACAATGGTTAAATATTCATTACTTAATGAGGCATGAAATTTCCTGCGTTTTTTCTTTGTTTGGAATTACTACAGTATAATAACATAAACAAACACTAGCATTTAGCGATGAATGGTGTTGCCACTAGCGTGATTGTTCTTTAGTCTCAGGTGTAAAGATGAACGTTCACGTTTCGTCACCCGTGATAATCGACTCCAAAATCACCTAAGCCTCAACAATTCAAACAAACACAGTCTACCGGTAAAATAAGGTTGATTGTGTCTAAAGACCGGAAGAACGAGCGTCGTGGGTGAGCGGTAACGCTCGGGACTTGTGTTCGGCAGGAGGCGGCTTCTAATCCCCGATCGGCCATCCAGATATGGGCCATCCATGCCTTCCTCAAATCACTCCAGACAAATGCTGAGTTGATTCTTTTAGAAGGCCAGGGCCGAATTCCTTACCGAGAGGCGCGATAGGAGTAGTGCACGTCGCCTATCAAAAAGGCATCCCACACAATATTAGGATGTATCCGATGAATTTTGGCTTTTAAGTATATGTCTCCTTGCGGATAGCAGAGACTAAGGAAGAAGTGCTTTCAAACCTCTCTGGAATTAGTGTACTTTATTACGGGTAATGGGCCATACAACAGCTTACTACGTAGTCTGAGTATTTTGGAAACTAGCTGGAGTGAATGTGATGGGAATACGCAGGAGCAGCTGGTATGGGAATGCGAAATGACTGCCAGCCTGAAAGTTCTTCAACAAAGTCTGCTGTATGGGAAGAGAATATTCAATATATTACGTGTTAAGAGCTTGTGGCACCTAGGCAGCCGATACAACCACAAAAATTTGTAAAAATAAATTCAAACAAAGGAAATAGATAGAACGAAGATAGAGGTATCAAAGAGCAGTGGACGTAGATAGAATTATAATCGGCGAGAGTGATGCAGTTTCCCGAAACTGAAGAATACCAAAACAGTATGAAAATTGAAATTCAAAGCTAGACTTTCAATGAGATAGAGCGAGAGCATAACATAGCACGTACAGCAATGACTGACAGCAAAATTCCGACACACCGCTAATTGGCCAATGTATTTCTCTTGTAATTCTAGGAGATCGACACTTGATAACCAGGGTGGCTTGCTACGTGGCTGGTTCGAGAGTATTTTCGGAGCGAATTCGTCAGTGATATTGAACGTACACTAGTAAAAAATTTTAACTATCATTTGTGGTGGTAATATTAAAAATAATAGTTATAGCAGCAGCTGTGGTATTAGTGAAACATTGATTTGACAGAGGTATTTACCTTTACAGGATTCATAAAAACTTCGTTTCATTTAATAAAATTTAATTAATGGTAGTATTAAATTTTATTAGTAGCAATAGGAGCAGAAATAACAGCTTTGGCAGAGGTTCTTAGTTGAAGCAGGTTACATATAAAAAAAAATTATCTTGTAAAAGTTCTTACAGTAAATGCAAGATAATTATTGATTTCCGCAAAATAATGGAAAAAGGGCACAGATTAGTTTATATGCGCTGGGATATGGTGTCCATAGGAAAAACCAATAAAAATAATAGTAATAACAGTAGATTAAATACAAAAAATGGATTAGATGTAATAGAAAAAGTAAGGGAATTGCTATGTTTAGGAAGCAAGGTTACAACTGATGGCCCCAGTACAACAGTTTACCAACGCAATGAAGACATTCTAACCAAATCACAATTTGGCTTTAAAAAGGTCTATTAGACAAAAGTTTATATTTGTGTTCACTGACAATATATAAGAAGGAATTAATGAGAAATTAATGCCTGTAGAAATATTTTGTGATTTGCTACTGAATTTGTCTGTATTGATCATAAAATTCTCATACAAACCTCAAAGTATTACAGTATAGATGGCATTGCTGATAAAAGTCTTACCTTTTGAACAGAAAGTGTGACAGGCACATTTTAATGCTGCTTCACGTGGTTCACAATTTTCTGATGGGAGGGTTCTCTCAAAGGGCCAAGGCCGAATTCCTTCCGATTTCTTGTCGCCAAAAAAACTAACGGTTGATTATGATTTCACGATGGGGAAAGAATTGGTTGTTGAAGATTTGAATGTAAATACCTAGGGATTTGGCATAACAATTGACAACGGACTCAACTGGGCAGGACACATTAAACAATTAGTAAAAAAAAAGTTTCAAAATCCTTCACATGTTCGAGAAAGTGATGTACTAGAGAAGTAAGGGAATTAGGTGGTATAACTTTGGTTAGACCATTACTTGAATATGTTGGCATAGTTTGGGTCTCACATTTTGGTACCAAATACAGGAGTTAGAGGGAGTGCAGGGAAAGGTTTCTAGATTTGTCTCTGGAAATTACCGCAGAACGCAATCAGTAACCGATATGATAAAGGAGCTGGAATGGAATTCACTGGAAGACAGGAGGAGAGTCATGGGAGTGTACAAGGTGCTTATTGGTGATGATGCATGGAAAGATATTGGTGTAAGAATTAGTAGTAGAGCATGGAGGGGAAAAGATAACCGTGACCACAAGCTGGCACTCGATTTCAAGCGCAAGGATGTGGGAAGGTATTTTTTCGTAGATAAGGAGGTCAGAGATTGGAATACGTTACCAAGAAAAATGATAATCTTTGTATATAAAAATCTCGCGCCTCGATGTTTGTCCGAGATGAACTCCGAAACTACTTAACTGATTTTGATTAAATTTGGCATACTGTGTGTAATTTGGTCCAACTTAAAAGATAGGATAGTTTTTAGTTTTAGTTATTGGCCTTCATATTTATTATTGCGAATTAAATGTTAGTTCAATGTTTGTCATAGGACAATAGTTTGTAATTATTTGTAAGTGTCACAAGTTCGAGCGTTCTGGTGGCTCAGTGATTAAGGCGTCTGACGGGAGATCCAAAGGTCCCTGGTTCGAATCCCTATGCCAGTGGTGATTTTTATACTCGGCCTTCACCTCCGGCTCAGGGGTGGAATGCGCAGCCAATAGAAACCCTGTCACCAGGTCACTACGACCGCACGAAATTATTATTATAGTTCCATAGGTTTCTAACAGATGGTGATGTATTAATTTATCGACACAACACTTGGTTATCTAGGTTGGGTAACCATCCAGTAGATGGCGTTGTGTTTCGATTTATTTTATGTTACAGTCTACTCCACGTCATATGTGTTTATGTATGACATAACCCAGTTTCGTGAATTTTTCGTGTAGTATCATTTTTATAATTGTGCTGTGTATCGTTTACATGTTATTATATTTACACACATGAATATAACATTGAAGAAAACGTTACGATAAATTCAAAAACGTGTAAGTATTTGTTGCTTGCTTCTCATTTTTCTTCTTCTTTTCGTTATGGCCAGCTAGGGACCACGTGTCTATTTCAATTCTTCCCCAGTTGTTTTTTTTTTTTTTTCCTTCCTCTCCAGTACTCCTTCATTATTGCACTGTGTTTTCTCTTTCTCTCTTCAGATCATTTTGCACACGTTTTCTTCTCCTCTCAACCTTGGAATCTTGCCATATTCGAAATATGCTTTTGAAAATATTTTCTTTCCGTACTGTTGGTTGATATTATTTCGTTTCAAATCTTTCTTAACCTCTTGAATCCCCAAAAATATTTTAATATCTTTTTTGTTAGCCTGGTGTCATCCATGCGATAGATGTGTCGAAAAAATATCATTCTCCTTTTTTCTGACTGATTCTGTTACTTTTTCAATGTTATGATATATTTCCTCATTAGTTCTTATCTTCCATTGTACTGTATTTTTCAACGGACCCAAAATTTTCCTTATAATGCTCCATTCCAATACTCCAAGCTTATCCAATTTGTAATTAAATAGCAAATGGTCCGGTGGTTCAGTGGTTAAGGCGTCTGACTGGAGATCGAAAGGTCCGCGGTTCGAAACTCTGTCTCGGCGGGGATTTTCATAAGCATTTAACCCGATTTTCACCTCTGGCACAGCTTGCTGTGCAATGTGAAGTACGCCAGAATTCTTCCGTCGTCGGGATTCCATGTAAAACTGTATGTCTCCTGTACCCGGCAGAGTTTCCGGAATAGGTTAAGGCAACGACAGGGGTGGAATGCGCATCTGACAGAAGCCCTGTCATCAGGTCATTACAACAACACGGAATTATTATTATTTAGTATCAGGCATTTACTTGCATAGAGGCATTCCGGTTTCAGCACTGTATTATAGTGTCTTATTTTAAGGCTTTTAGAAAGGCACTTTTTGTTGTAATTCAACTTTTTTTTTTTGTTGCAATTATAAATTTTGGTGAAATGCCGCCAGAAAAATCTAACCTCAACAATGCGTGTAGCAGAGAGGCGCGACGCAAACGTATTGAGAGGGCTCATCAATCAGCAGAACAAATCGCGGGAAGTAAGGAAGCTCAAAGAATCAGGACAGCAGAGCGTCGTATGCAAGCATCTCAAGAACAGCCTGATGAACGTCTGCGACAGAATATATCGAGAACAGCAAATCGCTACATTTAGAGAAAGAGAACGAGAGAGACAACAAATCAGCCGTGCATTAACACGTGTATCATTTGTTCGTCTTGCTTTCGAATATGCACCAGACATTGATTACTCTGCACATTTTAAAATTGCAATCGATGCAATGGACAAAGTATGCCAATACTGTCAGGCGTTGAAATTCCACAATGAAGCAGCCGGCATGTGTTGTGCATCAGGAAAGTTGTATTATTACCACTTACCACTCCCCCAGAACCTTTGCAATCACTTCTTGCTGGCGAATCAGACGATTCGAAATTGTTTCTGCGCAAGACACGCAAATTCAATTCCTGCTTCCAGATGACGTCATTTGGAGCAACTAAAATTTGCGATCTCACATCTGATGGACGTCATTTTGAAACTACATTCAAAATACAAGGCCAGGTGTACCATAAGATAGGGTCGTTGATGCCGAAGCCTAATGATGTCCCGAAGTTTCTCCATATCTATTTTATGGGAAGTTGTGAAGAACGCGTGACAACTCGGTGCCACAATAATTTCATCGAACAAGCAGAAGAGAGAGCAATTGTGGTATTGTTGGAAATTTTTTTTGGAAAATAATAATCAACTTATTCAATTGTTTAAAAGAGTGTCACCACAATTAAAAAATGACAACTATCAAATTGTCATCAAAGCTGACAAATTACCATCAGGAGAACACGCTGGCAGGTTCAACGCGCCAACTGTAGATGAAGTTGCAGTTATTATAGTTGGTGATCCAGTTGACAATAGAGCCATTAAAATCACACGTCGAGATAGCACTGTTAGTATAATTTCGGATCTACATCGTTCGTATGACGCATTCCAGTATGCACTGATGTTCTGGCAAAGGCAGGATAAATATCACATCAGCATCAAACAGTGTGATCCAGTTACTGGTAAATTTAATATTTATCTATTTAATTCCTTATTTTATTAATACAGTAGACCCGCGGTATTCCGAACAGAGGCCGGATTATCGCGGTCCCACTATATTAATTTCTTATTCTTCTATTTTTTTTTTTTTTTTTTTTTTTACTATTTAATTTCTTATTTTTTCAGTTATTTAAACAAATAAAAAAGTTACTACAATGAAGTACTATGCCCACCGATTGATGATTAGACTTAATCAGGATAACTATATCCTTCGATATCGTCGACTGTACCGTCAATACGTCATGGATGTGTACGCTAAGATTGAAAACGAACGTTTGCGATTTATTCAATACAACCAGGCTAAATTACGATCGGAGGAATACATCCACTTACGAGATGCTATTATCGGCAATGTAGATGAAAATTTAAATGCCAATGATATCGGTAATGCATTTATTTTACCTTCAAGCTACATCGGCAGTCCACGGAACATTTAGGAACATATACAAGATGCGATGACTAACATAAATCATTATGGTCGTCCAGATTTTTTTATTACATTTACATGTAATCCGAATTGGGAGGAAATACAAACTTTACTATTACCAGGCCAACAATCAATGCATCGTCATGATATCACGGCACGTGTGTTCAAACAAAAATTAAAATCATTGATTGATTTAATCGTAAAATATTCGGTTTTCGGTAACACACGTTGCTATCTGTATTCGATTGAGTGTTAAAAGCGAGGTTTGCCTCATTCTCACATTTTGATTTGGCTTGAAGTTAAAATCCGTCCAGAAGAAATTGATCAAATAATTTCAGCCGAAATTCCGGACCCGGTAATTGATCAAGAATTGTTTGATACTGTTACCAGTCACACGATCCACGGACCGTGCGGTGCTTTTAACATGACATCGCCATGCATGGAAGATGGAAAACGCAAGAATCGTTTCCCAAAGGAATATACGAATGACACTATTACGGATATCGACGGTTATCCGTTGTATCGCCGCAGAAACTCTGAGAATGGTGGCCACACATTTACGATGCGAATGTCAAATTCTAGAAACCAAGTTTAAATTGACAATCAGTGGGTGGTACCATACTCACCATTGCTTTCAAAAACGTATAAGGCTCATATTAATGTCGAGTTTTGCAGTTCTGTAAAATCCATTAAGTACATGTGCAAATACGTTAATAAAGGCAGTGATTTGGTTGTATTTGAAGAAAAAATGTAAATAAAAATGACGAAATAGCACGATACCAGATAGTTAGATACAGCAGCAGCAACGATGCTATCTGGCATATTTTTAGTTCTCCCATACATGAAACAGACCCTTGAAAACGGTCAACGTGTATATTTCACCGAACGAAATATTCTACAAAGAGCACTTGTGCCACCAAAAACGACATTAACTGAATTTTTCACATTGTGTCAAAAATCTGATGTGTTCGGCCAATTCGCAAAAACATTATTATATACCAATGTTCCACGCTATTTTACATGGAACAAATTAGGTAAAAAGTGGTAGCCACGTAAACAAGGAGAACTACATCCTTTGATCGCAGGCATATACAAAGCCAAGACATTAGGACGACTCTACACTGTACATCAGAAACAACGTTAATGCTTTTTTTCACCGTCTTCGACTAATACTAGTGTGAATCGTGACTTGTTTAAATAGTGACCATTACGTGAAGCTTTAATAGTGCGTATCCAGATGTATGGTGGCCAATACGGCGAGGGGGGCGGACCACCGCCGCCACCACCAGCACCACCGGACATCGCCTATGGAGCAACATCACTGGCAGCCGTGGGCGGAAGCATTACGGAAGCAGTGAGTACTGTTAACAACTATGCGCTGGCAGGCGAAGTGGACGTAGAAATGGAAGCAGAGGCAATTGCTAACCGTAGGAAACGCCCTGGTGATTTAGATGCGAACTTTGGAGTGGATAAACGGGTAGCATTAGTGTTAGATACCCCCAAACAAGATAGTGGCACAGTGAAAGCTGCAGTACCAGTTAATGATAACAGACAGGCAGGTAGATCAGAATCGCCCGAGCAGACAAACCAAGATAAACAGCAGAGTATATCCGCTAATAGTAGGAATAAAACCTCAGTTATGTATAGAATGTCAGACACGGGCCCATATGTAGTTTTCATTGAAGGGAAGAGCGGAAATGTGGGACGGCTGCACCCCATGTCGCTTGGTAAATTGCTACACCAAAATATACCTGAGATTCGTGGACAAATCATTAATATAGTAACCACAGGAATAAACAGATTAAAAGTAGAAACACTTTCACCAAGAGCGGCTAACAGTATTGTGATGTGCAGATCGCTAGCGGCAAGGAACTTAGAGGCTTATATCCCGGCCCACTTGGTCTGTAAACAAGGCGTAATACGCGGAGTGGATACTGAGTTGGAAATGCAGAAAATGCTAGAGGAAATCGTGACACCAGTTAAAGTTATAGCAGCAAGAAGGTTAACTAAATCTAGAATCCTAAACAACATCAGAACGGAAGTGAAGCTAGAAACATGTGTGTTAACCTTCGATAGTCAGTCATTACCACAGTTTGTTTATATACACGGGACGCGGTGTGAGGTAACACCCTACACACTCGCCGTACGCATTTGCTATAATTGTTTGCGTTATGGTCATATAGGGAAGCAATGTCGGGGCAAGCCCCGATGTGATATGTGTGGTGAGGCACACCGTACAGCTGATTGCACACCTGATGTGGTACGCTGCGCCAATTGTACCGGACCACATAACGCGACAGACAGGGCCTGTCCGATGTACTCAATACGCAAGCAAGCACATGAATTAGCAGCTAGAAACAACGTGTCTATTAGAGAAGCGGAAAACTACTTTAAAAATAGACCGTATGCTCAGGCAGTTCATTGGCAGCAGCGATACGCAATAAACACTCCAGACGGACGACAGTACCTGTACAAAACACCAGATATCACTAACCATAGCGAATTTCCGCCTTTAGAATCGAACAACACATCCGGACTGTATAAGCCACATCTGGATCGACCAGTGCTAGATCAGCTACCGCTGCAGAAACATCAAACAGTAGGACAGGAAATGACTAGCCACACCACAACACCAATGCTGCGGGTAGAACGCAAACAACAAACTGGACATAGGGCTACACTGAGGAAGAATCTATCAGCATATTCGGGGATGTATCAGCACGTCAACGATCCAAGAGGGCCACCAGGAACACCGATAGGTATTAATCCATATCGACCGATACTGCCAGTAGATTCAGATGAACCAGGCAACAATATTATAGAACAACTAGTGGAGCTAATTAACAGGATAGTAGAGAGGACAAAAGTAGGGGAACAACTGGGAGCAAATGACATTAGACAACTGATAGAGGGGAGTACGATACCCCACCTCGTTAATCAAAGCCCCCACAACAATGGATCAAGTAACTAATAGAATATCACAGGGGAATATACAAACAAGTGACAATTTGTCCAACGGTGTAACTGGGATATTACAATGGAACGCCAGATCTATTAAGTCTAATATGCTAAGCATTATGCAATACATGATGGCCCACAATATCTCCATAAGCGCCATCGCAGAAACATGGCATCCCCGTCCGGGCATCCAGATTTGGGTTTTCCATGGTTTCCCCAAATCACTCCAGGCGAATGCCGGGATGCTTCCTTCAAAAAGGCCATGGCCGAATTCCTTCCCATTCCTTGCCCCCATCCTTTCCCGTCTCTAAAGACCACGTTGTTAAAAAGGGATGTTAAACTGTTACAAAAAAAAAAAAAAGAAACATGGCTAAACACTAGAGAGACATTCCTATTTAGAAATTATAACGTTGTGCGGGCAGATAGGCCCGACGGTTACGGCGGCACAGCGCTATTAATACACAAGTCAATACCGTACCAGCTGATAAACATTAAATTATTTAACTTTTCCTTCGAGGTCTGTGCGGCAAGACTGCTGTTTAGAAATAATCACATAACGGTAGTATCCATCTACAGATCACCAAATCAACCACCGCTTAAAAAATCCGAGCTACAACTACTAATGCGCCACCTAGATGAACCGGTATTAATCCTCGGTGACCTTAACGCCCACCACTCACTTTGGGGAAGTGCATATGACAACCGCGATGGCCGACTAATCACGGACGTTATGGAGGAACTAGTCGTACTGAACGACGGCTCCGCAACCCGCATAAACAGACCTACACAACTACAATCAGCTGTTGACGTATCTTTTGCATCTCCATCAATTGCTCCACATATAACATGGGAAGTCATTGATGACACCCTCGGCTCGGATCACTTCCCAATTCTCATGAAACTCTCTAATACTGAAAAGAGAGAGCGTACTATCTTCTCGTACTATAAATGGAACATCAAGCGAGCCAACTGGAACAAATACGCACAGGAAGCTGAAATTGCCTTCAAACACTACAAACCCACTGAAGATATACACAACGACTATAGTGCCTTCATAAACTGCATCGAGAAAGCGGCTGATTCCAGTATACCTAAACAAAAACAAACTAATGTGATAAAAACATCCGCAGTGGAGTGGTGGGACCAAGAGTGCGAGGAGGCTATAAAAGAAAGAAAGGAGGCCATCAAAACCTACAAAAAGCATCCTACAACGTGTAACTATATAGAATGTAAAAGAACAAGTGCGAAGACAAAAAAACTTCTAAGGAAGAAGAAAAAGAAAAATGGGGAAGATTATTGCTCCAGACTTAGCCTCAACACACCGGTCAAAGAAGTGTGGGATAAAGTTCACAGATTGAGAAACGTAACCGAGATGAGGGCCACAGAACGCACACCTCCACTGAACGTCCTGACCGACATGCTAGAAAGCTTAACACCCCCCCTATGTTGATCATCAACCACTAAACATACATGGTAATGTACAACATATCCTCTGTCATCCGTTCAAGAGCGAAGAGCTAAATAGAGCACTAGCCTCTGGAACATCCACAGCTCCGGGGCCGGATAATATACATTACCCCATGCTCCGTGCACTACCCGCCAATGGGAGAGCACACTTGCTTGAACTAATGAATCGTATTTGGACCGAGCAGTACGTGATTACTCCTATGAGGACAGCTAGAATAATCATCATAAGAAAACCTGGAAAGACAGCTGACTGTGCCTCAGCATACAGACCAATATCTCTGTTGTCTTGTGTGCACAAAGTGCTTGAAAGAATGGTCAAACATAGACTTGAATGGTGGTTTGAACATAACACGCTACTGCCATCCACTCAGTATGGCTTTCGGAGAGGTAAAGGCACTAACGACATACTCGCGCATCTTATTACCGACATACAGTCGTGCCTTACCAACAACAACTACATGGTTGCAATGTTTACAGACCTCAAATCCGCCTACGATAAAGTTTTACCGCCGATCCTGGGCAAAAAATTAGTGGAGAACGGTGTGCCTGGTCCCTTCACAGCCAGGCTGGTATCTATGATTACGAATAGATGGCTAGTAGCCCAGTGGAAAACCATCAGCTTGGGACCAAGAAAATGTAGTCAAGGTGTACCCCAGGGATCAGTCTTGTCTCCATTGCTTTTTAATATCTATACAGCTGACCTACACAAGATAATGCCACAGTCGGTCATAGTCCTACAATACGCCGATGACATCTGCATTTATACAGTGGGCACAAGCATCGAAAGTTGTCAGAAAATATTAAATGAAGCGATGCTAAGACTGATACAGTGGTTTTTTGCAAATGGACAAGAAATAGCAATCAACAAAAGTTCAGTATGTATATTTACTCGCCATAGAATACCTCAAATAACCAGCATGACACTTGGACCTTACAATCTTCCAGTAAAGAATAGCGTGAAATATCTTGGACTAATAATAGACAATAAACTTAAATGGGGTCAACACGTTACACAAATAGAGAAGAAAGTTTGTTCAGCCAATAACCTGATTCGAGCGGTAACAGGATTAAAGTGGGGAGCTAGCCCACCAATTGCACTGATTCTGTACAAATCCTTAGTTAGGCCACATTTTGATTATGGGTGCATCTGTTATGGATCGGCTGCAGAGCGTACATTAGCCAGGTTAGACGTTCTGCAATATAGAGTACTACGCACCTGCTTGGGGGCGATGCAATCAACACCCACGAATGCATTATGTGCAGAAGCAAGTGAACCACCACTACACCTACGCAGATCTTACTTATCCGCTAAATTCGTACAGAAACAGGAACAGCTGTCGGGTAATAAACTAGCTAACGCTATCCATAAACTAGCAATAGACTGTCTAACGGAAAAATACTGGAGCCACAAACGACTACCACCTTTGGTCTCAGCTTACCTTGACACCAAAGCACTAAGCGTCAAAACCTGCAAAAGCAAACAAGTATATTGCTATGAATCACCACTATGGCACACAATCAAAGAAGTAACAGTAAATACTCACGTAAACAAAGAAAATTGTAATAAACAGGTAATTTTGGAAAATCTGAATAAATGGCTTCCGGCCAGGTGTATATATACAGACGGGTCCAGAAACAACAATTGCGCAGGAAGTGCATTCATCAATCCTGAAAGTATGAAAAAGGGCTCGTTCAAATTGCCAAAGGAAACCTCTATCATGACAGCAGAATTAATTGCAATCCTAGAAGCCCTTAAATATGCCATCAATTTACAGGATAATAACATTATTGTGTTATCTGACTCGCTCTCTGCGCTAACGGCCTTAAAGAACCAGCATTTAAACCAAAGTAATAACCCAGTTATAAATGAAATCATAAAAGTAATCATAGACCTAGAAAACAGAAATAAACTAATAGTGCTGTCCTGGGTGAAAGGACATGATGGGTGTAGAGGCAACGAATTAGCTGACCAACTGGCAAAGGAAGCAACAGTCACTGGGAATACTACCCATACAACGATACCCATGTCGGATTTAATGATGACATTAAAAGACAAACTGTACAAAGACTGGGACACAGAATGGAAACTTACATCTACCATGAAGAGGAAATACTATGCAAGCCTACACCCGGGAATTGTGAAAAGAACATGGTTCCAAAATGTTCGAAGCCCCAGAAAACTATACATTACTATATCTCGATTAAAATTTGGGCATGCACGCTTCAAGAAGCATCTATATAGGATCGGCGTGGTTGCCGATGCAAACTGTGAGTGTGGTCAGGAAGAAGACGTTAACCACATATTCTTTGGATGCCCACTACGAAAAAATATATCCGACAACCTTATCATGAAACTGGTACAGCTGGAACAGCAACTACCAACAAATGTTTCAACTCTGTTAGCCACTAACAAATACAAAATTTTCTACGTCATGTACTCTTTCCTACAAAAAATCAAGAGGGAATTATAAAAACAGCGTTGTGAATAATTGTAACAATCTAACCCTACCGCTATGTTCTATAAAAAACCATATCCTTTAAAGCTGCTATCAAAATGTACACAATGCAGTAGGCAATTTGTCACTGTAAGTATATAAGAAACTATGTAACTCATCACAGTAAGGTATCTAATCATGTAAATAGATAATGGCTAAATGGCATGCATGGCTGAAATCTGGACTTATAAAACAGCGGTGCTGATAACTATAACGGACTTCCCCATTACTATGTTTTATGTTTTGTTAAAATTGTAATGTATATATTGTACCCTGTAAAACAGTAATTTAAATGTACATAATGTAGTAGGCAATTTGTCACTTTAAGTATATAAGGAATTATGTAATTGACCACTGTAATGTATTTAATCAAGCAAATGGGTAATGGCTAAGTGGCCTGCACAGCCGAAACCTGGACTTATAAAAACAGCAATGTTGATAACTGTAACAGACTTATCCTATTAAGGTGTCTTATATTGTATTAAAATTATAATGTATATATTGTACTCTGTAAACCCGTCCAGGACTAGCTTCTTTCGAATATTTACGAACAGTTAATGGTCGAGTGTTCAATACATATCAAGATGCATGTCGCGAATTGCAGTTGCTGGTGGACGACAATCATTGGGACCTGACACTTGCTGATGCAGCGTTGACATACACGCCGAATTGTATTCATCAACTGTTTACAATTATTTTGACATGTTATCCAACACAGTCATCGATTTTGTGGGAAAAATATAAAAACAGTATGACTGAAGACAATCTACACCGAGTTAAACAAACAAAAATATGCCCAAATCTAGATTTCACACCAGAGATGTATAATGAAGCATTATTGTTAATCGATGATTTATGTATTTTAATTTCAAATTTACCACTTAATCATTATGGTATGCCATCACCAGATCGTCCGGCCAGCGACTTAGTTAACAGTGAACTGCAACGAGAACAACAGTATAACAATGTGGACTTAGCTACAATTATAATCGGATTATGCTGACTGTTGATGCTGAACAAGGGGTTTCTTTTTCTTGGACGCACCAGGTGGAACCGGTAAGACATTTTTAATATCGTTGATCCTTGCAAAGGTACAGTCGCAACAGAAAATTGCATTGGCAATTGCATTGGCAATTGCATCGTCAGGCATTGCTGCCGCTTTGTTAGATGGTGGGTGAACCACATATTCAGTATTTAAGCTGCCACTAGACACTCATAGCAAACCAAACGCAATGTGTAACATTAAAAAAAAAGCGGAATGGCTGCAGTGTTCAATTCTAATTTGGGATGAGTGTACTATGGCTCATAAGTCATAAACATTCGCTCGAAGCATTTCATAGAACTATGCAAAATTTGAAAGGCAACGATAAACTTTTCGGTGGTACTGTCCTACTAATGCCTGGTGACTTTCGACAGACATTACCAGTGATTCCTCGCTCTACTTTTGCCGATGAGATTAACGCATGTTTAAAACAATCGTTTTAATGGTGGAATGTCGAAACACTTCGATTGACCATGAACATGCGAGTACAATTGCAAAATGATCCATGGGCACAAGTATTTTGTAAGCAATTGCTGGATATTGGAAACGGTGAAATAGAGCATCGAAATACACAATACATCAAATTACCAGACAAATTCTGCACTGTTGTTCACTCAAAAAATGAACTAATTGAGAGTGTGTTTCCGGATATATCAAATAATTACTCACATCATAACTGGCTCAGTAATCGTGCTATTTTGACATCAAAAAATGTTGATGTCAAAGTAATTAACTTCCAGATACAACAGTTGTTGCCAGGTGATCTGATATCTTTTAAATCAATAGACACTACTGTAGATGAAAATGAAACCGTAAATTTTCCGACTGAGTTTTTAAATTCTTTGGATACACCAGGAATGCCACCACACAATCTTCGGTTAAAGATTGGTTCACCGATTATTCTACTTCGGAATTTGAATCCATCTAGATTATGCAACGGTACACGTTTGGTCATCAAAAGGATCACAGGAAATGTTGTTGAAGCAACTATTTTGACTGGAAAGTTTAAAGGAGAAATCGTCCTGCTGCCACGTATTCCAATTATACCGTCAGAATCTCCAATACCATTTAAAAGGCTTCAATTTCCGATTCGTTTGGCTTTCGCATTGACCATAAATAAGTGTCAAGGCCAAACAATGTTCGTTTGCGGATTGGACTTGGAAAATACGTGTTTCTCCCATGGGCAGCCATATGTCGCCTGCTCACGTGTGGGGAAACCATCCGATCTATTTGTATTAGCAAAAGACAGGCGAACCAAAGATATTGTACACCAGTTAGCGCTTAGATAAATTAAAATTGTAATTATTTAAAATAGTGAAAATAATTGTTAAAAATGTTGAAAAATCAACTTCATCTACTTCATTTATAAAACTGAAATTTAAATTTAAATATGAATAAAAAAATATTTTTTTATTTTTGAAAATATCAATTTTTATATATTTCCAGTTACGTAATGTGTAATAAAATGTAGTCAATTTTTTTTTATGTTCATTGGTCCTTAATTTCAACTATCCGAAACTCTTAAGGAATTACTTTTGAATTTTCAAATCGACTAAAACGTTTTTGTCTTTATTAGTGAATATTAATTTGACTACGTTAGGTAGTTTAGAATAACATTGATCCAACGTACTATAACTACTGAGTCACAGCAACGCGAGAAGGGTCAGCTAGTAATTTACTAAAAACAGTGAAAGAATTTAAAATTGAATCTGTAGAACGCAAAATAGGCGGGTAAAATGGGTGTGTAAGGAAATTGCCACCGGATCGTGCGCTCTATCGCAATTAAATTGAATTAAATTGAATTAAATTAACCCCCTTCCATGTTTAATGACCTGGACGTCGAAGAGAAGAGAATAAATTCCATATAACATAGCAATTAAAACTACTAAAGATTTATCTACTGACCATATTGCACATTAGGCCTTTTATCCTATTAATAACTGGTTCACAGCTAATTGATCGTCCTTAAACTTCGAGGAAATTCAGTTCATAATTAACACTGGTTAAAAAATTTCTGCCTGCATATTAATCATATTTTAAATTGTTGGATACATGTCTCTGACTTACTAAAACAATTATGAACAGCCACATTTTAATTCGCATAATTTCAGCCATAGGTTATCTCAGTTTAAAAAAAAAAAAAAAAAAAGAACGTTGCAGTGGAAAGTGAAATAGGAAATTTTCAAGGATTGGCGTTCTTTCTTTGTATTAGAAATTCTCAAGATGATGTAAGAAAAATCATGGAAAATAAAGAAATAAACGATAGTCTGAAGTGTGAATTGCCGCGGAAAAGGAAACCTCTGTTGATTCTGTACGACGTACCCACGTCACTTGAGCCATACAAAATCCCAGAAAAAGTATATGAGCAAAATTTTGAAGGAAAGATAGAAAGACAACAATTTCTGGAGGGGTTCAAGTCAAAATAGGCCCCAGAGTTAGAAGTACTGTCCATCAAGTTGTTGATTTTTTATTTTTTTTGTATCAGTTTAATGTCCCTTTTTAACAACGTGGTCTTTAGAGACGGGAAAGGATGGGGGCAAGGAATGGGAAGGAATTCGGCCATGGCCTTTTGAAGGAAGCATCCCGGCATTCACCTGGAGTGATTTGGGGAAACCATGGAAAACCCAAATCTGGATGCCCGGACGGGGATTCGAACCGCCGTCCTCCCGAATGCGAGGCCAGAACGCTATCCGTTACACCACCACGCTCGGTCAGTTGTTGAAGTAAGTGCTGAAATAAGGAAGCAAATAATGCAGCAAAGAAAAATATACATAAAATTCAGTGCCATCTCTGCAAAAGATTACACGGTAGTATCAAAATGCATGCATTGCTACGATTATGGTCATATTAGCATACATTGTACCCAACCGTCGGCCGCTTGCAAACATTGTGGAGAAACTAGCCACAAGAAAGAAAGCTGTAGCAAGTCCTTACAATCAGCTGTTTGTATCCCTTG
The DNA here is from genome assembly GCA_031002005.1 of Vandiemenella viatica. NCBI lineage: Eukaryota > Metazoa > Arthropoda > Insecta > Orthoptera > Morabidae > Vandiemenella > Vandiemenella viatica. The sequence goes on along the minus strand of CM061921.1, from coordinate 326,787,009 downwards.
CAGGAAACGGGAAAAATCGTGTAACAAATCTAGTAAAGATTACCCGACATACCTGCTGTTTCTTCCAAGATTGATAAACAGAACAGATTATGGACAGTAGAAGAAACTCCAAGGGGATGGATAAACCAGACAAAGATCAATTATTGAGCATCATTATCAACATAATAGAAGAAACAGTAAGGAAAAGAAAGAGGAATAAAACAAGAAACAAGCCATCAAGGAAGAGGCAGAAGCAGAGAGGGCTGCAAGATACAGGGAGAAAATATTGCAAGAAGGGAAACAGCAAACAGCGTAGACACTTATCCTCCAAAACTCAGAGATTTATTCTACCATCTGTGATATTTCTCCTAGACCTCAATCAAAACGAGTTGGACTTGGATGGGTAGGACCAGTTCCAATGACATCCAACTACTGCAAAATTAGTGGCGGCTCCGATAACCGAGCAAACGAAAAATCAAGACACGCTGCTATAGCAACAGACCATATCTACCAAAAGTTTGAAAACAATCTGCAGCTCGGTAGACTAGAGGAAATACAAAATCTCACTCTAGCGTTACGCCATATAACCAGAATAGCACATCCAAATGGTAAAAACATTACATTTCCGCAACCAGAGGCAATTGATCGTATTCAACTTAAGGTAAACAATACACCTACTAATTCAGCCCAGTTACTCACTATAATCAAGCAAGTATTTGACAGACGGAACGAAATCTTTGATCCAGATCAAATTTACCGTCATTTTGTGATGACTCATGGCAGAATAATGCTTGACTCGAGACAGCCGTGGCCATAGTGCAATATCCACACTCGGCATCCATGAGCACAGGTGCACAGAAAATTAAGATCGTACAATTAAACTGCAGGAGAAACCTGGTTTTGCATGAAGTGAGTAAACTAGCTGAGGAAATACAAATAGATATCCTCTGTCTTCAAGAGCCCCACTCCATTGAAGGGATAATCCCACACATGCCAATGACGTATCAGATAATCTCGACAGGGAAAAAACCTATGAGTGCCATCATAGTCTTCAATAAGCAGATCACTGTCACAAAAATAACACAATTCTGCGATGATCATACGGTGTGTGTGGAGCTAGGTACGCAATGGGGAAATGTCCTCGTTAACATTTACTTTCAATACAGAGACGATATTGACCCCTATCTTTGCAAGAATAGGGAAGTATGTACAGCAATTGGCGACAGCCCTACGGTGATAGTTGCCGATGCAAATGCCAAATCTGCACTCTAGCACAGTAGTCGTACAGACGCACGAGGAGAAAAGTTACTCGAGCTGATTAGAGAATTACAGCTGTATGTCAAAAACGAGCCAAACAATCCATACACGTTCCGTGACCGAGCAGGTGCTATAGATATAACTTTAGCAAATCGAAGAGCAGGAAACCTAGTAAGCGGGTGGAAGGTGATTGAGAATCAAACCACCAGTGATCACAATCTAATAATGTTCGAACTGGAAGACTGCAAGACGGTGCGCGCGAAGGCGCCTGTACCAATATTCAACGGCGATATGACATCAGCAAAGCAAACTGGCCGAGGTTGAGGAGTAGCTTTATTCCTCCCCAAGTTGAAAAATAAAGATTTTGATGTGGACAAGGCTGCGAAAGAAACAATTCGAGCAATCCAAGTCGCAATGAGAACTGCAATTTCACTAAATAAAACAACGCGATTAAAAGACAAACCATGGACTGAAAGATTTCAGAAACTACGAATCACAAAGAGGAAGACAAGAAAAACATATCAACGTTGCCTCATTACAGAAGAGAGACAGACTCTTCTAGAAATAGGAATAAAATTCAAGAGTTCAAGGATCTGTTGCTGAAGGCAAAACAAAAAAGCTGGGAAGCCTTCGTCAGACAAAATATTAGATCAGGCCCATGGGGTATCCATTGAAAGATTGCCGCTGGCAAAATTAGGCCACATACCACCTTGTCTACAGTAAGAAAACTGGATGGATCTATGACCACCAACTGGATGGAAACTGCACGGGAGTTACTTGACGTGCTTCTTCCAGATGATAGTACGGAAAACGAGACAGATCGACAAAGTGAACTGCGTCAAAAAATGTGGGATCCCTACGAGAGTGAACATAAAAAATGCGTCATATTAGATGGAGAGATAGTAGAGGCAATACTTTCCCTACCAAAAAGAAAAGCACCAGGACCTGATGGGATACCGGCAGAGGTCCTCCAGGAGTTGGTCGTCCAACTGGTTCTAACCTTAAATAAACTTTTTAACGAATGCCTGGTGCAGGGAAAAATACCAAATGCATGGAAAACGAGTGACGTGATTATTATAGCGAAAGGTGGAGGCAGAGACCCACAATTCCTAAATCCTATCGTCCAATTTACTTACTCAATGTTCTAGGGAAAGTACAAGAAAAGATACTTTGCAAGAAACTAAAGGAACACAGGTTAAAACATGGGATGAACCAAAATCAGTATGGATTCAGAGCAGGCAAGTCAACAGAGGACGCCATCAACCGCTTAATGGAAATAGCTCAAAACTCTTCCAAAAATTATGTGGTGGGAGTATTTGTAGAAATCGCCGACGCTTTCGACAATCTCTGGTGGCCCGCGCTGTTCGAACGCTTAAGAAACATCAACTGTCCAAAAAAACCTATATAACAGTTTTACAGATTATTGTAGAAATAGATATGCCAAATTGCGGTGCCCCAACAAGTACATAGAGAAGAGACTGACCAAAGGTTGCCAGCAGGGATCAGTGTGTGGACCAATTTTCTGGGACATTGGCTTGGAACCGGTCATGAAAATATTGCAACAAATGTCACAACTGCTGGGTGTGGTGGCATTCGCCGATGTTCTCGCACTTCTGATAGACGCGGACACCAGGCAGGAACTCAAAACAAAATGCAAAGCAGTATTGTATTGCCTAAGTCAGTGGTGTCCAGCAGTTAAGTTAAACCTAGCCCCACAAAAGACGACATACATGCTTCTAAAAGGAACACTCAAACGAAATCCGGTAATTAAGATCCAGGGAAAAACAATAAAAAGAAAAGCAGTAGTCCGCTACCTTGGTGTAAACCTGGAGGAACAACTGAAATTTGCGTCTCACATGGAAGAAGTATGTGGAAGAGCAGCACTGGTAATGTACAAATTGATAAGCATTGGCGAGCGACGGTTTAATCTGCCTCCGCTCGTCATAAGAAGATATCACGATGCAATACTGGCCTCCATTACTGGATACGCTACAAGCACTTGGGCCAAGCACCTAAGAAAGGTCAAACCAAAGGAGCTGCTTCGGCGTACGCAGCGAGGAATTCTGCTCAGACTAACTGGGGCTTACAGAACAACGTCCACAGATGCACTAACGGTTATACTCGGTTTCTGGCCCCTGGACCTGGAAGTAAGAAAGCGAGGAGCGTTATACTGGATAAAAAAAGGATGGTACGACCAAGCTACTGAAATAATTGGAAGACCTATTGAAACCAAAAAGATGTTTGGGATGCGCTGATGGATGAATGGCAGCAAACATGGACTAACAGCAACAGGGTCAGAAGGACCTTCGACATGCTTCCTTGCGTGAAAGAGAGAATTAACATGATTCACCCACAACCATCTCCTGGGCTCATATTCTACATATCTGGCCATGGTCCATACAATAGTTTCTTAGAACAGAGAGGCTTCAAAGAAACAAACAGGAGCGACTGTGGCGATGTAAGTACTCCCGTGCACGTTGTTTGGGAGTGCAAACAAACTGAAGAATCAATAGCATACCTTCAAATACAACTTGAGTACAGAAGAATATACGACATACTGCGTGATACCGAGCTCTGGCACTTGCTGGATGAAGCTGCTAATCTAGCGTCGCTGCGCGAGAAGGCGAGATTTGCTGAATTAAAATTAGCAGAGCGGAGAGGACGCCGCGAGCAACCGGCTTCAGCAGCAGAAAGTAGGATAGATTAAAGAACAACCCAAATGTGACCACAAGCACTGCCCATTACTAAGGCGGTGCCTGTACCAGGAAGACGGCAAAGACTCAATTCATCGCAGTGCCTCTGGAAGCAAGAGGCACCTTCTCCAGGGCTTAGGGGGCGGCCTGTTCTGATTCCAGGAGGGAAGTCCTGATGTGGGAGAAGGTGGCTCCAAGGACAAACCGGAGAAAAACGAGACCACTACCTGGAACGTGAAGCTGGATGACGACACTTTTGGTCAGCATGTCAGCAGTCGCCCCGCTGCATCAGCAGAGACAGCTGGCGGCCTGGATGTCGACGCAGGCCAGCAGTGGTAAAAGAATAACATAAACAAATAGACTGTTTATTAATTAGAAGTATGAAAATACAAAGACAATTGCTGATTTTGGTGTGAATTAGTATGATGGTAGAGTAATTAGTAGATTAGTTGGTAGAGTAATCGGTACATTAATTTTTAGAATAATTAGTAGATTTACTATTAGAATACTTAAATCCAATAAATAATTAAGAATAATTATTCAGATATATCAAAAACAAGTAAATTGATTTAAGAATAAAAATTGTAGAAACTAAGAGCCTACTTTAGGTAACAATGTAAAATCAGGAAATTAGAAATTCTCATGTTTTTGTCCTTCTTTTCAATAAATTGTGGGACCTTAGCCAATAATTCATCTTACCTTTATTGTCTATTCTTAAATTTTTTTGAATTCATCAGGTGCAGTGATGCATAGTTGTCTCATTAAATTGGAATGGGAAAACTGTGCACGGTTTTAATGTCATTCTAATGACCAAACTTTTCTCTTTTTAGCAGAATGCATCTCGTCTTCTAACAACTGGTTTAAAACTAAAAACTGCAATGCTTCCTCCTTCGTTTTTCACTAACCAAGATTTACCATTCACACACACACACACACAAAAAAAATCTCAATTAATTACCGTGTAATTTTCTAGGTGAATGTTTCATATTGTCCATATATTACTGATTTCTGTGTTTATACTTTGTTAATTAATTACCAACAGAAATTAAATGTTATCTACGAAAACCCAACTACTGTAAGTCCAAACTGAAAAAGTTTCTGCTTCAGAACCCATTTTACTCTGTGAAAGAATTTTCTTCTTGGAATTTGGTTACTAAGAATGACTGATAAAATAGTATATATGATGTATGGAAGGGGAAGGTGACAAACTTGTCCACAATTACTTAAATAATATATGGTTTTTCTTTCTGTTGAAACTTTTGACAATTACACTGTTTACAAAATTTCACTCACATAAAGTAACTAACATGGGATAGCATGCACTCAAAAATTGCTGTGAAAAATTATCATACTAACAGATTTTTAAGTAATTGACTGTTATGAGTTGTTGGTAATATAATTGAAATTGTTAGTAAGTGTGTGTACTGTTCCACATAAATAGTAACTAACATGATATAATATGTAGTCGTAAATTACAGAGAACTTATTATGGTTACTGGTTGGTAAGAAAATAACTGGTTATTAGATACTGGGAACAAGTGTATACACAGTTGCCCATAATAAGTTGTAATTAACTTGGGATTGTATTTGTAGATTACAGGGGATATTGATTATAATAATATTATTAATTATATAGTAATATTAACATTATTAATAAGTGTATGTACTGTTCCACATCCCCAAGATTATTCTCACATGGGATCAAAGTGAACTCAATTACGATTTACTGTGATAATTTTGACTTAACCAGTTTCAGATGTACACATTTGCTAACTAATTAAGAGGATCAATAAAGAAATCAAGCATTAAATTTTTTTTATTTTCTACTTAAATGTTGATCTCATTCAAATGTCCTTTGGCGATAAACCTCTTAGCAGCAGTATCAAGGTATTATGTTGACAATGTTGTTGTAGACATTACAGAACTGTAAGGATTTGTCGGACTTAATAGTAGAACAGAGACAATAGTAGAATGCCTCGTCCTAATGTAGTCGTATTCTTTGCCTTGTCGACAGCTGATTGGTCAAATTTCGGCGGGTGGAAGAATCTGTTTCAAATGCTCCTGTAACTGCTATATAAATGGAAATTTTCCTTATAGGATGTGGAAGTGTGTAGTAAATCTTTGATGCTAGGACGTGATATTGACCTGAAATTTAGAATTTTTCTAATTTGGTGAGCATTAATTCATTAGGTGAGTGGTTGACTTTTATCCGTAAGTGCTATGCAAACATATTGTAAATGAAGTTACCATTGTTCATAAGAATCCGTTTTGATTTGCTTTGATATCTTGTACCTGAAATTAGTAACTTTATTAGTTATACGAGGGTGGTCAAAGGACTAGTGTATCCAACAAACTTTCGTATTCTCTCTCGTTGAATGATATGTGGATATTGGAAAGACTTGGAAATGTCTCCAAAGCGAGTTCAGTCACATTGCTTCCAAGATAGGTGTATGTACAATGATCTGTACTTGAGAGTGCGCCTTGGCCGTTGTAATTCGCGTTTATGAAAATGAAATTATTCTAAAACGATGGCAGCATTCGGAATTGATTTTGTACAGTCTAGCGTGGGAAGTAATTAGTAATTTCGTCTAGAATTCTGACTCCAAATGTAGCTAACGGAAATTGCTTGTAAAATATACGAAATGACGGTTGGTTGGGATTTGATTAAAGCATCCCAATTTTAAAAGTTAAATTTTGTAATATGTGACTGATACTTTCACTTCGCACAGAAAAGATGCATACTGAAACATGTTGCGGGAAAATAACGTGTAGGTGAATTCCTTTTGATATACAGATCATGGTAGTTTGTGAGCTTGCTTCAGTTTGTTCAATATTTTTCAAAGTACGAAGAAGATTGTTTAACTGACAGTTTTACTAGGAATGGTATTAGCCATGTGATTAGTTGTGGCTGCATTTAGGGTAACATCTGGCTATAGTTGAACCACATATATTCGATGCGGGTCTCTCTCATCTTTCAAACCCCCATCTCTTGCTGACCAAGGCTGCATGTAAGATTACGAAAGAATAAGATATTTCACAGGTCATGGGTACAAATAAAAACTGGGGGATGCATTGAAATGTAGTAGTAGTGTCATAACCCATCATTTGAAATTAAATTTAAATCCATATGAACACTTATGTTTAGCTTTTGAATTGATTGCCGGAATACCTACACTTAACAATAGAGGCAACCTGTTGCAGTTTAGGCCCCATTTTTGTTAGAAGCAGTTGGAATGGGTAATGGTCTTTTTGTTTTCATTGTTTAAGACATAGCTTGCAGGTTTAATTCTAGATTCGATACCACTGCAACATTCTAAACACTTTCAGACTGTCTACACAGAGCTTAGATGAACCTAAACTTTTGTGTCTTCCATGTGGTTGTGGTTAGGCTGAAATGCGGGCTGCACCATGTGGGCAGGGAGGAGGAGGAACAGTGAGAACATGAGATTCCCCGTGGAAACTATTTTGCTATCGTAAATTTATTGTGACTTTTTACAGTGGACAGAAGTTGAAATGTCAAGAACATATTACGACAAAGTAAGTAACATTTCACTAAATTTTTTTTTATCAATTCTGTGGTGCTCGTGGCATAGTCGTATCACGATCTAGAGTTAAACTGTGTATCCCAGAGTGACAATTTTCCTAAATACCTGCTTTTGGCGTGGGCACATTATGACTTTGTAATTGGTTACAGTTCTTATATTGATTCTTTGAGTATGGATTAATACATGGCATCTCAGAAACTAAGGTCCATTGCATGAATGTTTCAAATTTAATGATTACCAAATCTGGTGGACACTGTGCAAGTTGAATATTGCTGTTAAGTGGTCAGTTCCAATAAATTATCTGTGTAGTTGATTTTTAAACCATTGAACAAAAGGATTGTGCATCTTAAACTTAAGAAATTGTTACTATTGGCTTGCTGTCAAAAAATGCTGTTAATCTTATAATTATTATACAATTAGTCCACAACTTGCATACTCCAGGCGAATGCTGAGATGGTTCCTTCTAATGATGGCTGAACTCCTTCCCATTCTCGCCCCACCCCCTATTTTATCCCACCTCTAATGACATCGACATCAATAAGGTTTAAGGCAAGATTAGGGGAGGGAGAGTATGACTTGTATATATGTGTATTTTTTTAATGTTGTATTGTAACACGGCGAGGTACCTACTTCATTGAGGTGTTTAGTAAATATTTTAGAACTTAATATTAACAATTTTGAAGTTGATCTGTAGAAATGTTGGATACTATGAAGTGCAATGTTTCATAATTTACAGATGGTAGCACTCTATATAAACTGTAAGCTTAGCGAGTAGTGTTATGGGAGCGATATGTTTTGAGCAGGAATTATGTAATGGAAGTTAGTCACAGTGGTTAAAATTATTTAATCATTTTTATTAAACACTACTACATCTTACCTAATTTCTACTTTCACTAAGCACTCTAAAATCATAATTCAGCTGGTGAAACCAGTTTTTTCTGTATGCTAAAGAATTGATTTATAACAGTTTTATGCCATTTCTAAAATATTCTTTTTCTCAATGCTGGCAGTGTGTCATAACTTATATTGGAAAATTGAGAGTAATTCTAGAATGCAGTCATTTCACTACTTGTCTCGTCATTTTCTTGTTCTTTTTCACTGTCTATATAGCTGACTCCATTACTGTAGGATCCCAGAGCAAATTTCCCAACTAAACTAGTGTTGAGTGACACTTTAAACACTTCAGTCATCTACTTTGACCTTGGATAACAATTGTCTGCATTTTGCTGTAATTGTTGTTTTTTCCATATCGGCCTTGGTGGATCACGAGACACCAGCATCTGTACGCAGGCATCCGGTGTGTAATTATGAGAGTGAAGACACGTGCCCTACCTGTGATGTAACTGGGTTTGTCAGATCTGGAGCATACACTATTGGAGTAATGTTGTGTTGCAATCTGTCATTGTACACAAAACATAGTTGCACGTTTTGCAAAAGTGTATTTTGGTTGTGAAGTTAGAGGCAGAAATTGGGGACCCCCAGCTTATGAGAAACCTCCTAAAAACAAAAATCGGGATGGCTGGTGTTTGGGAACCAGGACTCTATCCTGGTCCGGTTGCACCTTCCTGATCCATTGTGGTAGCGCCTTAATGCGCGCAGCCACACTGTCAGGACTTTGCTGTTATTTATATAGAATTTGTATGTTATCTGCATAAGGTGGTAATTCAAAATGCTTTTTCTGTGGTAATTTATTTTTTACTATTGAGAATTTTTTCTCAATTTGCATGGTTATTTTGTTATTGACATAACGTCTAGTTTATATCGTTACTCGCCAATCCTAAAACTAAATTTGTTTTTATGATTAAAATGCTGGTATTAATACCTAGTGAAGGCCTGTTAGTGTAAAATGCAGTGTTATTTATAATTTGACTAGCTTTGCCCGGCATGCTTTGCAGTGCATCATTTTCTTTCTTAAGTTGGTACGCATATACAAAACAGACATTTTGGTGTTCAAAATAAAGGAAAGACAATGATTTTTATGAATTAAATTAATATTGAAAAAGTTTATTCTAGTGCTTTGGGATATAAAATATCTTTGGTCTTTCATTTTCTGCAAAAATAAACCCATGGTTTTTTATTCGGTTTTGATATTACTAAGCACACCCACGTTTAAAAACGGAGCAATGTGGAAGATTAGTGGTTAAAGCTCTTTATTTCAAACATTCTTTGGTCTGGTCCCAGGTTCAAATTCCGGTGGAAGCAGGAATTTCTAACAGTTTTATACAATCAATTGCTTAGTATGTCCCTTTCGGTAGGATATAACCAACCTTGGGTAGTGGACTTAGTTTTTTTTTTACCTAAAAATAAATAGAAAAATACTGTATTCAACCGGCTGCTTGATATGAAAGTGTTAATGTGTTTTTCCTTTTGATCAGATTGCAGTAAAAATCCTCCATCAGCAGATTTCCTTACTGATAAAAAAAAACGGATAAGTTGCTTGTATAAATTAGTATTAAGAGCGGAGAAAGGGAAGAGAGAGTGCAGTTTTGTAAACTAAATGTAAACATTAGTTTTCATTTATTTTAAAACATCTGTGCACAAAGTTCCTTTGTGATCGAATAAAAAAAATGTAGATTTTTTAAATTTCAAGTTCTAATTTCTTGGTCAGCAACTGTTAAGTTGGAATCAGTCCAATGCCATTTGACAGGTAATGTAATGGGCTTTGAGAATATGATGCATATCCCTGTCCGCTTTGATTTTTTTGCTACCACTTTCGAGATATTTAAAAAAAGACTGAATAGTTTAAAGTGTAAATTTTTTGTAAGGGAGAGTGGTGGGTTTTTGTAAACCAAATGTGGGAACTATTTTTCTCATCGTTTTAAAGTAAACGTGTGCAAAGTTCCATCGAAATTGGATACAAGCAGTGGGTTTGTATAAAGAACATTTGCAAAATTTAAGGGGGGGGGGGGGTTGTAAAGGTATTCTATTTGTTTTAAAGTAAAAAAATTAATTTAGTCCACAATCAGAAGGGGACATTCTAAGCCATTGGTCATATACAATCCTTAAAAATTTCTGCTTCCTATTGATTTTGAACCTGGGACCAGACCGCAATGTCTTTTAAGTATTGGTGTGTTAAATACTATTGAACCTGGATAAAAACTATAGGTTAGTATGAACTACGATGGCAAAAATTGAGGGCTGGCGTAAAGGAGGAGAGGAATTAGCTTTTTGTAAACCAAGTGTAGACAGTATTTTTCTCTTTGCTTTAAAGTAAAGAAACTAACTTAGTCCACAACCTGATAGTTGACTGAATCCTCCCAAAAGAGGTGCACTAACCCATTGTGTCAGACAGAACTGCCAGTTCCTTTCCTCTGGGACCTACAGTTTAATGTAGAATCTGATCCATGGAATGTCTGTGCGTCGCTCAGATGATCAAATGCAACTCCTACAAATTCCTTCTTCATCCTTGATATGAAATCTCTGACTAAGACCGGAATTTCCGTAAGTAATTGCATTAACTATTCATCTATAGGACCTCTGTTTTCAAGCACACATGTGGTAAGTGTTACCAAAATTGGTTTAAGAACTGTGTGTTTGTATGAACAATGTTTGCAAAAATTAAGGTGAGGGTAAGGAGAAGAGTGGTTTCTTAATGCAAACCAAATATAGACAATATTTTTCTGTTTATTAAAAAAAAAAATCTAATTTATTCCACATCCAAAAGGTTGGTTGAATTATCCCGGAGTACTAAGCTATTGTCACTTGTAGGACAGGAAAGATCTTTTCCTGTGGGACCTACAGTACATGGACAAACCATGGATCTGGCGTACCTGATGTGACCAAACCAAACTTAAAAGTGTCAGCTCTCACCATGATCTAAACCCAGGAACTTTCGAAAGTAAGCCCTTTAACCAGCGAGCTTCCAGACCACACTTTTTTGATTATGTATGACATGAAATCTCGGCCACGGAACATCCAGCATTGATAATGTTAATATTCGTCTCGTAAAACTGCCTGCTCCCACTGGGATTGTTTTAAAGTTTGTGTGCGAAGTTCCATCGATATCGGATAAAAACTGTGGGTTCGTGGAACAAATATTTGGAAAAAATTGAGGGGTATATAGGAGAGAGGAGGTGGGTTTTGTGTCGGAAACCTTTGCAGGCGTGCACATAACTCGCCAAAGTTTCATTGCAATCTGATGAATGGTATAGGAATGCATAGAAGACGAACAAACCAATATTCATTTTCATATATTGGATGACACTTCATTTAGGAAAATTTTTGTGGATGTTATTAGTGCTCGCTGAAGATTAAGATTGCCAATGTTTGTTCCAAAATTTTTGTAAAACTTTGGTCTTATATACCCATCATTAAAATTGATAGCTTGTTGGCTCGGAGACAATAAGACTGAACACATAAGGATTGTCTGATTGGTCTGAAATTTGGTACACACGTTGCTTAGATGACATTAATAGAGAAAAAGTGTGCATCAAAGTAACCATCTATATGCTGATGGAGGAACTATAAATAACAAAGGAAAATAACCCATCACTCACCAAAGTTGAAGGCTGTGATAAGTGTACTAACACAAACATCCAATATTTTGGTTTAAAACCATATTCATCTCCTTGCCAAATTGCCCATTCCTTCCTGCATGAATCTGATTTTAAACCAAAATATTGCATGTTTGTGTTCATCTTGTGTATTGTATACTCATTGCAGCCTTCAACTTTGGTGAGTGATGGGCTATTTTCCTTATCCTTTGTTATTTATATTGCCTAAAAGCTGTTTCCCTTTTCCTTAATATCATTATTGTATTTAAGGTACATTTCTTTTTGCATTAATACAACTTTTTCTCAAATGGTACCATCTAAGGAACATGTACATGCAATTTTGGTCTGATTGGAACCTTATGTATTCAGTCTTGCTGTCCCGTAGCTAATTTGTCAGCCTGAGTAGCAGATGTGGAGTAAAAGTTGAGGGAACGTGCTAAATAAAGTATCTATCTCTATGTGCAAATGTTAAATTGAAAGGATCTCATAATTTGATCCAGTGACATATTTAGATCTCAGTATCTTTAACTGTGAAAAATTATATCCATGCTGTCAAATGGGAGGGGGGAGGGGAGACGTAACATAAAAATTCTACATTTATCAGCATAGTACTTGCTCTTTGCTCATTTTCTGTACTTTAAATGGATGAATGTTTATAAGTCATTGGTCTGTCAAATTGCTTTACTTATTCAAAGAAACAAAGATATCACTAGAGCTGTGCTATGCTTATGGGCTACTTAAGTATTAAGCGTATCTGATCAGCTTGAATGCATTCGTTTTAATTGCATTTTGAGGAAAATTGTCAACTGATGGAAAACAATTCCAGGCTTAAAATCTTGCACTTTTTAGATTTTTTTTTTTTTTTTATTTCCATGGTTGCTTGGATATAAGTATTATCAAAAAATTCCTTAATAGAATATTTATTTAGTATCTTCCTTTCTCATTAACTGTTTCAGAGAAGTAACATGACTCGAACTGGAACAAAGTTTAAGCCAAATCTTACCCTGTTTATAAAAAGTGACGTGTGAACATTTACATACTGTGAAGGTTATAACCTCCCCCCCTCCCCTAAAAAAAAAAAAAGTAGGCTTTGGTCTACAGCCTTCCTATGTGATTCCCGATTAATTTGCTATAGTCTCTTATTCTGGTATTACAAACGACCTATTTAATTAAAAATGTACTGTGCTTAGAAAAGGTAAGTTGAGTTTCAATAATTTAGTGATGTTTATCCACTAGTAAAAGTTTCTAAACTATGCATTTGATTTTCTTTTCATTTGGTATTGAAGCCAAAAGAAATGTGTTGAGAATAACCATGGAATATTTGTTCTTGCTTCTTCATTGTGTTAAAGTAACAGGCCTAGGAGAGCCCAACATTGAAATGAGCATATGTGTACTATTTTTGAATTGTGTTCAAATGACTACATACCAAATGGATTTACACTCAGTGGGGAGGGACTGTCTATAATTACTGTAATGGCATTTTTGGAGGGTTTTAACTTTATTCATTGTCTTTTAGAAGACAGATATATCATTCTCAAAGGAGGACTCACATTTACTCCTTAGATATTTATTCTTTTATGGAGAGCAAAATGTGTTTGGTTCATGGATTATTCTTTATTCCTATTTATGCTAATGTGGTGTCACCTCACATGTGTCCATAATTCCAGATTAGAAAACAAATGAAGCCAACCCAGTTACAAGTTTATATATACCTTGGTGCATTTTGAGCTCAAATTATTTCATTAAAATAGGAATAATAAAGTAATTACCTTTTTTAAAGCTTTCTTTATCAGAACTAGAGGTACTTGATTAGGAATTTGGGAAGGAGGCAAGAAACATGTCATGGTTCACTGATCTAACAAACTGTTTATTTTAATCTATGTACTTTAATATGAAAATGAAGAACATGGAAAGTTACCCCAACACTTACTATAGATGAAGGTGACAGAATTATGTTACACATGTGTGCTATTTAGTGTTTATTAAAGCCCTATGTATTTTGATAGTGTGTACCCGAGACACATGGCAAGGAAATCCGATGTAATCATACCAACCCTTGTCATGTGAATTGTGTTGGATTAACTTTTCTCGTCCTTATTGTCACTGCCTTAAAGCTTTTTTCCTTTTCATTTGTGTTAATACGAACATTAATTTCAACTTCATACTTCTATTTTTTTAACAGAATGACTCGACGAAGGATATTTAATAAAACGCCCGATCCTTTGGATCAGTGGCTTGAATCGCAGGGATTATATCGCAAGCATGTGGCTCGAGATGGATCCTGCCTGTTCAGAGCGGTATCAGAACAGGTTTGAATCGCTGTTTTGCTTAGTGGCAGGAATAGTGTAATTTTTCTTGTGTAAAATTTTCATTTTTAATAATGTTGTTGCTGTTGTTTTTATTGCATAAACTACAGAGAACATCAATGAATTATAAACATTCCAATTTTACTTCATATTAGCTGCTATTTCGTAAGTCTTCAATTTTATGTAAACAGTTATCAATAAGTAATCTTTTTATTGCATTCCTGAACATTTCATTTGGAAGTGATCTTATTCTCATTGGCATGGCTTTAAAAAGCTTGATTGATACATAGTAAAAAGTTTTTTGAGTGCATCTGTATCCACATCTGAAGAAACCTATGTTATCTCTACTCCTAGTACTATAAGTATGACTCGCACCCACCACTTAATACTTCATCTACATCTACATATATACTCTGCAATTCACAAAATTGTGGGTGGCAGAGGGTGCTCAGCACCAAAGCTAATCTCTTTGCTGTGCATTCCAATCCCTAATGGTACGAGGGAAAAAAGAATTCATATAAGAATCAGTCCGGCACCTTATTTCTCTAATTTTATCTTTCCTGTCCTTCCGACTCAAATAGGTTGGTGGAAGAAGTATTTCACTACACTCATGAGTGAAAGTTGGAGTACGCATGTTTTCCAATAAGTTTAAACGAAACGTGTGTTGTCTATCTACCAGAGACTCCCAACCTAATCTACTAATCAGTTCTGTGACGCTTTCATAAGGACTGTAGCAAGCGGTCACGAATCGAGCGGCTCTTCTCTGTACTTTCTCTATACTTTCGATCAATCCCTTACGAAACGGGTCCCAAATGGCACAACAATAATCCAAATGTGGACGCACAAGAGATTTGTACGCTATCTCCTTTGTTTGTTCATTACAATTTTTCAAGATTCTACCCATGAATCGCAGCCTAGAATTTGCTCTACCTACTAAAGAATTAATGTGTATGTCCCATTTCATGTTCCTTTGTACTGTTACTCCCAAATATTTAATAGAATCGACCATATCAATAACTGTATTGTTTAACTCGTATTTATGAACAATCGGATTCTTTTTGTTAGTTATGCTCATTGTCTTGAACTTTTTACAGTTTAGAGTAAGTTGCCACTCAGCGCACCAAGCCAAAATAACATCCAGATCGCGCTGAATTTCTAAGCAATCGGCCAAATTCCTTACTTCCCTATAAATAACCGCATCATCAGCAAACAATCTAAAAAGGCTTTTCACTTTGTCTCCGAGATCGTTTATAAAAATTAAAAAAAGAAGTGGTCCTATTACACTTCCTTGAGGTACCCCCGATGTAACATCTAGACTAGAAGAACTTTCTCCTTCAACGACGACATACTGCGACCGACCAGTTAGAAAATCCTTTATCCATTCACAAAGCTGATCCGATATACCGTACGCTCGTAGCTTCGCTAAAAGGCGGTTGTGTGGCACAGAGTCAAAGGCTTTCTGAAAATCTAAAAAAAAATGGCATCTACTTGTGAACCTGCATCAATAACTTTCATTACGTCGTGTGTAAATAGGGCCAACTGTGTTTCACATGATCTTTTCTTCCGAAATCTGTGCTAATTTGTTGTAAGCAAATTATTATCGTCTAGAAATTTCATAATGTTCGAGCATATAATATGCTCCATAACTCTACTACAAACAGATGTTATAGATATTGGACGATAGTTTCCAGGATCACTTCGATCACCTTTCTTGAAAATCGGAGTTACTTGCGCGATTTTCCAGTCTGAAGGTACTTTTCGCTCTTCTAATGATTTACTGAATATATCAGACAGAAATGGGCCGATTTCCGCCGCATATTCTGAAAAGATTCATACTGGAATTCCATCTGGGCCCGGTGCTTTCCCCCACTTCAGGAGCTCTAATTGCTTTATGATACCTGCAGTATCTATCCGTAATGATTCCATCACCAAATCGACACGGCGTGGGAAAACGGGAACACTATCCTTATTTTCATCAGTAAATGAATTTTTGAATACGGTATTTAGTACGTTAGCTTTATCGCGGCTTTCATTAACCTCTGAACTTTCACAAATTAGTGCTGGTATATTGCTATTGGTACAATTGACTTTTCGTACATACAACCAGAATTTCTTTGGGTTTTCTGTGAGACTCTTAGAGAGAGAGTTGGAATGAAAATCGTTGAAGGCCTCGCGCATTACATTCTTAATACGTCCTCTTAACTCAGCTAAGGTTTCTAAATCACTGCGACGCCCCTTCCTTCTTGAGCGTGCGTGTATCCTCCTTTGTTTTTTGAGTAATCTTTTGACTTCGCATGTGTACCACGGTGGATCATCCTCCCCATTTATTATCCGCTTTGGTATATGTATATCCACGCCTTCCCTGACTATTCGTATAAATCGATGCCACATCTCTTCAATGGTGTCATTTTTTGACTTGAAGTTATGGTAATTATTCCTCAGGTAGGTTCTAAAACACTCCTTAGAGGCCTTACTGAATTTGTATACAATCCGCCGTTTTCTCCTTTTTCGCTTGGTCATTAGTCTGATAGTTGCAATTACCGCTTTGTGATTGCTTATACCTGTGGTCGTTGAAATTTCGGTGAATAATTCTGGCCTGTTGGTAACCAGCAGATCTAAAATATTTTCGCTACCGTTATGACACCGCATAGGTTCATTAACCAGCTGCTCGAGATGATTATTTGAGAACAATTCGAGAATTACTTCAGAAGCTGCCTTATCCCTGCTACCTGTAATGTGATTGTAATTACGCCAGTCAATATAAGGCAGATTGAAGTTGCCTCCTAGAATCATAGCATGATCCTGAAAACGGCTAGCTATACTGTTTACATTATTTCTTAACTCCTCGGCGATAGCTATGTCGGAATCGGGTGGACGGTAGAAGGCGCCTATGATGAGTTTTGACCCAGCAACTTTGAGTTTAATCCATATGATTTCACAGATCGTATCGACTTCTATTTAATTACATGGGAGAGATTTACTCACAGCTATAAATACCCCACCTCCATGAGATTGTAATCTGTCTTTACGAAAAAGATTCATGCTATCTTTAAAAATTTCGGCGGAACTTATTTCCGGTTTTAGCCAACTTTCTGTACCGATAACGATATCCGCCTCTATGCTACAAATAATGAAATCAAGTTCCAGTTGTTTGTTACAAACGCTTCTACAGTTTTACGAGAACTTTTAACTGTCGAGATTCTTTTAGGCTCCTCCTACATTCCGGTGTTACATCTGATTGGGTTGCCCGTAACTGTATTTCGTATTTCGGGTCTTCCTCCCTCAGCCTAAAAAACCACCCAGTGCATTCCACACAGCCCCTGCCAGCCGTGTAGCCGATTCACGTGTGTAGTGCACACCTGACCAATTAAGGGGAACCCTACATGACTCCACCCTATGGCGAAGATCGAGGAATCTGCAGCCAATATCATCACAGAAACGTCGTAGTCTCTGGTTCAGCCCCTCAATACGGCTCTGGTTCAGAGGTCCACAATCAACTCTGTCTACAATGCTTCTCGTAGTTTTCCTTCATATACATTAAGCACTGAAAGGTAAATATAGCTGGTAGAGTCATTATTCCAAGATGAAGAAAAATACTTTTACAGTGACTACGAGAAGGAAGGTTAGCTATAATTCTCACTGCTTTTTTTCTGAAGTATGAATAGACAAATTTTAAGCTTTTCTGTTAAACAGGCCATCGTTTATACTTCTTAGTGTAGTGTGTTGTTATATCAATAACTGTTTAACAATGTTTTCATGTTTCTAGGTTATGCTTACTCAAGCTTTTCACAAGGAAGTTCGCAAGCATTGTACAGAACACATTCTGAGGCACAAAGCAGAATTTGCTAAGGTATTACATTAAGCAAATGTTTATTAAAATTCAAAATTTTAACTTTTGTTTATGTATGTATATGATTAAGGGCTGATGTAAATATTACCACCCATATTTAAATGAATGCAATTGTAGACAGTGTTCATTGTACAGTATATTTTTTCAGCGTATATTAGCTAATTGAGTTTACAGGCAACTGTCATTTTGTTTCCATTTAGAATAGCTACCTTGTTACAAATGAAATGTTATTCATTGAATATATGTGCACCCAATTTTGAACAGTCATGAATTGGCTAAACATAATTTGTTGTTTCTGAAGTCATTTTACTGGTAGTCAAATGAAACATTGGCTAACAAGTTTACACAATTCTACAAAACTTGTTTCATAGAATTAATTCTGTTTGATTTGGCCCTCATCTTTAGTGAATCAGATTGTAAATTTTGTGCCAGATAAATTGTTGGCGTTTTTATTTATTTGTAGATTTGTGTGTCATTTTTTATGTTTTGGCATTAAAAGTGCACTGAGAACAAAAGATATTAATACGAATTATAACTAAGAATATAAGTCAAACCCTATGAAAACAATTGAATTTCAGATGCTGATTAACACGGATCAAGAGAAAATGAAACTTTTATGCACAAGCTTTTGGTCATGTACAGAGAGTAAATTATTATGCATCTGTACTGGGTGCAATCCCTATTTGCATTCAAGTCTTTGTAACCAAGGCCCTGACTCTAAAATATATATTTTTTACCTTAAGTACCTCTTAAATGACTTCATTTGTAGGCAGTTTACTTTTTAGCATAATTTTTTTTTAACTATTTTGTTTACTGTGATAAAATTTGACTTGTTAGAATCTATCATTGTTGTACCTTGTTCTGAATTGGTTAAAAAATTTTATTTCACAAAAACTCTGAATACAAATGCATCAGGTAGGAAAACTTCATGCAATTCTAGAGTATTTTGATCATCTGACAGAGTGTGGTTGTGTACCGGATAGCGTTCTGGCCTCGCATTCGGGAGGACGGCGGTTCGAATCCCTGTCCGGGCATACAGATTTGGGTTTTTACCCCCATCCTTTCCCGTCTCTAAAGACCTCGCTGTTGAGAGACGTAAAGCAGTTAAAATCGATCATCTGTAATCGGGATTTAGTTTTACTTCTGTTAATTGTCAGAATTTTTGCTCTTGTAATTTCTTGTAGCTTGGTTATTCAGTATATTTCTTAATAATAATAATAATAATATACATATTAGTATTTTGATAATATTGAAATGTATTGTATTTCAATTGTCTTGCAGCTTGTGGAAGGAAGTGTCGAAGAGTACGTGACAAAAATGAGGCGTCCTTGTGAACCAGGGGGTCACATTGAACTCTTATCACTTGCAGCTTTCTATCGGTACGTTGGAGTAATTTAGGCTATCAGATTAATGACCAACAACTTAAGACACTAAAATATGTATCTGTTTTCCACTTGTAATTAGTGAATTTAATTGTGGGTTACCTTTTATAACTTTTGATCTTCTATAATTGCAGGTGTAACATCACAATTGGAAGGGGGAAAAAAGGTGCAGATCGCCACCTGTTACTTTCTTTAAAAGTTAATGTGTAAGGAAATTGCTTAAATATTAAGTGGTGCATGCTAGTTGAAAATTCATTTCATGAGTTCCCAATTATAACTTTAGATTCTTGGCTAGTAGTAGGCTCTTCATTCACTTCTACAGGGGTAAACAGTTGATCATTTCAAACTTCAATTACTCTTAATTCTCTCAGTATTTTACATGAACCTGCTGCATTGATCTATTCATTATTTCACTGATATTGCTGTCCCTGCTATAATTTCTGTCTATTCAGAAATAAAAAATTATCAATGTTATTTGCCTTTCTGAAAATGGGTTTGATGTTTCAAAGTTTGTTTCTCAAATTGTAGCATGTTCTGGAAGGCTACATTCTCTTTGGTGGATGCTACAATAATTCATTTCTCTACCTGCGAGATGAAAGTTATTGCCGTAAACTTTTTCTCGTGGATGTCAATAGATGGTCATAATTATAGGTATTGTAAGATTGCCATTGGTCTTTAACAGTGTTGAGGTTTCTCTGAAATTACTAGATGTGAAGAACGAAGAAAATAAATGTGTTTTTTTTTTATAAGTTTAGCTCTCGCATCAAAAGGAAAACATTAGTCATTCAAGACAAAATAGGATTTCTAAACAATGTAAAAGTTCTTTCATGTGGAATATTTAGATTTTTTTTGTATAACACGATAGCAACAATGAAAAAGCTTTTGTCATTTACATTCTGTTTTTTTGGGAGTCTCAAAATGATTGCCACTATGTGAATAAAATTGGACCACATTATGTGTTAACCTGAGAAACTGATTCTGCATTGATAGTTGGATTTTAAAAAAAAAATTTTTTTTTAAATTTTTTTGCTACTGTAGTTTGCTTTAGATTATATATTCCCACACAAATAATTTGTATGATTATACTAACTTCAAAACCTAAAAAAACTATCTTTTTCGAGATATGCAAAAATTTGAATATCACAGCCCGCTTGTACACATTCAGCCCCTCTGGTATGGTGGCCTAAAACAATAATGCTACCATCCTACTGCTTAACTTTTGTTTGTCTGTATATGCAAACATGTAAGCCTCTATTAACAAAATATTTTTCCAGAAATGGGAGGAAGAAAAATCTTGATACAAATACTGTGGACATAAAACAGTATGTGGGATGTTTCATATGCATATACTGTATAGAAATTAGCAGAGAATAATTTAACATATAATTGTGTAACAATAACCAAAAAAAATCCGTAATAGTATGGTGTTACAGTGCCAAAAAATACTTTACTTATGACATAAGAATATATTTCAATCTGAAAACTCTGAATAACCTAGTAGACTTGTGTCCTAAAGTTAAAGGATCTTATAGATCTTCAAGAAATCATTACATCATGTTGATAATTTGTGGACTAAACTGTGGCACACATGTGATAAACCTGGCAGCTTGATACGAGACTGTTTAGTGTGTGGGCTGTCAGTGTGGGCATAGGTTTTTACTGTAGCTGTTCTGGCCACATGTTGTACATTTTTCCCACAGTATTTGAGTAGTAGGGAAGCAGTGTGACACAGAGAAAACATGTAGAAGACATTACACATGACTTGATCATTGGCAGATCAAAGACTAGCCACAGATGGTTCAAGAGTTGCATGTCACCTGTAGCATCATTCCACAGCTGTGGATAAGATTCCAGAAGGAAGAAAATGTTTAATGGCAGTACAGGCAAGGTTGACCATCTGCTAAAACTCGGTTTTAGGATCTTGCTTTAAGTGCCAGAAGATGTCCAACCAGCACAGCTCCTGTACTGACTATAGACGAAGCAGCAGCCTCGGGGATGCACATCTCCTGTCGGACAGTCTATTATCTGCTTCGAGAGGTTGCACCTGGCAGGTTGCCAAGCATACAGAGCATGCCCCTCATACAAATGCACCGCGTGTCTTATCAAATTTGGTGATTGACTCACTGTGATTGGATACAAGAATAGTGAGAGAAATCCTGTTTGTGGATGAGTCTCATTTAAGCTTGAAGAGTGGCACTCACTGTCTGTTCATCTGGTATACCCGTGGGACACATTACTACCCTGTCAATATTGTGGAAATTGACAGATATAGCAGTGCCGGTGTTCTCGTGTGAGGTGGAATTGTTAGGAGCACCCGACCTACTGCTTGTATTTCCTGGGGGTACTGTGACTGATGCTATTTATAGTGATGACATCCTGCAACAGTATGTGCATCTTTTTGTGTTGGATGTAGACCTGGTTTCCATCTGATGGATGATAATGCCTGCCCACACAGGGATGGCCTGGTGGACAAGTACTGGCAACTTAAGAGCATTACCCATCTAGGCTGTTTAGCTCAATCCCTCAATTTAAATTAGATTGAACATGCATAAGATGCTCTATGCCAAAGGATTGGATCCCTAACTCTGCCACCATGGACCATTGTTGACCTCCAATATGGCCTTGTTCAGAAATGGGGTGTTACTACAAGCCATGTTGGATGGCCTGATCCGCAGTGTGTGGAGCAGTCGTGCATCCTGTATTGCTATATGAGGTCATGCTACCAATGGAGAGACACTATACATGGCCAGTGCCACCCACTGTCAATGTGTGGTTTCGAGTCAGATTGCTGCCAGGGACCCTTTTAGTGCACATATTATCTATGTGCCCTATGTTTTTCAGTGATTCTTGAAGATCCTTTAACTTGTTGGCATAGAGTAGTTGGAGCCACTGAATTTATTTCCAAAGATTTTGCGTGTTTTTATTCATTCATCTGTTTCTGCAGAACACTATTGTCAAGTTTGGTAGGTAACTCTTTCTTTCTTTGTCCTTGTTTATTTTTGATAAAAATGTTTGTTAAAGGCTATTTTCTCTAGAGACACCATTTATCAGTCTTGCGTTTACCATGAGATTTGGAAAATGTAGAAATGTACATCTTCACACTATGTGATCTGTTCTCATACTTGGTAGCAGTCCGCACAGTAACTCACAACGTCAATCATTGAACAGCTGCTTGAGTTAATGTAAAAATGTTACCTGAAGGTACTAGTTTTTCAGAACTCTGATGTAGGGAACCGGCATACCATCATACCTTGGGCACAACATACCTTATGGACCTCAGTCATAGATAGCATGTTGTTCTCTTTTCCCCTCCTTTTCTATAATGGTCAGCCTTATCTTTTTCATGAATGCTTCCCACTACCTCATAGCACTAGTTACTATCATCATCATCATCACCACAATGTTATTTATATAATTTGATTTTCAGTTTTTTTCTGATGAGGCTCTCCCCTTCCACTCCTCCCCACATTTTGTCACACTTGTCAGACAGTGCAGTGATGTACATTCGGATATAGAATTCGCGAGACTCCTCACCTTTCAATTTTGCTTCAATATAGATAGGACTACCTTGTGGGGTAGCATAACTGGTAAGAGGAACACTAAATTCATGGTATACCTTCAATACCCAGTACTTTACCCAAGACTAGAAAAAATGATCCCCTGCGCAAAGAGATAAAGTTAATGAGTTCTACAGTTAAAATAATTATGACTATCCCCTTTCTAGTCATAAAAATTGTTGAGAAGACCAAATCGATTAATTTTTTTAGAAATGGCAATGCTTTTCTTGTAAGGTTGATAGCAGTCATATTTTTCTTTGAATGTTGAAAATATTTGCAAAATATGCATGGAAAAAAAGTTTGTAAAACTGATGATAGTTTGACTGGACTAAATCACCAGGGACCGCATTTAGGTTTTGAGTCCTTGTCGGCAGCCCGGCAGTCGTGGCGTAAACTACTGTCTTAGGTGGGGGACCTGTCGGCTGTGGTGCGCCACCCCTCCCTGCCCCCCCCCCTCCCACGCTTTGTAAATCACACTTTCTAGTGCTGCAGCATTATAGAACTATGTGTGACAAATAAAATGTTCAACCATAGGTAGAAAGGGCTTTTACAAAAGAATGAAAATAGTGAGCTAGGCCACAAAACATAACTTCAATTATATCTAGATCCTTCAAATGGTCGGCAAAATAACTTCAGTTATTTTCACCATTGTATATATGGAAGGTAAGATTATATTGATCACAATAGAGACAATAGCAACAATTTTAATGCTGATAGAAATATTTAAAGACCGTAAATGCAGTTTCAGATTTTGAAGTGTAAAGAAAGCAAGTAATAAATCGTTTATATCTCCCGTTTTCAACTAGCACAGATACTACTTCAAAGTTTTGTGTTGTGCAGCCAAGCCTGATGGGTGAGAGGTAATGTTCTTGCATAACATTCAGGAGAGTGGAAATTCAACCCTGTCAGACAATGTCCAATTTCAGTTTTCCAAGATTTCCGTTAATTGCTCCTACTGGATGCCAGCAAAGGCTGTGGCAAAATTCTTTCCCAATCCTAGTTGCCAATAGTCTCCAACCTCGAATGACATTGTTGACAATGAGACAAAAATGAGTTATCACATTTTGGATTAAAATATTCATTACGAAAGCACCAGCCAATGCTATTTTAGCACAAAAAAATTTCTTTAATAGAAAGAATTACATATCTGTGGTGTGTTACAGATGCTTCCCTTTTACAAATCTGTTATTACACTGCTGGCCATGGTAGCGAAATGGGTAGTGTGTTAGCTCCATGTGCCGAGGGTCGCCTGTTCATTGTTGTTTTTTTTTTCCTTATGGTTCATTGGCATGAAAGTCATTAGAGGAGGGAAAGGACTGGGAGCAAAGAATAGGGAAGGACTTTGGCCATGGCCCTTTGTAGTAACCATGATGGCGTTCACAGCATGATTTTGATTAACCACGAAGAACCAAAATCTGGATGGATGGAGATTTGAACCAACCTCCTCCTGAATTGATGACCACCACGCTTGGTCGCCAGTGGGAGTCTGATTGAGGGCATGGGTATTTAAGTAAGAGTTGTGTATGTCTTGTGTTTCTTTGACTTGTATGAGCAAAAGGCATTTAAAAATGTATTCAGTATAATAATAGCCAACTAGTTGCTTAAAATTTTAATTTATTGATCTTCACTGCAATTTCAACAAACATAAGCTTGTCTTCTTCAGAAGTACCTGGACAAACATTCAGATAAATTCATGTTATAAATTGTGAATTAATATACTCCAATATAAAACATCTATTGTCATGAGATCTACAATACATACATTTATGGGTTCATAGAGGAATGCAATATAAAACTTCTGTCATTTTAGTGCGATCCTGCACTATGTCAACAATTTCAAACATAGTTACTACTTATGTCATTACATCCACTGTCTGCATAGGGCGGAAGATTTCCGCCGACTGATTGAAATGCTGTGACTAGCGACCTAAGTAAACATGGTAGGTGGCGCCAACTTGGTAAATTCTCATAACCGCCTGAGCTGCAAGAGCTTAATTTTACGATATGAACACCTTAGCATGCAAAAATGTGTCTGTACACAGGATGATCACATAAAACTGATTTAGCCGGCTGGATGGCTATCGGGGCGAAAGCAAAAAAAAAAAATCTCAAATTTTATTCAGCCAAACATTTTTCTTTACGATATACTAGCAGAAAAGAAAAGGCAACTGGCAGTCTTCCAGGACCTCTCTCAGATCCATCTCACCTCATAAAAATTCTGTTTTTTATATCAGTTGATAGTATGGCTGAGTACTAAGAAGCATTTAAGAATATCAAGATAAAGAATTTGGAAAGTAGATGGGCTGTAGTGAAGTTCTTTGTTATACAGGGTGGGATTGGGGGGGGGGGGATGTTTAATTTCAGTCGGCATGTGTATGATGTGTGAAAAAAAAAAAAAAAAATTTTTTTTTGTTGAATTAGCTCTAATAAGGTGTGTGCGAATGTGATCTTCCATACTCAAAGTAAGTCCCTTTTTTCGAACAAAGCTCACCCTACAGATACAGTAACAGACATTTGCCAAAAAATGACTAGAGCAACTTCGTATGAAAATTTTTTGAAGTTACGCGGTCATAGTTGTAGGAGCAATGATAGTGTTGTAATACAATGGCGAGTCAAAAAATAAGGTCTCCCACCACTTCAAAACGAACAGTGCCAGGCAAAGTCCAACAATAGCACCATGTTCCTTGGTTCTCCCGCCACTGAATGATACTGGTCTGAGCTCGATCGGACGATCAGTTGCTGCTTGGCAGCCGTCCACGTTGGAGCTGCCACTTAGCTCACCCGCTAGGTGCTAACTGTGCTTAGTGATATGATTTTTGAATGCGTAAAAGTTTACACCGATAAAAAGTGTATGGACATTAAAAATGTGCGGAAGTGGTGCCTCGAATTTTCTGCCAGCCGCAGTAATGTCCACGATGAGGAGCAGCCTGGAAGACAGAGCATGTCTGATAAAATGGTAACCAAAATTGATGAGATGATTCACACTAATTGAAGGATTGCTGTTGATGAGAGAACAGAGACTTAATGGAAAGTGTGGCAAAATCTCCGTGCTCACAATTGTTACAGAAACTCTAGGATACAGAAAGGTGTCTGCCAGGTGGATACCCGGACAGCTCGCCAACGAACACAAAAGAAAGCACCTGGAATTTGCCAAAGAATTTGTTTGCCACTTGGAAGAGGAAGACTTCTAGATTTGATAGTGACAGAGGACAAAACCTGGGCACATCATCATGTTCCTGAAATGATAGAGCTGTCCAAACAATGGTGTCACTTGGCTTTGCTGAAGCCTAAAAGGTTCAAGACGGTGTCGTAGAAACATGTTTGATGGGGATTCAAACATTTTAACCGAACTTGATCATGTTGGTTGGTACCTTTTTGAAGTGTGCTTGCATAGGTTCTTTATACGGTCGCCAATCCCTCATTACCCCAAGAGATAAAGGTTTATGAAGTAAAACAGTTCTTGCGTAAACAAAGTTTATATTCTTGAATTTTTCCATAGCACAAGTAGAGGTACCAGAAAGATAAGGCATCGATACTATAGTCTCCTTGGAGCAGATTGCAGGTTAACGTCACTCACGCACACTGATGGCAATGTTTCAGAAAATCCCCCCCCCCCCCAATTCGGAAAGATCCTATGGCATGCCGGAATAGCATCAGAGTACTCTGTCCTATTCTAAGTTCCCCGTTTCACCACTACTAAAAATCTTCAAAGTCCTCTGCCTCACAGTTTGCTGCCCATCACGGAGCTCTTGTCTCGACGGCCTGCTTGGAAAACTGTTTGAGAACTATTCCCGACTGCCTCTCAAGACTGCTTTTTATAACCTCGGCTAATCTATTGCTGAATTGCCATGGAACAACGGTGTATTCCTGCGGGAAACCCTATTATTTGGTGAATTACGAAAGTCTCCCCATTCCTGTGGAACACTAATTTTACTCAGATTTTCCCAAAATTTTAATATGTTATAGTTTAATTTATTCCCAATCTTTTCAGTCGTGACAAATTTCCTTGTTTAATAGCTATTAATTTCTAAGTCACACATGGTGATGCCATCACATGTCGACACTAAAATTTCGTTTTTCTTACTTTAAACATCAAGTTACCTTTGACTGTTATATTTTTGTTATTAACTGAATTTTTCTCTCTCAATTGAACTTACTTTTATCTTCTTAGCTCTTTTATCTAAAAAGTTTCAATTCTTTATTTTTTCAATATCTTCTCAGATAAATTTTAAAAACATACAAAATACACCTTAACATGATCATCATTCTCTGCTTCCTTAATGGAAATGAATGCAACAAAATTCATCATGACTGAAAAACAACCTTATTTGAATCTTATGTCTTTTATAAAAATGGTTTAGAATCAATTTAAAAAGTGCTTTCTTGTTAAGAAAATGGTTATAAAAAGTTCTTTACTATATAATTGAGATTTGCTCCCCTTCTAAATGGTTTTAGCAAGATGGACATATAACAAGGTTATGTTCAGAGATGAAAAGTGCTTTACTATTGAAAATGATTATAAAAGTTATTCACCATATGCATAATATGTAATAGGCTGAATGGTTTAGGTAAGATAATAGATATGTAACAACAGAAGTCAGCCTGTAAGGTTATGGTGACTTTTTGGGACTGAAAGGGGGTATTGTTAGTGGATTTTTATGCCAAAAGGAACAATAAAGTCGGATCGCTCGCATCAAACCACCTCCCTTGTCGAACAATTCGGTTGGGATCTCATTGACCCCCCCCCCCCCCCCACCGTATAGCTCGGACATTGCCCCAAGCAACTACCACCTGTTTCCCCACACTTAAAAAATGTCTGGGAGGCCAGAAGTTCCGGTCAGATGAGGAACTGCAGGTCAGTCACTTGATTTAATCGTGACATGGCAGAAGACCGGTTCGACGATGGAATCAAAAAGCTCGTGGCACAGGTACGGAATGTCATCAAATGGGAAGGTGATTACATAGAAAAATGGCTAAATCTTCAAGCTTTCCAACGATGTATCTCAAGTTGTGGAAAAATGTGATTTTGTATAAAATAAAAAATAGGAGAACTTATTTTTTGAATCGCCTCGTATAACATGGAAATAATATTAGTCATTAAAAATTACTCCACATGGATTTCAACTTCATAACACTCTCGTAGCACCTTGGAAATTTTCTTCTACTGTTTGCATTAGAAAATGAATGAATTAATATTCCAGACTTATGGTTCAATTAAAGAAAAAAAAAACTGGAAGTATATGTAACATTATATCGATCTGCTTCGGTCCTTTGATTTGAATATCTTGGTCAGGACTCTAGTGAAGGAAAATAATTGCCAACTTGTCAGTTTGGCTCATTGTGGCTGGTGCGATGATTACACTAAAGCAGATGGCGAAGTCCCACAGAACAAGAGCATTATTAGATATTTTAGGCATTGGTTTTCCTTCCTCAGCTATGCTGCTTATACTACAACATTTGGTGCTATTCAATACAGCTCAACAGAGGAAGCATGATACAAGAATAGAACCAGATATTCTTGAGGAACCATGGCTTTCTAATCTTAATATAATATGCTTGTGTTCATCTTATGTATTGTACATTCATCACAGCCTTCAAGTTTGGTGAGTGATGGGTTATTTTCCATGTTCTGTGTTTTTTGTTATTTGTATTGCCTAAAAATGATTTAAGTATGAAACAGAAGAGCACATGTGTGGTTTACAAAGGAGAAATTATAATTCCAAAATACTATCGACGAACATGGAGAAAATGACATTCTTTGTACTAAAAATATCGTATCGCATGGAAGGCAGGTCTTTATTTGTTTTTTTGTTGTTTTTTTTTTTATCACACTGCATCACCGTCTCTTCTTTTTTCATTGATATCTGAATAACTTAATTTTGATAGTTTAAAAATATTATCATTTAGATGAGTTGAGGAATATTGGAAATCGTTGTTGCATTTATTTGTAGTGGTTCACAGTACCTAGTCTTTAACATCCATCACACATATTGATATGGGATAATTAATGAACAGGAATCATTTTGTAAATGATTCCAACCTAGAAGAATTCCTGTCAAAAATGTAAGTTACAAAATTTATATTTCATATTGCTTGGCCAAGATACTATTTCTATCTTGTGCATGATGACAGACTATTCTGAAGCCACAATAGAAAGTAATACACATCGTTTCCTGCCAGAAGACTTCCTCATCGAATGCAGGTCTGTATTAAAACTTCTGTCTGCTTTAATTTTGAATCATTGCTCCAGCCACAATGAGCCATTTAAGAGACCTGACCAGGCAGCACTTACTACTTTGCATGAGGAGTGAAATTCAAATGATTTCATTGTTAGAATCAATGGGGATTCACAGATCAGCCATGGAAAGTTGTGTATTGGGTTATCAAGAGGAAGGAAACCTCATAAAATGAACCCACACAAGCACACGATGCAAAACAGCTGGCCAGGGTAGGGAAATCGTTCGACTTTGCTGCCACTTCCTTTTCTATAGAATATTGCAGTTTGGAGATTCATTAAAGTGAAACATAGGCAGTTGAGTAGTCATCTGGGAGGCGTCATAACTAGTTCAGTGAAGAGCTCACATGTTGACATTTGGTAAAGGTTAGTAAGAGCTGGTCAGTCTTCTGTGTATTGAAAGATATGGACAGCCACAGCTTATGTGTCTGTTCTATAGGATGTGATGTTGCCAACTGTTAAGCAGTTTTTTTTCCGGAGGGTCATGTCATGTTTAGCAGAATATGTATCGCATCTACAAAACTTGCCTAGTCCAGAGATGATTGCACGAGCAGAAAAAAGGTACAGGAAACTGATTAGCCGGTCAAGGGTGCTGACATGAACCCAATAAAAATATATATGGGCAGAAGTGGTAAAAAAATATAAAAAAGGAATATGTGAAGACGACCTAGTGCCTTCTGTCAGATGCCATTTGCAATACATGGGGAGGAATTTCTGAAAATCAATGTTATATTACACATTCTATTAGTTCCATGAATAGTAGATTGTATACTTTTATTAATGTGGAGGAAGGATATATAATTTACAGTACATTATAGTGTATTCTTTTGCTTCTACCTAATGGTTCTGACACACTTTTTTCTTTTTACTTACGGTTTTACGCCTCATTGACGTTGAGGTAATTAGAGGCGGGATGGGACTGGGGACAAGGAACCAGAAGGAATTTTACTATAGCCTTTTGAAGAAAGCATCCCGGCATTCACTTGGATTGATTTTCTGCTATGCCTCTTTCCCACTATTCCACGATCAAATTCTTATATTTACCTCCTAGTCTTTTTCCAAACGTCCATTTTCACCCTCTCAAAGCTTTCTGGACAGCATACAAAAATCCACGCAGGAAGCTAATAATACTCGAAGTTAATTCAGATATCTATGGATAAAAGAACAGAATGAGCTGTGGTTTTGTGGATATTTGAGTACAAAGGATAACATTTCAAATTTACATTTTACAGTTGTGGTGCTACAGATTGATAGTAGTTTAGAATTATAATTTTTCTTCTGAAAACCACACATACTCTCATCTGTTTTATACATTAACCATTTTTAATGCTTAGGGCTTTACACTTTGTTTCCATTGAAGTCATTAAAGATAGGATTGGGTACAGAGAACAGGAAGCAATTCTATCATTGCCTATTGCAGCAACCATCCTGGCGTTATCTTGCAAAGATTTTGAGAAAACGTGGAAAACTGAAATCTGGTAGCTGGGCAGGAATTTGAACCAATGTCCTAATTCTTCTCGCCATGATGGAATTGTGTACTAGGAAGGATAGTCGTGAGAAATTATTGCTGTTAGTCAAACA
Source organism: Vandiemenella viatica (assembly GCA_031002005.1). NCBI lineage: Eukaryota > Metazoa > Arthropoda > Insecta > Orthoptera > Morabidae > Vandiemenella > Vandiemenella viatica. The sequence continues at coordinate 326,756,131 of CM061921.1, read as the reverse complement.
GTTGGTGATATTGGCAAACTTCTTATATTCCAGAATTTTTTAAATTCTTATGTCCATAAATTGAAGAAAATGGATATTTTTTTAAACTGGAATAATCTGGATTTGTAAAAGGGAAATGGTTTTTGTCAGCAAACTACCCGAGAGGTATCCTATGTGTCCTGAAAAAATAAGTGCATTGTGGTACGTACCAGGAAGAGGCGACATGGTGTGATTAAGCCAGAATCACTAGTAATCAAATATTTCTGTTTACTGCAAGGTTTCAATATAGATATTTTAAATAAAATCCACGTGAGTCCATTTCTAATTGTTCTTGTATGTTTACTTGTGTTAAGTTCAGAAAGCTACTGTTCGTCATGTATATATGGTTCTATTTCTTTCCTCTGTTGAGCTGACAGCACCCTTGGGTTGCAATGTATGCAGCATAATTGAAGGAGGATGAGGAAAATCGCTGCCTGAAATGTCTAATAATTTCCTTGCTCTGTTGGACTTTGGAATTGTCATCTGTGTTAGTTACTGTGACCGCAGACACATTCACAAATTTTTTTTCACAGCAATCCTGTCCAAGTTAATCCAGCCAGCCCTAGCAGTGTGGGACAATCTGGCATCACATTGTAAGAGTCGCTGATTTGAGTCGGGTCTCGTGCATGGTTGGTTTTAATTAAGTGTGGTGTTTGTCTTGTGTTAGCTTCACTACTGAGTGCCAAATTACCTCAGAAAAATTGATACAATATTTAGAAAAAAATGTGAACTGGAGCTGGCTAAACGCGAACACCAGAAGATCGAAGCAGATCAATTTTCCATAATGTGACTTCATAATAAAATTTCAGTATCATTATGTATTAATAAATTCATTTTGTGATGCAAACAGTAAGTAGAAAATTGAAAAGATGCTATAAGAACATTATGATGTCAAAATCTTGAATATTTTCCAAAAAAAGTTTGAGTAGTATACGAGGCGCATCCAGAAAGTAAGTTCCGTTTGGTAATAAAATGAAATTGTACACAGATACAGAAGAAATTTTTATTGCACAAAATTCTACAACTCTTAAACTACTTTTCCACATAACTGCCAAAATTTTGCAGGCATTTGTCATAGCGTGGCACCAGGTTTTGTATACCTTCTTCATAGAAATCTGCCGCCTGTGTCTTCAACCAGTTGGAAACAGTTTTCTTCAGCATGTCGTCATTGGTGAAGTGATCACCAAGGAAAGACTTGAGATGTAAGAACAGATGAAAGTCGCTAGGAGCGAGGTCAGGGCTGTACGGAGGATGGTGAAACACGTCCCAGCCAAATCCCTGTACGAGGTTTTTCGTCATGTTTGCAGTGTGTGGTCGTGCGTTGTCGTGAAGCAAAACAACTTTTGACAGCAGTCCCCGGCGCTTATTCTGAATTGCACGGCGCAATTTCCGAAGTGTCTCGCAACAAACATCTGCTTTGAATGTTTGACCATGCGGTAAGAAGTCAATGAGTAGGATGCCTTTCCAGTCCCAGAACACTGTGCACATCATTTTCCGAGGTGTCATGATTTGCTTCGGCTTAACCTTTGGTGGGGATGAAGTGTGCCTCCATTCCATTGATTGCCGCTTACTCTCAGGGGTGTCGTAAGAAACCCACGTTTCATCTCCTGTGACTATCCGTCTCAGAAATTCTTCGCCGCTTTCAGCATAACGGGTCAAAAACTCAAGTGCACTATCCATCCGTTGTGTTTTGTGTTGCTCAGTGAGAATCTTTGGTACCCAACGTGAGCAAAGTTTAAAAAATTTCAGTTGTTTGGTAACAATTTCATGCATCAGTGATCGTGAAATTTGGGGGAAGTCCATAGCGAGAGCACTAATTGTAAACCTACGGTTTTCCTGGATCTTGTCATCAATCGTGTGAACCAGTTTTTCTGTAACCAAAGGTGGACGCCCACTTCGTTCTTCATCGTGCACATCACTACGACCGCCATTGAACTATCGGACCCATCTTCTCACCATCGAATCACTCATCGCATTTGGTCCGTAAACATCGCAAATTTGCCGATAAATTTCACTTGGTTTCACTTTCCTCGCATTCAGAAACCGAATCACAGACCCGATTTCACAGGCGGCGGGATTTTCAATCAACGCCGACATTTCAAACAAGCACAACAAAGCGTACGTAACTGACAGCGATCTCCAAATGGCGCAGGTTCTTCCCCTTGATACACATCGTCTAAAGCGCATGTGCGGAACTGCAATCGCAGCGCTGCAGCTAAGGATTGAAATCCCGCAGTGTTTTCAATCCCGCGGGATCCGCGGGGGATTTGCGCCAATCCCGCGGGATTGGTACAAACAGATTTTTAAAGCATATATTTAAAACGTAATTACTTACAACGTTAATAAATTAAATAATTAAATTATTTATTAATTTTTAATGTTAAATGATAAAAATTAACAGATAACAATATTTTGATTGGCAAAATGACATTAAAACTTTTTACCGTGTCTTAAGTGTATTTCGAGGTTTTATATTTTTGTTTTTTAATCTAAACCAATTTTTAAATAAATAATAAAAATGGAAAATATTGAGTCTTAGGTCAATTATGTGCCTTACAATACATCTCATAAGTTTAAAAATATGGTTTGCTTAATGGCCAAGTTAACAGAGTTTTTTTAATTTTTTTTTATTCTAAATAAACGTTCCATAACACCGAGAAAAGCATTCCATTTAACAAAGTGAAGTGAATATACTCTGTAAAGTGTAGACTTGGCTCAGAACAAGATCTCATAACATTTTGTCACTGCACAAGCACGAGACTTGGCCCTATTTTTGCGCGATTCATTATTATATCTCCAGATTCCTTTATTGATATTACAGTTGATTCAATGTTATTAAAAGAAACTACTCACCAACACGTAAACTGTCAAGTATTTCAGATTTACTTATGTGGCGTAACGACTTTATTAGAGTGGAAATTATTATTTTTTAGTAAGAAAGGAGACTTTCTAGGCGAATGATTGTAGTGTAGTCCTCATAGGTTGTATCTCCGGATTTCATTGCAAACACACGAAATTACACACGTGAGGAAGACGGCGGAGGCAGCCGTCGAAGTATGGTGTTCCTACAACACAATTCGTCGATACATCCGTGAAAATTTCATTATAACTTTTTTTTACCTCCAGTCGAAATAGTAACAAGGAGAAGAGGGATTAATCGAAAGCCTGAGCGGCACATGTAAGCAGGCGGCTTTCGTCAAAGAAATGCATTGAGGCAGCGGCCAAAACAACAATAAGTCAAAGGATATACAATTTCCTTTTGATTGATGTTAAATAAATAGGTACGCGATCGTTAAAGTTACGACAACATTAGTTTAATATCAATGAATAATCAAATTTTCAGCCGCAAATTAGGAAATTGTCACAATTACTTTATCTGCAAATACATAAAATGGGAATAATGAAACCGTGAATAAAAAGCTGTAACTGTGTAGTTCAGATAACGTATGCGACACTTAAAAAATAATTATTTAGTTAGAAAATTGTACTAAATACGCACCATAACTCAAATTACAGAAATGTGTACTCGAAACAAACGTAAGTTTTGATGAATACGTAAAAGTGTATTTATTTACTTACGAATGACGAAGGTTGACAAAAACAAACGCTTGTTCACATGAGTCAAATTCCAACTGGAATGGTACAGGCAAACAGTGCAAAATATCGGATAGAGACCGAGTGGGGCAGCGAGTCACGCAGACTGACACGCGTTTCCGCCGGATTTTGCGGATTGCGGATCCGTTTAATTGTGTGCGGGATCCGCCAGACTGTTAAATGATGCGGGATCCCGCGGGATTGCGGGATCCCGCTATGCTGGATTGCAATCCCTAGCTGCAGCGTAGATAAATTGAAACGGAACTAACTTTCTGGACGCGCTTCGTATATTAATTCAGTATTATACTACAACAGTTTCAACATTCCTTTAACTATGACCACAAACTTTAAAAATAATAAATATCAAGTCATCTGTCCTTTTTTTTTTTTACCAAATGATTGATCATGCAAAGTACCTCCGGTTGTAGCTGACTAATGTAACCTAGTAATCCTAATGGGTATGGAGTACTTGTAGCTTAATGTGAAATCTGAGCATGGAAAGTTTTCTAGTATACTTCACCACAAAGCAACCAGACTACCTTATTACAACTAATCCCAAGGATCATGTTTTTTCTTCACTTCTGCATAGTTACTGATAAATAAAGCTTTCCTCATAGGTTTTGTCAGTTTTGTCACTTCCTGCTCCACATTGTCTCTTATCTGCTTGTTTGTCAGTTTTCTCGAGTTGGCTGGAGAGTTGTTCTTCATTAATAACCACTCGTTATCTTAAGAGACTATATTCCATACACACCAGCTGAAATTAAAGATCCCTCCCTGTGTGACAAAGAACTTCACTACAGCCCGCTTACTTTCCAAATTCTTTATCCTTACCGAACGTGGTGGGCGAGTGGTTAACGATCTGGCCTCTCACTCGGAAGGACACCAGTTCGAATCCCTGTCCGGGCATCCAGATTTTGGTGTTCCATGGCTACTCCAGGCAAATGCGGGGATGCTTCCTTTAAAAGGCCATGGCCAAATTCCTTCCCGTTCCTTTTCCCCAGTCCCATACTGCCTGTTAATGATCTCGACATTGCCGAGGCACAAAGCCATAAGAAAAAATAAAAGTAATATCCTTAAATGCTTTTCAGTAAAAAGAAAAAAAAACTGATAATGGCTTTTGCCCTGATAGCCATTCAACTAGCTACAGTGTTTTTATGTGATCATCCTGTGTGTTGACACATTTACTAATGCTTTATGCTAACACAAGTAAAAGGTGACACAAGACGTACACAACACTTACGTAAACACCCATGTAGTCGGCTAGACTTGCACTGGTGACTCTCAAGCCTCAAATTTGGGAGGATTCAAAATTCTGTCCATCCATCCAGGTTAGTTTTTTCTTGGTTAATCAAAATCTCTCCACGAGTGCCAGATGGTTCCTTCGAAAGACCATGGCCGAATTGCTTCCCACCAATTGTTTTACACCCTCCTAATAATTAATCATCAACGAGACATAAGAATAAAATAATAACGAACCATTAACCCTCATCACGTGGAGATAGCACTGTAACAATTTTGTTATCAAGACCAAAATAACATAAATCCTTCAAAGGAAAAGATCCACAACGCATTACAGAGATGTATTTATTTTAATTTGAGGAGTTTATTGTAATGAATTAGTGTTGGGTAGTGAATGTTTCAATCCAGAGAGATTGGCAAGAAGTGGATTTTGTCTTATCAACACCAATGAGGCCAGAGAGTATTGAGACCTAGGATCAGGAAACAAAGATTTTGATCACAGCTTTCTGAAGAAACTTTTGTTGGCTTTCAGCTGAAGCACTTTACAGAACCATGGAAAACTGAAGTTGGGTACCTGACATTTTTTAAATGTGAATGCCAGGCCAGAGCATTAGCTCTTAATCATGCTTGGTTGGCAAGACATAGTGCATGACACAAAACTTTAAAGAAGTATCCGTGTTAGGCAAAGATAATAGGAGGTACAAAAGATTTTTACTTGCTCTCTTTTAACTTCAAAGTCTGAAACTGCTAATTGACATTGGAGAAAGATTTACTGTTATTGTTATTACTGTTCAAACTGTTGCTACCATAGTCTATTGTAATCAAGCTAAGCTTATCTTCTAAACATATTGTGGTAAAAAAATGGCAAGGTGCTATTTTTTTTGAACCATTGAAGACTAGATATAATTAATTTATATTTTATGGCTACGGTCACTATTTGTGTACTTTTGTAAAAGCCCTTTCTCTTTACGGTTAAACTCTGTGTTTTCACATAAAGTTCTGTAATGCTGCAGTGCCAGAAAGTGTGATTTAGTCTATTCATCATTGTTAGTGAAGTGTCTTCTGTTTATTAGAAAAACTACAATGACTATCAATCATATAAGCAAAGTGGTGTCATTCCTAAAAAAAAATCAATTGATTTCATTGTTTCAATAATTATTATGACTAAAAGTCTTAATTATTTTAACTGCAGAACTCCGAAATTCACCTTTGTGTGTCTGAGTTTTTTGCGCGCAGTGTCATTTTCTATATTCTTATGTAAAGTACTGGGTATTGAAGGTCTATTATATTGTGAATTTAGTGTACCTCCTACCAGTTGTGCTATCCAATGAGGTATTCTTTTAAAGTGTAGTCAAAAGGCAAGGGGTCTCACAAATTCTGTCTGATTGTACTTGTGTAAACTCTCCTTACTGTAAGGGGGGAGAGGGGGGACTTGTCTGATTTATTTTATGTGCTTGCATTCAGATGTATCTACACAATTGTGGCTTTTGCTGGGGTGGTGGTCTTGCCCATTTGTTCTTTGTTCTATTACAATAACGATTATTGAGAAGTTTTGTTGGTGGTAAATCAGAGAGTAAAAGTATTATCAAATTGTTACGTGTATGATATAACACAATAAAATAAAAAGTAAATTAAAATGAACACATATCAGATGCAGAATTTAGCTAGGGGCATTTAGGGTGCTGAAATATTTTCCTGGGGGATATGCAACTAGCACAGTTTTGATATCTTATAGCAGTTAGCACTCATTTAAGCACTCCTGGTTATAGTTGTGTCTTCCTTTAATCCAGTAAGGGGAGTTTTCATAATGCTGTCACCAGTTTCAATGAAGTCTGCTGTGCAGGCAGCATAATCCTCCCCATTGTCTAATTCCAGGGGCTTTCATCCTGCTTTGTCTGTAATTTGTAGCCCTGTAATTTGCTTATGCCATCACTGCATGTTGCATTTGCATGCTGTTTCAGTAGGAATGTTGATTATGCACTTGATCAAAATTTTACAAAGTACCTTGCTGCAAAATGCAATCGGCATTAGTTTTCATTGTTTGATTTTGGCTTAAAATATAGATTTGATTTTTAAAAATTTGGTTCCTAGAATTATATTTTTAAATATAACATGATTTTTGATGTATTGATTTTTTTCCCTTTTTAGGCATGACATATTAGTTTTCCAGCACATAGGAAAACCACCATTTGCTCTTACCGATCATGGTTTTAATAAAAAAATCGTTGTGTGTGTTTCATCTGAGAATCATTATGACTCTGTATACATGAACTCGTACATTAGTGATGCTGGATTATGCCAATGTAAGTACACTTCTTATCTGATGGAGTAGTAATTGTAGAAAAAGAATCAATTGTCATTGTTGGTGAAGAAACACGACACACACATACAAAGTAAAGGGTAAACTAAACTTCCGTTATAGACAATTATTTGTTGATTGAGGCCATGCCAATGAATGGGAGGAAGATTTTTTTTCCTCACATTTGAAGGAGGGTTTATTGAATAAGAATTTATTCAGTCTCCATAGGTTAGTGTGTCTTGATTCTTCACTGTTTCACCATCATTTATGTTAGAGGACAGTTTTTTTAATTGTTCTTCTGCTAGTGTTGATCATATTTGATCATCTGTTTATGAAATTTGGATGAATTCCTGTTCTTGCAGCTTTGGTGTATGGACTGTTGTATTCAAACGTTTTTATGTTGGATGAAGTATGTTTTGCAGTGGATATGATGCTACGCAAATCTACAAATGCAAAGAAGAATAACCGTGAGAGTCTTAATGTTGCTGGGGAAAACTGGCAAGTAGAAAAATGTCTTGGAATAAATTTATGTCCAGTTTCTGATCATTTAGATAAAGTAAATGCTTAAATACCCCTTTCAAATTCTTTTTAGCACTTCTTTTTAGCACTTCTCTTTAGCACTTCTTTTGTCTTTATTAATGTTATCTCTTGAACTTGTTTTCCTCACCTGTTAGTTTTTTTTTGTAATACACATTATCCCAGATTTCAGATTTCTCTTCCTTAACCCCATTTGATCATTCCCCTTTTCATTGATGAATATTATGCTTCCCTATTTTTACAGGTCGTTGGAATACTCTGACTTAAGCACATGTTTAAAAAAAATGATTTTTGGAATAACAAATTTTGGTTTTTATTCCCTCTGTTGCTGTTTTTGACCGTCTTTAATAAACTTGCCAGTAGTTGCAGGATTTACTCAATTAGCAGTGGTATGTGTTTGTCCTCTTTAATGTTTATAGGATATTTCAAGCTTCTAGTAATTGTTCTCCCACTTTAAAAAATACCTCTTATCTTTGTCTATTATTTCTGCAAACCGTTCACTTGTCTTCATTTCTGTGTCAAATTTTGTCTATCATTTATGCCATCTTGTGATTTGCTTATATATGTCTCGACTTTTTGTCTACCTTTGTAGTGAATTTTTATTTTGAACTCCTCTAGCCTTGTCAACTTTTTAGTAAATAGTTAAATTGACCATTGCTAGTTATTTCATTCCATCTGGCTATCCAAACTGCAGTTTATTTCCAGATAATCAGCCTCGAAAGAGGATGTGGAGGATGACTGGCTTGCCAAAAAAATTACTATACATTTTTCAAAAAATGATTTATGATAAATACCTCTTAGTAATCGCATCATTGAGCATAAGTTTAACTTTTGTGTTTAGTCATCCATTTCTTCTAACTGAATGTAAATTTTATGTTCTTCTCAATAATAAATGTCTGAGTTATTGTTGTAAATACTACTCCAGCTCATTTGTTATTCTCTCCAAGATGTGTGTAATCTGTGGTTTTTACTCTCTTAACTTTTCTGCTATTGATAATTCTTTCAGTTCATTCTTGAGTTAGTCTTTTCAAATTTTCAATGTATCTTCACAATCTGCCGGTTTTGCATTCACTTGTCACTCTTCTTAGGGAGCGTGCATAAACCACGTAGCTCCATTTTGGCCTCCTGTGAAGCCGCACCCCCCCCCCTCCCACGTAGCCCTACATGGCTTTTGCCTCTACCCCCCCCCCCCCCCCCCACGTAGCACGTAGCTTTTCCCCCTTTTGATTCAAGAAGAAATTTTATACTGTTTTCTTTTGTCAGACTATTGTAAATTACATACGGAGATAATTAATTAAGGGGAAACAAAAATTCACATGCTGTTGGGAGTTCTACTCCTCATTTTAAATGTGAAAAATGTTATGAAAGGAAAGGAAAGTAAATGTCTGTTTTGAATATTGGTATGTGGCGCTGGGAGCATAGTAATTCTGCAAAAGCCTTTGACTGTGTTTTGATCAAATATTGCTTGATATTTTCTGTGATGCTCTGATGGCCACCTCCATCACAAGTGGGTGGTGTGACTATCACCAGTCATTGCCAATTTTTTTCATGGAGTCTTTTGAGGAGGAAGCACTGAACAATGTGCCACACCAGCCAAAATTTCTTATTAGTATGTTGACTACACTTTCATGATATACCTACATGGTAGAAAATCGTGGACCATTTCCTGAAGCATATGAATACAGTCCATCAAGATATTTGGTTCACCATGGATTTGAAAGGTGACTGTTGCTTTACTTTTCTGGATGGGTGAAAAAATGGGACATTGGGCCACTGTCATAAGCCTACCGACACAGACATATACTTGAATGCTAAGAGCTGTCACCAGCCCGTGCAATGTAATACAGTTCCGACCACCCTCATACAAAGAGCATGAAGGCTATGTGATAGACAATCTGGTTTCAGAATTGGACCACCACCATAGTAGTTTCATGAAAAATGGTTATGAGGGGCAAATTTAATGTACGTTGAGGAGGAATGATGATGGGAAGAACGTGATTATGCTAAGTGTGTTGCCTTCCTTCTGTTTGTGTTTGTATCAAGTTAAAAAAAAAAAAAAAAAAATAGGAAGAATGTTGAGCAAGCACAGAGTTTAGACAATCTTCAAATCACTGCATTCACAATTATTAGCAACTTGATTGGACATGTGAAGGTTGACCTAGGACCACATACCTGAGGACTTTACCACATATTGTGTGAATGTGAGAGGGCTTGCATCAGACAGATTTAGTATTGTATTGTTCAGCGGTGTTTGGAGCATGCAAGAAATGAACATCTGAGTTAGGTGAACAAATTAGCAGTCATTAAACACTGCATTTAGGAGGCGAATACTATTAAATTTGAAGAAAAGAGGAGTTTTAGCTTGAGCCAAAGATATTTGGGACAGGGTTGTCACTGAAGCGATTGAGACAGGAACAGACATACTCCCAAAACATGCCGCTGTCAACTCTTGACTATGTATCCATGCGTGACCTGGCGCTACTTTTTAAGCTGGTGGAAGGGAAGTCAACTGTTGTGTTGCAAACTGTTATGATATAACATTGAGTCTCCCAGTGGCACATATTAAAGCAAATTGAAAAGGATATTTAAAAAAAATGCCAATAAACTGAGTTTTCCATTAAAAAAGTGCTTACTATTAGATCATCTATGCTGGTCCAAACATTTTGTGGAAGCAGTGTTGAGATGCATCAGGAAGAGTTGCTTTAGCATTTTCCTTGGCCAAAATGAGTTCCTTGTAGAAGTGAAATATACTGTGCTTTGCAAATTGTGACATTCTCTACTTGGAATGTGCTCTAAAAAATGATGTCTTGCCATTGGCAAGTGACAGTCAGGAAAACGGCACCTGTTACACGTAGTTCTAGTGTTGTTACTCCAATATCCACAGCAATAATGCATGTTGGACATTTCAGTCAAAGTAAAAAAGAGGTAACATTGTACAGAGAAATAATAAAAATGCAAACCTAACAATGTGAAAGTTGGGTATTTACTGAAAAAAGTGATGCTCAGGTTTCTTAGTTACAATAAGAACAGAGAAATAATAAAAATGCAAACCTAACAATGTGAAAGTTGGGTATTTACCGAAAAAAGTGATGCTCAGGTTTCTTAGTTACAATAAGAATCGAGTGATAATCTGTCAGCCAGTCACATAGCTTATGTTTACTGCATAGAAGACTGCTCATGTTACTTTAACCCTTTCCTACCGGCTATTGGAAATGAAGGGAAATTTATAATTTCAATTATATATTTGTATAAAGGTACTTGAAATTAAACACACATATTTTTATCAATTTTTTTTAAAAAAAATCTAAGTGCTAATTACTAAGCCGGTACTTATAAGTACCGTCGGGGACTTTATGTATCACAGGATGTACAGAAACAGCAACTGAAATCAATTATGTTCATAATGGTATGAAATGTTTGCCTCATGATATTCAACAAACCAATTCTTTTTGCTCATTCAGACACAAAAAGACATTGCAGTGGAACATTTGGAATGATGTTTTGACTGTATTTTCTTCATACTACATATTTCACATCTTCATCTGATTTTTACTAATTAGGAACAGTGTATACCTCTGTTTCCCAATATCACGTCTCTCATTGTGGAATAGTATGACTTGTGTTGTTTGAATGGATGAGGGCTTGGTGAAATATCTGTAGATGAACTTTTCTTCTTACCAATATCCTTCAAAGTCATCATACCCTGTGCAACAGATCTTCTGAAATTTTTTACAGACTTGTTTCAAATATCAGACCATTTATGTTACAGGCATCAACAATTAGAACATCAATAATTCCAAAAAACAATCTGTGCCATGATTTCGGTAATTTTCTGTCAGCATTGCACAACGCCATCGGGAGAATCTACCCCATACTTGAATGTATTGTGTAGTCCTTTAAGACTCCTGAGCATGATATTGTCGACTTCAATCCATCTTTTTCTTTGGATATAACCAGTGGTGTAACAACGGGGTGGCAGGTGGGCAAAATGCCATAGGACCCACTGCCGGAGGTGACCCCCGATGACCAGCCAGAGAGGCCCTCTAGCCAAAGATCCACCCAGGTCACCAATCAAGCCTGAGAGAGGGCCCATCTGTTGAAATTGCCACGAACCCCAACCAGTGTAGTTAATTGTTATGCCACTGTGTGTAACAGTAGTTTCCTTGCTGCCATGAAAATTTGATACTAAATGTACGACCTTTTTATCCTACCATTTCCAGTAGCCATGTCTATGTTTGCAAATCTGTGGTCTCAACCTCCTCTTTTTAGTTTGCTGTCGGCAAATAAGTAGTTAGAAAGCCCTTTGTGGTTGGACCCGATTGTCACACAACCAAAAGTTCTTTCAGTTTTCTGTTTTTCTAATAATGAAACAGACGAAAAATAATTATCATCCTCATTGCTCCATTTTTGTTCAGTCAATTCTAAGACCGTTCTTTGACCTAATGAGTAATCCAAGAACTTTGCAGTCATTTCTTCATTTTTGCCTTAATAAATTATAAACATCTAAGAGAAGAGCTTCAATCGGAGCGTATTTCTTAAAAAATATAAATTTGAAAATATTTAAAACAATGATAACATCAATTGTATACTTGCTAAATCTATTGACCAATAATTTGTATAAAACTACCCAGAAGTCCCTGACGGTACTTATAAGTCCTCATTGGTTTTTCTCGATTATTTAGTAAGAAACTAGAAAAACATATTTTATAGGTAAAATACATATGGTTAAATGTTCAAACTAAAAAAGTAATAACAGAAATCGACACTTACCAAGTAAATTATCATCTAAAAATGAATTGTAATACAGCACTTGTTACTCTGGTCAATATGCTGTCAAGCCGTAACTTAGAAAATTAATTTCTCGGCAATTTCGTGCAGAATTTTAAAATAAATGTTATCATTGTTTGACCTAATCGAACAACAATAGATCAACAGGATTAACAATGTATTGGACACTGGTATTGTCAAATTATATGGTGGTAAACATAATGGTAGTTATAAGTACCGTCAGTGAGGAAAGGGTTAATGAATGAGACAAAATTACTAGTAGATAGAGATAACTAATTGAGAGAAAAATGGTGATATACTTAATCAAGCAATTCAATACAGATTGCCATTACTTTATTATTCTCTTCTTTCTTGAGGTGCAAGGATAAAATTTACAACTAAATTTTATTAGTATGGCAATGAGATATGGAAACATAGTTTGGTATTTAAAAATATATATATTATAGACATTTTACAATCTGGATAAAAATTCTGCATGATTTTGCAAAAGAAAAAGGAAAATAAATAGAAAGAAACAGGAACAAAAAAGAAAGGGAGAAAAAAGTGGAACTTTACCAAAATTGGTAATGTAATGTGTAAAATATTAATGTAATGGATTTTTTTCTTTCAATTGAGATTTGTGCAGTAGCTCTTGAGGTATGCAATAAAGTTCAGAATTGGCTTCTTATGAAAACACCTCCATAAACTATTAGCTTTCAGGTGCCAGAGTTTCTTTCCACATGAAATGGTGTAACTATGTTAGCAATATTTGTACTTGCAGACCTACCCCGGTGTAGTTGTTCATGTTTTTGAAGTTTTGCTGGTTGTTCTTTTTAGTTCCATGATGGTGCAATTATCCAGTGATTAAACACTGATGTGCCAAAACATTATGACTAGACCTCGGATTTTAGGCAAAAACCTATTTTGTTCCTGACTAAAATACATGAAAATTATTGTGTGTATGTATATAATTTATAGGCATTTATGGCTGTTATTTGTGGTTTTATAGTGCCTAAATTGTTGTTAGGACCTAAATTGTCTTTCGACTATCTATATATACAAATTAAATCGTATAAACACAAATATTTTATCAAGTGTTTATTTCCAACAATTAAAGTGACAATCTATGTGGACATTGTCGCTTGGACCCTGCTTGCTGTTATCAGCACATAAGCTGAAGCAAGCCAGGTAACCTGGTGCTTTACAAGAACACCTATCTCCAAATCGTCTTTAATTAGGCAATGGATTAGTGTTTCCCAGTTTTTCAAAAGGTGGAAACATTATATATTGTGACATGTGTAACAAAAAGGTAAGTAAAATGTAACTATGTTGAACAGTTCTCATTATAATAGTTAAATATTGTAATTTCAGTATATGTAGGTTATTAAGTTTTTAATGAAAAATAGAACAATCGTCCCAGCAAAGCATCACAAAAGTAAACTTGGCTTCTGTGCACTAACATCTGGTAGCCCTGTTCTTGTTCCTACATGTGGCCACTAGTTTGAAGCTTTTAACTTTATATTGTTAAAAGAAGGTGCATTTATATGAGCATAATATCAAATTAAAAAAATAAAAATCTTTAAATTGAACATTTTTCACGGACAAAACAAGAAATCTAAACTGCAAAAATTGGATTTTAAATTTACAATATTTCTTTAATTTAAGAAATATTAAAAACTCATTTAATTTGAAAAATTATTTTCCAGCACTTTTTCAAAATTTTGAAGTGGAAAATCTACATCCGGGGATTTTTGAGGTTTCCTTTTAAGAAATTTTATGTCAAAATATTACAAAAATATTTTAAATAATGTAGATGAATTATGACTTTAGTTTCTTGGTCGTAATATGAAAGTTATTTAATCAAATTAATAATTGTTTATTATTTTTGATTTCCAGTGAAAGAAATGACATTTAGTCAATGTGTTGAAGTTAAAAATCGGCAAATGTTCAAAGAAATCAAAGTTTGGGCAGTTACTCCTCTTTTGTCATCAGTCTTTCAACTGGTTTGATGCAATCCTCCATCCCTTCCTATCGTGTGCTAGCCTCTTCATCTCTACATATCCATTACAACCCACATCCTCAGTTATCTGCTTCATATATTCTAATCTGCTTCCTCTACAGTTCTTACCTTCGGCTGTACCCTCCACAAGCAAATTAACCAATCCAACATGTCTCAAAATATGACCTACCTGCCTGTCTCCTCTTTCTGTAAGTTTCTTCCATAAAAACTTCTTTCCTCACCCATCTAACTAACAAGTATCAAATGAAACAAATAAGAATTAATTTAATGCAAACATGTGCCAAATCCTTGTTGTGGCAGATATATCCTTCAGTACACTTCAAAAGTCATCTGAACAACTTCCTGCAGGAATATTGTCAGCGCAGCATTCCAGCAAAATCAACATTGAGATATAAAATATCCAAATAGTTCTATGTTGATATAATGCAGATAAGAGAAAAGAAAGAATTTATATATTTGGATCTCTGTTGATGAGACGAGACAGCCCAAATTGTTATATAGCTCATTTGAGTGTTCACAAACTAGATTTAGGCTCACCATCTACACCTTATTTGATACACCTAGACACCTAACAAAAGCCAGGCAAGAAACTGTTGCCCAATTTGTCAACAATGGTCTCAAAGTACTTTTTTTTTCCAACATGGATAAGAATAAACATCAGCAATCTATACTGACTTGGCTGCCTATGCGATTGCTACTATCAAATGACTGAAGTTTACTCATATTTTATCCTTCCTTCCTCCATATAACCTGTCTTGCTATGCCATGAACCGTTTGGCTGAACAAATATGTCTTGAATGTCTCGGTGAATAAGCTTGTTTTCACTGTTACAAAAAGTTTTCCTATATATAACTTTTTCTCTCCTCCTCTTATTACAAATTATGTCTTGAAAGAACAAGGAGTATTCTTGTTATCACTAAAATAATTTTTAAAAATATTACTTTTTTCTGCAAAATAGCACTTTTGGGTGTTACATTTTAAATTAACGAATTTTTACTGATTATATTTTATAAACATAACCACAATTTTGATAGTCTATTTTGACATTTTTAGAACCTATTGTGCATTTGAACAGACTATTTTAGGCACCTAATTTAAGATTTTTAGAATGTAAAAATCCAAGGTCTATTTGGGACTACTGTGCACCATGAGATTGAATGCCATCTGGTGGTGATGTGGGTATGTCGTGCAGTAAGACAAGAATATCGGTGGAGAAGAGACCCATAGGGAGTCACTCAACTGATGATGCATGTGAAAAATGGGGAAATCTACTGATATAAGTGACTTTGACAAAGGGCAGATTAATATGCCCTGAGAATGAGCATCTCGGAAATGGCAAGGCGGGTTGGCTATTCCTGTTATTGTGTAGTGAGCATCTGAAAGATGGTAAAAACACGAGTAGGTGACAAGTTTGTGGATGTCCATGCCTCTTCACAGAACATGGAGGTCAGAGACTAACTAGCCCACTCTGAAAAGCAGGATAGGGGGTAGATCTAATGGCAGAGAACATCACTGGTGTAGGCACAAGTGTTTCAGAACACACTGTTCAGTGTACATTGTTAAACATGGAGCTCCACAGCAGACAGAAGATTGAGATTGGACCATGGATCAATGGAAACGTGTCACCTGGTCAGATTAATCACGTTTCTTGCTACACCAAGTTGATGTTGGGATACGCTGTCTTCCGGGTAAGCAACTGCTTGCAACTTGCACTGCACCACAGTCACAGGATGGTGGGGTCATATGCGGTAGGTGACATTCAACTGGGCTTCCACGGGACCTGTGGTAGTGATTGAAGGCACCACAGCAGCTGTTGACTGTGAAATTTATTGTGGACTACTTTCAACAATTCCAGAATATTGCTACAGTGGTTTGAGAAGCATGTTAGCCATCTTCCGTCTAGCAAACCACTGGCCCATAATTCAAGGGAATTGTGTGATGTGTCCATAGATGTCTGGTGCCAGATACCTCTGGAAACCTACCAAGGACTTGTGAAATCCATGACACACCAAATCTCTGTTGTATTGTATTCCAGAGGTGGAGCAACATGCTATTAAGCATGCGGTCATAATTTTATGGCTCATCATTGTGTATCGTTATTGAATATTTGAAATGTTTGGTAACTATTCCTTTCAGTATTTTCAGTACAATGTATAATTCTGAATTTTTATCACCATGATCCGGCACTTATTTACTTTCTAAATTTAGTTTCACATAAGAGATGGTCTGGGAATGTTGTAAAATGTTATAAAAAGTTTTTACTAAGCAACAATTTATTATTTTAAGAAGCAGCTGAAGAAATGGCCTACAGTAATTATGTATTATTTGGAATATGTGTATCACTTGGAACAAATTTACAACCTTTTGACTTCTGGTGCACTCTGTTTATCATTGCTGTAAATAATGGAAATAATTTACCCTGCAGTCATTCTTAAAGTAAATACATTAAATATATTATACATAAGTATATATGCATGTGAAATAATGCAAATAAAGGACCAGATTATATTCTAGGTGCTGAGCTATGTTGTATATAGGAAAATAAATAAAATAATAAAATTAGTGCTACAATGAAAAGGGATTGGGAGAAGGGTGGCAGCACTTTGTAAGATTACCAGAATAAATAAATATATAAAAGAGCTATAACAAGTTAACAAATTGTGCAAATGCTTGCACTAAAATATTTGGAACATGTTTTTTTTTCAGTATGGTAAAATGTCTGTTTTCATAATTTGGTAAGTAATTTTTATATAAGCTGTACGTGTGTTTATAAATTTCAGATTTGCATCAATTGATATCAAAATGTGTGATAACAAAGTCAGTTCTGATATAGTGCTTTTGCTATAATTACACTCTGCTATTATAAAATATAACCATTTAAAACTTTTCTAATTTATCTTTCAGTTTCAGTAGCCTTGCAAATATGTCGGCTAATATTGATTTTGTAGAATCAAAAAATATGAAACATTTTCTTGCTTGTGGGATTGTTCCCTTCCCATACAAAGTTGCTAAAGCATTGGATGCAAGCATTTACAGAAATATTGAATTTGACGTTTGGAGTGATATGAAGAGAGGTGAGTTGTTTACATGGCATGTTTTATTTTGTGGGAAGCGATATAGCCAAAGTTGCTTGATATTGTCCTTATAACTTGCTTGATATAATTTCACTTTGTTGAATCCTTGTCTCATCTTATTTAGAACTATCTGTTGCCCACAACTTCATTCGCATGGGTTGTTATTGTACAGATATATCTCTTAAACTGACATAAACAGTTATGTGATCCATGGCCTCTTGGCTCGCTGAATGTAAATTATTTTTGCATGAATGGTCTCCACAACAAACAGCACCTTAATTCCTTCAAATAATATGATGCCACTCATGCTGAAATATGTACATAATATTTACAGTTACTGTGTCATTATATGTGTAGATTTGAAAAGCTGTAAGCCTCAATTGTAGACCATTTTCTTGTTGGATGTGACAAAATTGCTAAATGTTGTAATAAGCTTTATTTGTTAGACAGATTTTTTTTAAAAAAATTGGTGTTTCATAGTTGGCTGATAATGTTACCATCTATGGTTGAGACTAGAAATTTTCAGTTTAACAGTGTGCAGTGATAACAATTAGCACTGTTATTAAAAAAATTTACTGTTATTATACACTAATAACTACAGAAATATTTTATATGAGCATGATAAAACTGAGGATTCAGGTAGTATCTGTAATCTTGTAGAAAAGTTCACACAAAAATTGTGCTTGGTTAATCAAGTGACTTGTTCAGGGCTATTTGATAGCTCATAGCCTTTCAGTAATATGCAAATTTTAGGTTTAAGTGACTACAGTAGGTCTGTAGAAATGTGTAAAAATTCTCAGAGTCAAACTGATATGTAAAGGAAAGTATATCCATCACTTGCTGTATTTGAAGGAAGGAAGACTGCAGTGACAAAATACGCTACACTACACTTCAGAAAGAAAATTACACTAAAAAAAATCTTTATTTTTGGGCCTGAACCAAACCATGTACTTCATCTTCTATCGGCACAAATAAGGACTAGCCTCAAAATATTGGGGGTTTTTGTGTGTGTTTGTGTAGCGTTTGTTGCCATAGCTATGTGTATACTTACTTCTTTTTCTATATATGAGGGAAATCCCAAAGCATGTCTGAATTTCTACGTCTCCAACTGTGAAACACTGAAAAAACTCAGATGTGCAATTCAGAATCAAAGAAGAGGAATTTTGATCAAGGGCATAAACATTCTTCATGATAACACTCATTCACACATTGCTTGACAAACCATCAGTCTTCTGCAAAACTTTGGTTGGAAAATAATCATGCACACTCTCTCTATAGTTTGAACTTGACATGCAGTGACTACCACATTTTAACTGTGCTTTTGGGATTGCCTTTGTAAATGTTGCCTCATGGCATTTTTTCTGCTCTATTGTGTCTGAGAGATTTAAACTAAATGCATTTACAGCCTTTAACTTCTGTGGGCCTTCATAACCCTCTGTATTTATTTATTTATCAATCTTGTTTCATGGATCCCTGCTGAGGAAGGACCTCGGGGATGTGAAACATGTCATGGTTAATATACATACATACAATACGAGTCATAATCATAGTAAAAACATTTATACATTCCAAAGACAAAGAGAATAACAATAAACATTAAAACAATAGAACTGAATTTTTCAAAAGTCATATTGAACACAATTAATTAATTTGTTCAAATTCTTGAATGGAGTAGGAGGAGTTGCCAATAAGATAATCTCCGTTTTTCTTTAAATATTTCTTTATCTGTAAACTGTTTTATACTCTTGGGAAGTTTATTAAATGGATGTATACTAGAATAATTAACTCCTCTTTGTACTAATGACTGAGATGTTTGTGTTTTGTGCAAGTTATGCTAGTAGTTTTCATGTAGCTCTAATTTTAAAAGTAGGATTTGTCGTTTGTCCAGTAGGTTTTTAGCCTTTTTAAAACTTATTTTTTTGGATATTTATGAAACTATTAGGAATAATATTTAATTTAAAATTGCATACATTATTTTGCAGTTAATGATCACGAATATTTGTTAAGTTTTAACTTTCTTTGCTTGTTGATAGTGTTGTTATTGGGGTTAAACCAAGGATTTTTTTCCTTTGCTTATGGCTTTACACCTCATAAATGTCGAGGCCATTAGAGGCAGGAAAGGATGGGGGCAAGTAATGGGAATGAATTCAGCCATGTCCTTTTGAATCGAGCATCCTGGCATTTGCCTAGAGTGATTTGGTAAAGCCATGGAAAACCCAAATCTGGATGCATGGATGGGGATTTGATCCTGCATCCTTTCAAATGAGAGGCCAAATTAAACAAAGAACTTCTTTAATCATCCTCATAATTCAATATGCCTAATTGTTATACTGAGATAATGTGCTGCTTGGTTTGCACTGAATAGCCATGAACACTCAAAATGCCTGCAGTTTGATCATTGTTCAGTAGTTTCTCTGATTCCTCTATGGAGATATTTTAAATTATTGTTTCAAATACAGTAGTTGATTTGCATGAAAATCATTTATGGCAGTGGCAGTTTTCTTTAAATGCTCTTTCTGCATAGATGATTACATTGAACAAAACTGGGAGGCTTCGGAACAAATTTTATATTGGCAACATGATTTACTGTCCCAAAATTGCAGAGGGGTATGTGTGTGATCACATGTCACATGTGAAAATTGTTAGTCTCTTTGATGGAAGTTGGTTTAGTAAGAGGTGGAGAGGGGAAGGGGAGGGGGGCAACATGAGGATGGATGTACTTCCTTCAGATATGTCAGAAACGCCAGGGGACTGAAATGGTTCTACTATTTTCCAGTGTTTGCTCCTAAATGAAATTTCAAAATTGACTCTTATCTGTGCTAGGCCTGTAAAGTTGCACTTCTGTACATAACAGCCTCTCCTCCAATTTCTATGTTCACTCCTATTTGAAAGTTTCAATTCAGCAGGGAAAGTTTGAAAATAAAGCTTATTGTTTACTTGTCAAGGATGAACACATATATATGGTACAGAAAATTGGAATTCAAGTTTTATGGAGGCTTATGATTTTGCAATTTGATATAGGATAATTGGAAATAACTTTCACTAACATAACTGTATTTAGTATATGTTCAATAATAAATTATAAGTAATTATTAGATGTTTATGTTTAAAAATTGGGAATGTTGTTATTTACATGCTTTTGTATCACTTTTTGCTCAAGATCAAAAGTACGGCTTTCTTCAAGAAAATGAACTTAGAGAAGGTGTCAAGTGCTTGGTAAAAATGGACATGGAGGAAGCTATGCATGGTTACATACAACATATGGAGTCTGATGACGGACCAGTCATCATATATGTAGAAGAACTTGGTAAAATGTGAGCAGTTGTGTGAGGCGTGTTGAGAATCTCAACACAGGCTTGAAAAAAAGGGAGGGCCAAAGCATTTGTATAAGCACGGAGAAGTTGTTGCATACTTTTCTTTACTAATTAGTAATTACCAAACTTCTGTAATACATGTACTGTAAGATGCAGAAATTATATCACCGTGAAAGAGATGTGAAAGCTCCTGTTTGTCAGTACTGAAGAAATAATCAGAATTCCATTAAAATTGGTCCATGAAATGACATAGTACAATACCATATTTCTTTAAGGCTCATTTTCTGGATATATTCATTACAAAATTTCGCTTAGTGTCATTGCTTCCATACCATGGTCTGATGCCTTCATTTAATAATCTTAGTGATCTAAAGGAGGTAGCATTACTAGTATTACAGGAAATAATCTTTTCTTTCAGCAAAGATCCATATTCTGTGTACAATGGTGTTTTATAATGTGAATGGAAGAACGAGAAATATTTAAAAATCCTGATTTGTGATGGAGCATATGTCCTGATGGCAACTTCCCCCTTGTCTACTTTTGCATTTCAAGAATTTTAATTTTAATTCCTTTGGTGTTTCAGGAAAATTCTAACTTCCCGCTGCAACATATTTCACTTGCTTACTTCCTTACCTATAGTAAAATGTTCCTCTCCCTAACACTAAAAATTGAGTTTTAGTCTACGGTCATGGTCCACATATTGATACGTCTATCAATCTCCATCCAAGCCCCATCATTAATATATACTTACCAGCTAGAACTTTCTGACCACCTTTGGCATGGATAACAGCGGCAACACATCTTTGCATGAAGGCAGTGATGCCTTGGTAGGTGGCTGAAGGAAGTTTGCACCTTATCTACACACACAAGTCACCTAATTCCCGTAAATTCTGGGGAGGGATGCAATGAGCTCTGACGCCACATCCCAGATGTGTTCGATCGAGTTCAGATTTGGCAAGTTGGGGGGCCAGCACATCAATTGCAACTTATCACTGTGTTCCTTTAACCACTCCATCACACTTCTGGCCTTGTGATATGGTGCATTATCTTCATGAAAAATGCCACTGCTGTTGGGAAACATGGTCATCATAAAGGGGTGTACATGGTCTGCAACCAGTGTATGGTGCTTACTGGCTGTCATGGAGCCATGCACTAGCTCCACTGGACCCACGGATTTCCACGTGAATATTCCTCTGAGCATAATTGAGCCACCGCCAACTTGTCTCTGTCCTGCAGTACAGGTGTCAAGGAGCTGTTCCCCTGGAAAAAGACTGATTCACACCCTCCCATCAGCATTCATTCAGGATTCATTAAACTATGCAATGCTCTGTCACTGCACCAATGTCCAGTGATAATGGTCACATGCCCATTTCATTCATAGTTGCTGATGTTGTGGTGTTAACATTGGCACATGCATGGGTCGTCGGCTGCAGAAGCCCATTATTAGGAGTGTTCAGTGCACTGTACATTCAGACACACTTGTTCTCTGCCCAGCATTAAAGTCTGATGTTAGTTCCACCACAGTTTGCTGCCTGTGCTGTTTTACCAATCTGCCCAGCCTACAGCATCCGACACCTGTAATGAGAGATGACCGCCCAAACCCTCAAGGTTTGGATGTGGTTTCACCTTGGTTTAGCCACTTGTTGAAGACACTCGCGTACTTCTCAAACTCCCGACAAGTCTTGCAGTTTCAGAAATGTCCATGCCGATCCTCCGGGCCATCACAATCTGCCCTCGGTCAAACTCGGATTGCCCGCCTTTCCCATTCTAGACACAGATAGTGCGCTCACTGATACTACAGACACCCTGCGTGTGTCTGACTAGCAGTCATTCCTCGTCAGGTGACGCTGCTATCGCCTGGATGGGTTTATATCGATAGTAGGTAAGTGGTCATAATGTTTTAGCTGATCAGTGTATGTCTTGTATACTCTCAGCATGTTCTTTACCAGTCTCCGGCCCTCCAATGACCTCAAAGCCAGCTTCTTTATTATTTTAATTTTTGACTGTCTTCTGTAATAATTCCCACAAATCTAGCTGTGCTCCTTCCCACACTTTACAACTACCATATTTGAAGCTCATAATGTATCCTATACTTCCCCATGGTACTCAAGTGATGGTCTGACCATGATTTTGTATTCCCCCATTGCACTCTCCAGTAAATTCAGAATTCTGAGACCTCTTCCTGCCTAATTTATTTTTGCCAGTTTTTATTAAATACTAAGTGGATACCATCTATGAAATAGAGGTGCAAACAGAAAGCTAAAAGGAAGTGGAATCAGTTAATATGACAAGATATTTTGGGTTAAAACAGTAGACTGCATCCTAGCTTATAAAAAAACACTGCTTAGAGAGACAAAATATTTTCAATTTGTAACAATATACTGTGTAAACTCAACACTGTGCTTCAAATGTCAACTCTTGCAACATCATACTTACTCTACTGCAAGTCAGCTTGTGCCAAGTACAGGGTTAGATTGAGCAGAATTCTGCTCCTACAGTGTGGACATAGACTCCCCCAGACAAAAGCTTAAATCCAGGAAAGGTTTCCCAGGATGACAGCTTCCATGTACATATCACAGAAAGTTGGATGGGTGAATCTGTAACAAGATTGATTCACTTGGGACAGTGTTTACCTGTTGTATAGGTGCTACCCCAAGTTGGTATCTGATTCTAAATCGCTCTGTCTCAAGGGACCAACAACTGTGTTTGGAGCAGAATAGACCACTCTCCAGCTGTAAGATTGTTCACAATGTCAAACAATCTGCACCATGGAAGTAACAAATTGACTGTCCAAGTTGCTGAACTTTAATTGTAACAGTTTGAGGTTGATGTTGATCAGGTGTCCAGTTTCCTGTCAATAACTGTGCTCCCAACTGCTTTATTAGTGGTGCTTTTCCTCTTGCCTCTTCCCAGTTTATTTATTTATCAAATATATAAATTGGGAAGATA
The DNA here is from genome assembly GCA_031002005.1 of Vandiemenella viatica. Classification (NCBI taxonomy): domain Eukaryota; kingdom Metazoa; phylum Arthropoda; class Insecta; order Orthoptera; family Morabidae; genus Vandiemenella; species Vandiemenella viatica. The sequence goes on along the minus strand of CM061921.1, from coordinate 326,732,320 downwards.
TTTGCTATGATTTGTTCCCTTTTGTTCTGATCTACTGCTAGTTTACAGCCTCCTTAGTTCACCAAGGTATTTCCAAATCTGTTCCCTTGTTGAATCAATATTTTCATTTTTTCCTAGTGTCAGTCCACACCTGGTAAATTAAAGTGCCTACCAATAATGACCACCCTGTGTTCACTTTTCAACTCTAAGAATCCAGTTCCTCCATAATGACCACACCTTGGTCATTCATTCTTTCACTTGATAAACAGCCAGGGATATATATATCCAGAAATCTACCCCAACTCACTCATGACTAGTAATGGTCTTTATTAACCAGAATGAGTTCCCCTACACCAGTCTCTGCAGTACACTCTATAACCATTGAGGAAAATCTTATCTAACACTTTCTTTTAATCAAGAATCTACCTACTATATCTATGTATGATTTTTGCATCTATAAAGTTACTGAACTGTTATTTTTTTTTCATTACACTCTTGCAATTCATTGGTAGCATTACTGACATAATTTGAGGGTATCACCCTGACTTAACAGTTACTTTTGGAGAGCTCAGTTGGTTAAGGCACGTATTTGGGGAGAACAAGAGGCCACCAGTTCGAATCTCGGTCTTGGCTGGAATTTTTATGGGCCTTAAAACTGGACTTACCTCTGTAAAAGCTTTGCTTTGTGAATGTGAAGATTCCAAGATGGTTTGGATTTCATAGTAAGCTGTAGGTCCAAATTCCAAATTTCTTCATAGCATCAGTTGCAGATTTTTACTGCAACAGTGAGTTACCATCTGTTAGGGCCAATCACATATTCATTACATGAAAAATTATAAAATTTTGGTATTTATATGATGTGTTCAGAATTAAAATTGGTTGCCAACAACTGATGAGGCACTGTGGACTTAAGTGATAGACATAGACATGTCAGCATCATAAATCTAAGATTTTCCAGAACTTGCGTTCAATCTCAAGGTTGCTCGTTTAAAATACATATGAAGTGAAATACTAATTGATTCTCCCCTCATAAATTTTTATCCTGTTAAGTTGGAGCTTGTCACAACTCTTTCAAAGCATTAAATTTCTTATGCCTTTTTAAAGTTAATAGTATCATGTACTTGTTTTTTAGTAATCATGTCTTGTAAAGTGGATATATTGAATAGTTGTTAACATTTATTCTGTTTACCACAAAGTTCCTTAAGATTATTGAAAAGCATCGCAACATTACAAATTTACAGTCTCTCTCTCTCTCTCTCTCTCTCTCTCTCTCTCTCTCTCTCTCTCTCTCTCTCTCTCTCTCACACACACACACACACACACACACACACACACACACACACACAGAAAGATGCTGGAATGTAATGCATTTGTTCCACAAGTTTACTGGCATAAGAAATATAAATGTGATTTTTTAAAAAATCGTTCTTTTTATATTATTTCAGTTAGGTCCTATTTCCAAGTTTTAATTTCTTCCTCTCATTATTTTTTCAATTTTTTAAAAATGTGTAGAATAATAGAATTTAAATGTCATTCCTTTTTTCAGCTGCCATTATTGCATTATTTCAGGTGCACAGTTGAATACAAGCAATTGGAATGCTTACCAAAAAGTGAGAGACCTCAGTGGCCTCTCCCTCTCCGCAGGTGCCGCTCAAGGCATGTTCTTCCAAAGGTAGAGCTTGGTGCTGAATTTGATCTTGGTAAGTGCTAGTATTGCACACAGATTTTCTCATCCTTTATTTTAATGATCCCTAAAAGCCAACTTTCAGTAAGACTACAATAGCAATAATGCATATGGCATTGGCCAGGAGACCCTCTGCCATAACCTAACCCAGTAATCCTACTGGTTAATGGGGACCCACAGCTAAATGTGGAATCTGAACTAGGAAAGCTTTCAGGTGTACTTAACTTTTCACAGCAAGCTGTGCCAGTGGTGGTCAGGTTAAGGGCCTTTCAAAATCCCCACCGGGACAGGTATTCACACTGGGGACCATTAGATGCCTTAACCACTGAGCCACCAGACTTCTCTTAAGAAGACTAACAATTTTCTAATATGTATATAAACTTTGTGAAACTAATTTCGACTACCAAGCATAAGCAGCTATTAATTCATTTCACTACTTCTGTTCTGTGCTATGTCATACTGGTAAACAACTAATGACCCAGCCAATGATTTTTTATAACATGAGAGAAACCATTAATTGCGTAGTGACAGAATGAAGTAGTCACATATGGTAGTGTACGTTTTTACTTATTGGTAGGGGCACTTAGCATACTTGTATGCTCCTTTTGTCATGTAACTGGCATAATTGTTTATGATGCAAATATAATGTTCCCACTTTCAGTATACAAGGTAGGGTCAGAAAGTTCTCATAATTGGTTAATAAAAATTTATTGAAAGTATGTATAAATTTTTACCTTATTTTCATTCAAAATACTTTCCTCCTGCTTCTACACACTTACTCCACCATTCATACAATTGTTGGAAACACTGCTGAAAGCTGTTTTTCAAAAATTCTTTCAGCCGCTTTGTCACATTTTCAATCACTTCTGATGAATCGGCAAAACATCCCTTTAATGTCTTTTTCAGTTGTGGAAACTGGTAAAAATCTGGCGGTGCAAGATCGGGAGAATATGATGGGTGTTCCAGACTGGTAACATTGGTTTTGGCATGGTATTGTTGCACCATTACAGATCGATGGGACGGGGCATTTTCGCGCAGTAAAAACCAATCATTCCTTGCTAATTGTTCAGGTCATTTTCATCGAATTGCATCGATGTGTGCAATTTCAGTGGTGTGAATCTAGAAAGATTTGCAGCCAGGCAAGATTTCTATCTCATTCTGGCCATTTGTTTGGGTGTATAAATTTACATGACTATATACGGCTGCTCTGAAGCATTTCTGATGTATGTTAAGAACTGGTTTCTTTTCAGATAAGCTGACCGGCCCATGAATTCCACCCTGTCTCAGATGACATATGAAATATTTATTATGAAATAACGTTGGTTTTCACAGATACCCCGAGGATTTTGTTCATACATTTTGTTCATACATTTTGTTCTTGCTGCCCACTTTTTTTTCCAGTGGTGTATAAGTAGCAAAATGGAATTCTACAATTTAGCGTTTATACATCCACCCACAAAAGCTGCAGTAGTAGTGCATAGTATAGTTTTTGACAGCCCTAGCAAGCCTAAGGGGGTGTCCATTAATTACGTGAGGTGAAATGGGGGGGGGGGGTGTCTGGCGAAATCAAATTCTTGTAGAATGGTAGACCTAAAAAAAAAGTCTACAAATGACTTGAACCCCCTAATGAGTCTTGTGCTTATTGACCCCATGTCTGTATAGTGCTGCTGGACTTTTCCTGCCGCACCAAAGCTTCCAGCAAAGAATTTTCTCATCTGTTACATTGCTGGAACTAATTCATTTCTGATAAATTTAAATGCATTTCTGTTCATGATTGACTGTCAGAATAAAGCCTGTGCATTTCCAGTGACACAATTTGTGGGGGAAATGAATGCATATCCTACAAATTCGCAAATATAAATTACTTTTGAATAAACTTGCAACATAGATTAATGTATACTTGTTAAAAGTTGCATGTAGGACTGCAGTGTTACCCTACTGGAGATATTTGAAAGCAGTATTGGATATTAGAACATTTTCAATGGTGCATACATGTAGAAAAATATGAAACTGTGCTTGGAGCTGTATGTTCAGTGATTTGGATCTGCTTTAGTTTGACTTGATAATTAACAGGATTGGGAAAATTATAGTTAATAGAGTTGTGTATTTGGTAATTAATTCTTTGTTCCTTACCTCAAAGTATAAAATGAAATGGAAAGCATGATCTCATGTTGCTTGCATGGAAAGTAGATTATCTAATCGAAAAGCTGTGTGAAATTGGTCCTGAAGAACAAAATCACTGGACTAAGTGTGGAAGCTGTGTGATTGATAAGATCATTGGCAATGTGGCATAGTGTGTTCATGACTACTGGTAAGACTACAGCCACGAAGCTAGCTTACTGAAAAATTCCTAAACATCTAGGCCTGCCACTTTACACTATGCTACAATTATGATACAAAATGGGAAGTATAAGAGGAAAATATGAGATTAATAGAAATCACCAGGATAAAAACTAGCAATTTGGTCCTGTGCTACTACATGGCTTAATGCTATTACCAGATGTGGAGATATGGTTGTCAGTGAAGGATGGCAAACCTCAAAGAGTAGTTTTACCAGCACTCTGTCCACAGACTGCTGCAATTTTAGATGCCGAAAGAGATGTAGGCTTACACTCAAACTTTGGTCTGTGTGAGAGAATCTGGTGACAGGTGCTTGATATCTGAGGAAATTACACTTAGCATGACAGAACATATCAGCAAATTGACAAAAAATATCAAGAAAATGGCAAGAATGAAGTAACCATCTGACAAACTGGGTTCTATTATTGATATCTATCACTGTCTCATAGGGAAGGCAGGATGTATACATTGTTTCTTATTAGGATGTTCTCTGAAGACTGGCATTTGGTGTGCTTATCAATGTTATTTTGAAATTATCAATTAAATGAAAATAAAGATGAGTGACAAGCTTGAACTGTAGTTGTTTGCTCCTCAAAAATGCCACCATGCATGTGGTAACTTGGATTGTGATGTTAGAATTATCATGAAACTAAATGTAAGAATGGAGACTTTCTTGGCACATGATAGCAATGTTGTCTTCACCGGTGTACCGCTGGATTGTGTTGTCTTCCTCAGGTGCGAGAATATCTCTAGTGGTCTGCTGATTGACAGATAATGAGACAGCTCAGGTGCAGTAGCCTCTTATACAGGGTGGTCAGAAATTCACTCATCGGCGGGTAAGGGCAGTGTTCGGGACGTTGCACTAACGAAATAAATACAAAAAAAAATCTAGTAAAAGTCTAGTTTTTGAGTTATACGCAGCTAAAGTTGGCCAATAAGAGCGCTGCGCGGGCGAATTCAAACAGCCTTCCGCAGGCGGTGTTGCCAAGTGTACTCGAGCCATGGAACCGCCAAAGAAAACGAAAAGAAAAACTCTCTTCGGAAGTGGGGATCGAACCCGCATCCTTCAGATTGAGAGTTTGCCGTCTTACCGACTACGCTGCCAAGGCACCAGAATTTCCTTGTTTTTAGAAGCCACTAGGGCAGACTGTTTGTTCGTAATCGGAATTGATCGGTAATCCGCGACATTTTTCGGGAAGTCGGTGGTGGGATAAAGGACCATGCCAGAAGTCTCGCAGTCAAACGCAACTTAGCGATAAAGACACCGTCATCATGCAACGACATCAATTTTCGTTTGAAGAGTACGCCGATGTGCATTTGGCATATGGCGCTGCTGGACAAAACAGGGCCGAAGCAGTTAAGATTTACACGACTCGATTTCCTAACCGTGTGATTCCATCGGCCAACACTTTTGTGTTGGTTGACAGAAGGTTGAGGGAGACGGGAAGTATTGCTGTCCACAGGCCCAACGCCAGACGAAATCGGTTCAGGCGGAGTGAAGGATTTGAAGACAATGTCCTGGAAATGATTGCTGATAATCCGAGGAAAAGCTCTAGGGTCATTGCCAACCCACTGCAGGTATGTCCAGTCTAAGTGATCCCTCAAATTCTCCGTTTAAATGCAGCCTTTCAATAGGGTTATTTTTGTTGTTTTTTAATTAACAGGCCTCACATGCCACTGTTTTGGACGTCCTTCACGACGAAGGGTTACATCCATTTCACTTTCAAAAGGTCCAAGATTTGGAGGAAGACGATTTTCCACTTCGAGTTCAGTTTTCACAGTGGTACCTACAGCAATGTAATGATTATCCAAACTTTGAAAGGAAGGTGTTGTGGACGGATGAGGCATGCTTTACCAGGGAGGAGTGTTTTAATAGCCGAAACAGCCACATCTGGGATGTCGAAAATCCGCATGCAATTTTTGTCAAGTCATACCAACACAAATTTAGTGTTAACATTTGGGCGGGTATATTGGGCAAGTTTATACTAGGCCCTGTTCTACTTCCGCAACGTTTAAATGGCGCTTCTTATTTAGCGTTTCATGAAAACGTCCTTCCGTTGTATTTAGAAGAAGTCCCTTTGGCAATTCGTAATGACATGTGGTTTCAACATGACGGCGCGCCGCCGCATTTTGCAGTACCAGTACGTCAACACTTAAATGCATTGTATCCTAACAGGTGGATTGGTAGAGGAGGCCCAATTCACTGGCCAGCTCGGTCTCCAGACTACAACCCATTGGATTTTTATCTCTGGGGAGCTGTCAAGGCCATTGTTTATGAGACTGAAGTAGAAACAGAGGAAGAACTTTTGGCTAGGATAATTCTAGCTTTTGATCAAATTAGGGAAAGTTACAATTTTGGAAGACTTGCAAATTCAGTAACTCAGCGTTGTTGTGCCGGTATTGCAGTTGAGGGAGGACATTTTCAGCAGTTGCTGTAAAATGTAAGGACCCGTATAATTTATTTGACCGAGCATGGTGGTGAGTGGTTAACACTCTGGCCTCGCATTCGGGAGGACGCCGGTTCGAATCCGGCTCCAGAAATCCAGATTTGGGTTTTCCATGGTTTCCCCAAATCACTCCAGGTGAATGCCGGGATGCTTCCTTCAAAAAGGCCATGGCCAAATTCCTTCCCGTTCTTTGTCCCCAGTCCCATCCCGCCTCTAAAGACCTTAGCCATCGACGAGGCATAAAGCAGTAAAAAGAAAGTATTTTTTTGTTATTGTTGTTTATTGGGATACATTTTTACTAAAAACAAGATTTTTCAGAGATTATTTATTTTACGGTTACTGTCGCAGGTTGACGCTTATTGTAAGTAAATCCGTGTTGGGTTTCAATGTTGCGACTGATAACGTCTGGTTGGAAATGAAACTACTGTACAGTAATTTTGTTTTGTATCAGTGACAAAAGGGCTTTCAATGAGTAACAACTTGTTTACCTATTGCGGCTTGCGAGTTGATACACGTTACCATAATGTTTACAACTTCTTTGAATAAGAACAGACTTTTTGCAGCAGAGAAAGTTATGTTACAAACGATAGAATGGGTTTATTGTTCTTTTTTCTGAAAGTTTATTGTTTTTTGTTTTATTGTTGCAAAATAGTAGCAAGGATATTCACGTTGATCAATAAAATTGTTGTGATTGAAATCTAGTGAAATACGAGTTTTGTACAAAAATTAAAGATTAATCTAGCAAGCAGATCAACTAATTCCCATAAAAATATCCTTTAGCCCCACCACCGACTTCCCGAAAAATGTCGCGGATTACCGATCAATTCAGATTACGAACAAACAGTCCCCCCTAGTGGCTTCTAAAAACAAGGAAATTCTAGTGCCTTGGCAGCGTAGTCGGTAAGACGGCAAACTCTCAATCTGAAGGTTGCGGGTTCGATCCCCACTTCCGAAGAGAGTTTTTCTTTTCGTTTTCTTTGGCGGTTCCATGGCTCGAGTACGCTTGGCAACACCACCTGCGGAAGGCTGTTTGAATTCGCCCACGCAGCGCTCTTATTGGCCAACTTTAGCTGCGTATAACTAAAAAACGATACGACTTTTACTAGATTTTTTTTGTATTTATTTCGTTAGTGCAACGTCCCGAACACTACCCTTACCCGCCGATGAGTGAATTTCTGACCACCCTGTATACCCAATGGTCCATGCCTGGAGGCTGGCTGCCAGTGGGTGTGCCTGTAGAGCTTCGTTACAGCTGGTGGACCCTGATATGGAGCCATTTATGGTGGCAGCTGGACAGAGGTACCATACTCTCTGCAGAGTTTTGCCAAAGCTGGTTTCCACTCCTCACTAAGATATAGCCCACTTTTTCTATTGAATGTATGGGCCAGCTGAATTTTGTTCACTTCTTTGACTATTAAATCCTAAATTCAGCTGGCAGATACATTCAGTAGAGACAGTGGTCTGGAAGCCAGTCTTGGTAAAACTCTGCGATGCGCGTCGTAGCTCTGTCCAGCTGCCATCATAGATTGCTCCATATTAGGGTCTGTGGACCCCAACGCAGATCTACAGGCATGCCCTCTGGCAGCCAGGTTCTGGACACAGACCATAGATAGAACCATTGGGTCTATAAGAGGGTACAGTGCCTGAACTGTCCCAGTATCTGTAGAACAGCAGATCACAAGAGATGTTCTCGCATCTGAGGAAGATGACGGAGCTAGTCGTCGAAATATCGTGTTTTCACAACACAATCCAGAAGTACACCGTTGACGACTTCATTGTCGATGAAACTAAATATTTTAAATTTTCAATGCTTTCCTACCAGCTCTTTTTCCCAAATCATTTCTTATATTTTTGGTATTTACACTAGTTTTTATTTTCATGTGAGGTATGAATTTTTACCACCATAATAGCTCTTGTGCTGAGGAACAGCAAAAAAATACTGTCTAGTAAAATACATATCAGTTAATCTCAGAAACTGTACTTGATTATGGTGTTAAAATAAGAACTCTTGGGGAATCTAAACCACCAATTATCACAGATGAAGGCAGGCGGGCAGTGAGGAACACACAGAAGGTTATTTTGGTATAGACTATATTTTGTGTAAATATTCATTAATCTCTGAATATGAATAATGTCAGAAAAGTTTTATAACAAAAAAGCTTCAAAGGCTTTTAATGCTATTTTATTATTAATTTGTGTTAACTTCCCAGTTTTACTTGCTAAGATTTTTTTTTTTTTTTAATAATAATAAAACTAAAATTTCAGTGCAGTGACATAGAGCTGGGTTTCTCAAAGTGGGGAACGTGAACCCCTAGGGGTTCGCCAATTGAATGTAGGGGGTTCGCAACAAGATTTATGTTATGGCGGCTGACTGGGTATCTCGAGAGTGCACCACTGAACATGGTGAACTGAGACTGCAAATGAGCGAAATTGCTCCTAAAATTGACTCGACTTGTGACAAGAAATCAAGCCGATCCATCAAATTAATTAATAAAATATTGCTCTTTGTGACCGTATTACTTTTTTTTAGACAAAAATCCTTTTTTTCTCTCTAAAAAAAATAAAAAAAAACAGTTTTTTTTTTTTTTTTTTTTTTTTTTTTTTTTTTTTTTTTTTTTTTTTTTTTTTTTTTTTTTTTTAAGGGATTCACCATTGTTTGGGAAATTTCATAGGGGTACATGGAGCTATGAGTTTGAGAAACCCTGGTCATAGAAAGGCTTGAAGGGGCAAAATTGTTCTATCATTTCATTATAAATTCAGTTTTTCTAACTCTGTAGCTTATAATAATACTAACAAAACAAAAATTGTGTTGTCTGTATGACAGGCCCTAAACTGAGAAGAAGCAGATTGAACAGGTCTCGTAGAGTAAAGGAAGATTGTTCCACCCAAATGTCAAATACTGGCCGCAACAGAACATCAGCAGTTCAGCAGTGTGGTGTGAGGTAGGCTTAGTTCTCAAACTTTGAGTATTGCTATGTTTAAAATTGTTTGATAAGCAAGTAGTCTCTTTTTTTCTTTTCTTTTTTCTTTTTGCTATTTAAACCATGCAACAAATTTTTTTTGTCAGGTTAATATAGTTACTTCATTTTTTGGATGTGTGGTTGCAGGCCTTTGTGGTGTACTGTACTGCTAAAGATTCTCAGGTGTTCAAATGTATTGAACAATAGACAGAAGTGGGGAGGAGAAGATTCTGTAACAGGATTAGTCCCATATGTTGGTCGCATCTTTGGCAGATTGCTCAAGATATGCAAAGTGGAATTCATGTTTTGGATGTAGTGTTAAAACAATCCCTTATTTACTTCAGTCACATTTGGTGTGGATCTGCAAGAGTTGGTCATGTTCCATACCCATATCAGTAAGGCAGAAAATACACAGGACACTCACTCCATTCTATGAAATACACTGACAGAAATTAAGAGAGCAATACCCAGATGGAGTTGCGATAAATGAATGAAATTTGGTCCCAAGTTTTCCCATATAAAAAGTATTAAATGAATTGAAAATCTTATATGTAATAGTGTGAGGATTATGGGGTTATTTATTATGCAAAGTTATGTTTTTTTAGGATATAAGTGGTGAAAAGTATGGTGTAATATGACAATTTTTTTGTCCAGAAGTTCTTGTTGATAAAGTATTCAAAGGCGACCCCTCTACATCCAAATGTCTAACTGTAAGAGCGGTTGGAGAGTTGGTGTGATTGAAATGGATGCATCAATCATGAAATCTCCCAAAGGATTGGCTGTAGTGCAATGTCAGTATACAGAATTGTTAAATAGTGGATGAAAGAAGGCTCTAATACTCTTATAGTAGGCACGAATCCATACAAAAGGACAACAGCATGTGAAGACTGCCAAATTGTGTGGGTGGCTGTTAATGGCAGACTGGTGACTGCAGGCCAGATCCAAGCAGTGGTTACAGAGAGAATACCCTCCCCCCCCCCTCCCCCGGATGATTATAAACCAATTGCTTGATGCTGGGTTAAACTCTCTGACCCCTATACAATGTGTTCCGTCAGCCTGATTTCATTGCTTGCATTGCCTAATGTGGTGTAATACAAAACTCAAATGGACACGTGAATGGCATACATTTGTGTTTAGACATGAGTCAGGATTGTGTCTGTGGCAAAGTGATGATTAACAGCATGTACGCATTCGTAGTGGAGAAACTTGATTTCGGAACATTGCACAAATCCAGCCACTGATGTCATGGTTTGTGTGCAGTTTTGACAGCAGAACTGGTTGTTGTTGAAGGCAGAATAACAGCCCAGCACTATGTGGATGGTATGTTGCACCCTATTGCTATACCCTTTATGTCCACAATCCAAATTGCATATTCCAACAGGATAATGCTATCCTCATACTGTGGCCATCACAACACAAGCGATGCAAAGGGTTACAATCGCAATTTGTCCCCAATAGAGCTTGCGTGGAATGCCAGGAAACACAAAATACATCACATGGCCTCCCAGCACAAACTGTGCAACAACTGACTGCACAAAACGTGCAGGCGTAAAGAGACATGCCCAAGAAGACATACTTACTGATTCAATGCCGGCAAGGATCCACGAATGTATAGGATCTCAAGGTGGGCACACTTCTTACTGAGAATTATATTAAAGGTAATAAACTTAGCCCGATCCATTTCAGTTTATCATTTCTTCTGGGAATGATCCCGGATATATCTACAAAGTTTCCTGAAATTCCGCTATTCCTGTCTGGGTGATGCACTTTTAATTTCTGCCAGTGTATTAATATCATTAACACCAACACAAATCTGCAGTTATTAAACTCTAGTTTTAAAGTGTATGCAATGGAATATAATGGCATGAATGTAGTTTTCTATACTCATAACTATGGTATTTGTTTACTGAAGGAATCTATGGAGATGCATGCTGTGACATCTTAACCCTTTGACTGCTGTTGACGAGTATACTCGTCATGCTGCCTGCTGCCCCCGAGTGCTAATGACAAGTTTAGTCACAGCCGCCAGTTTTCCCCTGAGCGCTGTTGACGAGTTAAGTCGCACCCGCCTGCCGCTACTCGAGTGCTGATGACGAATATAGATGCACCGCTACCTGAGTCGTACAGCGGACTTCATGCCCCAATTCTCAATAGCCTTTCGCAGTTCTGGTCACTAGCTTATCGTCCGAATGTTTGTCTGTTGGGAGCCTAGGCTTCGCTCTATAGTTCACTGTTCAATGGAAATTACATCAGTCTTCTTTGTGTCCTGTATTTTATAAAGAAAATAGCAAAACTTCGTGGGTGCATTGAGGAAGAAATCGTGGTGATTCTTACGAGGAGCGACACTGGGGATGAACTACTTGATTTTGATGGAAGTGATAGCTTTTCCACAGAATCGGAAGGCTGTAGTCATAAACCATACTTGTCAGCAGGGGTAACAATGCAGTTTCATGTTTCAACAAGAGATGTTAGTTGTTCTGAATCTGAAGAATCAGAAAGTGATAGTGAAACACTTACGAAGAAATTACTTCTTAATGATAAATCTGACTGGAAAGAAAATGATTTTCGTCCAGTTAGTCACGCATTTGATACGCTATCGGGTCATGTGTGTCAAATAGGGAATGTTCCAAGTATTCTGTCAGTTTTCATGTTATTTTTTTACAGAAGAACTGATGAAATATATAGCTGATGAAAAGAATCGGTTTTATATAACCACTATGGAGAATATTCCAGAATCAGTGCATTCTCGAATATCAAAGTGGAAAGATACTGAATATGATGAAATTTTTTGTTTCATAGCTATTTGTCTTCTGATGCGTCGCATGAAAAAAATTGAAAATTGACGAATTTTGGACCAGAGATGTTCTTCTAAATACCGCAATTCTTGATGAAATTGTCAGACACTGCTTTTTGTTACTCTGGTGAGGTTTCTTCGAGATTTCACCGGAAACCCCCCCCCCCCCCCATTTCACCTCGCATAATTAATGGACAGACACTTCACAGCTTTGAAATGTTGAAAAATCTGTTGAGTACTTATGTGGAACAAATTTCATCAAAGAAACAAAATTACGTATAATCGGGTAATTACAAAGCACAGCAAACATTCAGTCAACATCGAGATATTTTGGGAATCTACATCTACAAAGATATTCCGCAAGCCAAATTTCGGTGTGTGGGGGAGTCTGCTTGTGCAATTATCATTTTCAGGTGTCTTTTTACATTCATGAATAGCATGAGGAAAAATAGGATGCCTTTAACTCTCTGTTAAATTAGAAATATTCGAACTCTTACAGTCATGGTCTGAACACGGTATGTAAGTGTGGAATTAAAATATTTCTAGCATCTTCTTCGAATCTACGCTCTTTAAATATCAACAATAACACTCTGATACAGTAAGTAAAATATAGAAAATTGCAGTTGTTATAAACGGTTATGCAGGAAAGAACAGTAAACTATTGCGGTAAATTTAAGAATTACGACGCTTTCGACATAAGCTGCGAAAATCTAGTAAAAACTACAAGCAAGATGTAATTATTAGTGATGAAAAATAGGGTTAATGATTGTTTGATTCTGCAGTAATTTATTTGCAGAGAAACTATATAGTGAGAGTATTTATTGTGTATCAGCCGTGAGAGGTAACGCCAGGAATATTCAGCACTGGGCGTGTGAGACAGTGTGGGCCGCTCCGTCCCCAGGAATAATCACTTAGCACAGGTAGCCGGCCTCAGCACGGCAGGTAGACGATCAGCCGTCAGCAGTCAAAGGGATAATAAAAAAAAATATGTAATGTAATACATTGAATCCTGGCATTATACATCATCAGTGCAAAATGGTGCAGGAAAACACTTCATCTACACGTGTCTGCTGTTGCCTAGACATTGGGCCTACATTCAACAGGAGTGACTTCCCCTTTCTACTTTTACAAAATTTGCTATGCTGCTATGCCTGTTATTCCAGTATCTCAGCTCTATCCATAACTAGTTGTGAGAGAACACCAGTCAGTTTGTCATTCAACTGATAATGCCTCATAGTTGCTGGTGAAAATATTGTACAATTTCATTGGGAAAGTGGGGGGGGGGGGGGGAAGCATGTGAGGTTTTTACTATCGCTCAAAAAAATATCTGAAAGTAGCGATGCAACAATTGAGGAAGGTTAAAATTAAATACTAATAACAGGTAACTCAATGTGCTAATTTGGTGATCAGTTTCACTTTATTTTAGTAGAAACTCTAAGGTCACAATCTAGAAAGGTGCCTTTATTTTCCATCTTTTGGTAAAAGTTCCTTTATCAGTTTGTTCCAGACCATTCCAGAGTTTAATATTAGAAAATGGTGACTGGTCTTTTGTCCACATGTATTTTGTTTCTCATTTTGCTGTAATTTTTTGTTAGTAATTCCCATTTTCAGTTCAGATTTTACAAATTCCTATGCTGGTTTTAAACAGTATTGTAAAAAAGGACTCTGAAAAATCAACTAGTTACTTTTATGTGGGAATGACAACAGTTGCTGAATAATAATGAAATAAGTGACATTCTTTGTTTTAATAACTTATTTTTCAGTTCATCTCTCTACTTTGATAAACTATTAGAACTGTGTCCATGGGTATGTTGGCATCGATAGTTTTAAAATCACCAGCTGTCAATTTCAAATGTGTGAGGAAAATTGCTTTAGTGCAGCAGTTCCCAAACTATGGGTCGCAACCCACTGGTGGGTTGCGGCATGTGTTTTGGTGGGTCGTGGAACAATCGAGGTTTTGACACACAGATATTTCTTTTATTTCATCTATTTAAAAAAAAAATATAACACCAATATTTTAAAAGTGCAATAATCATGAAAGCTATTAGCTTAAATTAAAACTTTGTGAGAAAAAAAAAGTTTACTTAAACAGATAGCCGGTAATAATTAAACGAATTTTTCATTATCTTTGTAATAAAGTGGGAGGCGGCTGCACAAACCATCAAATCGTCGAGTCGACGGCTGAAATTCCAGGATTAGTTAAAACTTGATTTGAAAATTAAAATTCCACTTATGTGCAAAGTCATATCTTGGTGGAATACACCTACAAATCCTATTTTAGTGATTGACTGGTAAGTTTACCACTGTGTTTTCCTGCTCCCAGTCTTCTATAACCAATCAACCATTAAAATCGGGTCTGCAGGTGGTTTCCACTAAATGCGACTTGGCAGACCAGTTGCATTTTAATATGCTGATCGAGTTACTTCTAATCGTGGAATTTCAGCAGTCAACTTGATGAGGTGATGGTCTGTGTAGCTGCCTCCCGGTCTATAATATATTTGTTGTTTTAGGTATTATCAATTCTTGTTTTTTTGATGGTATATCCTTTGTACGGAAATAGGATAGGATAGTCAATAGCGTATCGAGGTCATACAGCGGTTCCCATTCTGATATTAGATAGACTCTCATATTAGGGACGCGAAAAAAAATTTTTTTACTTCAAAATGGGTCGTGTACCAATAAAGTTTTGGAACCGCTGCTTTAGTGGATATGAATAACCTATACAATATCAGTTAATATAATGTTAATAATTTACAATTTTTTTCAGATGTTAGATCTAACACTGATTAATTTAAAATATTTTTCAAGTTGAATATCAACTTTTCCCTTCTTATAAGGAATAAACATCTAAATATATCTAAGGAAATTTTTAACTTTGCATACACTTAAAAAAATAGATTTCAGATTTTATCTAATCTAATGGACTTTGTAAGGACATATGTACATCCTTGAGATACTATAATACATGTGGTAATTTTTTTTTAAATTACTCATTATTTTTTTGTTTATATTTACAATTCCTTCCATATATTATTTCAAATGAAGTTTGATTTAATTTTACTTCTGTAATACGTGATTAATGATAAATCTGAAAGAGCAGTATTGAATTATCAGATAAGATTAGTTTGTGTTTGTTCCCACTAAACTAGAGGTTCGTTGCCTGAATTTTTTTAAACTGACATTTCATATGTTTATGTATTTATTATGTGGCATCACAACAATTTGAACAGAAGTAACAATTAAACTGCAAGAATTAAAATGTATGATTAGTAGTTAATACAAGTCCCAGTCACAGCTCAATATCTAGCTTTTTAGCCATCCTGTTAATGGTGTAGCATCAATAGTCTTTAGTTGTCCCTCATATCTCTTTAAATGGAACTGTGTGATGTTTGCCACTACCTGTTTTAGAGGCTTCACACTCCCACACAGCAGATTTGTGGAGTTTGCACCTTGTCACATTACATATGGCTTGTCCACTTCTTACTAGATTTAGCTTTGTACAGATTCTTCTTTCCATTTTTTATCCTGGTAAGGTATATCTTGGATCTTCAACTCCTTGGAGTTAAATTGGTACATATTTTCATATCTGCAATCGTTCTTCTGTGTTCAAATAGTCCTTTCTCTAGTTTATCCATATTGGGTTCTGTGAATTGAGGTGACTGTGAGGAGGATGCTATAGGACTTCTATGGATGGTAAGATCTTGTGGATAGTCAGGATGGTGCGGTTTGTCATTCTCGCATAGGGGCTTCTTGGTATTCCAGCTATAGTGAAGGAATATGGATAATGAGAAGCCAAGGGATGGGTATGGTTTTTAGTGTGCCTGTGATTATCCTCATAAATTTATTCAGGATGACATCTGTCTTTATAGTATAATCACGGTGTTGCCATGCAGGGTCACAGTATTTGATGACTGTCTGCACAGGTGCCAGAGAGTCAGTATGTAGTGTAGCTGCTTGAATTCCCCAGGAAATGCCAGCCGGTTTCCTTATTTACCACGTGCTGAGCTTTTGACGTAAATTACAAAGGTGCTTTGTGTAAGTTATTGAGCAATCTGCTCTGACACTGACGTATGAGAGTCATTCAAAAAATAAAAGAATGTTTCTATAGATGCTTTTATTTAACACTAGCAGAGTACCCAGCATAGCTCGGGATGTTTAAAAAAAAAAACAAAAAAAAAAAAAAACAGACTTGCCCCCCAGCATACCCCGAAGGGCTTATGTTGGTATTGATTTACACCTACAGTGTTTTAAGTAACGTATTGAGAGGCATTTGTAGCAAGTTTAGTCAAAATTTCCTCGGCCTTTGAATAAAAACATAAATATATATTTGGAATAATCTTTATAAAAATAAAGTTTTAATAATGCAAACGGTGGATAGTAGTAAAAAAGAATGCACTCTGAAAAAAGTATTGCTTTGGAAAGGGATCGTACCTGCAGACAGCGGCATGGGAATTTGATGTCTCTAACTGCACAATCATTTTCACACTTCTATTTTATTGACATCTTTATTGGTATACAATAAGCATTTATTCTCAGTTGTTTACAGAGCTTCCCAGTATATAGTATTATTCATTACACACTCAGAAGCATACACAAACATATTGGTTGAATTGCTTACTCTGTATAGAGCCACGTAAGGTTGTCCGTGGCTGAAGCAGCTGGTGGTGAAGTCCATGCCCATGGTCCACAGAGTCTGCCCTTGTGCTTTATCAATCACCATAGCATAGCAGATGCTTATCGAAAACCATACTCACTTGAAGCAGAATGGGAAATTATTTGATTTAAATAAACTTGTTCCTTGGCACCGCATCCCATCAAAATCTTTGCTTCTATTAAGTTGCACTGCAAAGGGGTCACTTTGTTTGGTCCCGTTACATAATTTTGAGGGACTTAAATTTCACAACAGGATAAAAATCACACCAACTTTTAAATGGAATACATGTGACAGAATTCTGGATACAGCTAAAGAATTTAAGAGCTCAGAAGGGTAGATTGAGGCCTCACCTTGCTCCACGACTTGTTTGGGGGGGGGGGGGGTTTAACAGGTAATATTTTCCCAATCTATGAGAGTTCAAATAGTGTAGTTAATGAAGGCAGCTTGACCATTGTGAGTAATCAATATAGCTCGCAGGCAGAGCCAACAGTTCTCTCTTTGTTGCTTTCTCTGTTTCACCATAAACTGATATAATTAATTCCTCATAAGAATGAATCTAACTTTTCCTTCTTCTTTTGGAAAAGTATCATTATTGATTTGAGCAACAAATCTGAGAACTCTTGCAATAACTAAATGCCCGCATAGTGATTGTCAAGTGTAATCTTTTTATGTGAGGCCAGCGATATGAGCTTCTGAAACAAGTATTGAATTCAATCGCTTTTTGCCACTAGAGGCAGTGTTTACCCGATGTAGCCACAACAACATTTTGATGCCTTCTACCGGTCGTTCATTTTGCCAGATATCCTGTAATGTCCTGATGACAGCCTCTACCACCTTTCAGTGAACCATGGTACATTCATCTCTTACAGCCAGTCAACAATCTCACAAAATGTGCACTTTGTCACTGTTTCACTTGAAGCCACAAACTGGTTTTTTAATTGTACAGGTATTTTAAACATGGCATAGGCAGTTTTACAACCAAGAAACAATGCCATGCCTAGAGCAATCTTACCTTGGTTGCGTATTTGTGCCAGTGTAATTTTGTTAGAAATATTTTTTTCTGGCACCACTAGGCACCTCCAATAAAATAAATATTCCCATGAGCTGTTTATAGACATAATGCAAACACTAAGGAAGACCCTCTGCTGTTCTGTTATGATAGGTAGATCGCCTTGTAGAGTTATCGTTATTTCAGTAGAGTTATGGCTCGTTTCGGAGTATTCTGTTGCCATGCTGTTCACCATTTGAGTTTGTTGCAGGTTTGGTTAAACCATAGCTTGCCAGAGGATTTCCACCTATAGACAAAACTGTGTCTTCAATAGTCCTCTGGCAGAGTTCCAAAGACACTTTGGGATCATGACCATGTCTTAAAAACTCCTCTGCTAAATCATGTCAAAGTTGTGTTGCATCAGACAATCCACAGAATACCAACATCATGGTAAACAAATGGCTCAATCGGCGTGAAATGTTGATAATGCAAGACTCTGCCAGTGTATTGTCCCAGTGCTGGTCATCTTCAATCTGATGTCGTGCTCAGGAAAGTGCCAAAAAGATGGGTTGCTTGACATCATTGACTGTTAGTGCACTGAATGATGTCTGGGTCACATACCATATGCAAAAGCAACTTAAAATAATATAGTTCCATATCATTCATATATACTGTATAAATTCTTCCCTAGTTACATTCTTAAAAACACCTTGAACACTCTTTACTGTGATATATCTCTTGGGTTATTAAATGCACCTGGTCTGTAGGTGTAGTAGGCAAATAGCTCATTGTACAGCAGTGTTTTGGTGAAGTTGTCCGTCACACATAACCGGTAAAAGGCAAGGAAGGTAATTTGCCCTGGATTATCTAAACGCTCCCCTACATTATCAAGGACAAAATATGCATTACTCATCCTCCAAGTAAAAATTGGGATTTGTGACTGGCGAGTAACTCTAATGTATCAGAAAACTAAGAATACACAACGGCTTCTGATGAGTTAATGTATCGGCCAGATTGGTATTGAGTGACCTCATCTCCATTATTGTTGTTCAGTGCAATGATAGCTTGGTGGCTACCTTTGTTCACATATTTGCATATGTACTTGACTGACTGAACGCTGCTACACATTTCAACATTTATGTGAGCTTCAAAAGTTTATATATATATATATATATATATATATATATATATATATATTGTCGCGTTGCAACCGGGGCAGGTGTGAATTCGAAGGTTACTTGTCAATGAACACAGCACTTAAACTGAGAACAGGTTTATTGAGAACTCAAACATACACGCAGCACTGACTGCCTCTTGGGCAGAATGCTCTTCTATTTATACACAGATAGAACGTACTAGAGATTACAAGAGTAGTTAACAATGAAATGTGTAGAAGTTACAAGTGACCTTAGGAAACATGTAGAATCTTCTGGAAATAATAAACAGAATTAAATAATTTTTGTCAGTGGGCGGGATTGAACCGGCGACCTTCGGTACCGCAATTCGTGACGCTACCCGCTGCGCCATGCTGGCAGACGGTACACTGGCGTTCATGCGGCATTGCTCCCTCTCCTGAGGAAAACAGCGTCCCGCTGTTAGATTTCTTTTGGGGCACGCTGAAGTGTCCTGGATCTTGATCTTGTCGTGGGTCCTCTGTATGGCAGTTCTGGAGGGCCCCTCCTGTTTGTACTATTATCTTCCTGTCCGACTTCCTCAGTATCCAAACCGTCCTCAGAGTCCTTGAACAAGAAGCTGGTTGTGCCTAGCTGCTCGTCAGGATTGTAGTAAGGCTTCATGCGGAGGACGTGAACAATGTCCCTTCGCTTTCGTCGTTTCGAAGACGGCTCATAATCCTCGACTTCGTATGTGACGTCTGACCGGCGGCGTATGACACGATACGGACCAAAGTACCGCTTCAGTAACTTTTCTGATAGCCCAACCTTCCGGACAGGGGTAAAAATCCATACGAGATCTCCTGGGTTGTACGCAACAGGTCGGTGCTTGCCGTCATACCGCTGACGGTCCCTCTCCTGGGTGGCCAGTGTTCGTATGCGAGCCAGCTGTCTTGCTTCTTCGACCCTGGTAATGAGCTGTTTTATATAGTCATCCTGAGTGTCGTCCGGCTGGAATGGGAACAGCGTATCCATTGTGGTCTCAGCTTCACGGCCATGGAGCAGAAAAAACGGAGTGAAGCCTGTCGTATCTTGCCTTGCTGTATTATAAGCAAATGTGACCACTGGCAGTATTGTATCCCAATCCTTCTGCTCAACATCCACATACATCGACAGCATATCGGCTAATGTCTTGTTGAAGCGTTCTGTGAGACCGTTTGTCTGAGGGTGGTATGCAGTTGTCATCCTGTGGACAACGTCGCATCTTGACATGACCTCTGATACTAGTCTTGACTGGAATACCTTTCCACGATCGGATATCATCACACGTGGTGCTCCATGCTTCAAAATAATGTCTTCTACTAGAAATTTTGCAACCTCTGGAGCTTCTGCAGTCGGCACAGGTTTGGTGACAGCGTAGCGCGTGAGGTAGTCGGTGCAGACTATTATCCATCGGTTACCGGTTGTCGACTTCGGGAACCTCCCCAAAAGGTCGATCCCAATTCGGTGGAATGGAACTGCTGCAGGTGGAATTGGTACTAGATGACCTGGAGGTAATTGCGGCACATGTTTCCGTCGCTGGCACTCTTTACAGTGACTCACATAATGCTTGACAGATCGGTAGAGACCCTTCCAGTAATACCTGCGTCTGATTCGGTCCAGGGTCTTCACAAATCCCAGATGACCGGATATTGGAGCGTCGTGGAAATACTTGAGAATAGCTGGCTGGAGATGAGCTGGAACGACCAGAAGCCACTTGGGGCCTAGTGGATCGTAGTTGTTCTTATACAATGTCCCATCTATCAATTGAAACCCTCCTTTGGCCGGTTCTCCTTTCTCCAAGGCGTCTATGGTTCTTAATAACTCTGAATCTTCCCTCTGTTCAGCTGCAACGTCACCTAATTCAGCGAGGGCTGAAATTCCATTCATGCTGTTGTGTTCTATTAAAGGATTCCTTGAAAGGCTGTCGGCATCCTTGTGTTTGCGTCCGTTTTTGAATACCACCGTGACGTCGTACTCTTGAAGTCTAAGTGCCCATCTTGCTAGTCGACCTGATGGATCCTTCAAGCTGGTTAGCCAACATAAAGAATGGTGGTCTGTTACGACGGTGAAAGGTTTGCCGAATAAATACGGACGAAACTTGTTGATAGCCCAGACAACTGCGAGGCATTCTTTCTCGGTTGTAGAGTAGTTTATCTCGGGCTTAGAGAATACTCTTGATGCATAGGCTATCACCTTCTCAGCACCTTCCTGAATTTGCACAAGCACTGCACCGATCCCATAACCGCTGGCGTCAGTGTGAAGTTCAGTTTCTGCATTCTCGTCGTATAAGGCTAGAACTGGTGCGGAAGTTAGAGCCTCCTTAAGTGCCTGGAAAGATCTTTCTTTAGTTTCATCCCAGTAAAACTTGGCGTCTCCCTGCAAAAGTTCTTGCAGTGGACGTGCCATGTTACAGAATCCTTTTATGAAACGCCGGAAGTATGAGCACAGCCCAAGAAAGCTTCTCACATCACGAATGTGCTGAGGAGTTGGAAATTCCATGACTGCCCTTACTTTATCTGGATCAGCGCGGACGCCATCTCCGTTGACCAGGTGCCCCAGGATTTTTATCTCTCTGGCGACGAAGAGGCACTTCTTCGGATTGAGGCGGAGTCCTGCAGTCTGAACACACTTCAGCACCGTTGACAGGCGACTCAGATGTTCTTCAAATGTTTTCGAGAAAACAACAATGTCATCTAAATAACAAAGACACGTCGTCCACTTAAGGTGTCGAAGTAAGTTGTCCATCATGCGTTCGAATGTGGCCGGAGCGTTGCATAATCCGAATGGCATTACTTTGAATTCATAGAGGCCATCAGGTGTAATAAAAGCCGTCTTTTCTCTGTCAGCTTCGTCAACCTCGATTTGCCAGTAGCCTGTCTGCATGTCCATGGTTGAGAAGTATGTAGCTCCTTTCAAGCAGTCTAAGGCGTCGTCGATGCGCGGCAGTGGGTAGACATCTTTCTTTGTGATTTTGTTCAGCCGCCGATAGTCGACACAGAATCGCCACGTACCATCCTTCTTCTTTACGAGGACCACCGGAGATGACCAAGGACTCTCCGAAGGTTGAATAATGTCATTATGCAACATCTTCTCCACTTCCTCTCGAATTATTCGCCTTTCGACTGGTGACAATCGGTACGAGCGCTGGCTAATGGGCGGATGATCCCCAGTATTGATACGATGCTTTATCGTGGGCCGTTTCGTCTGACCTTTTTTTTGCTGGGGTGTGAATACACCAGAGAATTGGCGTAGTATAGCTAACACCCGGTGGTGTTGTTCCTTGGTCAGGCCGGACCCTATTGGCAGTTCCATAGTTGTTTCCTCCAGCGTGTTGTCGGTACTAGTAACAGAGCATGGATCTTCGTTAATGACGTTGAGCTCGCCCTCCTGGACTGGTTCAGCTGTCCCTATGCACATTCCCTTGGGGATAATTTGTGACTGCTCGTGACAGTTGGTGATCCAAATGTCTCCTCGACCACCGATAATGCTTATGATAGCCGCTGGTATGTAGATTTCTTTCGTGAGCCTAATAAACTTTCTACTATCGACAAGCACTTCAAGGTTGCGGTCGTCCGTGTTTTTGACTGGGACTCTTCTCATTGCGAACGGCGGGATTGTCACGTTGTCAACGGCGAATAACTTCCCAGAAGATTCTGTGTTACGTGTACCCGTCGCAACGACTTCTTCAATTTGCAGCTCAGACGTTCCACAGTCAATGACAGCTTGGGATGCCTTAAGGAAGTCCCATCCAAGGATGACATTATGACTACATTCTGTTAAAATGACAAATTCAACTGGCTGGGTCCTGTTGTTGATGGTTATTCTCGCGACACAAGCTCCAGCTGGCTGGACGTACTTTCCATTTGCGACCTTTAGCACAGTTGCCCCCGTATCACGGAACATTGTCTTCTTTAGTGTGCGACGATAATTGTCCGACAATACGGAGAAAGAAGCTCCTGAATCAACCAGCGCCCGGACAGGTTGGCCGTCGATTATAACGTTGATGAGATTTCCCGACATCTTAGTGACTGTCATCCATGGAGGATTTTCATCTGCGGCGGCCTCACCTCCGTAGATGGTCGCCTTGCTTAGTTTTCCTGCGTGCGGCGGCTAGGGGAGCGGCTGGTAGCTCTGTCCGGCGACGATGAACGGCAGCGGCGCGTCGGGGATCGACCTCGTCTAGGGTACGGCGATGGGCTTCTTCCCGTAGGTCGACCGAACTCGTCAGCGGGTGGCTGCCTGGGGTAGAACTGTTCGGATGGCGGACGTCTTGCGGCAAAATAATCGTCAAATACTCGTCTTCTCTCTCTGCAGTAGCGTATGACATGTCCAGGGCGCCCACAGTGGAAACATACTGGCGCGTTGTCTTCTGTCCTCCAGACGTCCGTTCGTCTGCGGGACGTCATAGGTGCCGGAGGATTTGGTTGTGGCCGTGTCGGCCGGTTCCTAGGCTGCCGTTTGGCAGCTGCAGCATACGTCATATCAGGGCGAGGCCATTCTTCACGTCGAGTGCGATTGGCTCGGCAGACAGGAGCTATTGTCTGAAATACCTCTTTTTCCGCCGCGTCGGCTCCTTCATGACCCACTGGGCTTACATCCATGGCCATGATCTGATGCTCACTCGGTTCAAGAGTCCCAGCTGCCATGAACTGTTGTAATTCTTCTCTCACAATTTGTCGTATGAGAGACGCAAAGTCGTGCTGGTCTTCCACAACTGCCATAGGGACTACGTTGGGAAGTCTGTCATACTTCTTTCGCCCAACCCTCCTTTGTTGCATCTCCTCAATCCGCTGGCACCACTTGATGAACTCTTCCGTCGTAGCGACGTCTTTTATCAGAAGAGCTTGGTACATGTCTTCTGCAATACCTTTCATTAGGTGCGTGATTTTGTCGGCTTCAGTCATATTCGGGTTGACTACGTTGCATAGGGCCAAAACATCCTGTATGTAAGATTGCGTCGGCTCCCCATGTCGTTGGGCCCGGTTCTTCAGTTGTTCTTCCGCCGAGCGGATTTGTCGCTGGTGGTCCCCAAACGTTTTCTTAAGTTCCGTCTGGAACATTTCCCAGTTATTCAGTTTTTCTTCGTTGTTCTCGAACCACTGCTGGGCGGTTCCGTCCAGATAGAAATAAACATTTGCCAAGCACATGGTATGATCCCACCTGTTGTACTTGGCGACTCGGTCGAACCCTTTTAGCCATTTGTTAGGATCCTGTCCAGCGTCTCCAGAGAACACCGATGGGTGTCGAATGTGCAGCTGGCTTGCCGCCATGGGTTTCCTAATGACGCGGACTTTCGGAAGGACGTACTGAGTATATCCTTTGTAGTCCGGTTCCAGTCCGTGTAGGCGGCGACTTTTACGTTGCCTAATCGGAGCCACGACGATGCAGCTGTTGCACAGGGTACCCGGCGTCTCCACCAAACTATGTCGCGTTGGAACCGGGGACAGGTGTGAATTCGAAGGTTACTTGTCAATGAACACAGCACTTAAACTGAGAACAGGTTTATTGAGAACTCAAACATACACGCAGCACTGACTGCCTCTTGGGCAGAATGCTCTTCTATTTATACACAGATAGAACGTACTAGAGATTACAAGAGTAGTTAACAAGTGAAATGTGTAGAAGTTACAAGTGACCTTAGGAAACATGTAGAATCTTCTGGAAATAATAAACAGAATTAAATAATTTTTGTCAGTGGGCGGGATTGAACCGGCGACCTTCGGTACCGCAATTCGTGACGCTACCCGCTGCGCCATGCTGGCAGACGGTACACTGGCGTTCATGCGGCAATATATATATATATATATATACACAGCTGTGGGGAGTAAGGTGCTACCCATCCATAATACAGAATGACCTCTTGACCACAGTCTTATTTCAGTGGTGAAACCAGTGTGTATAGGTAAACATCAAAGATAGATGGATAACCATCCTCACCTGGTATCATTTGCATGACCGGAAATCTCTTTGTACAGTGGCAATCTCACATGCAGGTGATTTAGTATTAACGGTGCTGCAAGGGCCTAGCAACCATGCTTTTTTTTACGATAGTGTACAGAGAAGGAGCCTGCTTAGGGTCTCTAATTTCTGCGCTTATTATGCTATCTACGTCATTAAGACGCATCTTTTCCTGCAGCCATAAAAGAATGTGTGCATGTTGCAAAACCCTCTTCTACCCTTCGACACTGTATGGAAAACAAAGTGACACACCAAATATATTCTCCTTACTGAGAAATTCAGACTGAATACTATAGCAACAATATTGTCTATTGTGGGAAGTTTGTCCTTGAAAAAGTTCTTGTGTTATCTCTGTCCACTTTGAATTGGTGGTAAACGTAATGAATATGTCTGGGTGCCAATATTATCTCAGGTGCATGTGGTGTGACTCGCCCATGAAACTTGGAACTCACTCTGACATCCCGCCACACGCATTCTATTTTGCGCAAGTTGTTCGACTTGCACAGCATTAAAAACTACATTTTTACCATAAATCTCGTCACCTGACTCTTGGGAACCTTGTTGTTTTTCGGGGTAAAAAGTATTTTAATCCATAATATCAGTTATATCTATTCCAAGTCTGGTATAAATCCATCCCATTGTTTCAGCATAATGCACTTCAAAGGCCCGTAATTTTCATCACTTATCTCTCGAGAACATTATCAGTTTTCGGGATAAGAAGTATTCTATATGTTAATCCATTGTATCAGTTATAATTATGCACTTTCCATTCAAATCCATGTGGTAGCTTCTGTGTCATGCGTTTTCAAAAATATTTAACTTTCGTCATTTAACCCATGGTAACCCTATCATTTTTCAGGATAAAATATATTCTAAATGCTAATCCATAGTATGTTACAATTATGCCAAGTTGCATTAAAGTCCATGCAGTAGTTTCTGCATCATACACTTTCAAGCATACTTGCTTTCATCTCTTATACCATGGGAATCCTATTGTTTTTCGGGATAAAATGTATTTTGTCACACCTATTTAAATTCACATAAATAAACAGTAAACAACCATAAACGATTGCTGTAAACATCAGACTGGTGCGAAGAAATGGGAAGTTCAATGTCATGGCGGCAATGGTGGTGGGAAAACTCCACAGCATTCTGTACTTTAGTGGCTTTCATAAGTAAGGTAGAAATTGTTTCCCCTCTTCATTGCTTTAAAAGTTGTTTTCTATCAGATTGTCTAGATGGAATGCACACTCTTCAGTTTTCTTTATTTTCATATAGTCTCTGTACAGTACCTCCTGTACAGTACCTCTGATCTCTTTTAAAGTGGTGTGGTTTGGGTGGCTGTCGGTAGGTCAGCAGCATATCAGAACTTCAAACAGATTATATCCACCATATTACTAGGATATAGATTGTAGAAGAATCAAATAAACATTCTTTGATGGTGTTAATGTGAGGGGAAATTTCTTGTGAACTGTGTTGAAATTGATTTGGATACTAGCTGTAGAATTATTGACTTTGAAGTGGACACAAAAAAATTAAAGAAAATTATAGTGATAGTAATATGGAAAATGGGATTGTGATACCAGCAGTGTAATGAATCACTGCAAAAGGAATTGCCACAAGAGATACTTCTTGGTACCAAATCCATACCATTTTGGTATTATGACACAAAAAAAATAAGTGGCTTTGGTAAGCCTGAGATTGAAGTTAAAAGGCAGGAAGTTGCTTTGCCAGTTTAAAACGTTACACAGGAATGGGAATGTGTTGACTGGATTATTTTCTGGTTGCCATCAACTGATGTATACACTATGTTTATCTGGAGTTGAACAGTCGGCCACACAGACGGCAATTTCGCCACGTTGTCACGCCTGGTTTTTGTTAGGGCGCTAATGACCCCGCTGTCGACGCGCCCTAAAACAACAACAACAACAACAACAACAACTGGAGTTGAACATCTCACCCACTTCAACTCTATCAAGGATAGATGACAAATTGTTTGAACAAGTTACTAAGGAGCTGACTGACAACTTCAGCCTCATAAAATTGTTCTGTGACTTGACAATGACTGCAGTGACTATCATTAAGGTATGCTATGATTGCTAGAGATCACACAAACAGATAAATCGTGAGAGCTGAAAACTGCATTTTAGGTAATAAAATTGAGAATTTCAAAATGTGGAGGTGTCAATGGACTAGAATAATCATTTCAAATGGGTTGTGGAGGATACTTCCCTGAAAATGTTGAGAATATAATATCCTTTATCGTTTAAGTTGAACAGTAATAACATAAAAAGGTGGGAAAGAATACATTATTCTGGGTGAAAGGTCAAATTTTGATTACCGAAGAATGGTGCATGGATTAAATGAGTACACCAGCCAGACTATGAACGTTATTCAAATTGCTCTCCAAATAGAATTTTTGTTTTCAGATGTATAATGTATTCCTTAAATTCGTTACAAATCATATTTCAAGAATTCTTGTGTCACACAATTAAATTATTGTACATTAACATTTTATATGTATATTGTTCATAGTCGTACAGGAAACATGCTTTAAGGCAATATTTCAGACACTGACAAGGAAAGCAAAATCATCACTTACCAAAACAGGAAGCAGAACACCAGTGATGACACAAAACATGAAACATGCTTGCAGAGTTGGCCACAGGAACCCATGTGTGGATCTCTGCATATCTCATTTCACTATTTCCTACCAGCTGTTGAAAATCTACATCTATACTCTGCAATTCACAAACATTGTGGGTGGCAGAGGGTGCTAAGCACCAATCTTAATTCCGCGCATTCCAATCCCGAATAGTGCGAGGAAAGAAGGAATACATAAAAGAATCAATATGGCATCTTATTTCTCAAATCTTATCTCTCCGGTCATTGTGACCCAAATAGGTTGGTGGAAGAAGTGTCTCACTGCACTCGTAGGTCATAGAGTTTCGCATATTCTCCAATACATTCAAATGCAAATGACGTCTGTATTCGAAACGATCCCAGCACAATCTATGTATCAATTCTGTGATGCTTTTATAAGGGCTGTAGCAACCAGTCATGAATTGAGCGGCTCTGCTCTGTACCCTCTACACCGAGTCAATCAGGCCCTTGCGATATGGATCCCAAACTCCACATCAGTTCACACAGATGCAGACGCACTAGTGTTTTATATGCTGTTTCCTTTGTATGAGCATTACAATTCCTCAGAATATGACCTATGAATCGTAATTTAGAATTAGCTTTGTCTACGACTGAAGTTATGTGCAAGTCCCATTTCATGTTGCTTTGTATTATTACCCCCAGAAACTTCAGGGAATCAACCGTGTCAACAACTGAATTGTTTACTTTGTAGTTATGAGCAAACTGATTGTTTTTGCTACTTATTCGTATTGCCTTGCACTTTTTGCAATTAAGTGTAAGCTGCCATTTACGGCACCATTTGGAAATAGCATCCAAATCGCACTGAATTTATAATCAACCGTCGGAGCACCTTATTTACCTATAGATAACTGCATCGTCGGCAAACAATCACAACCAGCATTTAACGTTGTCACTAGATCGTTTATAAAAATTAAGAAAAGAAGTGGTCCTATTACACTTCCTTGAGGAACGCCCGAAGTAACATCTAGCTTAGAAGAGGCTTCCCCGTCAACAACGACATACTGTGACCAACAATTTAGAAAATCGCGTATCCATTCGCAAATCTGATCAGGTATATTGTATGCTCGAATCTTCGCTAAAAGTGGGTTGTGTGGTACAGAGTCAAACGCTTTCTGAAAATCCAAGAATATTGCATCAACTTGTTCTGAAATCAGTGTTGACACGGTGTAAGTAACTCGTTCTCATGTAGAAACTTCATAATGTTAGAGCATATGACATGCTCCAAAATGCTACTGCATTCAGTTGTGAGAGATATGGGTCAATAATTCCTAGGATCACTCCGATCTCCTTTCTTGAAAACAGGAATTACTTTGGCTATTTTCCAGTCAGTAGGTACTTTTTTTCTCTTCTAAAGATTTACGGAATATATCTGACAGAAATGGTTAAATTTCCTCTGCGTATTCTGAAAATACTCTTTATACCGGTATGCCATCGGGACCTGGTGCTTTACCCCACTTCATTAGCTTTAATTGCTTTTACCTATGCTATCAATTTCTACTGGATCCATCTCCAATTCTATACTATGTTCGCTCTCATCTGGCGTGTCAAGGTCATGTACCCCGCGCCTCAGCTCACCACTCCCTCCAGATGCCTTCCCCTCCGAGCAGACCGCTGCCTACACGCATTGTCGTTTGTTGCAGTATTGTACTGTTTATTCAGATACACTGTTATAAAATGCTGTAAGTGAAATGGCGTCAGATAGTTTTTACATTAGGCGACAATCAAAAACAATTATTTTTTATGTGTATAATTTTTTTAAGACATTAGAAAACTCTGAAGTTAATATAGTTTTTAGGGAATCACAAAAAAATGACAGCAGAGGCGTGGGGCGTATCATTACGATCAGTGCAGCGTGTATGTACCAAAGCCCAGCTGACTGTTCCAGAGTGTTCCAGAGCCATCCTTTTCTTCTCCAAAGAAAAACATTCACTGAGAAAAACTGGTCACAGACGGAGATGGATGACTTCCAGAAAGATGTCATTCGACGTTCCATTCTAGAATTTTATCACCTTGGTGAATACCCTACCTTACAAAAATTGAGGGAGGTACTGAAAGAGAAAATTAACTGCACTGGAGGTGTATAAGTTATTCATATACAGAAAATGTAATGACAGTAGACGTTTTCTGATGGAAAAGACAGACATTGTTGCAGCAAGGGCCTGATTTTTAAGAAAAATGCACGATTTAAGGAAGGTGCATCCTCGTCGATCTGTCATCTACCTTGATGAGACATGGGTAAATCAAAATCACGCAAGGAAGTTTATTTGGCAACACTAAATGCACTGGTGGTCTCGTCAACGATTTCTGTGAACAGAAACTATCGCTTCGAGTAAATATCACTTACATTTCAAAATTTAAACGACGTGTTTAGAGAATTAACTTCCACTGGGAAAGACATCTAAAAATTGGATTTAATCGTCGAAATGTCTTGTGCAACTTTTAAAACTAAAAATAATTATTGGAACAGTAAGTTTTATTCATTGATATGTAAATATTTTTTATATTTATTAACTTATGAAATTGTAGTTGGTAAACATGAAATTTCTATGACATACGATACACTCATTTTCGTCACGAAAAATAGTTTAAATGTTCGATTATACTGAAGAAATCGTCAAATTAGATGCAACATATTGTACCACATACGTTGTGATGACGTTTTGCACATGCGCGGCCCCTGTAGGGGCTGGGGCAGTGGAGTGATAGAGCAGAGTGGCCTTGGCCCGCCTTACCTGTCTGAACATAGTATACACGATGTAGTAAACTGGGAATGTTTCCCACGTTTTCGCGCGTGAATGAATTTTTAAATTCGATGTTAAATATGTTAGCCTTGTCGCGGCTGTCGTCTACTTCCCAACCGTCTTGTATTAGAACAGGTTTATTGTTGTCACTACAACTAACTTTGTTACATACGACAAATATTTCTAAGGGTTTTCAGTGAGGCTCTTGGAGAGGGAAGTGCAACAAAAATCATTAAAGATCTCATGCATTGCATTCTTAACTTGTCCCCTTATCTCATCTAACTTATCTAAATCAGTCTGCTGCATCATCCTTCTTGATCGTGCCTGTATCTTCCTTTGCTTTTTGAGTAACCGTTTAATGTCGCGTGTATACCATGGTAGATCATTCACTTCCTTGATTGTCCATTTCAGTATATGCAAGTCCATACCTTCCCTGACTATATGTATGAATCGAAACCACATCTCCAACGGCACCTCATGCTACTGTGAAGGTATGGTAATTATGCCTCAAAAACATTCTAAAACACTCCTTTGAAGCCATTTCGAATCTGTAAATGATCCTTTCTTTTTTCTTTTTGCACGTGGTTGTTAATTTTACTGTAGCAATTACAGCTTTGTGATCACTTATTCCCATGGTAGTAGAAATGTCCGTGTATAATTCAGGCCTATTTATAATGAGAATATCTAAACTATTTTCGTTACCATTGAGGCATCACGTTGGTTCAGTTACGACCTGCTCAAGACTGTGATCTGAGAAAAGGTCTAGAATGATTTCACAAGCTGCTTTACCCCTGCCACCAGTAACATGAACGTAATTAGCCCAGTCAATATATGGCAATTTGAAGTCTCCACCTAGCATTATTGTGTGGTCCGGAAATTGAAGAGCAATATTATTTACATTATTCCTTAAGGCCTTGGCAATAGTTACGCCTGTATCTGGTGGACAATAGGAGCTGATCACAAGTTTTGTCCTAGCTACCTTGAGCTTAATTCATAAGATTTCACTGACAGTATCGACAACTATTTCATTACCTGAGAGGTTCTTATTAACAGCTATCCTTACAGAAAACGTTCATGCTGCTATTAAAGACTTCCGCAGAACTCGTATCTGGTTTTAACCAACTTTCTGTGCCTATCACGATATCAGCATCTGTACTACTAGCACTTTTAATGTTTGAGATTCTTTTAAGCTACCCCTAATACGCGGAGTTAAATTTATTTGGGCTGTCGGTAAGTGAATTTCTTGTTCAGCCTAAAAAAAACCAAAGCACTCCACACGGTTCCTGCCATCCTTGTAGCCAATTCACATGTAGTGCACACCTGATCTATCCAAGGGATCCCTTCATGACTCAATCCCAGGGCGAGGATCGAGGAATCCACAGCCATGGACTATCACAGAAATGCCGTAGTCTCTGGTTCAGCCCCTCAACACGGCTCTGAACCAGAGGTCCACAGTCAGTTCTATTGACAATGCTGCAGACAGTTAGGGAGCGTGCATAAACCACGTAGCTCCATTTTGGTCTCCTGTGAACCCCCTCCCCCCCACGTAGCCCGACGTGGCTTTTGCCTCTACCCCCCCCCCCTCCCCCACGTAGCACGTAGCTTTTTTCCCTTTTGATTCCAGAAGACATTTTGTGCTGTTTTCTCTTGTCAGACTATTGTAATTAGATAATTAACTGTGGGAAATAAGTATTCACATGCTATTGTGGGTTCTGTTCCTCATTTTAACTGTGAAAAATGTTATGAAAGGAAAGCTACGTGGCCTGGCTCGGAACCCCCCTCCCCCCACCCCCCACGTAGCTCAACGTAGCCTTCCAGCAAACCCCTCCCCCCCCCCCCCCCGGACTGAGCCACGTAGTTTGTGCACGGTCCCTTAGCTCAGCTGAAACCTAGCGGCCAGTGGCAGACAGTTACCCTCTAACCCTAGGCGGCAAGCATCATTGGTGCCGACATGAGCAACAATCTGCAGCTGGCTATACTTTGTCCATTCAACGGCATCCGGGATAGCCTGTTCCACATCTCGGATCAGACCCCCCGGAATACACAATGAATGGATACCACGTTTCATCCCCGACCTATTCGCAATTTCCCTAAGGGGCTCGATAAACCGCCTAACGTTAGAGCTGCCGACCACTAGAATCCCCTTCTGTAGTTGACCTGACCTAGCGGGCTGGTAACTCGCAGGATGACAATTGCAGGACTGAATCAGTTCCAGTTAATACGTTAAACTGGTTGGACAGTGGTACAAGCTCACCTTCCTGGGAATCAGGTTTGTACGACTTGCCCCGCATGCGTCATTGACGTCCAGAAACCACAAAATTTTTAATTTCAACCTTATATTTCTATGAAAATACTTTATATTAAATACAAACTTTTTTCAGACTTTTGTTGGAACTCTCGGTGCTATTTACATTACCCGAATCAATTTATATGTATCAAAATACTGATTAACATAACGGGCAATTGGAAAAAAAGGGAATAAAAGTATCATTTATCAAGAAAATCCTAATTTTGAAAAGCATTGAAATGTAATACTAATTACTCACATTGGTGCACTGACAAATCATTACTTGAAAACTTTGCCCTTTGCCTGATTTGTGCGATATTAAAAAATAAACACAATAATTGGCTGATCTAATGGTACAAAAGCTGAATCATTGGGTTGAATGTTACAGTGTATATTGGTATGATCAGAATATTTGGTGATAATCATTATGGTACAATTTAGTACTATCAGGTAAGAAAAGGTTAATCTTTCACATGATCAAGAAGTAAGACAACATACTGTTTGTGGATATACTTGCACTTTGTGTCTTTGCATCTCTCCAGCCTGCACCTTCATTGAGTTTACTTTGACAATGCATATTTGAAATTTATATTTTCTTTCTTTTCAAATGTAATATGAAAGGGAAACTGGTAATGAATGTTTTCCTTCCTACCAAATCCACTCCATACCCTGCTCTTTATATAATTGATGAAGGTCTATCTGCTTCTTCCTAAATCCTGTGTTTATGTGAATTATGATTTCATGCCATCCTTTTTTACTAGGGTAGATGGTTTCTTCCTCTACCGTTATTTACAGTAAATGTAACATATTTTTCATGAGAGTTCAACACTTGCAGGATTATGGTGGATGAGCCTCTTAACAGATCTCAAGTAAATATGCAAGAATACTCTCCCAACAATTTCGCCATTCCTTCAAGCTCAAGGTAAGTGACTTTGTGCTTGCTTGGTTACTATGCTTTAAATTTTTATAAATTAAAATTTGTTTGCTTGACAGGGAAAAAAGTTTTTGTGATTTAATTTTTTCAATCGAGTTAAAAAAAAAAATATTTAAAATAAAAATGGACATTTCAAAAATATTTATTTTATCTGTGAACAATATGGAAAATATATCATTAGCAGTTTCTTTGAATATTAAGTTTTATCCACAGGACCACATTTCTCTACAAATAGCATTTATTGCTTTAGGTGCCCATGTTTCCGCATGTTGTAGGATATAGGTGGTTCATAAATTTTGCATAATGTAATATATGAAAGATGTAAAACAATACATGCAGGATTTTAGGCTAATGGCTTGAGTCCCAATCAGTAACTTCATCTCAGTTGTCTTAACTACTGCCTGGTTAAAACAACCAATATTATTAAAAAACAGAGTCTCTAAAGCAAATGGCTAATTAATGCTCTGACAGGCATTTGGTATAGAGGTTTTTTTTTTTTTTTTAATCTTATTCGAACAATTCTTTTTTTACTATCTAAAAAGTTTCTATTGAACTCAAACTAGTTGACAATTTTTGCTGAATTTCACACCAATGTAATTTTTGTTTTATTTCAGAATTTTCAGGCAGCATTTTCTACTACTGCTGTTGCTCCTTCTGCTACTTGCAGTAGCTCAATATCATCTGAGGTTCCTTTTTTCAACCAGCAGTCTTTGCATACTGAAGACTTCAATAAACAGAGACCATCTGTTCAATCCCAAATAGTTGTCAGAATAACTCCTTCACCAGTGATTTATCAGGAGAGAGATGAGAACAAGGCAACACCACCTCCACTACCGGATTCAACAACATCTCCGATAATTCCAGATGGTCCTGCAGAAGTTTTCAGTCCATCAGCAGCTCCAACATTGACTTCTTGTGCATCAACTGGCAACCAGTTCTACATTCCTCAACAACAAATCACTAACATGAGATCTGATCATCTTTATCCTGTGTACATGAATCCATGTTCACAGTCTGTTGATGTAGTTCCACAGTGTGACTCTAGTAACAATGGAAGCCCTGTTGCATCAGGAGAGCCTGGTGGTATTACAGTTAATGGTTCATTCCACCCTATAAACGCAATGGCACAGAAGTCATTTTTAGCTGATGGTAGTGATTTACCATTGACTGGTTTGTATATTTTAACTTGAAAAAAATTCTTGTTGACTTTAAATGAGAACTATATTTCTTTAATAATTTTATTTCTATTTTTCCTACAGATATCCAAACACTCAGATTTTATTACAATCTTGGATGTGACGTAAGTATTGAAAATTTGTTATTACCCTAAGTAAAAAGTAGTTGATTTATTATTATGAATGAGGTTGAAAATTTCTCAGCCTCAACTAAAAGTACTGAGAATAGTATCCTTCCCTCCCACTCCCCTACCCCACCCCTTCAGCTATTATACATTTCTCCAAAAATACATGTGACATTGCAATTGAATAGCTTTTATTGTGCAGTCATAGAATAATTTGTAAAAATAGGATTAGCAGAAAACAAATTCACTGCTAGTTTACAATTGGACCTTTTCTTCATTTTCAATGATTAAACACACATGGAATCCTGAATTTAAATGTGGTTGTACCAGCTATCATAAATTTTAACGATATCCAGGAAGTGCAGCAATAATTTAAATGGATAAACAAATACAAAATATTTTATTAAATGTCCAGCATCCTAATCTGTAGGATATATTTTAAATCAAGAACTGCTTTTGAGAGTTACACAAAAGATTGTTGTCATGCCTGCTAACAGCAGATCAAACTCGATAAAAAACCTCTGAAGAATGAAATACTTTTCTTGTGTTCATTTATGATCAGATGAGAATCAGTTAATGATTAAATATTTTTTGCTATGTCTTGAGGTGATAGTAACAGTGAAAGCTTTTACAGTGAGGATAATTGTTTTGGAACGTTGTTAGAATAAATGAGTTAATTATTTTTTGTGAGGTAAATTTTTTCCACTGTTTATTCTGGTGACAGTGTCAAAATAAGACATATCTAAGTCTTTATTTTATTTGAACTCTTGAAAGTTTTGATTGTAGATGACTTGTAAGAAGAAGTTCCTGGTTTTAAATCCATCCTAAGAGATTTTGTTTCAAAACCCATTTTACACTGCAAAAAAATTTTCTTCTTTTAATTTGATAACCAAGGTGACAGAAAATACATTTGAGATATGGAAGGTGACCATGTTATTCACGATCACTAAAATGGTAAGAGATTTATTCTTGAACTGTTTACAAATTAAGAAATTAGAGTATCTGGAAACTGCATACATATATAGTAACTAACATGGACAGCTAACACTGAAAATTGAATGTATTAATAGGTTGTTAAATAACTAACTGGTAATCATTAGTTGATTATAATATTTGTTTGTTAACAATTATATGTACTCTTCCACATCTCTGAGTTCTCGCATGGGATGAAAGCGAACATGTCTAATCTGTTACAGGCAATAAAAGTTGTATAAAGTAATGGCTGCATATTTTTTTTTATGTGGCTCCACATCTAGGTGTCTGGTGGTAAAAATACACCCCTATTACCACTAAGGTAACATGGCATATAAATAGATAAGTGATACTAACTTCAAATACCACTTTTATGTTAGTATGAACTTAGCATTACATTTTTCTAATTACATCTGGTTAGAACTGTGTGGAAAATTGTCCTGAAAAATAATTTTAGTGGAACCATGTTAAATCTATCACCTTCAAGATGAATGAAATGGATGTTTTTAACATGGCTTCGTCAAATTATTGGTTAAATATTTAAATGCTTCATATATTCAGGAAACTGTAATTCTGAATTAATTTTATTGTACATAAGAAAAAAAAAATGAAACTCTATTAAAGTTGTTTACTGTGAACTAGATGGAATATATCCATTAATTTCACACTTAAGTTATTTTTCAGATTTTGTTGTTTTTTTAAAAAAATGCAAACAATTAAAAAAAAAAAATCAGTTTTTGCTGCGTATTTGTCTATATACCTGATCCACCATTTATATTTCGGAGGTTTTGGCCTGAAATCTGCCATAAACTTGCATAATATGTGCATTTTGAAGGCTTTTGGCACTCTCGAGTTTTACATTGCCTACGTTTTAGTGCTTCTCAATTTTTTCTCCCTAAATGTAACACTTTAACATCAAAACCATTTTTCAGGCACCAAACAACTTCTTTACCACCCTACGAGTAAAAATCCCTCAATTTTGTTTTACTATTGCACAAACTCATTTATTACCACCATTTACTAAATTCAGCTTCGCTGTTGCTCAGCATTTACATTTTACGCTTTGTTCATCTTTATTGACTCATATTACCTTATCTCCAATATTTGTACCTCATTCTAAACACTTTCAAGCAAAAGAAATATCCACTGGGAGGAAACCAGGACTTCAGACATCATCCCTGTCACTTCTAATTTACCATCCACCTCACTGATTCACTTTCTGATGGTAACCCAGCAGTAACAAATATAGTAATTGCAGGTGAATGTTGCTCAAATAGAAATGTTTGCCTAAATACCATTTAAAACTTTTATGCATTCCAGAATGTACATTAAACTTCATACTAAACAAGAATAAAATTCTTGCACATTAAAACAGGCCTGAAATTTAATGACTGATTTAACATATTCTAAACAAGACAAGTGCAACAAGCCCTTGCATGGGGTTTAGGCAAATGCAGCTTGCCAAACTGTGGTGACTGGAACTAAGAATCTGTTATGTCTTCAGGCAATCACTTGTACTAACCCCAAGACATAAAGATATGTTCAACTTAAAACACTGTCGACTTCCAGATTGATTTGAAACTGATGTGTTTAGAAAAGTTCGGTTGTAAAGGTATCGGACTACTATCTGAAAATAAATATGACTGCACATTGAACCATTCAAACACACCATAATCAGCTTCCAATGAAACCCCAAAATGTAGAAAAGTTAATGAACTCATTGTAAGCTAAGTATCAGATTCACTGGTGTCAAGGTTGGGCAACCCCATAAACAGTCAGTGCTACATGGCGATATGCCCGTATTCTCTCACGTCTGCCGAAGCAATTGAGGGTGAAGATGGCAGCTGCTAGATCTTATATAGAACTTTTGAAATATTACACAACATATTGGGGTTGTGTGCAAAACTCAACCTTATTTTATTTCCAATTGTTCTGAAAAAATTTTCCTGTGGTAGAGCATCTTTTAATTGTCAATTTGAGTTCTTACCGTTTTCCCCAAAGTATCACGGTTTCTGAGGAAACAATTCCTAAAGTGTGAAATTCTTGTATTTATCATTTCTTCTAAAATTTTCAAGTCTGTGAGCTTATTATACTCTCAAATAATTTCATCTGAAATTCCCCAACTTTTGGTATATGGTACTGCCCGATTCTTCTAGTATTTCGTAGTGAAAACAACTTAAATTATGCTGTGCAATCAGTCAATCTTGGACATTAAATATAATTCAAACTACTGGACCCATTAAGTTAAGTCTTGTTTTAAACTTCTACAAATTGAATTCACTAACAGGTATTGTTGTTTTTAAGGCATTTACCGATCTCTTTAAGTGGCCTCATTTTTGTATGATGCAACCATTCGATCAGTATTAATTCTCTGTTCTCAATCTCATGATGTCAAAGACACGCTTTGCCATCATCTTTCTGTTTTTTCTTCTTTTTGGTTTTATATGCCTAAATGTTATTCTCAGATAACAGATAAGTACTTTTATCTTCTTTAGAAAAAATTTTACCTTCAAAATGGTAAGGTTAAACATTTTCTAAAGTACGTGGATTTAGCAGTGATGTCTTAGATCCAATTTTATTTTATTTTTCCCTTCCCAAAAATCATCCTTCCAGTTTAACTACCGACTCTATTCTCCTATATGATGTGAAAATCTTCTTTTTTTTTTCCTTCTGAATCTAATAAGGTATAAATTGTTATTGTATTGTAGCCCAGAAATTACAGCTTCTTCAGCGCCATCTCTTCTGACTTTGTTTAAAAGTTGTGAAATCGGTTCTAACAATTTTCCTGAATTTTGTAGACCCTAAGTGTTACATATTATTGTGTTTGTAATTTAATTTTGCACGTCTGTAAATTAAGGGCACAAAATCTATTTACAAATAAGAAAAACTATGTTATAGCATGTGTTGACTTCTACTTTCGATCAAACTTTGCTTTCTAATGTGCCTTTTATCTCTGGAACTGCTAGAAAACTACTTAAAAAGTGTTTTTCTATTAATTTCCTATATGCTCACAGCTCTTTGGCCTAATTTTGATGATGTGTTAGCAAAATTAAAGTTATATGACGTGCAACGTTTTTCCTTTACGAGTTCTTATACCATAAATGTAATTTATAAATATATTTTTCCCCGAATATGTTGACATCTTTTTTTTTGTTGTCATAGCTGACTAAAAAATTGTGATCTGAAAGTTCATACTCCTGACCACAGATGTTGACACTTGGAAAATAGAAAAACATTAAATTTCATGAAAATTCAGTGGTCTCAACAGTTTAGAAATAAATTTCCTGATCTTCTGTAAAATTTTCATTGAATCGTACAAAAATATAAATAATCTATAGGTGGGGTCAAAAACATTTTGGTCTGTCCTTGTATCTGCTCGAGTATCACACGCAGATAGGTTCGATAATGAGTATCGAATCTATCCCAGCATACTGGTGCTACTTAGTCTTTACAGATGTTGAATATGTGCCGTGGTATTCTGCAGAACTGTATTCCATAAACTACTTCAACCGCCAATGACAGCAGAGGCAGCTGTCAGAACAACATGCATTAATGAAATTATCTGACTCAACACACATAGCTCAGGCAGTAGAGCACCTGACTGCGTCCCAGACGACCAGTGTTCAATTCTCAATGAAGCCAAGGATTTTTATCAAAGCTGAACATCCACAACAGGCCCCCAGGCCCATTCAGTCTGCAGTCTGAGAACCATGGAGGAAATTCTGCAGGAAAAAGATTGGCTGGAGCATGGTACCAACCTCGTCACCTCGATGCCAAAGGTTAGTCAGGAGTGTGGAGCACTACCTTTGTGAATCCTGCGGGGAAACCTCTACAGTGCTGTAAAAACCCCATAGGGGGAAGAATCTGGCTCAATAACTCTGTCTATTAATTGATGCATCTTCTAATTGGCGTTTTAGTGGTAATAGTTTTGAAGAATCATGTCAATCACTGCGACCATCTTTGCCATTTAAACAGTCATTGGTTGTTAAGATTTAAAACATTCCATTCAGTTTGTCATTTTTAGTGGAGGGAATCGGGTTGTGGAGGACAAAGAATACTGAATACATATGAACTTTTAAATATCTGTTCCCAGTGGTTCCATCAAACCTTTCTTCAACAATCTATCAATGTGGATAATTACTTACTGGGTGGAACTTCACCACTGTCAGCTTCAGACCAAAATGAAGTGAACAGCACAGTTACTTGCAATTGGAAACAGTGTTCTTCAGGTAACTGCTGCAATTATTTGAATATAATATTTTTATTCCATTTTACACCCTTTTATTTCAGTTAATTTCTAAAAAGAATTGAGAATGTCATAGCAAATGAGAAATGTAGCATGTGACAAGTCAGTTCATGTTGCGAACTTGGACACAATGTATGAATGCTTCTTGTAACAGTATTCCTGTATTGGCCTGGAATGTTGCCATTTGCTGTGACATATCATCAATATATTAGTTAGTTGATGACTGTGTAAAATGTATATCTAGTGGGCAGAGATGCTGCTTTATTTTTCAGTTTATAACCTATTTTTAGTTGCACATGTAATTAGTAAAAACTAATTTTGTAATGGAAATAAGATGTGCAACTTCTTTTAAACTTATTTTCCTGTTTACATAAACAAAATCCACTTGCTAATTGTCAGTAAATTGATTTGATGTATTTTGTACCTTTATGATAGGTTAGATAAAGAGCATTTTTTCAATAATTCCATTGATTCATTTCCAGTTACCTAAATTTTATGTCAAAATGCTCTTGAAGTTGTCAGCATTGATCTTGACACTTGGTGTGACTACTTATCAGTACCAAGTCATCAATTTTTCATAACTATAATTTGCAGATTATAATATGTTATAAAGATGTGTGGATATTTGTGTTTCTGGGGTGTTAAAATGTTTCCTAAAATTCTGGAATGGGAAATCATTAGGAGTACCAACTCGAGTATTTAGAAAAACTTAAATTACATAAAGAAAGGAAAGAGAGATAAGAAAATAACAAGTCTAATCGACTAGTTCTAGATATGATAACTACACCACTCAAGAAGATGAACTGCAATAACAGCAGTTCCTACAGCTCTCTTATTTTAAGCCAGTTTCAAAATTATTGGGATATGATAGTAATGGCCAAGTCAATTTACCATTGCAGTCTTTTACCCCTGCCTTAAAATGCCAAGATAGATATGTAAATATTAAACATGACAAGAAATAAAAGGCACTGATACAAATAAGGAAAGATGGAGGAACCATCATTGCCCACTGCAGGTGATGGCAGGACATAGAACAACCTTGAGATTTTCTGACATAAACCCTTCATCGGCATTACAAAGCTAAAAATGGGTTTTATGTCTACTAACAATTCATTGCTTGATGACAGATGACTGTGTAGAAGGTACAGGTGAGGGTTTTTAAACTAGGGACAACTAATTGAGAGAAAGGAAATACAGAGAGTAAAAACATGCAATAGAATGTATATAAAAACTGTGTTAAAAAAACTATTTAAAACATAAATGCCAACCATTGTAGGCAGTGGTTCCTTTAGGGGCAGAGATAATAAAAATGGAGAAAGAAGTTTGAATAGGATAGAGCACGACAAAATGTAATGAAAGACATAAGAAGGCTATCTCAGATTGAGACCTTGGAGTGTATGGTGGAGGAAGGATGTTCTGGCTGTCCCATATGTACATGTAGGCCACTTCCCTCTAACCAAGTTTGGAGGAACTGCCACAAAACAGGATTTTGTTAGTATGAATTTTGACACAAGAAGTTAAGTTGTTGTTTTTGTGTGTGGGGACATGGGCTGCAAAAGAATGCTCATGATTTTGGGTAACTACTGTTGTCTTTCATCTTAATGTGTAAAGCTCTATCAGTTATCAATTGGAATGAATGGTTGAAGTAAAGTGGCTTTCATTCAAAATTCTGACCATCCTATTGTAGCACATGCATATGTACACAATACCAACAATTGAAGTGCTTGTTTCACAGTATTTTATCCCACCTGTTAGCAGCAGTTTCTCTGAAAATGGGCTGTTAGAACTGGTATAGCACTACATTCCAGGCTTCAATCTACGAGGGTGAGTCAAATGAAAACCTTAAATATTTTTTTAAATATTATTTATGGTGCAGAAGTGGTACAAAGCTGTATCACTTTTCAACATAATCTTCCCCACGCTCAATGCAAGTCCTCCAGCGCTTAAAAAATTCCTTTAGAAAAAAATTCTTTTGGTAGTCCGCACAACCTCTTGTGCACCGCGTGGCGTACCTCTTCATCAGAATGGAACTTCTTTCCTCCCAATGCTTCTTTGGGTGGTTCAAACATATGGAAATC
Organism: Vandiemenella viatica; assembly: GCA_031002005.1. Taxonomy (NCBI): domain Eukaryota; kingdom Metazoa; phylum Arthropoda; class Insecta; order Orthoptera; family Morabidae; genus Vandiemenella; species Vandiemenella viatica. Next base: position 326,690,140 of record CM061921.1, on the reverse strand, counting down.
GCTTGGGGCAAGGTCTGGTGGATGAGGAAGACACTCCAAATGCAGGTCTGTGATTGTTGCAACTGTTTTACGGGCAGTGTGGGGCCTTGCATTGTCATGTTGCAAAAGACACCTGATGCAGTAATCCACGTCGCTTTGATTGCAGGCCAAAGATGATTTTTTAGGAGATCTGTGTATGATTCACTGGTGACGGTGGTCCCTCTAGGCATGTAATGCTCCAAAATGACGACTTTTTCGTCCCAAAAGAAAGTCTGCATAACCTTCCCTGCTGATGGTTCTGTTCGAAACTTCTTTGGTGATGAGGAATGGCGCCATTCCTTGCTCGCTCTCTTCGTTTCCGGTTGGTGGAAGTGAACTCAGGTTTCGTCCCCACTAACGATTTTTGCAAGGAAGTCACCTCCTTCTCGTTCAAAGCACCGAAGAAGTTCTTCACAAGCATCAACACGTCGTTCTCTCATTTCAGGAGTCAGGTGCCATGGCACCCATCTTGCAGACACTTTGTGAAACTGGAGCACATCATGCACAATATGGTGTGCTGAACCATGACTAATCTTTAAACATGCTGCAATGTCATTCAGTGTCACTCGGCGGATTTCCATCACTATGGCTTAAACTGCTGCAATGTTCTGTGGAGTCACAACTCGTTGTGCCTGACCTGGACGAGGAGCATCTTCCACTGAAGTCACACCATCTGCGAACTTCCTACTCCATTCGTAGACTTGCTGCTGTGACAAACATGCATCACCGTACTAAACCTTCATTCTTCGATGAATTTCAATAGGTTTCACACCTTCACTACTCAAAAACCGAATAACAAAACGCTGTTCTTTCATTTGACTCACCCTTGTAAGTTGTCTGCTGCTCATTTCTTCCTTTCTATCTTTGCTCCTCCCCTTTTTTTGTTCAGCTTGTTTCCTCTACCGCTTTCATTCCTCCCTACAAAAATTACCACTTACTATAATTGTTTGTGTCAATTTAATCATATATTTATTCAGGGCCGCATTTAGGCTCTGTGGGCCCCTAGGCTATACATGTGGTGCGGGCCCCCTGTCGGCAGTGGCTGGATTCTTAAATTTCGAAATTCGGCCTAAAAAATTTATGGGTGACTTTTTTTTTAGCTCTACTACCTGTCCAGGCGAGGGTTGTGGGTGGTGAGGGGCCCCTCTTTGTGGTGCGGGCCCCTAGGCTACAACCTATGTAGCCTATGCTTAAATGCAGCCCTGTATTTATTCTATTAATTAATACATCCCAGTGTGGCTGCGCACTTTAAAGGGCCAACTCGCTGGTTTGCAGGGGCGGATCCAGGACTTTGGGTTTGGGGGGGGGGGGGTGTGCACGCACCCGCGCTTGTGTTCAGTGGATTTTGGTTGGGGCGCGCTTGTCTTCAGTGGATTTTGGTTGGGGCACGCTTGGCTTCAGTGGATTTTGGCTTTGAGGGGGGGGGGGGGGGCGAGCGAGCTTTAGTTGGGCAAAAGTTGCTATTTATAGTCTCCTCAGGCCTCAAATCCGTAGAGCTAAAAAAAGTCTCAAAAATTACAATGTCGGGGATGGATCTACATACTTTTTGGGGGGGGCTTGAGCCCCCTAGCCGCCCCCTCCCCCGGATCTGCCACTGCTGGTTTGGGTAGTAAAAACGGGCTCCGGTTTAAATTGTTGGCCTAGCATGCGAGCCATCGTGATAACTGTCTTTTATGTGGTTTCTTCTGGTAACCCAGGTGAATGTTGGGATGGTCCTCAATCTCTACCTCTAAACTATATATTTCACAAACAAAAATAAACTTGCCATATGTCTATGAAATGTGTAACTTTTGTTTTATATGACAACACTTAAGGCCCCCCCCCACATTAGAATAAGACCCCTGTTGTAAGTGGAAGATGCAGAGAATAGACTCTTTCATGAAGATGAGCTGAACTGTCAAAAAAAATGTACATTATATTTTATGGATTTTGATCTATTCTCTTATTTTTGACAGCATCTTTTTTCCAGATTGTTGGTTTTCAGTTTAAATTCCCCCCCCCCCCCCCCAAACCTTTTTTGCAGTCACATGAATCTAAGCAGATAGGTTGTTAATTGTTCTCGGGCTCTCATTCTGTACACTTCATGTCCTGCTAATGACTGACTCAAGCCTAAAATTTTAAAGTATTCCATGTACAGATTTATTCTTGCACTATCCTACTACAACAGTTTGGAAGTTTATATTTGGTACATTTCATTATGTTGAACACTCGCAAATGTGTTCACTTTAACCAGTGCTGAAATGTAGATGTTCTTGTAGGATGACATTTTTACTGTAGTAAAGAAATTAACATCGCCTTTCAATTGAGCACTGACCAACAATTGGCACCAGTTCTTTCTGGCTGTGAAAAATCATTGGGTTTCTTTCCCCCTTCTTAAGGAGAGAAATATATTTTGTCCTCATTAAACAAAGGTGTGGTGAACAATGAGATTTTCCATGTAGGTTATAGAGTTCAGAGTAAGTGGTGAAGAGGTATTCATACTGGTCAACAGTAACTATTTTAGTTTGCTGATACAATAATTCACACCTATCATGTATATGTAATATCCTGGGGAAAAAGTAACTTGCTGCATGTGGAAGAAAGAATAAGCTAGACAAGGTCCTCGGAGAGAAATTTTACCCATATTTGGAGTTCAGAGGCATAGGATGGTGTGAATGATTTAGAATGGGAATAAAATGGTATTAATATTACAAGGAACTAGACAGAGAGAGAGAGAGAGAGAGAGAGGGATGGATGGATTAGTTTTTTCAAGTGTTGGACCAAATATCTATTTTCTTACCGAATCCCGTAAATTGTATCTGTTTTAGCTCACAGAGGGAGTAAGTGACCACAAAACATTTGTGGTGGAGCTAAGAAGGTTCATAAAACCATTGGCCAAGAAAGAATGTGGTCACTGGTTTATATTTATTTACTTATTAATCTTGTTCCATAGATCTCTGCTAAGGAAGAACATCATGGATGTGAAACATCTCATGTAATTGTAATTGAGCAAAGATTCTGGGAGTTGGAGATATTCTAGGGAAAGGTTCAATATGTGGAAAGACACCAGTACACTGGAACGAAAGTGGGACAGTTCGTAGATATTATATGGATGGGGGAAGAAATGTTTATTCCAAAACAAAAAAATTAAAATGCAGAACCTGCATGTTGAGAAGTCTGAACAGTTTGGAAAAAGTGAAACATACTAAAATAGGAAACAGCATGGCAGTAGGGAACAGATGAAACACCTAAAGAATTAATTGCTAGCACCAAAGACAGAACTTGCGTGAATATTTATGAAGGATATTGTGTCTTTACAGTATTTTGGTATAAACCTTAATATCTCTCTCTCTCTCTCTCTCTCTCACACACACACACACACACACACACACACACACACACACACACACACCTCTTGGTACCTTTGCCACATGTCTCACCTTAAGCTTTATACTGAAATGTTGCTAAGTATGTTTGTGTGTTCATCACAGCCTTCCTGCCTTCATCTGTGGCGAGTCCTGGGTCCCCCCCCCTCCCTCTATTCTTCTTTATTTTCATTGCCCAACAATATTTTTGTCACCATTATGACAATCGTAAATTAATATGATAAATGAATTATGTTGGGAGTTGCTGGAAGGAGGTGGGTGAAGAGAGTAGTGGATGTATATAAGATTTTAATTACTTACGGTGCCATAGTAGTAGATATTGTGAGGAGGAGAAGTAGTAGTATTTGGGAGGGGAAAGATTGAGATGGTCACAAAATTATCATTTTATTTAAAGGTAAGGGAGTAAATTATTGAGAAGGTTTGAAAAAATAAATAAATAAATTCTTGAAATTCAAATGTAGGTGTGTAGGAATGTTAATGAGCTTTGTGCATGTTTTTAATAAATCAGATTTGGCAGGATGCTCTTTCGATCCCTGGTGTGAACATCACAGTTTAAGTTCTCCATGGTTTCCCAAAATATCTCCAGATGAATACTGGGATGGTTTCTGGAGGTCATAATGAAAGAGTGCAGGGAAAGTCCCACCAGGGCACAACGTTCAATCAGTAGTAGTAGTAGTAGTAGTAGTAGTAATATTATTATTAATTCAGAAGCCCTTGGTGTGGGATTGCAGAGGTTGAGTGATAGGCTGTCTGGTCATTTCCTCCTTGGTAACCATCATTTGAATGGGGATGTCAGATTCAAGGGAAAATTATTAGTGTCTTTGGTATTTAAAATGATGCATAGTGTGTCATGGTATAAATACTAATCTTGCAATATAAAGAAATATTTCTAAAGTTCAGCAGATTAACATCATTATGCTACATTTTTTATTAATATTATGCTACAATCACATTGTTTTTATTATTTTTTTTTTACATCTGATCCACCAGGTCAAGCACAGCGAACAACTGTTCAAAAATCCACAGATGAACAATCCAATGGCACCAGTACCGGAGAACCTCTTTGTGAAAGTACAACAGTAACTAATGAAGCACCTAATGGTTCAGCAATACGGAATCAAGCTTATATGCCAACTTATAACAACACATATCTTCCTTACTATAGTGTTGGCAGTGATACACCTGTCTTCACATTGCCTTTGTCATACTATCCCTATACAGCAAGTCCAAATTTGCCACTAATTGTTCAGCCAGACACTGACAACAGATCAGATGGGCAAACACAACCACCTAGTAGTTCCATGCAAGTTCCTGTAGAAAATAGTTGTTATCAAAGTTGTATGTATTACAATATGGGTACACCCCCATTTGTTGTTCATCCAGGTCCAGTGTATCAACATACTGGAATGTTGCCCCCAAATGCTAGCAAGTGGAACACAACAGTTCCACCTCAAATTTTCACCCATGTGTAAGACTATTATAATATGCAACAGTGTTTTACTAAAAGGATTTTGATCAGTGTTTATAATTGCTGTTGTACGAGAATGATCACTGTTAACTTTATGTAATATGTTAAATGTTTCACTTGCAACTTTTGTTGCTTACAGTAATAGTGTACCATAAATTAAATTTTTGAGTTTCTGTTTTGTTGATGTGTGAAAATTCTATTTGTATTAAGTGCACATTCTATAGTATAGTCTACAAATTGTGTATTTAAAGACTAACAATAAATTGTTTCATTAGTAACATACCAAAACGATTATACTGCTCATTTTCAGTATACTTATTTAAAGCATTTACAGAACACTTGACCTTCCAGGAACTGCCATACACCAATGTGATGAAAGGAAGGTCATGGAAATCTTTTTATTTTATTTTCCTCATTGATTTCCAAATTTCGGTGGAATTTTTTTGTGCATTTGTCATAAATTATCACTTACAAGTTTGCTTGTACTGTTCTTATTGCATATTCCCCAGCATTTCTTTCAAGCTAATAACCCTTATCTCCAATGCATAATTTTAATTGTATAGCTATATGTGACCCTTTATGTTGGAAGATTTTAATAACATTTTATAGAAGATAAATGAAACAAAGCAAAGACCTTCACAGTAATATTCATCAATGGTAATCACTGTTTATAATAATTTTAAGTAACTGATTTTCCCGACTATATCTTGAAACGTCAAAATTTTATGTACGTACTGATCAGATTCTTAGAAGTTGTATGGATGTTTTACGCAGTATTTCGAGATTAATAGATAAGCACTGAGGTCAACGTTGTCACAGTACTCCTGTATACAACCTGCAGTGAAGCATATTGGGTCGGACCTGCTCAGCTTGGATCAGTTTGCTTCTTTATTAATAGGTTTATGTTCTGGCCTCGCATTTGGGATGGCGACGGTTCGAATCCCCGTCCGGGCATCCAGATTTGGGTTTTCCATGGTTTCCGAAATCACTCCAGGTGAATGCTGGGATGCTTCCTTCAAAAGGCCATGGCCAAATTCCTTTCAATTCCTTTCCATCCTTGCCCCCCCATCCTCTCCCATCTCTAAAGCCCTCGCTGTTAAGAGACGTTAAACCAATTTTTTTTTTTTTTTTTTTATTTACTGGAATAATCTTTAATAAATTAACATAAATTTATAATTTCTAGTAAGAAAATCTTGGCTCCCTTAAAAATTTGCATATTTAATTGGATAGTCTCATTTGTTCAAGTTGGAATTTCATACCTGCCAACATTCGGTTTTCCAGTAAAATTTATGGAGTGTGTGCAACATAACAAATATTAAAAAAAGATTGCTCCTTGTGTGTGGATGAAAATTGATAATATTTATTCTTGGAGAAAAGTTTAGGTTGCTATGGAAATAAATAAAAGAGAGATTGTAGCTAACAGTAGACGCATAGATCAGTTGCTTGAAGTTATCATTGCCAAAATGAATTTTGCCTCTTCGGAGATTACCCAGTTTCAATGTAGTTCTTAGACGATTACAATAATATACAATAAACTAAAACTGCTTGAAACAAAGGGACTGAATTATTTAATAGTTATAATCAGTTCACAAATCATCAGTTAATAAGTCGAACCAAATCACAACGGTTACGCAACAAGTGCTGTATTTTATGGCTGTGCAGAAAACTAATTTAACAAATTTCCAAATGAAAATTTGATCGTGTAAATGATTGTAGGTGAGATCTTTCTATTTAACATGGTCATTGCAGTTTTTGTGCACAGTTGTGATGATTTTCTGATTTCAGTCATAGCTATCTGCTCTGTGTGTGTGTGTGTTGAAGTCTTTCATTTGACTGCATTGATAGTCTTGTATAGTTTGTGATGTTGGTGTAACTATGAATAACTCTAAGAAACAGTTTTACCAGACATTAGGGAATTTCCATACATGTTAAAAATCAAGAAAAGGAGAAAAATGTGCATTTTGTACAATGTATGGGTGTGATATTAACATAACAAGAAAGGATTTGGCCATTCATATAAAATGTGGCATACAAATTGTGAGTGTGATATCGAAGGAAAAGGCCCAGAAAATATACAATTTTTTTCCGCCAAGTCTGGAAATCCTTATTCGGATGTAATTATAGCAGTGTGTTCATTCACTGCCCTTTTGGCAGAGCACAATATTCCATTAAGAGCAGCTGATAATGTAGATCTGTTTGTCACAAGTTGTGAAAAGATAGGCACTGTTGTCGCAAGAAAAACACTTACATTTTAAAAGAAGTGATGGAAAATGCTGTATCTGTAGTTGTGAAGCTCCTTGAGAAAGGTCAGTTTTCAAATGGAAACAACAATAAGAATGGAAACTTATATCACATTGTTCCATTTTATGAAGGTATGCAGTAAAAAAAAAAAAAAAAAGAAGGCACTGTTCTATCCGTACTGGCATTGGAGGACGACTCAAAAGGTCATAACATAGGGAACCTCATGTTATTAAAGCCAAGAGTCTTGTCAATATTTTTTTATTATTATTTAGAGAAGGGTGCCTAAATAAGTATTCAGAAATTTCAAAACCTGCACAATAAAGAATCTAAGAAAATAATGAAACATGTGTGTACAAGGTGCTTGTCTTTAGGCAAATGTTTGGACAGTTTATTGGAGGAGAGGAATCTACTCTTTTTTTTAATCATTCACAATGCCGAAAGTAGTTAACAAATAGATCCAAGAAATAGCAGAAAAACTTGACTTTCTTTCCTAGTCTATTCCTAAAAGGATGGCTTATTCTTTCAAATGCAACACATCTATTCTGAAAGGCAAGAGTTAGAAGAGATACAAACAGCTTTTCTTCACAAATTGTAGTCTGACTCAAATAAGGCTTACAGTACTTATACCATTCTTTAATAAACTCAATACTGTCCTTCAGAGTGCTTCCCCACAAATTCATGTTTTTGTTAGAACTTTTGATGGACTTGCTGAAGCAGCTGTTCAGTAAATCTGTAAAACCAAAGATAATTAAAAGCTCTGCTTGATGTGCAATACCACCTAATTCAAAATCGGAAAGATGATAAATTAGTTACTGGCAAAGTTTGAACATTATTAAAAAAACTTAAAGGTCTGTTCTTTTTGTCAGTCAAAAATTACTTTTATACAACCTGTGGCCATACACAAGGTTCCTCTAATTGAAGATGCACAATTTTCTTCTCTCAATTTCTTCGTGGAATAGTTTGTCATCATGTGTAACGAGGAAAATGAAACAAGGGTATGATGCCGTAAATGCAATTCATACTCTGTTCATAGCTCTTCATGCAGATGACATATCTACAGATCTATTACAGATGTCGATACTACAAATGGGTACTGCTATCAAATATTTGTGGTGCTGATGGACTTCGTAAATAATGACCATTTCCAGAGTATGTCCATTCTCACCATAACAGCCCGCACTGAGTGTGAACATGTTTTCACTCCAATTAAGAATAGAACACAATTAGGTTCATCCCCCTCCAGTGAAATGCCAGTGTGTTTCCATTGTGAAGAGCACCATTTTTGGTCCTTGTTATGCAAATGTTTTAATTTTTAAGAAATGTTGAAATGATAGAATAAGATTTAATTTAAACATGCAGTTTAGAATATTAATTTCTGGACATGGTGATTTTTTTAGTGTTTAACGTCTCTTAACAGGATGGTCACTTCAAAGTTAAAGCTAATAGTTTGGTGGTCTATGCATATAAACGAATTTTTTAAAAGTTGGTGGGGATTTTGTGCCTGATAATAGCAGTAAGACTCGGAAGCCATCTTCATCTAAAATATCAGGTAAGGATGAAAATACAGATATGGCTCTAGGTCTGTTCTAAACAGGGTTGATATAATTTTCGTACTATAAATTTTAATTTCCACATCATCTGCTGTATAAATCCAGAAGGAGTCCAACTGGACATACTTGATATTAAATGATTTTCCTGTCACTTGGTTATTTTTGTCTCCTGGGAAATAATGTCAAATTTCAATGATTCATGGTTTCGGTAAAAATTTCAGGTGAACTCTGTTGGGAGCATAGAATTTTTTTTGTTAGAAATCAAAATGAATCAAATATGTTGGCCAACAGTTTCCCCTCTCCCACTAAACCTGAAACATACTATACTAGACTTTTAAAATTACTTACATAAATAGACAACCATAACCTGTGTCCATCTTTTGTGAACAACTACGTGAATTTATTCAGATTTTTATTAGTGCCCACTTTTATTAGCAGAAAAAGTTGAGACAGAATATGACAAGAAAAATAATATGAAAGATATTACAAAACAACTTAATACAAGGAAATAGCATATTAGCATTAGGAAAACAAAAGGGTGGCTTTGAAACTTGCATTCCTAGTAAGATTTATAAAACAAAAGGCAAGACTAAAAATTGGCAGAATTTTGTTATTTCTGCAATATTCTTATCTATGCTAATACAAGGCAAGTAATTTAAATCTCCACCAAGCATAAGGCTTGGAGATTCAGTTTAATTAAAAAATTATATGGTTTTTTATGGTTATAGTGCAAAACAGCAATTGATATAAAACTGACATGGTTAACCAGCATTAAATATAAACGGAGCACAATAACAGATAGTACAGAAATGAAATATGTATATACTGCTAATGCAGAGTCCCGTGTAAAATCTTAGAGAAATGTATATCAAACACTTAAAAGTAAAACACAAAAATAGTTTGTGCAATTGCCTGTTGAAGTTATTATATCTCTTTTTTTAAGTCTAGATATCACAGTATAATATTAACATTAAAAAATTTCAGCATCTTTGGCTTAATGAACCAAGGAACACAAAAGATATTAACATTTTTGTACAGTATATAGGAACCATGATCAAAACTAATAGAGGCACATAATTATCAAACTATCTTTGTTGACTGTTCAAGTCTTTGGTTTTATTTGAAATACATCACTGACACTACTGTTACCTTTGAGGCGAATGGACTATTAACAAACTGTGCCAAGTTAAGAAAAACCAAAAAGTATGAACTCCAATCTCCGACATTCAGTTGTAATCTATTTTTGGTACAAAATGTTTGCCTCCACTGACATTATTCTTTATACAAAATATTAAGACAGCTAAAAATTAAAAAAAGAACTCCCTAAGTTAACTTATCACTGGTTATAGAAGCAACTCTATTCTTCTTGACAGTTTTTTTAATCTTGGATAGCCTCCGGCGATGGGCCGCAACAACAGTGTTATGACATACAGGCCGTATCTCGTTACCAGCATAGCCAGGAAGCCCACCACTGTAGTGCCTTTCAAAGGAAAGCACAACATCACGGGTTTCCACAATGCTGGCCTTGCGGTGCTTGGTCAATTTGCAAGCTGCACCCATGGCTTCCTCAATGAACTCTTCTGCCAGAAGAAACAGCATCTCCTCTACATCTTCATCCAACTGCTCTAAAGTGTTTGTCTCGAACACCAGCGTAGGATTAAACATTTCTTCATCTCCAACAGTTACGTTGTCTTCCACATCAGAAGAAGATGAAACAGATGAATAATCCGAGGGAGGACTACTCTGTCCTGAGTTGTCTATCCTGTAAAGTGTCAAGACGTTACTGTATAGTGAGAAAAGAAAGAATCTCTATAATTATGATAAACAATATGCAATAATGAATGGATGATTTCCTGGTGCTTCAACTGTATAAAATGTTCTTGGGCCTCCCAACAGGAGAGTGCATTAATTGGATGCAAAATCTCTCAGACTGCATTTCTGACAAAGAATTTACTGGAAGATTAAGTAGGAGAGAGATGTTGAAACATTTGCGAGCTGCTAATTACTTTCAGCATGTTATGGATGACTACCCCCCTCCCTGGTCATCATGAACACAGCAAGCTGAACAGTTCTTACTTTTACTCACCAATTATTGGTATCGTGCCAGTAAATATGCACACGATACTAAGGATTCCTTATACAGACTTCAATAAATCAAAACACACGGTTTGATGAACACTGATGATCAATTTAATATTTTTCAAACTGAATTTCAACAAATCATTACTACTGATTACAAATTTCACCAAAATAAAATCTCGCGGAGCCCATGACCGAGCTTTCCCGTGCGAGCATGCGACAACTCGTCCACGCAGACAAAGACTGTATAATATCACGACTTAACAACCAAGATTCTATTGTTACCCAACTCACTATACAAACTACGATCTGTGGAACCCTTCATTACAATTATTGGTATTAATTATAATTAAAACACCATTAAACAGATACAGTTAGTATCAAATTAATTACTTATTAAGTAGAAACATATAAATAATATTTATGGTAGAAAAAAAAAGGTTAAACATAAATGTCACGCCTTCCCCCAATGAATTGGATGTTGTCAACACCCAAGTAATTATGCCTTGATATACCAACGTCTCATGCGGCAAAGTCGATACCCTTAAAATAATTTTAAAGTTAAGTCAAATTTCCTGCGAGCGCATTATCTTAATGTCCAACTCACAGTTTGACACAGTATGACCACAATTATTTTGGTAAATGACAACTGTTTTACTCAGCCACCACGTTATTCAGTCGTCATATGAACATATAACATTCACACTTTAACAGTGTCCAAATTCACGTCCCGCTATTTACACAAATACACAAAATAGACACACAAAAAAATAAAATAAAAATACAATAATCAAAACCAATAAATCTAATTCTGATCACTGTCTCCTTCAGTCAATTGTTAATTTAACATAGTTCAATGTTTCACACAATATCGATAAGTCACTATTACCTTTCATCATCTTTGTATAGCTTTAAGTCTTTTTATACCATCTGCAATACATTCTTGCATATTCCAATCAATGTTCATTACAGCTCATTTTCAGGTTTCATTCAGTAGGCATTTGCCTCCATCTCCTCTCTTCATCTTCTTACTTCTGATTACCCAGTTATTTTCACTACATTAATCATCCAATTATCTCTCGGTAATCTTTAAAACTAAGCTCGGTTTCATTGATTATTCTGCACACATTGTATAGGTGCTTACTTCACTGTTGACAATTCATGCCACAACCGTTGGCACAATCGATTCTTTCACGTAGACCTCTTTTTTTCTTAGCAAAATCCATTCTTCTCTTTCCTCACTCTGTCTGGATCGATTTTTCTCTTCCGTTTCCAATTTTGTAGGATTAGGATCCAGATTCTGTGTACGTTGCATTTGCTTGTGTTTCACGTTAGTCAATTTCGTTATGCGCCCCATGGCTTCAATTAATCTTTTATCGTCACTTATTTTCATATTTTTATGTTTTATTCTTCATCATACTCATTGCTTCCTTCGTAATTTATTCAACTTCACTATTTTCAAAGTCTTCATCACCGCTATTCTTCAAAATATTCTACCCTTCTTCATATACGTCGCTGCTCACAATTTATTCACTGCTGATCCTCGTTGGTACCATTACAATTTATTCATCATATCCCTCATAGCTTTATTCCTGCAAATTAACTTCTATGAAACACTGTCGTATATACGTACACTAGCTCGTACCCGCGACATCGTACGCGTGGTTTAAGAATTTTTTTGCCAGAGTTGAATATAGAAAGTTGTTGGTAACGAAGGATTGGACCCAAACAACGAGTCAGCATAATATGATAGGAAAGCTATCACTATATCACTCTACCGTCGAACCAGTCTCTAGAAGAGAATCAGTTTCCAACATATGTCACCATTCGATAAGGTCTCAAAATTTCGTGACTACAACTATTAAACATGCTGCAGAAAATGTCCTGTGCCCTACATTTCATACAGATTTTCTTGTCAAATTCCATCAACATTGATATAGCCATTTGGTCGTCAAAACGTAACAAAAAGACACAGACTTACTTCTGTATTTATAGTATTATTACTGCGGTTCTCACACACACACACACACACACACACACTCTATCTCTCTCTCTCTCTCTCTCTCTCTGACTGCGAACAACCCCTGAGGAATCATTCTAACGTAAAAAAGTGTACACCTACAGCATTGCAAGACTACCTACGATTTGCCTCGCATTGCACCCCTAACTTTGTGATACCTACAGTTTAACATTCAATCCGCATAACCTACGGTGCAGGTGTGACTCCAACGATCAAAAACAATTTTTAAAAATCTTAGCCTCCACGGAGATTTGAACCGGAGACCACAACCCAAACATTTGTAAATAAGCGCTTTAACCACTGAGCTGTCTGACCGATACACGGAAAAGCAGTATAGAGATGTCCATATCCAACGCGTCTGTCTATCGTCATTCAGTAGTATTTCGAAATTATGAGACAATATGTATTATTTATACAGATAATTTTTCAACCAAATGTAGACAGTATTTTTCTCCTTGTTTCAAAGGATAAGTGTGCAAAGTTTCATCGAGATACAAACAAACATTCATCTTTATATATATAGAATTCCTCCACCATTTCCTCCTAATGCATTTTCACGGAAAACTTTCACTTCTTGGTTTTTATTTCTCTTTACACTCCTTTTTATCTTTGCCAATTCAAAAATTCCTTTATTACGTTCAAGAATCTTCTCGTCCCATAGTAAGACATACAGTTGTTATCCTATAGTACTCCGCTGCATTTCCTGTCAGCCCGGAATTTCCGTCATAATCTGGTAATTTTTGTTCTAATATGATCAGTGCATTATATGAACAGTTATTATTAAATTTGACCTTTAGTACATTTCTTCTTTCGTTGAATAAATCTCTTCTTCGTTTCATTCTCGTTTCTACCACTGGCTCTTCTTTCTTTTCATAATTCGGCCACCTTTGTAAATCTGCAATACTTTCTTCTTCTTCCTCCTCCTCTTCTTTTGTTTCTTCTTAGTGCCTTCACTAGCTCTCGACTTTCTTTTCACCATATAGTGTTTCATATTGCTGGCTTTCTTACCCCCGTCTTTTCCAAAATCAATCTTTTCTTGGATACTTCCTTCACCTAAATTTTTGCTTTTCACATTTTCCATGCTCTCAAAATGACTGTGCTTTGCTAGACATTCAAATAGTTATGCAAAGGCACTTTGATTGATTTTCTGTATACTCTTAACATAAACGGTAGCCTGCCAGCTGACCTGCGATTGCTGAGTGCATTACGTGCTACCTCAAGTTTATTTTCTTTTTGGTCTTAGTTACATTCACTAATTTCTTGTTCATGCTCTTGTGGTTCTTCACAAGCTGTTTTATCTTCTCCACAGCTTTTCACTTCTTCTGCATTCTCCAATATTTCTACACCCGGTAATACTTCAATTTCTTCTGAACTATTTTCTTCCGTCCAACTCTCTTCACTTTTCAGCTCCTAACTTTCAGTTTCGCTGACAACTAGAATCTGACTGAAGGTTCAGCTTCAGTTATGGCCACCTTCGGCTTCGGCCAAAATCAGTCGAATGTTTGGCCGAAGCCGAAGTTTTACATCCAGCCGCCGAAAATGAACAAACTTTTACGAATACCGTCAATATAGCGTGCCAACAGACGATAGCAAACAAAGAACCATTTGGAAAAAATCATAAAAATGAGTGGGAAGTGTATTTCGAAGCCAGTGTTAAATAACAAAGCTTGATTAAATGTGGAATAAAATCAGAGCTTGTATGCACCCCAAGATTTTAAAAAGTAAGTTTAAAAATCTACTTTACGGGATATTGTAGAAAAAAAAGTAATGCCAGCATGGCCCGATAATCATCCGATTTCTTAGTGGATTAATGTATTACGTATGGACCTCATCATCGTAAACATGCTTCCGTACAACCTCGCTGAAGGATAAGCACTTTCCAGACTTGATTTTACTGATCCTCAAATTTGACCAAAGTACAGACAAGAGCGAGAGAAATAATTTAGAAAGTCTTTAATGCCAGCTACGTATGAAAAAGTAAACAGTAAAGCTACATTGCTTTTAGAAAAAGGCTGAATGGATCAGTTTTACCTTGAACATATGAAGTGATCAAGCAAACACATTTTTGAGTGTCAAGGCACTTCGCATTTCCAAAGGTTCCAAAAGGAAAAAAAATTAAACTGGCAGTTGGTGTGTTGGAAGAAGATAATACAGCAAAAAAAAACACTGAAACTGTTACCAAATACAATACAAAAGAAAATATCAATCGGATCATACGTAATACTGCTTCAAATATGAATTCAACCATGCACTATGGAACTAAGGAGTTAGCAAATGCTACGGGCCCTGCACATTCTATAGTGGGGCCCTTGTCTAGGTCAGATGGGCGACTTTTTTTCCCCCCTTCTTTTTTAGCTCTATTGCTACCCCGGACAGTGAAAAACCAAGGACCCCTTCTTCACATTTTGCTACGGGCCCCGCGCTGTTTTAATCCGGTCCTGGATAAAGGCGAGTAAAAACCAATCACCAAGTCTACAGAATCTAAAACTCTTGAGCCATATCTGTTACAATCATTGTTTATGTACTTCCCTAAGCTGAAAATTATTTGCAATACCTGGCCCCGACTTCTGTGTAGTGAACTATTTCACCTCTCAAAATTTTACATCTGCATTTTACCTGCAAAATACTTGGGAAATAACCAAAAGATTAACTCCACATTTCATAAAATATCCTGCTCTTGAACATTTCTTCCAATGTGTCTTTCATATTGACAGAACCTAAGCCATGGCTGTGTAAAGAACATCAACTGGGATTTCAACTAACTGAATTCACAGCAGTAACTACAGAGCAAGCAAAGAAATAGGGTTGAAATATATATTTTGAAATAAAAATAAGGAAGAAAACTGACTTAAAACTGGGATAATGATTCAAATTCAAATCGCTGAAAATTTCTTTCATCTTATACATACACATAAATCTCACGTCACGATGTTTGTCCGAGAGAAACTCCGAAATTACTTAACCGATTTTGATGAAATTTGGCTTACTGTGTGTAATTTGGTCCATGTTTAAAAAATAGGGTAGTTTTTATCTCAGTTATTGACCTCAATATTTATTATTGCAAATTAAATGTTTGTCATAGGATAATGGTTTGTAATTATTTGTAAGTTCCGTAAGTTTTAGCGGTCTGGTGGCTGAATGGTTAAGGCATCTGACTGGAGATTGAAAGATCTGCGGTTCATATCCCTGTCTTGGCGGGGATTTTCTTAGGCTCTTAGTCCAGCCTTCACATCTGGCACAACTCGCTGTGTAATGTGAAGTATGCCAGGACGATACTGTGGTCCAGATTCCACGTTAAACTGTAGGTTGGCTAACCATCCAGTATGGCGTTGTTTCGGTTTATGCTACAGCCTATTTCACGCCATATGTGTTTATGTTTGTGACATAACCAAATTTCTTGAGCTGTTCCTGTATTATCATTTTTATAAGTGTGCTGTGTATCTATACTAATATCATAAATGCAAAAGTAACTCTGTCTCTTTGTCTGTATGTTACGTTTCTTGCTCTAAACATCTAATCCGATCGTGATGAAATTTTATGATAAGATGCTATTTGGCATTAGGATGACATAGCATACTTTTTTCTGTATAAATAATACATGTTGTCATATAATTTTGAAAAATTACTGAACGGCGATAGACGCGTAAGATGTGTAGGTGTCTGTACTACTTTTCCATGTAGTGGTCTGGTTGCTCAGTGACTAAAGCGCTTGCTTACTGATGTTTGGAGCGTGGTCTCCGGTTCAAATCCCCGTGGAAGCAAAGATTTAGGACCATCCATTTTTCGGATTGCATGTTAAACTGTAGATACCACACATTTAGGAGTGCAATGCGAGGCAAATAGTAGGTAGTCTAGCAATGCTGTAGGTGCACACTTTACGTTATATTGATCCCTCAGGGGTTGTTACTCTCGCAGTCAGTGTGTGTGTGATCTGCACTAATAATACTATAAATGCAGAAGTAAGTCTGTCTCTTTGTTACGTTTTGACAACTAAATGGTTTTACCAATATTGATGGAATTTGACGAGGAAATACTTTGTATCTGTAGGAAGGGCACAAGAGACTTTTTCGGGATGAATAACAGTTGTAGTCGCGAAATTTTGAGAACTTATCGAATGGTGACAGAGAGACAGATGTGTGTGCTAGTCTGTGAGGTTACGTCAGTTGCTCAAGCTGTGCTTCTCGCACATTAAGTTAGTGTATGATTTGTTAATAAATTTCGTTTAGAGACAAAACGTATTATATAGTATAGGTGTCTATTTTCTCTGTACTATTACTTTGTCTGCTTAAATGTTTCTGGCACCAGTTTATTTTGCCTTCATTTTTGACATGCCTCTGGGCATAAACTGGCCTAAGGTATAGCTCTAGCAGAGCATGAGCAGCTAAAGTTATTAGAACCCAAGCATCGGATGCTCATGCTGAATAAAGAAGGAAAGACCAAGCTGAAATAAAGCTGCCACATCCTCACACCTTTGTTTGTTTTTCCGTTTTTAAATATGTTGGTAATTGATTCTCTTCATGGGACAAGTTCGACGGTAGAATTGTATAGTGATGGCTTTCCTTTCATATTATGTCGACTTGGTGTTTGGAACCAATCCTACATTACCAACAGCTTTCTATATTAAATTCTGACAGCAAAAATCTTAATCCACGCGTATGAAGTCACGGGTATCAGCTAGTCACCTATAAAGATATTTAAACCCAGAGGGTTGAGTTCAGTGGATTAAAGATACATAGAAACAGTTAAAGTAACAGAGTCAAGCCTAAGAGTTGTGGTGTGCGACAATGGGTATTTCCATAAAAGCCTCTGATAAAAGTGAGATTAGTAGGAATATTTTTACTAGTTAGTAGGATACAACAGGACACCAGCAATGTCAAAACTGATATACAGGGTGGGGCATTTAATATGTTTTCTGGAAATATTTCGGAAAGAAAGCATTTTAACAAACAATAACCTATATAAAAAATAATCATACAGTAGGGGGCTACAATTATGTGATATTGGTTTTTTCACAGGTGGCGCTGTTGTCATTACAACAAGGTCAACTTAATTCTTTTAAATGGGAACCCCTATTTTTTTTGAAGATTCCGATTCCTCATGAAAAAATAAAAATAGTTTGCTTAACTCACTTTTCTGTTAGCCTCACAGATGGCGCTGTAATCGCGAAAAATGAATATTCGCGATTTTGGGTGTATAATTTTAATTATTGTTTAAATAATTACATGTAATTTTCATTCTGTAAACATGGAAGGTAATTTTAAAGGATAATGACGAAATTGATTTTTTAAATGCTTTTTCTTACTTATTTGCAGCCATGTCTACAGCAGGTGCTCAAAAAGGTGACCATTTACTTCCAGACATTTTCTGACCCTTTGCAGAAATGATGCCTGAACAGCTCCCATTTATAATATATGATGAAAGGATGTAGTGTAGCTTGGGTGGTAGTCCAGTGGAATGATTGTATTTCATCTTGTACAACGAAAGAGTAGTTTTCTGCAAAATCACAGTTGACTACTACATGGCCTTCAGTTAAATTGTCCTTAATTTCACTGTAGTATTCTTTCTGCTAATTAGCTATAAATGAATGAGTTTTTACCTTAGTTAGTGTGTCCAGAAACTCATCAATAAAGTCATCAGTACATTTTACAACAGTTTCCATCAAACACCTATCTACAGTTACCCACTTTTTGTAGGTAACTTCATCAATCATATCATCATTGAACTTCATTCAATAGCTCTTTAAGTCTAGAGACACCAGGACATTCTTTACAAATATCCATAAAACAATGTTGAGATGGTGGACTGCACATCATCTTGACCAGGCAGGAATGATAAGATTTCAAAGCAGTTTCATCTCCATCCAAAACAAAATTTTGCATTTTAGCACCAGTCATCATTAGCTTAATGTTTTGGTGTAAGGTACACACACAGACACTATGTGTGCCACTTTTTCCAGCCAGGATACAGTTCTTTGGTCTCAATTCGTAAAACTTGGAAAAACCAGTTTTGTTTGCTGGGAACTTTTGCTTAAATAATTGGTATATTTCTTGCAAATTTGCCAACACTAGCCTCTTTTGTATCTGGATCTCTCCATCTTTATTTCTTATGGTCACACAATCTTTTTTCCCGGCATCATTCTACTAACGTCGTCAGAATTGTAGAAGTCTTTTACAGAGTCAGCAATATTCTCATTTAGAGTTCTTCCAGGTTTAGGATTAGGATTTGACAAAATTCCTTTTTCTTTTACTAACAATTTTACTGCACGGGCCATGTAGTTTGTCACTCCAAATTCTTCTTCTATTTTCTGACAGCTCCAACTCATAGGTAAGATAGACAAAATCACCATTTTTCACTTCTTTTTGTTGTTTGAGCAAACTTTTCTTTTAACTGTTGAATCATCTCTGATTCATCTTCGGAATGTTTAATAATAACTACTTCTTGGCTCGATTCTGGTAGCAAATTCTTTTCTAAGCTAGACTTTATTTTATCAAGTTTTTTCTTTGTATACCTAGGTACATTAATCTTTTTCTTCTTTAGTGGTGACTCACCCATTAGTTCCAGTGACTTGTTCAAATATTCTAAGGAAGATTGAGGATCAGTAAAAGAATCATTTAAATTTTCACAACTACAAGGTAAAACTTAATCTGCTGTTTTGTGTTTGTCACTAACCTTTTTCCTACATGCATAACATATTTTCATGCCACTAATGATTCCTAAGTCTAGAGAGCACATCCAGTCTGTTACATTTCTTAGTGATTGTACATGGACTTTCTTATGTTGTTCAACTTTAAAAGGGTTACAACATTTAGCGGAAATAATCGCCCAATTCTTTTGAGATGTCATTTTTTGTAAGTTAAGAAAATCATCTATCAAAAAGTAAAAATATATACAACTTAAACAATTACATTCCTATTGTTTGGAAAATTCTAGAAAAAATAAATGTAGTAAATACTCTTATTTTTTGATGTTTGATATATTACCACGTACACGGAATGGCATACACTAAGACTACACTGCTGTATACTAGATCATTTGGACAACTTTACACTAAAAACACAGTACAATATAGAGCACTCATAAGTTTGTGTTTACTCTACTGAATCATCCAGACAACTGGCTGGGCTCAGTGGATCCAATCTCCAAAGCAGTGCATGTTGGGACATGAACACAGGCTACAGACTGTACCATTCCTTTCACGTTACAACTTGTTTCTCTACACTACACGATGCACTCTAATCTGATTGTTGTGAATACCCAATCTACCATTATTCTTTGTTTTGATTATTTCATACACATTTTAATGTATTTGAAAATCTTAAGTTTTTTATAATAAAAAGTGAATGTCATATTACATCTTAAGATTCCTAAATTATTATTTTTTATATTATATATTCTGAGATTAAAATATCATTTAATGAATTAACAAACAATAAGAGGGTAATGTTACATAAAAAGGCTAACTTAATAATTCAAGTTTGTTAGAATTATGTAGGCCTACCTTGGTATAAATAGCCTAGAAATAGTATGCTTTTCACCTCACTACTGTGTACTTTGGTAGTCAAATATTTTTTTATACAAGAACCCATTGAGATCCCATCTTGAAATTTTTCATTCATGTAGTCAGTTAGACTGGACAACACACATAATTTTTATTAAAAAAATCCGAGGGTACGTATTTTGGAAATTTCAAAAAAAAATATATTTTGTAATTTTTAAAATTTTTCAGAATTAGGTAGCATAGTCATGTTACATATCAAATTGAAGGGAATTTTTTGAGGAAAACAATGGTGCAAGTTTGAGCTCTCTAAGTTGTATAGTTTTTGAGCTACAGCATTTTAAAACAATCATAAATCGATCAAAAACAGCCATTTTTTTGGATTTTTAAACCCTTGAAACTCAAAAACCAAAAGTCCGAAAAATTTGAAATTTCAAATTTAAACTAGTGTTGGTGGGTACATTACCTGAAAAAAATTCATGCAAATCTGAGAGGTCAAGGTTCAGACTGTTAGTTGATTTGACATGGAATGACCCAAACCAGGAACCATTCAGAGTAACAAAGATATCCAAGAAACAGAGGATAAATTAAAATTACTCAAATAAAAGTTAACAGGGCAGTAAAGACAAAAAGATAGAAAAAAAAACACAAAACAAGAGCTAGCAGACATGATAAAGTCTGATAAAGAGAGACATTGATTCATAGCATGATAAGAAATAAAAGAACTCCTTCAAGAGGAATAAAAGCAATAGAATGGGAAGATAATGTGTAACATCAACAAGAAACCAGACAGCGCGGGGCCCGTAGGCTCACCCACACCCAACTAGCCTGATGGGGATGCTCCAGAGCTCCTAGGTGCGGGTCCCTACCAGAAGGCATGAGGCCCGTAGCATTTGGCAACTCCTGCTATGTGGCTAATCCGGTACTGGATACCACAAGAAACGTGTTCATATTTTGATATATTGCTTAACAAAAACAGAAACAAATATGAAGGGTTAGGGAGACAAAATTTTTGGCACAGTGCGGCTGAGGTGGAAGATGTTTCTTGGTCAGAAGTGAAGCACACTAAAAACAAGACGAAGAGCAGTTGGTCAACAGATATTGATGAATTCAATCAAGCCACTAGGGTCTTTTGGAATACACTACATCTATAGAATAATAAGGAGAGTAGAATACCAGATGATTTGAAATAGGATTGATTAATCCTTTACAAAAGGACAGAAAAAAAGCTTGGATTACAGAGGTACAACACCAATGTCCCATGATAAAGATTTGTGAATCTATGCTACAAGAAAAGATAAGGAAATATGAATTCATATGATAAGTCCCCACATTATCCTTCCGTCTCGCCTCTTCCATGATTAAGGTTATGAACCGAAATATTGTGAAGTGTGTTGGCTTTTTTGTTTTCCCTTATATTCGTCTGGCCCTCCTGCCTTCATCTGTGGTGAGTGACGCGTTGTTTTTCCCTATCCTATTTTTAGAAAATAGTAATTATTAATTGATGACAACTAATTCCATGTACTAATCATCCAAAGTACTCTGACATAACTGACCATAAAGCAGGATAGTGCAATTAGTAAAAGCAACAGCATACTGTGAAAAACTTGGTAACAATAAACAAGAAAGACTAACTAGTCACTCACACAAACTGGCACAGTAGCATTTCTGTGAAGGAGAACATCAAAGATGGCAAACATAGCAGCTGAAGTGAACAGTTCAATTTTTTTCTAAAAAAGTAAGGAATTGTTAACAAGATGAAGAACCAAACATAACAATCTTCCAAATTGTTATCAAGTGTAAATAAACTATCAGAAAAAGTTTTTGCTAGTAAATCTCAAAATTAAATTAAGTGCAATTGCTAAAGTTCAAGCTTCAGAAAGTTGATACCAGAGTTCCCACATCAAGAAATTTTTCCGTTTATTTTTTCACTGTTGCAATTTTTTTCAAGTTTTACAGAACATAAACATAAGTATTGATACTAAGGAAAAAGGAAATTGCTTTTAGACAATGTTTATATAAGAAAGATCAAAGGACGGGCAAAATAACATACCATGCACCAAAGTTGAAGGCTGGAGGGCTGTGATGAATATATAAAATATAATACATTTGTGTTCGCCTCATGTTTTATACCTGTATATTCACTGAAGCCTTGGACACATTAGAAGTAATTTGTCAAACTTCACTTTCATTTATATTAAAATAATTGATCATCATCACCCTGGACAGTCTGTCATGAACAAATTCCTGTTCAGTGTTCATCTTTCCACCATTCCACTACTGTCCAGTTTGCTCCTTGAAAATACTTTTCTATTTCTTTAATCCATTTACTATTTGGTCATCCCCAATGCCTCTTCAAATCATATATTTTCTTTGGCATTCTGTTCAGGTGTCCATACCACTGGAGCCTTGCTCTTTCCTTATTGTCCTCTACAGATTCCTCCTTAACAGCTTTCCGTGTACATTCATTCCCCAACTTGTCCAGTCTCATTGCACCAATCCTACTCTTCTGAAACTTTACCTCTGTGGCTTGAATTCTACTACTACCTCTTTTGCACCCAACCAATGGAACTAATGTCAGCACTGGTATAAATTCCTGTAAATAATCCCTTTGCACTTCTGTGGGAACATCCTGTTCTAAATAAGGCCTCTGACACCACTGTAAAATTCTTGTGCTCTGCTGCACCTTTCATTTTATTTTTCCCCCTTCATGTTTCTCCCATTATCTTCCACCATACTTCCCAAATACTTTAACTCTTCTACAAACTCCTATTTTTCACCTCCACAGATGGCATCCCAATTAACCCAAGATTTTGAACATGTAATTACCATTTTACCCAATTGTCTCCCCAAAGAATTGCATTCTATATGATTCAAATACTTCCTGCCTCACATCCAGCTGTTCTTGCAGTTCTGATTCACAATTTCATAATACTGTCTCATCATCTGCAAAAACCATGACTTTCAATATTTCCTCGCTGATCTCCCTGGACACCTTCATTATTTCATCTATCACAGCAAAGAATAGAAGTGAGGAGCAAGCACGTCCCTCCTGTTCAAGTCCACTGTATAATCTGAAGCACAATTCATTTTTCGAACCCAGTTTCATGTAAAGTTCACAGCCCTCATTCAAACTAACTCTCCCCATCAATCCCTTGCTAACTCCTTTCACTTTCAACTATTTCTAGACTTAATCTCTGCAGGTGCTTAGTATGCTTTCATTTGTACCAGAAATGCCACTATTAGGTCATTCTCATACCCGCTGAGTCTCTAGTAATGGTCTTACTGAAAATATTAATTCCACTGTTGACCTTCCTGATCAGAAACTATCCTCATCTTTCTCTCCGTCACCTTTCAAAATATTTTATCAGAATGGCCCAAAATGGCAATTTATTTATCCTAAATCTTGAAGACTTGCAAAATAATAAACCTCTTTGTCTTCTGGAACAGCTTTCTCTTTCCACAATGATCTCAACACACTGTAGAAGCACTGTATCACTACAACACCTGCTGCTCTTATGTCCACTGATTCTTCATCCTTGAAAACTTTCCACGATTGTCATCTTCATTGATCTCTAACATTTAATAGGTCTCCAAAATCTTCCTTCCACAATTTCTGTTAATTCATGCTCTCAACTATCATTTCAGATTCATTTCTGCATTTACTGTTATTTTGACAATTTTATATAGCTTTTTCCTACTCTCTTCCCTATCCCAGTGTTTCTGTCCATTATTCCAAATGACTACCTATTTTCTTCTTGTCAATCTGATCTCCGTATTACTGTCATTGTGCCTTTTCCTGGCTTCTTCAGTTCTGACCCTGAATCATTCTCAAAAAGCCCCACTTTTCATTTAGTACTGCTTCCTTAAAAGCAAAATTCCACCACAGGGTTATTCTTTCTCTCCTCTTTGTTTTTGTTCTGCCACATACTATCAGTGACATTACAACTTCTTCCCAGTCTTTCTTCCTACTTACTAATCAAAGGCTGGTATTCCACCCTAAGCATTTCCCTGTTCAGTTTCCACACTTGGAGTATTTTTTCTTTTTGCTCCCTCAAACTGGCCACTAATAGTCAGTGGTCAGTATCTAAGTCTAGATGGTGCAACAATGATATCAGTGACCAGTTTCTGTTTTGACCACAGATGATTTTGGCCAATCCTCACCACCATACCAAGTGATCTTATGCCTTTCTTCTTAGACTAGGAATTCCTGATCATCAAGCAATTCTTTCCCCTCAGTCTTTTGAATACCTCAGTCCCATTATTTTCCCAACACAGGCATTGCCATCCCCCCCCCTTTTCCAATTACTATAAGATTACCTGCATTTAGTTTGTTCTGCCAGTCTGCCTTGAATCTCCTCTTTTCTTTCTCCAGACTGTCTACTTGAGGGGTGTAGACTGGGGTAAACCTTATTTTATTTTTGGACTTGATCTGGCCTTTTTCATCTCTTTATGCAGACATTATCTCATTACTAAGTCATGTGGTTTGCAATGATAGGAGAGAGCAAATTAGAGAAAAAAGGTGCCACACTGGTGCTCATATGAATTCTTTTTTCCCTCCTGCCATTCCGGATTGGAATGCACAGAGTAGAGGTTAGTTTTGGTGCAAAGCACCCTTTGCCACTCACAATTTTGTAAATTGCAGAGTATATACGTACATCACAAATTCCATCAAATTTCTCTTTCCATCCTGATTTCCTATCAAATACAATTTAAAGCCTTTTTGCAATTTCTTTGAAATTCCTCTGCTAACCCAAGCTCATCAAGGTTTCCCTTTCTATATAATCCACGATCTCAGCCAGGTCAGGTGTCCTTTAATCCAAACCTTTTACAGAGGCTGGTTCCCTGGTTAAAAGCACTCGCTGGATATATTATATGATATATTAGAACATATACTTTTACTCTTCTGTTTTCTATCTCAATAAGTATCGACACCAATGAAGGAGATGCACATAAACACAAAGTTCATGGGACAGGACCTATTTTTTTGGACTCCAAGTACAACGGGAGATATTTTACCTACTACTAGTACCCCAATCCACATTCACCTCCATTTTTAAGTTTCTCAGCATTTAAAGATAATGGCATAAAGACAGCAGCTGATCCCCTGGGGATGAGGATGAACACAATTTGAAAAGTCTTAAACTAGGACTTTTCAATAGAGATGAAACGGATAGTTGTTTGGCCGGATACCAGTTATCTGGACATCCTACAAGCCGGCTGAAAGTTGTTATTTGAGTTAGGAAAAATAAAAATGTCTTCAGTAAAGAAAGGATCGCCTGTTTGGGAATATTTTGATTTAAATAATGGTAATAAGTTTTCATAATATTTTATCCATGATGGATTGGTGGAACTTCCGCGACTGTGATGTCAAATATGGGTTGTAAAAAATACATCAACCAGTCACAATATGATTTTGTTTATTAAACCATTACCGGTTTCGAGCTATACCTGCTCATCTTCAGATGGTTTGTAAATTTACATCAATAAATGTGATTTACAGGAATGTATGGTTGTCCTACAGTAACAAAAGAAGTTTTTGTAAATGTTTACATCAACAAATGCAATATACAGGAATGTATGGTTGTCCTACAGTAACAAAAGAAGTTTTTGTAAATGTTTACATCAACAAATGCAATATACAGGAATGTATGGTTGTCCTACAGTAACAAAAGAAGTATTTGTGTATTGAGCATAAATTAATAAGGTATGATGAAGAAGATTACAATTGTAATACACAAATACTTCTTTTGTTACTGTAGGACAACCATACATTCCTGTATATTGCATTTGTTGATGTAAACATTTACAAAAACTTCTTTTGTTACTGTAGGACAACCATACATTCCTGTAAATCACATTTATTGATGTAAATTTACAAACCATCTGAAGATGAGCAGGTATAGCTCGAAACCGGTAATGGTTTAATAAACAAAATCATATTGTGACTGGTTGCTGTATTTTTTACAACCCATATAATAAGTTTTCAGTTTTGAATTACTTTTCGTGAGGCATGTTTTGACCTGAAGTTTGAATCATTTCCTTTTAATCAAATGGACTTAAATAGAATGAGACTTTTTTTTTGTCTTCGACTAGATATCCCTGCCATGATAAACCACTTGCAAATGAAACATCCGAAATCACTTGGCCGGATATCCGTTTCATCTCTACTTTTCAATGCTATGACATTTACAAACCAGTCAACTTAAATCTCAAATTGAAAAACTCTCAGCTCACCTGGGAAAAACAAATTACATCACTGTCTATCACAATTGAAAAAGAAGTCACGGTATTTTGAATCTGTGATTGGAAACATACAAATATCAGTAATCTAGATGAGGTTGAGACAGCAAGTTTAACGTCTGAGGGATACAGTGAGGAAAAAAGTTTATAATGTTGATCTTACTGCAACAAAACAAGCATTAAATAAAATACCTAGTTATACTGTCAATAATACAAATGGCCTTCAATGTGAAGAGGTTATTAGTGGTGTAACAACAAATGATATACCGCAAAGTATTTGTACTCTGAACAATCCAGAAGTGAAGGGTGGAACAGCTATTAGTTAAAATCACAGCAAGTGGAACTCTATCTGTTAGAACATTTGATAAAGAGATTGTACCCCCAGACAATACTGACAAAAAAAGGGGGTAATTGCGAAGGTTTCTGCAGTCGTCATATTATCTTGGTTCTCTGGGTGGAGCTGCATCGATTTGTTAAAACCTAACTTTTCAGCCATTGTGCTGTGGCCTCCATCAGACGACTGCTGCATTTGTTGCCACCATCACTTATATATAGCAGTGGGAGCGCGCATGCTAACTGTATGCGATGACGTCACAGATGTTACTGAGCCTAACGAAGGTGGTCGGATGGGGCCGTTCGTCTTGCGTCCTTCTCTATAGGTATGACCAAATATGGTCAGGTTGTAGGTCACTATCAGCATTCATGTTGTTACACATCTTTTGTATTTCTACTGCCTCTCTCACTCACATGGGTGAAGATCTACTCTCTAAAACTACTACGCCGGTCTGGTCAAATGAAATGTCAACTGTCAGCTGAATGTTGAGCTGCAGCTGATGTCGTTATTTTTAAAATGCCTCATGTGTTCAATTAGTCTTTCTTTAATCGTGCGTCCTGTTTCACCGATATACACCTGGCTACAGCTGCAGGGTATTTGGTACACACCCTGTGTCTGTAATTTCCCCTTCTTGTCTTTAATTTTTACAAGTATATGTGAAATGTTCCTGGATGCCCTGTATACAGGATGGATGTTTTTCTTTTTTAGAATGGGACCAATCTTATCCATCACACCTTGGATGTATGGTAATATTGCCACTGGCCAGTCAGTTGATACTTGAGTTCCAAGTTCTGCAATGGACTTGCTAACAATATCTGGGCGGTAGCCGTTGACAAGAAAAGTCTCCTTTAAAATACAGGGCGTTCGCCGGGAAACGCAACCCACTGTTAGCGCTACAAGGAAGAAACTGCTCCCGGCGAGCGAGCGCTCAGTTCCGGCATTGTTCGACCGTCGGCCGCGGACTATTTCATAATAATTACGCTTCATAAACTTCATAAACTTGTGTGCTAAGCATTTAAATGTGACGTAATTCATTAGCTTACCTTATAAAAGATGCTGGAAGTGTTGACCCTCTTGTGTAATGCACATTTCACATCTTCTGAACATATTTCGAGACACACGCTGCCCTAACTGACTTAATGATTTTTTGGGTGACTGTTCTAGTCGAAAAGCGATATCGTCAATTTTCTCCTCTGT
Source organism: Vandiemenella viatica (assembly GCA_031002005.1). Lineage (NCBI taxonomy): Eukaryota > Metazoa > Arthropoda > Insecta > Orthoptera > Morabidae > Vandiemenella > Vandiemenella viatica. The sequence goes on along the minus strand of CM061921.1, from coordinate 326,662,130 downwards.
GATAATACGGTTGACCGACAGTCTCTTTTTGTTAAAAATGAACCCGTTTCTCTTACTTTTTTAACCAGACGCAGAATTTTTGATTTAGCTGACAGTAAAGCGCCAGGAAATTCGAGACGAAATTTACTGCGACACTTTTTAAACGACTTCTTCTTCACATATGTATCGTAGAGAAATATTCTTTGTTGCAAACTGTAACGTACCATAATTTTACTCACACTCAAACACGGTACAGATTAATAAGAGTATGAAGCCCCAAACCAGCCAAACCGCAAAGAAACGTTTATTCACAACACTGATTAATAAGAGACTGAAGTCACAAACTATCTACAATGCAAAGAAACCGTTCTTAACAATGTAAGGGTCCCATAATACTGTGTCACTGCACTGTTGGGGCAGCGGAGGTGTTAAACAGTGCGGTGATTCACGGTGCCGCGTGGCGGAAACTGCTGGTTCCACTGACCGAGCAAGTTGCCGACGGCAACAGACTGGGAGGGTAGCGTTTTCCGGCGAACGCCCTGTACTTATCTCAGCGGCTATGCTAGCTTCGTCATTAACTGCCGATGCACGAATGGTTAAAGTTTTTCTTGCCAAGAAAGAGCAGCAACATCATTGTTTCAGCATAAGGAGGGTAATATCAAGATGGGGATACCGTCACTGCATCGCGTAGTAAACACATAGATCACATAGTGTATATGACATCATTGTTACGTATTCAGTCTGCACGATCCAACACTGTAACGATCTAAAAATTTGATACTTGCAATATCACGTGTTATGGTTATGTTTCACTTTGGTCCAGGCTGCATTACGACCGAAACGCATATTTACAAAATATGATTTCGACAATCATCTTTTGAGTTTATGTTGTAATGCAGCCTGGCCATACGTCACAATGATGTCATATATACCACGTGATCTGTGTGTTTACTACGCGAGGCCGCAGCGGTATCCCCATCTTGATATTACCCCATAAGGAATTTAGTTTTTGTAAATAATTGAAGTTGAGATTGAAATGCAGCCTGTACCATAATGACAATTAAATCTTGTTGTTAACACATTTTAATTTGCTACAAATTTGAATTATATTAAAAATTTAAGTTATTTTGATTCTCAAGCAACATTATTAACAACACCTGTGGATAGGTTGAAATGCAGCCTGGACATAATTTGGATTTTCATTTAAAAAAAAAAAAAAAAAAAAAAAAAAAACACCCTCAAGTTACCTTGATTTTCAAGCAGTATTATTGGTGCCTGTGGATAGCGTATTCATTGTACATAATGTTTACCAACGTTGCTGGTTATTGACATATTTTGTTGCACATAATATTGATATCATGGAGGTCACATATGATTTTAAATGGCATCCTCTAAGTGCATAATGTGAAAAGTTATGGCAGGTTTTTTTTGCGCGAAGTTTGTGCAGGTCTACTGGAGATCGCGATTCCGCTACAACATTCATTAACAACATAATAATACTGCTGTAGTTAATTGAAATGTGTTTTATTTTCAAGCAGTAATTACATTTTAATACAGCCTGGACCATTATTTTCAAGCAGAAATTGGGTTGTAATAAACCCTGGACCACCACAACACCGTTAAATGTAGGCTACTTCGAAAAATATTTTTAGTGGTGTCTTGCATTTGACTACTCCAATGATGCCAATTCTTTGTGGAATCGCGATCTCCAATAATCCCATATACAATTGATAGCTGTAATAGAAACTTATTCTTAAATATCATCACTCAAAGAATGTGTGGATTTTCGTTATAAGTCACTATATGACTTAACCGAGTCACTTGCCATTTAATATTACAACACTTTTGAGTGAATACAGTGAGGTATTGAAATATTGTACAGCTCTAAGAGCAACATATATTAAATAATATTGTCCAACAAACACATCTACCAACTTTTAGACCAAAAGTACAATTCCTTCGAGTAAAAGTCATTACACCACCACCTTTTTTTCCAAAGTTAGTTTTTTCGTTAACATGGTGTAAGCACCATGTGTTTCTTGTCTAGATGGAAATTTTTATTGCCGCAAACTATCTTTTACTTCTTTTTTCTGTAGCATGTAAGCGTAGACAATTAAAACGAAAAAATTTTCCTAATCAAATTATATTTTCAATGTTTGGACAGTTCATGTGAAGATAATGACACATAACAGGATTTGATACTAGAGTATACTGATTAAAGCGCCAGATTCATACTCGTTTATGTCAATGAAAACCCTATAGAAGATTCAATACAAGTGCTGAAACTAATTCCGATAAAAATTCCGATGTAAACGTAGTTTTAAATCGGCAGATAGGACATCCAAATAGGGCATTCACAATATAGCGACATAAGATTACGTTTTATTGTGGTCCAGGCTGCATTCTCCATGCATGACTATACAGTTTTTTGTTTTATTTTTTATCGCAATTTACCCTAACTTCTCACAGAACGGTAATAGTTTAAGCGGCCTACTGGAGGGGGAGGAAGGGAAAAATCGACATTTATTATCTTTACAAAAGTGGCAATATTAAACTAATTTAACCCACTTCGTAATCTTTAAACCGTCATTACCTCAAAGTTAACGCGAAATTATTACATCAAAAGTCATACCTCCCATTGAACTTAACCCCATTTTAGTAAGTATTTATCGTATCTCCCTTACACCAAACAAATGATTCCTGAATGTCTCGAGGGCAACATTTCAGTGACAATGCTGCCGCAAATTTGTAAGGCAGCATATATGAACTAAAAGTGCTATACTTCAGACAACTTAAACATAATGACTTACAACAAATTTTTTGCCTCGCTGTTTAAGTTCATACTGCATGTAGATCACTTATAACACACAGCATGAAAAACAATCTTCCTCACTTGAGATACCAACAACACAGCGGCAAGACACTTCTTAATCCAATGTTTACCACCAATAACTAACCAAAAATCAAAGACAATTTAAACAAACTATCATGCCATTTAACTCAGAGATAATATATAGGTAAAACAAACTGATTCAGAGATGCTATTTGTATTTGGTTAACTATCAATTTATCCAGAGGCAACAAACGACTAAATTTTTATTATTAGCTTCAAGTCATAACTTCGCAATTGCTCAAATAGATAGAATTGTTATAAAATAACGGCCAATCAAATTCCTCAAATACCGTGAAAACACGTACCGCACGAACGTGTGTATTTAAATTATAAATAAATATAGTTAATAGATATTTTTTATTGTAATAGTAATTCGAAACTCTAAATTGTAATACATTTTACTACTGTGAGCGTGAGTGTTTTTATTCGTGCAAAAAAAATTTATTTGTGATTTAGTGCTTTGGTCTGTTCCGTGTTTACTTTCTGTGTTTGTTTACATTTTTGAACGCTCGGCTTAAGTTCAGATTTTTGTTATAGAGCGAAAATATATTTAGATAAAGCTTACTTGTGAATTAATTTAGCAGATTTTTTATAAGGTTAAGTTCAACAAATTTTGTTTCTCGTATTGTGTACTTTGTTGTTGTTAGTTTCTTGTAATCATGAGTGAAAAGTGTGGACATTGCCGTAGATTTTTGAGGGTTGGAAGTTTTTGCGAAGGGTGTGAGAAATGGTTTCATTGGGGTGCGATTTGTAGTGGCGTCGAAGTTGGGTAAATTGAGGAGGCTCTCCCATGGTTTTGTAAAGATTGTTTCAAAAGTAGGAAGATATTGGAGCAGGAGGAAAGGATTAGTGCCCTTCAGGCTGAACTGATAGAGGCTAGAAAGGAGTTGGATAGGCTGCGCAGGGAGGGAAACAGAGATGGTTGGGAACTGGTGACAGGGAAAAGGGCAATCAGAACAAGAAGGGCTTCTGATTATTTTGTTGTTGGGGTGAAAAATAGGTTTGCCCTGTTGCCAGAGTTAGACAGGGATGAGCCTTCTGTAGGTGTAGGTAAAAAGCAGCAGACTTGTAGGAAAAACTGTGTAGTTAAGTCTGGTAGGCAGGGATTAGGGAAAAAGAAAGTCTTGCTGCTAGGTAGTAGCCATGGACAAGGTGTTGTGCCATTGGTACAGGAAAATTTAGGATCAGTTTTCCAGGTCATGAGTTTCTTCAAACCTAGTGCTAGTCTTGGTCAGGTAGTAGAAGATTTAGGTTCTTTGTGTAAGGATTTCACAGATGAGGATCATGTAGTGATAGTGGGAGGAGCGGGAAATAGTTTGGGCAGGAATGATAGGTATAGTATCAGAGATGACCTGGAGAAAATAGCAGAAGCAACGTGCCACACTCGGGTCAGTGTGATGTCGGTCTTGAGACGCTATGATCGGCCACAGATGAACTCTGCTGTGAGGCGAGTGAATCTGGAACTGGACGGTATCTTATGACTGATATTGGCTCTGGCATGGGCTTGGTACCTGTAGATGCTATTGATAGGTGGGATTATACTAGGCATTGCCTACACCTCAATAGTAGAGGGAAGGGGGTTCTTTAAAATCTCATAGCAAAACAATTAATTGGGGCCACAAATTCACATGAAAAGATACCTGTTGTTAATGGTGTTAGGGCAGCTCCTTTTTTAGATTAGGATCATGTATTAGGCAGAGAGTTTTAAAAGAAATTAGTTTAAACAATAATGAGTTTTCAGATACCAAAATTAAAAATTGTGTAGGGATTAATTTATTACATCAGAATATTAGAGGGTTAACAAATAAAGTGGATGAATTGCTAGTCCACATAAATGAATTAAATGATATCAGTAGAATTGATGTTTTATGCTTGTCTGAACACCATATAACTGCAGGTATAGGTATGTCAAATGTAACTGATTTTAATTTAGCTTCTCATTATTGTAGAACGAACTTGGAGAAAGGAGGAGTTGTCACTTATGTTAGAAATGGTTATAGTTTTGAGGATATAAGTATTAGCAAATATTGTGTTGACCAACATTTTGAAGCCTGTGCTACACAGCTAAGATTCAATAATGAAATTTTCATAATAGTAACAGTATATAGAGCACCATCGGGAAACTTTTCTCTTTTTATGAATCAGTTTGAACTCTTATTAACATTTCTAAGCAGAAAATAAGTCAACATAGTAGTATGTGGTGATTTTAATGTAGATTTTCTAAATAACTTACCCTGTAAAGTCATGTTAGAATCATTAGTCAGTTCATTCAATTTAACTCAGGTAGTTAATTTTCCAACTAGAATAATGAATAATAGTCACTCAGCTATAGACAATGTTTTCCTAGATACCTCAAAATTCAGTTATACCATCAAGCTATCCATCAATGGACTTTCGGATCACGATGCCCAGTTATTAACCATCAACACTTCAATAGGAACTAGCACTAAGAGTAATGTCTTTAAACTTCAGCGTGTAATAAATGATGAGTCAGTTACTTGTTTTAGAAAGTGCCTGAATACCACAAACTGGGAACAGATATACAGTGCTAAAGGTATGGATGAAAAATACAACATTTTTAGTAACATTGTATTAAATTTCTTTGAAAGTTGCTTCCCCTTGAAAAAGTGTCCTGCTTCTCAAAAAGAACAAAAGCCTTGGATAACTATTGGCATTAGAACATCATGCGTTAATAAAAGGAAGTTGTATATTGCCTCTAGGAACAGTGAGAATGCTACTGTTAAAAAACATTACATACAGTACTGCAAAATACTGAAAAAGGTTATTAAAGAATCTAAAAGTATGTACTACAAACATAAAATTCATGATTCTGAAAATAAAATTAAAACAATATGGGACATTGTAAAAAAGGAAACAGGAAAGAGTAATCAAACAAGTAATGATATTTTTGTCAAAGAAAATTCAGTAGAATCTAATTTCTCAATTGCTGATAATTTTAATAAACATTTTTTTACCTGTTGCTGATAAGTTGACTGCTAATAGCTCAGTGACACACTGTATGGATTTTGTCAAAAAAGGCTTCCATGGAAAATTTAACTCTATGTCTATAAAATTAGCTACTCCAGAAGAAATAAGAAAAATTATCAAATCCCTTAAGAGCAAATACTCAAGTGGTTATGATGGGATTTCCAGCAGATTAATTAAATTGTGCTCCACAGAATTAAGTAATATACTAAGTTATCTATTCAATATATCTTTACTTGAGGGTACTTTTCCAGAAAGGCTTAAGCATGCTGTAGTTAAATCACTCTATAAAAAGGGAGATAAGGCAGCCGTATCGAATTACCGACCAATTTCATTACTAACAGCCTTCTCCAAAGTTTTTGAGAAAGCAGTGTACAATAGAGTTTATGAACATCTAAAAAATAATAGTATTCTAACTAAATCACAATTTGGTTTTCAAAAGGGTCATTCAATAGAACAAGCTATATTTGTATTCACTGACAATATTTTAGAAGGAATAAATGATAAATTAATTCCTGTGGGAATTTTTTTGTAACTTATCTAAGGCATTTGACTGTGTAGATCATAAAATTCTGATACAGAAACTTAAGTATTATGGTATAGATGGCATTGTTAATAAATAGCTTAGTTCTTACCTTCTAAATAGAAAACAGAAAGTGTCAATGGAGAATTTTAAGGATGCCTTAAGAGGTCCACTGTTTTCTGAGTGGAAATTAATCAGATGTGGAGTACCTCAGGGTTCTATATTGGGGCCACTATTGTTTTTAATATATATAAATGATCTACCCTGTGTTTCATATAAAACTCAAAATTTGTCCAATTTGCAAATGACACAAACATAGGAATTAAAAACACTCCAGATTTGTCTACAGAATATATTTCAAATTATGTCTTTGAACTGATTAATAAATGGTTTACAGCTAATGGCTTGTCTTTAAACTTTGATAAAACTCAGTATATGCAATTCAGTACATAACACAGATTAACACCTGACATAGGCATAAAATTTGCAGGCCAGTCCATTCAAGAGGTAGATAGTGTGAAATTTCTAGGTTTGTATATTGATCATAATTTAAATTGGAAAGTACATGTTTCTGACTTACTAAAGCGATTGGGAGCAGCCACATTTGAAATTCGTACAATCTCAGCTTTAGGTGATCTCCGTATGAGGCAGCTAGTTTATTTTGCTTATTTTCACTCCTTATTGTCATATGGAATAATATTCTGGGGCAATTCTACCCATAGAGACAAAGTGTTCAGAGCCCAAAAGCGTGTAATAAGAATTATGTGTGGGGTTAGCAATAGAACTTCATGTAGAGAGCTGTTCAAGAAGTTAGGGATTTTAACATTAGCATCTGAGTATATATACACATTAATGTCCTTTGTAGTCACAAATTATACTTTGTTTGAAACAAATAGTAAAATACACAATCATGGCACTAGAAGTAAAAATGATCTTCACAAGACTTACAAGTCATTGTCATTTGTTCAAAAAGGGGTCCGATATTCAGGGATACATATCTTCAATATGCTCCCAACACATATTAAATGTCTAGTAGATGATAAGAATAAATTCAGGAAAAAATTGAAAGAATTTTTAATTGACAACTCCTTCTACTCTGTCGAAGAATTTATTTCCAAGGTATCTAAAAAATAACTGCCAGTATCTTGTATAAATATAGTTCAAATAATTAATTTACCATGTATGCTATGACTGTACATCTCCTGGTGTATGTATTTAGTTTGTTACGTAATTGCTTACAGTACCATATATGTTACGACTGTACATCTTGTGGTGTATGTATTATTTTATTAATTTTTTTGTTTTTAATGTACCATATATACTATGACTGTACATCGTCTGGTGTATGTATTATTTTGTAATGGATGTGTTTAATGTACCATGTATACTATGACTGTACATCTAGTGGTGTACTTATTATTTTGTTATGCAACTGTTTATCTGTAAATTGACAACTTTCCACATCCCACAGAGCCAGTCTCTTATATTGGGATCAATGGAAAATGAATGTATTGTATTGTATTGTCTTATAGTACGAATACAAAGAACGCAGATTGCCTTGTGGTACTGGTTGATGGCACTCAGGGTAGCCAACTCAAAAAAATTTTCACCCCTAAAACTTAAGTCAAAACCCCTAAAATCACCAAAATTAAGTGGGAAAACCCCCCTAAAAAATAAATACTACATTTTTATTAGTAATATTTTTTATTTATAAATTATTACATATTTCTAATAGCATTTCGTTTCTCCTGACTGTACAGAGTTTTTGAGATCGTACATTTAGACTTAAAATTTTAGTAGAAGGATTAAATGTTAAGCAAAATCTTTTTTATTTATAAATAATTCAGTATTTCGAACAACGCGTTGTTTTGTTCTGATTGTACACAGTTTTTGAGATCATATATTTAAACTTAACATTTTAGTAGAAGGATTAACTATTATGCAAGATCCACCATTTCGTTGCAATGTGAATCGGACCATCATCACACTGTGCAGCATTTCAATAGATAACATATTACGCAACTTATTTTTAACTATATTATAGATTGAAAAGGCTCGTTCAACACTAGCGATCGAAATTGGAACTGCAATTAATGTTAGGCCAAATTTTGAGACGTTTTCAAAACGTTTCCAGCCAGCTGCATCAGAATCATTGTAGACTTCTGAATAAAAATAAGCTGAAGTGGCAATTGTTGCCATAAATATAAGTCCGCTGAATGTAATTTATTATTGGTGTTATGTTAGATTTGACTTGAGATGTAGCAACCTTTGGGTGCAAATCAGCAATCATTTTCAATATTGCTAAATTGTCTGGAAGCCGTTTTTGGATCTTGTGACATATGGCCATTCCCTGGTGCACCAATTTTTTTTATAAATTAAGAATGTTTTTTATACTTGGAATAAATATGGTAAAGAAATAATTAATGATTTGTGTATATTTTTGTAAAATTTATAGTAACGAGTATTCCACAGACGATATGTATATTGTATGTCGTTGGAATTATATAAATGTCTTAGTTTTTTAATTAGTATCTTTGATTGTTTGGTTGAAAAAAAAGAGAAAGGAGAGAAGAAAAAAGATTGTTAACTAAAAACTTAATATGTGAATATGTAATAATTATGATTGAATTGAACTTTAGATATGATTAAAAAGAATTACTACAAGGTATATTCACCTGGTGTATTAATTTAAAAGTAACAACGAACAGGTTACATATTGGCTACCGCTGCCAGAATCTTACTGGAATCTTCTGATGTGATGATGCAATTAGTTATCGTTGAGAAAAGTCTAAGAAACAGTATGCAGTACCGCATATTTCAATTACTGGAATAACGGAAAACGGAGGTAAACGGAACTTCTGATACCACAACTCGGGTACGTAGCAAAGAAGCGACAACGGAACAAAGCGACGCAGTAGGCAAGTACTAAATTGTTCCTTGTTTTGGTCCGGGCATAAACGTGCAACTACTAGAAGGATTGGCAGTTAATGTGGACAGTTGATTGATAGTTAGGTTTGCTATACCGAAATTAAAAAACAGAAACTGAACTTATTTAAATTGTTGAGTTCAATTTTGATTAAGAAACAGAGAGTTTTGTGGATTCAAACTGAATTAAAGTCAAATGGTAATGGAAGTATAGGTAAAAAAATAATAATAATAAAAATAATAAATAGAATTATTGTAAAAGAATTACAGTAAAATGTCTAATGTAGAATTAGGCGTCTGTGGAAAACTCGTAAAAGAAAGGCATTAAACAAAAAGGGGGGAATTTTATTTTACAAGTAATTATATGAAATTTATGATTTGCTGTATATGTATGTGCATGTCTAATTTAATTTCAACGCTGTTTCCGAGTGGGTTTGTTCTGTTGTGCATTTTTGGTATGCAATACAGAATTCTCAAAGAGTTTAGTAAATTAATTTGGTGTTCTCGGTCTCTCTTGTTGAATTAAGTGGAAATATTAACGGCGTTGCAAACAGATTTTAACCATTGCTGTCTATTGTGCAGTTTGATAGAGCAGTCATTGTAGTGTGTTAGCGGACTGATTAATCCCCCATTATAATTTTTTTTTGGTGCGTGTTACATTTAAAAAAAAAGTTAGATATGGCAAACAATTGCACCATTTTATTTAGAATGAATTTTCAAAGTGATTTGGAAGATCCGAGTAATATGTCGGGTTGGCAAACGGACAGCACGGGTGTTATTAGTTTTAATATTGGGGATGCGAACAGTGGTAGGCATGTTCAGATTGAGAATACTAGCAATCCCAATGTTAATGCCGAGCAAAAAGGGGTTGATGAATATTTTGTAAATAATGACCAGAATAGCGGGTTAAGTAACGAAAGTAGTATTAATGTGGGGAGAGAAAATTATGAAAGTAAAACGATCTCACCAGAATTATGTCAAACATCAAACACTCGAGAAAGGAGTGGTGATACCCAGATAATAATGTCCCTTTTAATGCAAATAAAAATATATAATCAAGAAATGAAGACAGAAATTATTCAGAACCAGGCTAATCAAGAAAAAGCTATTCAGAAGGTCGCTTTGAGTCAAAAGAAGATAGAAGAAGGATTGCAAGTCATGAGGGATGAACTAAATAAAATTCAGGAGAATTGGAAGCAAGAAGTGGAAGTTAAATTAAACAATTTGAAAGACGACGAAATATCAGAGTTGATTAAAATCGATATGTGTGAGGATAACTGTAGAAAGGAGGAAGTTGTGGTTAAAAACATTCAAGCGGCGGAGAAAAACAGTTTAGCAGAAGATATGTTCAGAGAAGAAGAATTACATATCAGTAGTACAGGGCTACCGTTAGATGTTTACATAAGTGAAGAAGAAATGTCAAACTGCAATAGTACACAATATGAAGAGGAAAATGACGGAGATGAAATGAGAATATTTTATGTAAGATGTTTCGAAGGAGAAATGAATAATGCAAGTGTATCTCAAAGAAGAACACTTGATGATATAATAAATTGTAGCAATAGTAAAATGAACGTATCTGCAAAGCAAGATAATATCAACTTCGCGACGTATTTTGAATGCAACAAGGTAGGAGAGGGCAAGGAATTTTTGATCCAAGGCACAAAGCCGGATAGCCAGCATCGATTTGAAATGAAATTTTTAAAGGATGGGAGAGAACCATTAATGAACTTGTACCTTTTCAGGGTAATGGTAGGATTTGTTTATTATCTTGTAACCATGTTTAGTGTTAGCAAAGAAGTTTCATTTCCAAAAAGAGAGTTGTTTTTTAAGTATGAGTTTGCAAGGATTGATTGGAAACGCAGAAAGAAGCATTTTCATTAATTTTGAGGGGCGAGTGAACTTGCTACTTCGTACTACGTACAAATTTATTTTTGGTAAGGGGTCTAAATGCATAGTCCACTCGAATTGCAAATATTTTAAGTTTTATTCCAGTCGAGTTTTCAATGAAGTTAATGTTCTTACTTGACAGCAACAAAATTCTTTGTATCATTGTTATCGAAAATAAATGAATGAATGAAGTGCTGTAAAAAAATTAAACAAGTTTATAAAAGCATGAGATTTATAAAAATGTATCTCATAAAGTTTGGGGGGAAAGCAAATTTTAGAGACAATTTTTGAGTGGGGGGATATATCAGGTAACAACGTTATCTGACTATTTTTTTTAAGGAATGTAGTGGACCTAAAATTGTATAAATATAAATGAGCAATAAAGTGAGAGTGTTTAATGGTCAGCATAACTGATAAACAATTTTAGTAATGAACGACCTTACAGAAGACAGTGAGATTTATGATTAATTATGAGTATTAATTTTTGTGTTCTGTAACTGAATGGTATGTTGTGTGTGAATAATGTTGCTGATGGGTTTGAACATTATTACAGTGCAAGAACATTGTAAAATAATGTACATCTTATAAAAGAAATGAGAATGAAAGACGTGATATTGGTACATCTCGGCAAATAAATGCTGCGCTGTGGTAATAGAAAAGTAGTTGGCAGCATTAATTATGCCTCGATGTGGGGGCATATTGTGGCATATGGCCATTCCCTGGTGCACCAATTTTTTTATAAATTATTAATTTTTTTTAATACTTGGAATAAATATGGTAAAAAAATAATTAATGATTTGTGTATATTTTTGTAAAATTTATAGTAACGAGTATTCTACAGACGATATATAAATTGTATGTCGTTGGAATTATATAAATGTCTTAGTTTTTTTAATTAGTATTAGTATCTTTGATTGTTTGGTTGAATAAAAAGAGAAAGGAGAGAAGAAAAAAGATTGTTAACTAAAAACTTAATATGTGAATATGTAATAATTATGATTGAATTGAACTTTAGATATGATTCAAAAGAATTACTACAAATTATATTCACCTGGTGTATTAATTTAAAAGTAACAGCGAACTGGTTACAATCTGTTCTACTAGACAACATAAAAAGTTCTTACATCTTTCTCCGATATCTAATAAGTCATTTTCTTAAAGTTCTTGTGATATGTTTTGAAAATCATAGCCGAAAGACATTTATGTGGTATGCTTTATATGTTCATGGAAATTGAATTCCACGAGTTCACAATTTATTCAATTGTGAAGTTGCAACAAGACGTTTTAGCAAGTTTTTGTACAATAAAAATAAATCTTCAAATAATTTAGTGGGTTCAACATTGTCACTTTGAAAAAGTATATTTAATTGTATTACACTTTTCAATTCGTTTTTCAGAAGAATCAAACAAAGCTTTGAATGGTAGTCTCCTCATGATGTCGTGAAGCTGTTCTGCCATGTATCATTTGTCTTCAGTCTTAGCAACTTTAGTACGTCCCACCGCTCTAACATTAAACACTGAGTATATGCTTTTTTTTTCAAAACAAATATTTTATTCTGTAATCAGAAAAATAGATTCAGTCATAGAGAAGTCCGAATTCATAGTAACGAGGATCTGTACGAGGATTTGATGTCGCTATTTAAATATTCCACAAATACAAGAAATCATAAAGTATCTACAAAAAAAACCTAAAATTATAAAGCCCTAAAAATCCCATCACGCATGTATACCCCCTAAATTTAGGGGGAAAACCCCTAAATGAGCACCCATGCTAGCACTTTATCCCCTGCGCGAGCCAATGCCATTTCACGCAGATTCATGGGTGCAAACCTAGGGGTTTTTCACCTAAATTCAGGGAATGGGGATTTTTTTAGGGGTTTTATAATTTTAGGGGGATTTTTTTGAAGACAATATTTTGCTGTATATCTTAGTTGAATATTTAAATAGCGACATCAATTACAGTACCCCGTCTTCTTTATGACCGAATATTTTATTTTCTGATCACAGAATAAAATATCTGTTTCTAATCCATATCTTTTTTAAGTCACCATAACTCAGTATTTAATGTTTACCATTGTAACAGAATTCTTTTTGTTACCTATGGAAAGAAGTTGGAAGTTGCTGCAACAACCAAGGAGCAACAATGTTGCCGCTATTGTTTAATTATTTCTGGTCGAGTTAACTATGCTGTTCTAAGAATAAGGATAAAATGAAATTAAATATATACACTCAAAAGTATACATGTATGTGGGAAACAAATCCAGGTTTAAAAGGCAAAGTAGTTTCCTTTCGTTTTTATAATTTCTTTTCATTATGAATCAGGTGATATACAATATTATATTTGTCATCCTTTTCCATATGATTATCGACGCCATTGAATTATAATTGTAACTGTTCTTCATTGAAATTCATAAGAGTTATTTTAATTTAAATACATAACCTACAAAGAAAATTTTAAGACTATACATACAATGGATTGGTTGTCTGGTGCAGGTTGGCAGTAGTTTTTGTGTGTCTGTTTGAGGTTTTTTAATGATGATTGGTGCTTAGTGTGGTATAATTATTTTTTTCATGATTGAAACCATAGGTACAATAAATTTAAAAAAAAAATGATGTGATGTTGCCATGATTTAAAATTACCCTGTTTGTAGTGATTTAGATAGTTATGCACATTGGGTTAGGTACTGAACTCGCCTATCATTATTTACGATTTATGCTTTCATTTCAGATTGGATTGCACCTGATATTACGAATAACAAACTTTCGACCTGTAAATATTACCGTGCAGTTTTAAAAGCCCTTCCATCTGCCCAGACCCCCACCCCCCCCCAAAAATATTTAATTCACGTCAAACATGAAAAATATAATAAAGCGACGGCCTTGGAAAAATTGGCAAAATCACGTAAATCTATATATAAAGTATATAAACCAGTCCTGTCGGAAAAAAACTAAAATCGCTGAGTTAAAAATTGCTGCTTATATCGCCGAGCACTGTTCTTTTCTAACAGTAGATCGTTTGATTGAAGTATTACCTCAGTTGGATCTTTCATCAGATGCCCTTAAAAATCTAAAAGCGAATCGCACCATGTGTTTAATGTTAATAAAACTGTGCTCTGTCCACCAATGCTTGAAACGTTAATTGAAGAGAGAGGAGGTTTTCCTTATTCGCTTATTATCGACGAAAGTAGCCTACTGATCTTTCGACACAGAAAGTGTTATGCATCATCGTACGCTTTTTTCACACACAATAGACGCAAATAGAATGTGACGCAAAAAGTTTGCATCAAGCCATTATAAATCAACTTAAGAGGATGATTTAAGAGTGGAAAATATGATCGGAACCGGCGTTGATGGAGCAAGTGTTTAAACATAATTCAATGACTGTAATATTAAAATGAGAACTGCTTGATTTTATTGTTAAATGTGTTAGCCGCTCTTTGCGTTTGCTCGCTGAACAATCTGCTGAGTTATTACCACGTCAATTAGAATTTCTTGTTAGAGAAGCCCATTATTGGTTTGTATACAGCACTAAGCGTTTGGAGAACTATAGAACTTTTTTGGAGACCATGAATGCTAACAATCCTAAAAAAAATTAAAGGACTTAACGGAACCGGATGGCTCGCCCACTTTCAAATAATTAACTCAGCATTAGAGCAGTGTGGTGAAGTGAAGTTGCTCTTCTCAATTGCTAAGCTGAAGACAAATATTACGTGGCAGAACAGCTTCACTATATCATGAGGAGACTACCGTTCAAAGCTTTTTTGATTTTTCTAAAAAATGAATTGAAAAATGTGACCCAATTAAATATACTTTTTCAGAGCGACAATATTGAGCCCATTAAATTATTTGATTATTAATTTTTATTGCCCAAAAACTGGCTAAAACGTCTTGTAACTTCACAATTGGTGGACTGTGAACTCGTGTAATTCATTTTCGAAAAATATATAATGTTAGGAACAACAATGTATTTCGGCTATGATTTTCAAAACACATAGTAAATACTTGCGGAAAACGACTTAATAGATGGCAGAGAAAGATGTAATAATTTTTTATGTTATCTAGTAGAGTAGATCCAAAAACGGCTCCGGAAAATTTAGTAATATTGAAAATGGTTGCTGATTTGCACCCAAAGGTCGCCACATCTCTAGTCTAATCTGACATAAAACCAATAATAAATTATACCCAGCGAACTCATATTCATGGCAACAAAAATGACATTTAGTCTGAGTGTTACCAATTTAATAATACTCCCACTTCAGCAGATTTTTAATCAGAAGTCAACGATGATTGCGACGCAGGTGGTTGTAAACTTATAGAAAACGTCTCAAAGTTTGGCCTAGAATTAATTAATTTCGAACGTGAGTGTCTAACGCTCCTTTTCTATCAATAATATTGTTAAAATTAGTTGCGTAATCGGTTATCTATTTAAATGCTACAAAGTGTGATGAAGGTCTGATTCATATCGCAACGAAATGATGGATCTTGCATATCACTTAATCCTTCTATTAATATGTTAAGTTTTTTTAATGTCATGATATACGAACTCAAAAACTTTGCACAATCAGAACAAAACGAAATGATGTTCAAAATACAATGAATAATTTTTATATAAAGCATATTACTACAAAAAATGTATCACTAATTTTTTTTAGGGGTTTTATCTCTTATGTTTGGTGATTTTAGGGGTTTTCGCCTTACTTTTCAGGGGTAAACTTTTTTTGAGTTGGCAACCCTGCACAAGATTTTATAGTAGAATAGAAAGAATTTAGGTACCTTTTACTTCATTTTATGTAAAGTGGAGTGTTGTTCAACGAAAACTTGGTGTAAATGGCATCGTCAGCCTATATTTCCAGACGAGAGATTTGTCATTACTATCAGTTGAGTAAAGTTATAATAATTACACAAATACACAGAAAATTTAGATCTTATTACTTTGTTATTTAGTATAAAGAAACTAATAGATACATTAAATATTTTAATTTTTAATACTATGAATAAATCAATTCTGAGACGCCTGCATCGTCGGTGAAGTATGCGGTGATGGTTTCCAGAGCAGTTTGACTGGTACTGGTCTGCAAACTGTTCTATGACTTCTTAAAATTATATGTAATACATCCATTTTCCATACATTGCAATATAAAAGATTGGCTCTGTGGGATGTGGAAAGTAGTCACCTTACAGATAAACAATCGCATAACAAAATAGATGAATACACCAGAAGATGTACAGTCACAGCATACATAATACATTAATTATGTAAACAACATTTAAACAAACTACTGGCAATTATTTCGTAGATGCCCCAGAAATAAATTCTTCGACAGAGTAGAAGTTGTCAATTAAAAATTCTTTTAATTTTTTCCTTAATTTATTCTGATCATCTGCTAGACATGTGTTGGGACCTTACTGAAGAAATGTATCCCTGAATATTGGACCCTTTTTGAACAAATGACAACGACTTGTAATCCTTGTGAAGATCAGTTTTACTTCTAGTCCCATAATTGTGTATTTTACTATTTGTTTCAAACAGAGTATAATTTGTGACTACAAAGGACATTAATGTGTATACATACTCGGCCACCAATGTTATAAAGTCTCTAACTTCTTGAACAGCTCTCACCCTGAAGTTCTACTGCTAACCCCACACATAATTCATATTACAGGACACTTTGTTCCCATGAGCAGAATTGCACCAGGATATTATTCCATATGAAATTAAGGAATGAAAATAAGCAAAATAAACTAGTTTCCTCATATGGAGATGACCTATAGCTTAAATTGTCAGAATTGCAAATGTAGCTGCGCCCAGTCGCTTCAGGACCTTTAAATTGAAATTATGATCAATATGCAAACCTAGAAATTTCTCACTCTCTACCTCATGAATGGACTGGCCTGCAAATTTTATATCTACATTCGGTGATACTGAACTGCATAAATTGAGTTTTATCAAAGTTTAAGGACAAGCCATTAGCTGTAAACCATTTATTAATAAGGTCAAAGACATAATTTTGAAATATGTTCTGTAAATAAATCTAGAGCATTTTTATGGTAAGTCCTTTATTTTTGTCATCTGCAAATTGGACAGATTTTGAGTTTTTAGATGAAATACAGGGCAGATCATTTACAGTATATATATTAAAAACAAAAGTTGCCCCAGTATAGAACCATGAGTTACTCCGTATCCAATAAATTCTTGTTCAAAAAACAGTGGACCACATAACGCAGCTTTAAAATGTTCCAATGACACTTTCCGTTTTATATTCAGAAGGTAAGAACTAGGCCATTTATCAGTAACGCTATCTATACCATAATACTTTAATTTTTGTATCAGAATTTCATTATCAACATAATCAAATGCCTTAGACAGGTCGCAGAAAATTCCTACTTGCATTAATTTATCATTTATTCCTTCAAACATATTGTCAGTGAAGACAAATATACATTGTTCTCTTTAAGGCGACTTTTCTTTTAAACATTGTAACCCTGCCAAAATCATAATCAAAATTATCATACTAGAAGTAAGATGGCCGCCGCGCTTGTCGCACTGCCGCGTCGCTCCCGCAATTAATATCGGTTTCGTGTGGAATATCATATCGATACGGATATCCGAAACGACATATCAACTAGTAAAGTACACATAGCATCGCGAGTGCAGTGGTGTGAAGTTCCGTAGAAACAGTGAATAAATAGCGCTCGTTTTCGTGGACACGTAATCATACGGCTTGTTCTCAGCGAACAATTGTGCTTCGGACTCCGCAATACCACCGCGTCATTGGTTCGCCACCGGGCCGCGTCACAGTGTTTGGTCCGCGTCACCGCGTGCGCACCGCGTCACGCTGTGCTGTGGTAAGCAGACCGCCGCGTCGCGCTGCGCTGTGATAAGCAGGCTGCCGCGCCGCACAGCTGACAGCCGTCTGGATGCCGAGCAAGCAGTTCATCGCGTCGCGGACAAGTGAGTATGGCCTCCACAGCGACAGAAAGTACTTCCCAGCGGGAAGCTACCGATATTGCAAAACTGCACGAAGAGATTGTTTCTCTCCTCAACGAGAACATTGGTCTAAAATTAAGTGATCAGAAGCTAAGAGAAATGAAAGATAAGTTGGCAACTTTTGCCATATCGGTAGCACGCATTGAAGGTAGAGAAGAGGAACTTCGGAAGGAAAACTCCAGACTAAGGAAAGAAATTGATGAGCTAAGAAAGCAAAAGAACTCGGCTTCCACCCCAACTTATGTGTCAGTGGCTGTGTCAAAAGCTACTCCAATACTTAAACCGAAACTGAGTCCCTCAACAACAAGTGCAGTATTCGTCTACTCGAAAGCAGGAGAAAGTCCAAAGTCAGTTGCTGAGAAACTGACCAGAATTGTGAAACCCGCGAAGGCGAAGATTAGAATTCTCAAATACGGAACACCAAGAATGCAGTGAATGTGGAGAGGCAATCGCAAGAAGATGTGAAGACGATAATGAGCAACAAGGAATTGAATGAGGAACTTAAGTGTGAGCTGCCCCGTTAGAGGAGACCCTTGGTCATCTTGTATGATCTTCCAAAGTCCATAGAAACAGAAGAGATCACAGGAAGGATCTATGAACAAAATTTTGAAGAAAAAATGGACAGAAAAGAATTCCTGAGTGGATTCACTCCTAAATTTAGGACTGGCCCGCGAGATAAAGCTTCAGTTCACCAAGTAGTCGAGGTCAGTCCATCTGCGAGGCGACTTCTCATAGAGCAGCGAAGAGTTTACATTGATTTTTGTGCAATTTGGGTAAAAGATTATACAGTCGTCACGAAGTGCATAAAATGTCAAGATCTAGGCCACCATAGCAAGCATTGTCCAAAAGAAAAAATTACCTTCGCCCATTCCGGCAAAGATGACCATAAAAAAGATCAATGTCCTAATTTGTCGCAAGAGAAGCTGTGCATTCCCTGCCAAAAATGAGGGAAATCTTGCAGAAAGAGAGGAAAAGATTGCCCAACCTACCAATTGCTGCTACAACGGCTCATTAACAAAATCGACTAAGTCTTGTAAGCGCCCCCTGATATAAGTGGAATCAACCTTAGAAGAGCAATTAACTAATATCATCAAGAAGTTAATCGTGGCAACAATTGGTAAGGTAAGCATCAGCGCAAAGAAAAAGAAGGGGAATCTACCGTCTAGAAGAAGAAGGAATGCAATACATGCAGCAAATTACAGAGAGAAACTGGCGCAGAGAGCTAACAAAGTGTTCGTGAATATGGGCACACAGACCGAGGACACAGCTATGCAAATAAGAGAGGTTTCATCAACTACGACTGAAACTTCACTAAAACTGCGATCGAAACGGTGTGGTATTGGTTATCTCAGGAAGACTGAAGACCCTTATGACTCACAGGCAACACTAAGTACTGGAAGCACTACGTACGAACAAGTAAAAGTGAAAACCAGTGAACTCAAGTATGTACCGATACACCCGGACCGAATATACGCGGATTTTGAAAACAACTTGCGACTTACTAAACTTGAGGAAGTTCAAACACTGTCACTGGCTCTTCGGCACTTAACGAGAGGGCTACATCCGGCTGCCAAGCATGTCACCTTCCCTCACCCCGAGGCAGTCGACAGAATTCAACTGAAGGCAAATAACTTGCCAACTGATTATGCACAGCTTCTCACTTTGGTAAAACAAGTCTTTGAGAGGAGAGGTGAAATCTTCGATCCCGACATCTTGTACAGGCAGTTTGTATAGACTTATGGCAGGACTGTACTAGACACGAAACTACCTTGGCCCCAATGTAATGTCTACACGAGGCATCCCTGAGTCACTCACGAAGCTAAGAATCGCGCAAATCAATGCCAGACAAGTATCACTGTCCTGCATGAAGTAAGGAAATTAGTGGAGGAGTTAGGCTTCGATGTCGCAGATAATCAAAACCGGACCGAGACCCATGTCAGACATAATAGTGTTCAACAAACACACTGTAGTGACTAAACTAGCGCAGTTTTGTGATGAACACACCACATGTGTAGAGATTAGCACTCAGTGGGGCAATTTTGTGGTATTAAACATGTACTTTCAACATCGAGATGAAATTGAACCCTATTTGAATAAAATAAGGGAGATACATTTAGCTCTATCTGATCAACCAATGGTTATAACGGCTGACGTAAACGCAAAGTCGGCCCTGTGGCACAGTCGTCGAACTGATACTAGGGGTGAACTGCTGGTTGATCTCATAAATGAACTGCATCTTGAAGTCCAGAACAAAGAGAGAAATCTATACACCTTCCACAACACAACTGGCGCCTTCACCAACATCGATTTAACTCTAACAAATAACGCTGCTGGAAATATGCTGCATGACTGACGAGTGACGGACAATCTTACCACTAGTGACAACAACGTCAGAGTATTCGAAATTGCAAGGGAATGGACAACAACCGATCCGGGAAAACCCTACTTCAAAACGCAGTACAACATAAGACGGGCTTCATGGCAGAGGCTGAGAGAAGCTTTCTTTTCTCCGGCAGTATCGGAAGAAGATTTCGATGTGGACAACATGGCGAGGGAACTAACATGGGCAATTCAGGATGCAATGAAAGCTGCTATTCCTCTGAAGCAGCTTGGTGGTAAAACTGACAGTTTTTGGACCGCAGAATTGCAAGCACTAAGAGGAAAGGTAAGAAAAGCTAGGAAAGCCTACCAAAGGAGCCGAGTAGCTGAAGAAAGAGAATTTCTTCTTGCCAGATACAGGTAAATGACAGTAGATTACAAGCAAAAAATTCTAACAACCAGACAGACTAGATGGGAAACATTTGTGAAAGAAAATCTGAAAGTGAATCCATGGGGAATTCCTCACAAATTAGCCGCTGGAAAAATACGACCTCCCACCACGTTATCCTCAATAGGCTATTTGACTGTATTTAAAATATATTACGTATAAATTGTTATTTTTATACATTGATGCTTAAGGAACCTATTTCATGTAAGTCTAATGAGCTACAATAGATATTATTAATGCAAACATAAAATAAAATTCAGCGTAATTTGAACTGCGCTCACGTGATCGAAAACGCTCGGTGATTGGCAGTCGCTTCTGTGACGACAACTGCCCCAAAATATGGCTGGGTTGTGTCATTATCGTCTAAGCTTTTACACTGATTTATAATACGCGTGATACGTTAGTGTTTAGTTTTTAATACGAAATGGAGAAGAATTTGTGAAAGTTAACGGCGGAAATTTACCCAGAATTGACGTATTAATGAATGGACCTTTTTTCAAAAAGAATCCAGACTTCTATGCTGCAGAACTAAAAAACGTGAAAACTGCTACGTAAGTACCACTTGTATTTCAATTCTAAATTAGTGATTAATAGAAACAGTTAATAAGAATAATCGAAACACTAAATCAAATTAGTTATGTAGGTTTTATTACTAGAATTCAGGCTGCAAATTCCTCAATTGCTGATAATAAATTATGAGTACATAGTAAAGATGTCTGCCAAGGATATTGCAATTTCTATTTTTTAATTTCCAATCACATACCCCTGTGTTCTAAAAAATGATTTTGTTTTAAGTGTTTAAATGGAATTACTTAGTTTCAGTACTAAATTACGACATAAATAAGTATTTTCTTACATTTTCCGATAGCTTACACTGTCTCCGGCATCACTGTATTACACTGTGTTGTTTTTTTTTATTTCCAAATAATATTTTGAGTGATTGTTTTATTAATATGCCGTACACAATTGAGTTGGCTATGAAATGTTGTCCCAAGCTATTTACACTTAATGTCTTCAACAAGACATTCATTCTCCGTCCTTTAGTCACAAAAAATTAAGGTGCCGATACTTCTAGAACAACTTTCTGTTGCGAAAGCTAATGGCCTCGCAATACCGCATTACTCAATCACGTGTATAATTTTGGATCGTAGGCTACTCCCTGGACCAGGATAACAGTCAGTACTAATTTCAGTTCTTGCGACCTTATCGTGGTCCAGCGTCTGTTGAAACATAATTCGAAGTAGTTCTGTGATTTTAGAGTAGGAATGCGATTTTTTTATCTCTCTGGAATTTTTTTAGGTTTGTCTGATGTCTGTGTGGAATCTGTTTTCACCTAGGTTATGTAATATATATATATATATATATATATATATATATATATATATATATTACAATGTGCTCTGTGCTAGTTAAATACACATAAAAATCAATTAAATTTACAATGTAAAGGAAACAACAATAAACTGAACTTGACATAACCATTGCAGTGTACAGTCAACAACAAACATTTCATATATTAACCACCACAACTTTAGAATAAATAAACCAACACAGTATAAAGAAAACTATATTTCAGAACTAAGCACTATCAACTGCGTAACCCAAAAGAGGTGATGTAAAAAAGGAACATACTAGTAGAACTAAACCAATTGCATTGGCAGACATAACTTATTCTATATTTACAACGAGAATTTTACTTTATTTTCTCTGGTTTTGCAGGGCTGCCAGGGAGTTTTATGGTGATGATGCAATTGGTTATGTGCAGCTGCACTGTGAGTTCGACCTGTGCATAGTAAAATGTAAGATTTGCCCTGAGCACAAAGTGAGGACAAAATCCTATGCTGTGACTATGATCATAAATGAGAAAGAGGGAGAAATATTGAGTTGCCAGTGTGAAGACTATGCAGCATCAGCTGCAGGTTGCAAGCATGCTGTGGTCTTTTTAATGTGGGCTCATCGGCGGAGTGAGGACCCTTCATGTACCTCTGTGGAGTGTTACTGGAAGCAGCCCATTCTTTCCAGGGTAGGAATCACATTAAAAATTCATGGAAGTGAAGCAGTTTTTAGGGAAACAAACCCCTCATTTTGATACCAATAACGCAGTGCTTACAGAATTTCTTCAAGAAGCTAAGAGAAGAAAAATTGAATCCTGTGAACTAGTGAAATACCAGACTTCAAGTATAGTGGTGTCAAACAATATTCACTACATTACTTCATGATGGGGCTGACTGATGAGATGAGAATGATGTGAATAAGATGCTAGAATTAATGAGAGAGTCACTCAATAAAAATATTCTAGATTTAATTGAACAACAAACCAGAAACCAAAACAAAAGTAAATTATGGTACAAACTGAGATATGGTCGAATAACTGCATCCAAGGCATATGAAGCTAGTCACTGCACAACTGCAGATGGATCACTGGTAGCTGCAATAATGGGTGCTAAGACACCAGATACTGCTGCTATGAGAAGAGGAAGGAAACTGGAGCTAACGGTCCAAAGAACAGTGGAGAAAATAATCAAAAAGAAAATCAAACCCTGTGGACTCTTTGTTTCCCAAATATTTCCCATGGTTGCAGCATCCGCAGACAGCATATGCGAAGATGCTGTTATTGAAATAAAGTGCCCAACAAGTGAAAGAACTAAGAAACATTACATTTGTAATGGAGTCATTAGTAATAAATACTTAGCACAAACACAACTGCAAATGTTAAAAAATGTTACTTTTGTGTAGCAAATCCAGATTTTGAAAAAACAAAAAATGTTGAAATTATTGCAACTACTTATGATAGTGATTATGTCCACAGCTTGCTTAATAACATTGCCTTTTTCTGTAAAAGCAATATTTATCCTATTTTGTGTCATAGCTGTAATTGAATATAAAATACTAGTTATGCAATACATGATAACTATCTGTTTAATTATAATTACTTAGGATTTTTAAATAAAAGCACTTTTCTTATTTTTCTTTTTTTATTATTACTATTACCTTATGAGAGAGTCCTGTACATTAATGAGTAACAATGGCATCATCAAGAACTCTCACTATGTATTTATTACAGAGTGTTGCCTCAACATATGGAACTCTCTAATACGTCTGATTACCCTTTCCACATGAATCCTTAAACTAGCAATGATTTTAGTTTGGCGGACCTCTGTCTTTGTTAACTTTGAGCCAACTGTTACACTGGGTGGCCTTAACAATGTAATTTCCTTTTCATTCAGTAATTGTACCACATGTTTGAAACCCCTGTCAGCTAAGATAAAAGAGCCCTGTTCTAATCCATCTAAAAAGTTGCAGTTTTCAATAATAGTCAGATCACTCACCCTCCCCCCGAAGCCAGGGGAAATATAGTTCACCAATCCATTGGGTGTACAAGATATTAAATATTTCACAGTATTTCCCTTTTTATAATTAGACCAAGCTAATGCTTGATGAAGAGCTTTTGATGGCTTTTGTATGACAATTTCAAAACAGTCTATAATGTAGCTAACTTTGGAATAATTTTGTCTAAATGAGATAGGAAGATTTTTTTTTAGTTAACTTTTTATCTAATTTAACAATAAATGCACGTAAAATGCTTGCAATTATTGGAATATTTTTTAGAAACAACTTACTGGCATATGATAGTGAAATACAAAAATTATCTGAAAGTTCAGAAAATGTACTATTCAGTCTAATTTTTTTAAAACACAACAATATGTGTTCTGTTGGAATAGCTGTGTGTTTCTGTATTAATTCTACTAAGAAGTACCAAGTTGTACGAATTCCAACATAAAGCAGAGGTTTTTTAATAATTAATTCCAGAGTATTTTTTAGAAACTTATCATTTCTGGTGGCTACATTTATCTTGGTACTATAACTATCAGAGTCAGAACTGTTAGATGATGAATAAACTACAGAACGTAAGAAATCTTGGTATTCTTCTGTCTCCATAAAACTAGAAACATAACTATCGGACTTTTCATCAGCCTCAAAAATCTTGTTTTTTGTTACTATATTCATTCCTGTTTTAGATAGTTTATGATAATAGGGATCAGTCTTAAATGGAGAAGTTAATGTAGATGTTGTGGAAAGCTTGATAGGAGATGTAGAGGTATTTCTTGAAGTAGTCATGATTTGTACTGCCTTGCTTCTGTAATGCTTCTTTACTTTTAATCCAGTTTGGATGGATTTCTCCTCAGTTATAACAGCGTTGGTGGTAGTTTCTTTATCTTGAGTATGCAGCGGTTCTGAAACACAATATATATATTTTGGTAAGTTGCCAGAAGTAAATAGTGAATGGTAGTCATATGAAGGGTATTCATATATACTGTATATATATAGTACATTAAACAGAGGTATAGTGTACATTTCAGTACTCACCTTCAAACTCCAATTTGTTAGTTTCTTCCACCACAGTATCCAATAATTCACTGCTGTCAACAATTTCTTCTGTGAAGTGCTTTTCGTGAACACATTCTTTAGAATGATCTATTTTTTGCTTCTTAATAAATGCTGGGCGAGAAGTATCACCATGGCACATTCTTCTTTTTCGATCTGGTTGACAGTCAAATTTTGATGGTAAAACTCCTTTCACCTTAATTAAAATTTGGCTGAGACCCATTTTATACTGTCTGTAATTTGACATACCTTTCTCCATCTGTATTGAAATAAACATCACTTTTGTTAGGCTTTGACTTGGACAGTGTATGTGTTACTCAGTCCCCATGTAGCAGCAAAAAATTTCAGTTGCCAAAAAGAGAAAGATTGTAGGTAACCAATCATTAATACTAAATGAAAATAATAAAGAATTTTGGGAAATACATTAATGCCGGATGTATTTTATTCTGAAAGAATACTTTTGGACAAGATTATGTAGTAACTGTAAATGCTAACCTCTACCGTAGATGAAAACATATTACAAAAATGATGTTTCGTATTAAAATCATTGGTCCAGGGATCATATCTGTCAAAAAGTTTTTCACTTAAATAATGCAGTTTTCGTTTATCACTTCTCCTTTTACTTGATATGAAAAACAATCTTAGAAAATACTATATCAATCATTATTAAGTACGCATGTAGGCATAAATAAATAGTACTTCCCGCATAGTAAAGTTCAGTCGAAATTAATTTTGAAAATGGAATACCATTACGAGTAAAACAACATCAAATGCGCACGGAAACCTAGAGTTTTAACAGCACCGTTAGAATGTAAAATATTATAGAATGTGGACCATTTACTCACATTAAAATGATCCTCACAGAAAAAGATGTTTGTTTTATTCAAAATATCATCTGGATTCCTGCGGGCGAGCTGCAGCCACTTTTTTCGTAGTTTAGCGGGTTTTGGAACACTGACAAACAGTTTTTCGGGGGTTTTAATCGTAGTGTTTGTACACTGCGGCACTGCACAGTATTTATAATCCATACTTCCACAAATTTACACACAACAAATTTACAGCCAACAAACGACACGTCACTCATATACAGAGAAATCCCTTACGGACACGGCCAACGATATAGGCCGTGTCGCCGTGCTTTGGGGCAGTTGACGTCACGGGCGTCGTTGACATGCAACAGGTTGCGAAGGAGCGTTTTGGCGGGCTTTTAAACGCTTTCAATTTTAACAATGAATTTTGCGTAAAGTAAGCACTTTATTCAAAAAATAAAAAGTGTCCTGTGAATAACGTGAACCAATAAACAATTTAAAACAGTTTTCTAAAAACAGTCAAATAGCCTATTAGAAGAGAAGACGGTACAGTTACAACTAACTGGAAGGAATAAGTGGACCAGCTGTTGAACAGCCTACTGCCGCATGACAGACCAGAGGAGAACAGTGAACAACAAGATGAGCTCTATCGCGAAATGTGGCAGCCCTGTGGGAGTGACTTCAGGGAGAGTGACATCACGCTGGACGAGGTAGTATCAGCAATTAATTCTCTGAGAGTGGGAAAAGCACCAGGACAAGACGGAATCCAGGCTGAAGTGATACAAAAGCTGATCTGGGATGTAGCTCCAATTCTGTGCAGACTATTCAACGAATGTCTCAGGCAAGGAAGAATACCAAGCATCTGGAAGCGTGGTGAAGTTGTAATACTTAAGAAAGGTGCCGATAAAGATCCCCTCATGCCGAAATCTTACCGCCCGATCTGCCTACTAAACGTGATGTGGAAGGTACAGGAAACAGTACTGTGTCGAAAACTTCAGGACTTTAGAACATCCATTGGTATGAATCCCAGTCAGTATGGTTTCAGGACAAAAACATCGACCGAGGATGCAATAAACCGAGCCATCGAGATAGTTGAAAGATCAGAAAAGAAATATGTGGTAGGAGTCCTTGTTGACATTTCGGGGGCTTTCGACAACTTGAGGTGGCCAGCATTGTTTGCAAGACTCCGGAAAATCCGCTGTTCAAAGCGGCTGTACTACAGCCTGAGAGATTACTGCATGCATAGAACTGTTACCATGAGATGCCCTAACGACAAAATCAAAAGAAAAATAAATAAAGGCTGCACCCAGGGATCTGTCTGCGGCCCTATCTTTTGGGATTTAGCATTAGAACCATTACTGGAAATTCTTCAACGGACACCTGAATTGCTAGGACTGGTTGCCTTTGCAGATGATCTTCTTCTCCTCGTGGAAGGGATGTCAAGAGCTGAAATCGAAGCGAAAAGTGAGATAGTGCTTAAAATTCTTGTGAAGTGGCGTGACGAAGTGAAATTTAAACTCGCTCTAAATAAGACAAACTGTATGGTATTTTCAAAAGAGAAAAAAACTTAAACGAAATCCTACTATAAGGGTAGGTAATGTGAAAATACGCCGGAGTCCCGTAAGGAGATACTTGGGTCTGTGGCTGGATGAGAGTCTTAATTTTCGAGCCCACTTGGAGGAAGTCTGTAGAAGAGCTTTACGACGTACGACATGTTTCCATCTGTAGCTGAACGAATCAGTATGAAATTCTTACAACCTTCTCCAGGGCTAATCCAATACATAACCGGCCAAGGACCATACAGAAGCTTCTTAAACAAACGTGGACTTACACCAACTAGTAACTGCGAGTGTGGTGAGGAAAGCACACCAGAGCACGTGGTGTGAGAATGCAGAACAACGGCAGAGATGAGAATCACTCAGCAACAACAGCTACAGGGTCTGAGGATTTTTGATATACTGCGTTCAGAGAGACTATGGCACTTTATAAATGAAAGTGCGGAAATAGCCTCTCAAAATCAAAAGCAGAAATATCTGGAGTGGAAGAAACCTGAGGGTGGAAACCGACGTAGACATCCATCATGACCTGCCGTAGTCTCTTCTGAGTTTTCCAGAGGAATCTCACTTCTGAGTGACTGCTGGAGTACTTCATGTATTCCAGGAGGGCAGCTTCCTGAAGAGCTGGGGTCTCCGCCGCAGTCAATACCAGGGGTGAGAGCTATGGTCTCACGTCACACACTCACCCTTCGACCAGCCACCTGGATGTGAGGATAATAATGAGATTTCATTAACAAGTTGGACAGTCAAAGAACTGTTTAGTACCTAGTTCAATGAGTAGGATTAGGAGTACATTTTATTTTTCCGGTTTTTTAGTGTTGTTTTAGTGTAGTTTGTAGTACTGATTCATTAGGATTAGATATTCAACTGTAACTTTTTCCTGTTTAAGTTGCTACCGCGTTTATGGGATTATTTACATTAATAGTATTATTAATATAATTTGTTTTTTTATACATTGTCTTAAGAGAAGATTAGCGGCCCAGTTTAGCCTCTAGATGCTGGATCAAATGGAAATGGAAATAAATAAATAAAAATTATCATGGAGGTTACAATGTTATCGCATTCTTCTTCTGGTGGCGGAGGTGAAAAAAAATGTAGCTTGTGAGTCATGGGTGGAATGTTTCATCAGAGGTTTGAACCCAAAGTTTAGATTCCCACTTGAGCCCCTCGGCATTACAACATCTCTCAAACAAAAGCAAAAAAAAAAAAAAGAATTAAAACATAATCACCTTATAAACATTTTTATTCAGCTGTGCTGCAATATGTTGTGGATTCTAATGACAAGTTTATATTAGTTGACATAGGTTACAGCAAACAGAGTGATGGAGGTACTTTCAAATCTTCAGCTATATACCACCGTCTGTGCAGTGAGCAACACGATATTCAAAAACTTTATATTTTGCTTGGATCTCTTGTGGATGCTCCATTATTATTATTATTATTATTTTTGAAAACCAAGCATATCCCCTTATCACTAATTTATTGAAACCTTTTGGCAGACATAACGTGAAGCTCGAACATCAACTCTTTAATTTAATTTAATTTCAATGGAGGGCACGCCCTGTGGGCAATTTCCCTACGCACCCATATTCTCCCTCCTCCCCTTTCCTGCAGCCTCCTATATTTGCCCTCAACAAATTTCAACTTTAAATTCTTTCAACGTTTTTGGTAAATTATTCATCATTTCTCTTGGTAACTTATTCCAATCCCTAATACCTTTACCTAAAAAAGAGAATTTTCCTACACCCATGTGCCTGAATTCGAATGCCAGCTTGTGGTCATGGTCATCTTTTCCCTTCCATGCACTTTTCATTCTTACACGAATATCTATCCATGTCATATCACCCATATACGCCTTGTATACTCCCGTGACCCTCTTCACCCTCATCCTGTCTTCCAATGAATCCTATTCCAGCTCGTTTATCATATCTGTTACTGACTGCGTTCTGCGGTTATTTCCAGAAACAAATCTAGTAACCCTTTCTTGCACCTTCTCCAACTCCTGTATTTGATACTCAAAACGTGGGTCTCATAATTATCATATTCAAGCAATCTTTAATAGTTTAACGCGAGCTAGGAAAACAGTGGAATGTGCTTTTGGAAATTTATTTTCAAAATGGTTTGTTTGTTTGTTTGTTTGTCGTATGGCAAGCAACTAATACAATAATAAATATATACAATGACAAGAACGTTGGTAGCGTTCACAAGCTGATGTCTAATTCTTCCAGCCATTCTAAGAAGGAACTTGTAGCTCCAAAAACATCTTCATATGGTCCATCATACTTCCGTAGAGGGCATTCCCTGATAATATGCTCCACACTCTGGGAAGGAGCACCGCAGTCACATGCAGGAGAATCCTGAAGACCCCACTTATACAGCATGGCGTTGCATTTCGCATGGCCTGTTCTTAGGCGATTTAGTTTGACCCACTGGTCTCTATTTAGATGGAATCCTGGAAGTCCAGTTGTGGGATCTTTAATATCTGAATGTTTTACAGATGTGGAGTTCCAGCTTTGTCGCCATTTTTCCATGACATCAAAGTCAAATACATC
This sequence comes from Vandiemenella viatica, assembly GCA_031002005.1. NCBI lineage: Eukaryota > Metazoa > Arthropoda > Insecta > Orthoptera > Morabidae > Vandiemenella > Vandiemenella viatica. The sequence continues at coordinate 326,631,878 of CM061921.1, read as the reverse complement.
TTGCCATACCGGATTTCTTGATTTAAGACGAGTGGGTGGTAAGTTATTTAGAACCTCGTGGATTGGGAGATCCTGTGGATGATCAGGATGGTTTTAGTTTTATCCACTCACGTGCCGTTGCTTCTTGGCGTCTTATCTCTGGAGGTGGTATTTTGCTGATCAGGTGCAACCAGGGGACTGGGGTGGATTTTAGGGTGCCAGTTATTACTCTCATACACTCATTCAGGTGGATGGTGCTTTATTTCTAAAAGCATTGAAACAGACGAATAATGGATTGATTATACTTTGAGTTTTTTTTTTTTTTTTTTTTTTTTTTTTTTTTTTTTTTTTTTTTAGTAAAACCCACAAAATTCAACAAACTGTAGGACGACCATCTAAGGTAGCTAAATGTGTGAGAGATATTTATGTATCATATTTTTCATATAATCGTTTATAGTACATTAATCGAATTCAATGAAACAACTCATGTAGGAAAATTAAATAAAAATGACTTCTTTCATTTCACCAATTATTTGCTTCTCTGTCAAGGACATTTCTATTGTTGTTCAGCTTTTATTTCTCGTCCCATATCGCGGACATATCGAATACCGCAGTAATTAACTTTTCGGTATTCATGACTGTGTACAACGCGCACCGGCCTCACTTACTGAATTGATCTATTTATTGTGGTGGGCAGGTTGGCGCTGGTTACAAGCGCTTGAAATCAGGAACCTGCCGCAACTGCGAATCTGCTCATTAACTACAAGGAAACATTCTTAACGCAGCCAATCTGCATCCTTTGTGTTCGTACCCTTACGGTGTAACAAGTTTCATTAGTCATGCTTATTCAGGCTGCTTTATAACCATACTACAAACTGCGCTAGCACTGCAGCTAGAAACTCATATATTCAGCCATATTCACATACTTATGTTATGCCACGTATTATTAATGTTAATTGTCGTCCAGGCTATCTAGATCATGATCAATGTCAAACTATTTTAATTCAAATGAAGTTATAATTTCTTATGATGGCACTCATGACGGCAACTAATTTTTTTTTTTTTTAAACTCATTCTTTCAGCTGTAACTACGAATGTTAATATTTCTGTTCTAAAATGAAAGATTCCATTGCACGCGCATTAATTCATTTACTTAATCGCCATGTAAACATGATTTAATACGAATATTTTAGCTTACTATACCAGCGATAAGAGAAAGTTATAAAATCATCTACAACGAACACAAATAAACTAAAGCAATTATTTGATAATTAATATCTTGATTTATATTAAATACATACTTTTCTTCCAATGTTCTGTCAATTTATTTTTTCACAGTTGCTTCACTAAATAGAATTGTCATTAAATAAAGCTTATAAACATTTTTGTGTAGAAACATCTCTAGCCGTTGCTAGTACAGCTACGAATATCGGAAGCGCGATTTCAGCGTGACGGATATAATGACCAAGCATAGCCTTTAATTGGTCTTCTTCCTATCCAGTGTTGGGCCTGGTGGTCTGTTATGATCTGAATCCATTTTCTAGCTGGTCTTCCTACATCTCTACAGTCTCTAGGTTGGTATTTGAGGATTTTTCGAGAGACCAGGTTTATTAGAATTGATGATTATTTGCGGAAAATCCCATTAGGACTAAGCAAAGCACTTAGAACCCATTTATTACTCTCCTTTGTGACCATGTTTCCTTCATACACTTGCTGTGACCTTCTTTTCTCTAATAATTTGTGTTTTTTGGTACGTTAGCATCATATATAGTTCAAAGTAAAAATGATCTGTGGAAAGTCAAAATATTCTTTCGAGAGACTATGTGTGTTTATTTATCTGTATCTGTCCACATACAGACTATTTTTATTCATGCCATATCATTTGTACTTCGTACTATACATAATACTACTGGACCAACACAAATAAATACAAAAATACAAATATGCAGACACATGCAAACAAACCAAACACTTCTTTCCTTTTTTGTCACTGACATCGATTCTCGACGATTAATTCAGCCGCTCCTGCACTGCAAATGGACACACACACACACACACACACATATATATATATATATATATATAACAGCTCTCTTCTTAAGATTTTCATTGAAGAAGAAGAAAATTAAGTGTAAAAGGAAATGGGTTTAATTTAAAATGGAATTTCACGCATTCGGTAGGCGCATTGAATGGCAATCATGTTTCAACAGAAGTTGTATGGAATAGTGATTCTCTTTAATTTTAATACAGAATATAAATATTTTTCTTGGTTTCACTAGCCCTTGTAATTGCTGAATACCATTTCGTTATTTTGGTCGTCGGGGGAGTAGAAAAAATTAAGGTGCCAATACATTTACCCACACAAGTTTGGTGAGGCACCGGCTACAGAAAAATTGAATTTGCACGATGACAACTTCATTCAGGTAACTGACTTAACAATGCAGTAAGTGATAGTAGGGCATAAAGCTTTCTCCCTTTCGCGATGAGGCCTATTCCAGGAAATCAGATAAACGGAAATGAAGAGAAACAAACTTACAATTACAGTCTCAGTAAAGTAAGGAGGGTGAGCGAGAAAAGCTTAGGGGTTCTAGGTAAAAGAAGAATTCCGATGTTACCTAATATGATAAATAAAGTAATGCTAAGTGTTGCATTCATAATCTTTTGAATAACGATATCTGAACTTGGTTGCAGAAGATAAGAACGATTTAGACAGCAGAAATATTTCATTTGACTCACACAGGTTGTTAAGCTATACTAGAAGTAATTAAGATTTGGAATAATTTTACAAAATATTTTTTTTATAAAAAAACTGGCTCGGTTAATTAGCAGCACGAAGCATTACAAATGGAGTGTAAAGAAAGTGATGAAAAAGTTTTATTATGCTTGTAAAATAAACAAAAAATAAAATACGAATGACATTACTCCTGGTTATTTTAACAAGTTTTCTATTTGCTCCCTTGTATTTTTTTCTTTTGTTGCAATAATTTGCGTATCATAAATCATAAAACTGTTGAAAGTCATTACTAATGATGTAAGGTGCCCTTTATCCATTACGTTTGCATGCATTACGCTAAAACATACAAGCAACGATAAAGTGAGTATGAGCGTGAACTTTTATAATTTTTTAATCTTTATTAACGTTCATACAGTAATTAAGTTTTCATCATGTAATTAATTATATTTTTTCAACATTCGCCCACCATCTTGCGTACAAATTTGCATCCAATTTTATTGAAGTAATACAGTTTATTTATAGAAATTGTAAAATACAAGTTTCAAAAAGCAGCCAGTGCTGCTGGAACTGCTATAGCACACTAGGGCGAGGCAGAGACATCGGGACGCATAAACGGAAGAATCCTCCTGGAGAAGTGATCCGACAATGCGACTCGACGCGGCCCGCCCCGACCCTAGTTGACCCACCTGTAGTGAACGTTACTGTATTAGAATCTTTGTAAGCGATTGCTGACCCATTTCTGCGATGCGACGCGGTGCGGCATGTCTTATGTGTGATTACCTCAAGACTACCTCTATCAACTAGTTGAATTCCGATGGAGCCATGCTCCAGTGGCAATTACCCTTTACTTTCTATTTTTTAATATTTTCTTATATACTTTGAAAGCTAACTTCCTCCACTCAACGAATTTTGTCGTACGAATTTTAATTTTAAATTTCATCAGCGATTTCGGTAATTTATTTATCTCTATGGTTGGTAACTTTTTCAAACACCTTAAACCCTTCTGCATGAAATCGAGTAAAAGTTTGTGCACGTGGTCATCTTTCCCCTTTCCATGCACTACTCCTAAATCTTCGACCAATATCCCTTCAAGCTTAATCACCAACATACTCTTTTTATACTCCCATCACTCTCTTCACCATCCTCCTGTCTTCCAATGACTTCCAATCCAACTCCATTACCATATCAGTTACTAACTCGGTGCTATGGTAATTTCCACAAACAAATGTTGCCGCTCTGCTTTGCACGCCCTCCAACTCTTTTATTTGATACTAAAAATATGGGTCCCATACTACACCCCCATATTCAAGCAATGGTTTGACCAAAGTTTTGTAACCCAATTCTTTAACTTCTCTGGTACATCCTGTCATCACCCTCTGCAGTAAATGAAGGATTTTACAACCTTTACTCACTAAATGTTCAGTGTATCCTTCTCAGTTGAGTTTATTATCAAATGCTATGCCAGGATATTTTATAATTCAAGAATTCAACAAACAATTCTGACCCCACCCAATAATTGTAAACAACCTTTAACTTTTTTTTCTGTCTACCTAACAAGCTGACATATTTAGATATTCTATCCAGGTCACCCTGGAGCTGTTCACAGTCTTCTCGTGTTTTGATCCAATTGTATACCATTATGTCATCAGCAAACAACCTAAATTATGACTGTAAACCATTAACACTATCATTCATTAGAATGATTAATAGCAATGGTCCCAATTAACAACTCTATGGCTCTCCCATATACATTTCCAACCCCCCTTTTATACTGCATTTCTAACACTTTGTATTTTACCTTCAAAGAATTTCTCTAACGAACAAGTAGATTTTTCATCGACTTCAATAATTTCCAACTTGTTTAATACCATTTTGTGGCTCACTCTGTAAAATGCCTTAGAAAGATCTATTAATACACTATTAACTTGGCCTAAATTGTCAAATTCATCCAAATTAGCAAGCTTATAGCCCACCATCTAAGATTAGCTTGAATATCGTTGTTTAAAGCCTTGTCGTCGATTTTAAAACTAGTTTCTTTCCTCACAGACTTTTCTGACGTATTTGCATATCCAACATTTTTCATATCACTGATATCAAACTATTTGGCCTGTAATTTTCATCCTTATTGTTCGCCCCTTCTTCATGAACCGGTACTACTCACTATTTTTCAGCCCTCTGTTAAGCAAAAGTCTTCAGACGCAATCTAAATAATATTTCAAGCTAAGGTGCAATATTGATATCCAGCTATCTTTTTTTGCGCCTATAGTAATATTAGCTACACCGGCCTGTTCGCACTCTTTTACCTTTCTTAATTTCTTCATAATTTCCTTAGGATCTATTTAAAAATTTGTAGTTTCCTCATTTCTACTTACATGGAGACGTTGCTGTAATTTACTCCTTCCCATCCCAAGATGATAGTCCCTAATGGTTTCATTAAACTAGGAACTTAATAAATTTTAAAATCATCAGTAACCTCTTTTCATGCTTATCTATAATTATCTGAATACCTTTTTTTCCCCTCAATTTTCTAACACAGTCATAGAAATTTCTGGATGCAATGTTCAGTTGTTCTACTGTGCCAATAATATTCTTCGTAAACCTATTTTTAGCTTCCTTCTTCGCTAATATTGATTCATTTTTAGTTGTTTCAAGTTTTCCTTAGTACCCTGTCTTCCTGTCTTTTAACTCTGTCGTGTTCTATTCCTACTAACCCTTTAATCTCATCTCCTCCCTATTATTATTTATGTGTTTCTGTTACACATATACTAAACAAAACCGTTTACCATGATTTTGTTATATATCCATCATCTTGCCTAAACCATTTACTAGGAGACATATAATTTATACAGAAAATAATTTTTATAATCATTTTATTAACAATAAAACATTTTTCAGATCAAATTCTAAACATTTTCGGAAGAAAATAAAAGGCTAAAAGTGAAAATTTTATATTAATCCCGTTTGTTGTCACCATGTTCCCTAATAAAGCTTAAATTTCGTTTCGTTTGAGATGTAATAAGTCTAGGCTTAAAATATTCTTTTAAAACGTTTTTCAATTTAAAATCGGATTCAGCTATGCGGTGTGTAGGAACCAAGGAGAAAGCACATAAATTAAAATTGTCCATAAACGAAAAGAGTTATTCCAAACTTCAACATCACAGGTTGTTGTCGGCATGGTTTGACACAATCTGAATAGAGTTTGAGTAAAATAAATAATTTGTAAATATATTTTTTTAGCAAGGTAAAGAATTTGAACTTTTTAAATAAAAGAGCTAGGAAGATAAAAGTATCCTTAAATGAGAGACAAAAATCCACTCAGTAATAATAGTATAACAGTTCGATGATAACTTGAAATTTAAAGGAAGAAAAACGAAAGTATAGTATTGAAACTTGATGACATCCCCATGTGTGACCTTTAGGAATTTATAACTCTTAAACGAGGGTATTTATGAGGAAATTTGTAATGACTTAAAAGATTGAGAATAAATCATGCTATACGATAGAAAAGTTTCGGGAAAATCCGAGTAATAATAGTGTACCATGAAATATGAGATTTTTGTAATTCACAAAAGAGTACTTCCACTTTTTCCTAGGATACGTCACCTAAAGATTAGCCAAGACTATAAAAAGCCAAGCAGCGTTCCCTTGGAGAGGCACATTCCAGCAATAGTGGATCGGTATAGGGCGGGCGCGTCATGTCACTGTAAGAACACTTCTGTAGCCAACATATGGGCAATAGAATTTGGACGGTGTGTTTGGGACTTAATTTTCATATCAGGCAGCGACGTCGTCTAACATTTGGTAGTCAGTAGCGAACTACTTCAAATATTATCATGAACTGAAGAGATTTTCATAGGTTTTCACCAATTAGGGGGGACTTGTGAAAGCCTTATCGAAGTTGTGGAGTTAAGTGAGTTAGTTAAATCTACCTGCCGTCTTCATTAACGGATGTGGAGGTCAGATGCCTTTCCTTAGATTAACGACTGATACCAGTTTAGCTGCAAAAGTTTTCGAAATATATATTTTTTTGATGAAGTGACTTTTTCTCTTGACTGTACAATCTACCAGCTGTTACAGGTTAAATTAATAGCTTTGCGACCAATTTTAAAAAGAACCTGCAACTTAAGAATCCGATCGAAGTACAGTAGTAAAACGGTATAAGTAACGGCCACAGCTTACACACAGTGTGTTGTGCCTAACCCCCAGTAAAGCGCTAGTCCGTAACATGTTCTGCCCTTCTCTTTGTTTTCTGTTTTGGAATAAATATTTCTTCACACTTTTTTAATATTTCCTTAAACTCTCCTCGTGCCTTAGAACTAAGCAGAAAGTCTAATACACTGGCAAGTGGCATTGCTCTCAATTATTCCTTGCGTGACTCAGGGTAGGTTGTAAACTGAAAAACGCTTTATATGCGTTCTTTTATACATCGTTATTAATGCTTGTTCCCGCACCACACTCTAGAAGTGAATCTCCTTTAGTTGTCACGTACAATGAGATACTATTACCCCTTTAATCTAGCGGTTACATGCAGCTGTCCTAGAACTTAGTGAAAAATGGAAGGCAACGTTAGTACAGTACCATGGATTCAAATCACTAATCGAATTTTATTGGTTTTATTTTTATCGTGTGACAACGTCAGGAAGTTCTGTGGATTGGATCAGTAGATCCAACCACGACAATGTCGGAATGCGCTGCACAATAAACTTCACTTAGGGTGTTAGGCTTGATTAACGCTCGCACGCCTCAAGCTGGCCTAACACAACTTTAGATAACGTTATTTACTTGAAGGCTTGTTCGACTTTTTTCAGTAATAAAGTAGTTCCACGTAATGATCTGGTGACAGTGTTTCAATTGGCTGCGCATTCCATTCCTGCCGTAGCCGCCTTAACCGAACCCGATAATCCTACCAAGTACAGGGGACCTACTGTTTAACAGGGAATCCGAACAACGGAAGCGTTCTGGCGTACTTCACATTACACAGCACGCTGTGCCAGAGGTTAAGATCGGGTAAAGGGCCTATGAAATTCCCCGCCGAGATGGGAATTCGAACCGGAGATTTTTCGATCTCCAGTCAGACACCTTAACCATTGAGCCACCACACATACTTTGTCCTATGAACTTGCAGGTCACATAAGGTGATGAATTTTTAACGATACATATATCTTCTGATGATGTTCAATTGTTTGTTTTTCTGGGACCTTAAAGCCCAATAGGGTTATACATTTTAACGACCTAGAAATGGATCCTCAACTTGGTCAGTTAAGGGAATCTCAAAGGTGTCTAGAAACCTAACATTACAATCAACAGTCTGGTTGGCCGAGTGGTGAAGGCGCTGTGATTTGGTACCTATTCTCTGGAGTTCGAATTTCACATGTGACGAACTTTTTATAGGACTTTACCTCTCTGTTCCGTATTATGTTGGATAAAATGAACACAACACTGAGTTCTATGATGGATCTCTGTGAAGTTTGTGTATATGATTGAGATAGACTCTGAGGATGGTGAACAGATAGACCGACAACGATACTTATCAAAATATTTAGAAATTTCTACAAAGTAGCACTTTTCCACTCATTTCACAAAAAAATAATAATTTCTCCAATACACGCAAAACTTGCGATTTTTATACTCATATTTACCCAATTTTAGAAATTTATACAATGCTTGTACCATTTAAATGATTCGTATGCAATTTTCATACAACTATCAGTGGATTAGTGTTGGTAGGAATTTTTTTTGTATACTTCTTGATGGGTAATGGTATACATGTGTCTTGTTATCTGTGTGTGTTGGTAGTAGACACTCTCTGAATGTGTGCAGTTTGGTGTGTGGGTTGACTATGTTGCTGGATACCGTGGGTATCTCAAGCATATCATTCTACGAATAGTGACAGTTTAACTCTTCTTTATTTGGAATACTCCTAAATGTCCAGCGTAAAACGCAGGTGTTGACGAATTTATGGTGAAGTGCCTAAAAATTTTCTCGGATGGTGAGAATTTTCGTAATATTATTTGTCTTAGAATAATCGATTCACTAGTTACGATCCCTAGTGAGAACTTGCGGGGCCATGTTATGTATTGTACCTCACACACTTCAGTAACAAAGGTATGCAACGAGAACAAACGTATCCTTATGGGGTCTGAGTCTGACTGCTACTTTAGAGTCATTTCTCAATTTTTTCCATCAGAAACAGTACTTCTGTGTGTTTTGCTACCACTGAAACTGTTAAAATTCGTGTCGCATTACCGCAAACTGTCTGGCAGTTTGTTTCAGCACTAAGGCGTCCGAAGAAGTGGTCGCTGTCAAAGAACAATCATCATACTTACCCACTTATCAGAGTAGGTATTAGTTCAGATAAACTATTAGTACGGAATACTGTAGTCAATGGAGTGTTTCACAGTTTACATGAAGCCAAGAATCCTGTTGTGCCTACGCAATTTAGTGTCGGATTTACCATCTTATACAACTTTTGCAGTGACTACGTAAGGTAGCGTATGCACATCTATTGCCTGAAAGTTACGACTATATTATGACAAACAGCAAGATAATGCCAGTGATAATGTATACCGGGTGCCTTGCAATGTATCATTCGGTTTTAGTAACTCGTGTTTATTATCGTAATAATAATCCGAAATCTTTGCTTTCGTTCATCTAGGTTCCCGATCAAGTCACTTTTGACTCAGGTATATCCATTGGTCTCTCATTCGAGAGGATGCGGTGTAAGCTACCTTACTCTCTATTTTCGAGATTCAGTTAAAATTCAGCGAAGTTTGAGGTTAACGTCAGTAAACGATACCATAGTCGAAACCAAAATAACAACACTTTAAGTTCAGAAAAGTAGATAAACAACACATAGCAACCATAAATAAGAAGTTTCTACTAAAATATAAACCACAAACTTACCTAAATGAGCGTAATCCGTAATAATCCTGAAGTAGAAAACACAGGTTTGTTTATACAACCATAACACTAATATTCCGCTAAATTAAACACTGTAAAGCACTTTATTAATTAGAATTTCACCATCTGATATTAAATTCACTAATAACTCGCAGTTCCAGACCGATTTAAAGCAGTATATATGATTTTTAAAGCATCTCCACATGGGAGTTATTTCAATATTTAATTCCACCACATCTAAATAGTTTCAGAGCTTTAAAAGTAGATTTAACCAAGCAAAACAACCAGCCAGTTAATATTCTTTAAGTTTCCGGTAATCATCAACTAATAAAAAGAAAATATAAGTAAATAACAGCCAACTTGGTGATGGCGTCGTAGAAACGAACTTTTAAAATTCAATAACTCACTAACTAACATATTTCACGAACTAAAAACTTTTCTAAAGTACTTAAAATAAATAAAGGTTCGATTTAAATTTAGTTTCAGGACACAACCGGCTTTAAATAAAATGCGAAATATTTGGTTGCACAACGGAAAACAGTAAAATTTAGAAATTCTATAACTTCTGATAGACTTAACCGATTTAAAAGATTTTTACACCACTGGGCTCGGCAGGAGCCGGAGAAGACTTTGAAAATAATATTAACTTGAGATTTTAAAGCTTTGAGGTGAAGCATTTTTCCTGTGACGTAGGATGACGTTTAACAATACGAGAAACAAATATGCTTTTAAATTAACTAACTTTCAAAATTCATTTTCACTGGTCTGGAAGCTCTAAAAACAAAACCCAACACATCACTACACTTGTCTCATTACGCTCTTCATCTTGTGAATTTCTGGTAGCACTCAGTTGAGGAAAACATTTTACAGATAGACTATTGTCTAGGTCAGTAGGTCACTTTGATAAAAGAGACCCGGCCGCCATTTTTATCACATTATGTTGAATGACTTGGTCGAGTGAGCATGTAGTCTCTCGGTGAGCGAGTTCGAACAGGACCGGCAAGGAGCGCGGTGGTTTATGGGAAGACGGCTTAGAGCATTATGGCCGACCGGCGCCATTTTTTTAAAACCGGCATGACCAACGTAACATTCTGAAACTTTCCGACATGTGTTTATAATAGATTTCAATTTCATTTGGGGTGGTGCGGTCTGTTCTGTTTCACGACCTGTGATCTTCGGCTAATGATTTTCTCCGATTGCCATTGCTAACTGTGACTTTTGTAACTTCTGTGAAAATTTTCAAGAATATATAATTCAGTTATCCGGATTCAGACTTTCATTTCTACTTTGGTACCTTTCTTACAGGAGGTTAATCTATAAGTGGCGACTGTGGTCATCTTTACAGTTAGCATTCTACAAGGTTTAACACGGTTATAGAACTCTTTACGAACTTTGACAACTTTTTGGATGACATTAAGTTTAGGATGAGAAGCCGATACTAACCCCGGTATGCAGCTTGGATCCTAACAGCTGGTTAAAACCCTCGTACGGCTATCCAGATTTGGGTTTTCCATTGTTTCCCCAAATCTCTCCAGGCGAACCCCGGCAAGGTTCCTTCATGAGGCCATGATCGAATACCCTCCCATTCCTTGCCCTAGCTCTTTCCCGCTTTTAATGGCATAGACGCCGACAAGGCATAAAGCCATAAGCAAAACAAAAAAAAGCTAGTGCACGGGTTTTTAGGAATACCTAAAAAAAATAATAACATCGTATGATTAAAATAATGTGAGCGTTTTGACCATACAAGTTCTGATGCTTTGATTCTCATGTATAGCTTCGTCCAGGAAAATAAAGTTTTGCTCTTCTGTTGTTCAAGTCTTTCACTTTCCATTGCCACATGCCTGAGCTTATTTAATTGCTTCCTTCTTGCGCCTTTCAGAACCGCTCTTTCCGTTGTCTGCGCGTAGGCGCTGTATATTCATAATCGGCATGAATGTTCTGTATTGTGCGTTATGGAACATCTGCATACAGAACATGTTCTGTATGCAGATGTTCCATAACGCACAATACAGAACATTCATTTAGCCACTCCCGACGTGGTTGGCTACTGCGTTGCCATGGTGGTATGTAACACCAGAAATTTCAGATTCACCGAACACATTTGACACGGTGGATAGAGGAATTATTTCACGAACAATTTCTGAAATGGAATGCCATATGCGTCTAGCGTCAGTGGCATTTCCGATTTAAAAATCTTTTAATTCATGTAGCGCGCCCATAACTTCGCCAGAAAACCATTCCCATGATTCATAACAGTAAAAATGAAAGCCCCGACATTGCACGGCACATTTATAATTTTCTTCTGCAAAGCTGCCGCCATATGGATATTTATGTTTCTATCCCGTGTGTTATATTATAGCTTTACTGTGTAGTTGTGTTTAGGTTTAAATGCGGCCTGGACCAGGGAAGCTAAAAGTTACCTTGCAGCTGGATTATTTGGTTGATTTGTTAGAATCATAAACGTTTCCTACTCAAGACAGTTTATGCTGCTTGTGGTACATTCGGCTATCGCGTTGTGGTATTAAACTGATGGGTTCCATTTGAGACCACGATACTAATATGTTTGATATAATATATACATTCCGGAATATGATATTTACAGCTGACCATATGGAGTCTATTGGTAAGAATTATGCTGATTCAAACATTATATGACCTTTTTTTACGAATTAAGCAGTTGGTTTCGCCAAGCCCCGAGAAAAGTCTTATTTTAGGTGTCTTGTGGAATATAGGGCAAATGTAGGTGGCTGCAGGATAGAGGGAAGATGGGGGTGTAGGGAAATTACCACCGGAGCCTGTGCTCCATTGCAATTAAATTTAATTAAATAGCTCCGCAATCGTTATCTAAGTTTTTCGCGGCATGTTGTGACGTCATAAAATAGTGTCGCGCAAAGTTGTTATAGCGGTATTGAGACCATTGTAAGTGACCAAGCTATGTGTGGCTGCTGTTTGAGGGGTGAACGTTGGAATGCGAAGTGGAGGGGAGGGAATGCACAGCTGTGGGCTGGGGGAGACGCTTTTGTGCAAGCAGACGAGGCTGAGTGGTTGAAGAAGACGGGTTCTGTATGTGTGTATGACGCAGGATGTTAAATAAAAAGTGTTGTTCTAATGAGAAGTTGTTAGTCTCTTGTCGCCGTTTCATAGATGTTTCTGATCCCATGCACATATTAAATGAAAGAGTTAACGTCTTTAGCTGCACTGACGGCAGCCAGCAGAGCTGCAAGAGCAAAGAGTTGGACGTTTTGTCGACCACTGCAAGGAATCAGTTACCTTGCAATCTTCAGTGAGTTCTTGCAGAAGGAGATACATCGGGCGTTACCGTTGCATCTGGCGACCCTGGCCAAAAAATTTCATCCTTGAAGACGGGTGATCAACAATCTGGAAGACAGTTTACATTGAGGTGATCCTTAGCACGTGGCTGAGCGAATTAACTTTGGTGATGGTTATCTGTATAACTTTTTCCTCTCGGCGGAGAGAGTGGCTTGGTTTGCTGACAGTGCACTTGACTGCAGATTGTAGATTTTTATATCATGCCTGGGAGTAATTATGTAGATTTTTCTCTCGTTTTATGTTATAAGGGCTGTAACTGTGTCTTTTCACAATTTCAAGTATAAATATTTTTTTTATGTATACGGAAGTTCTGGTTCGTTTGTTGTTTACGGCTTCCAGGGGGGAGAGGGCATAAATTGTGATAATGGTGTGTGGTTGTATTCAGTTTAATTGTTTTTGATAATGTTCTTGTTGCAATTTCATGAGTTATTCCTGTTTTTCCTCCCGCTTGTTGTGTTTATAGTTGAAGTGGTTCTCTATCATTTCTAATGTCTTGTTGCGTTGGTGTACGTGAAATAATTAAAGATTGTACTTCAAATAAAAATATTCAGATGTGTTTGATAGTAGTGTTGGGTGCTCTCTTTTTTCTCTGATCTCTGTCTCCGAGTTCTGTCTGGAGGTTCAGTATTCTTTATGTCAGCATTTGAGGGTTTTAGGGTTGAGTAGAAATGGACGACGGAAATTTTAGTGTGATTCAAGGGGAGTGTGGGGATAGGGCAGAGAGAGGAAGTAATATTAGTGATTCCCAAGAAACAGCTATAAGTTCTACAATTAATGATATTTTGGCAATTCTTCAAAGGTTGAATAGGAGATATGATGAGTCTGAACGGAAGTATGGTGAGTCTGAACGGAATTATGAGGAGAGCCGACGGGACAAACTAGAATTCATGAATGAGATAAAAGAAGCTGTAAAGAGGACTGAGGAGGCGTCAGAAATATTGGTGGAAATGGTTGATAGGAGTGTGGAAGAAATGAGGGAAGAGCGAAAGAGCAAGGAGGGACACCAGTTTGAAGATATGGAAAAATTTAGGGCATTAGTGGATAAAAATCACAAATACAGTAAGGATAATTTAATGTCTTGCATGCGGGAATCTGAAACAAAATTAGATAATATGTTACACGAGACCAAAAAATCTTTAAAGAATTTTAAAAATGATACTTTGACTGTGAACACAGATGAGCAACAAAATCAAAAACAAGAGGGGTGGTTAGACGCTGAAAAGTTAGACGCTGGAAGTTAATGCTGTTGGCAAGAAATTAAATGTCGACTACAGAGAGAAAGAGAATGGGG
>CM061921.1:326160203-326616644 GCA_031002005.1 Vandiemenella viatica | reverse complement strand
AGAATCTTAACCTTGTCAGATCACAATGAAACTGACATAGATAATTTATTATATTCATTTGGCTATTACACCGCTAGGCATATTTAACGTTACCATTAACACAATAATCACTAACATATCAATGCAAGCCTAGCGATTACAACTAGCCGATTCATTCAAGCAAACAATTATATGAATTTTACTTTAATTGCAAATCTTCTGACGAAGTTATAGTTAGTAAGCGGGAACAATGTTCACAATACGCTACAACAAAAAAAACAGTCAGCAATCAAAATGAATACATGAAATGAACATGCGTCTCGGGCGCCGTCAAATAACAAGGAGAAAAACAAGGAACTCGCGATATGCAAAGGTTCCCACAATGTTCAACAAAATGTCGGCTAGCTCAGGGTCAAAATTTGCTCAAAGAACACAAGTCTCTTTCTCAAGTCGCTTACGGGTCATTCGCAGTCTCATAAGAACACAACGATGCAAGACCTGGCGTTAACACTTTACCATAGCATAGGCAGCAACACTGAAGTCCGTCGCGCTATCAGCCCAGCGCGATAGAAAGATCACCAGCCAGTGATCATAGGCAGGTCACTGTACTGACCAAGCACAACCGTTCTGGCCTGGCGAGAAGTCAGCAGTCGACTATCCCAGACCGTGGTCTGGCAAGAAGTAACTTCCTCCTCTTCGGAAGGTGATGGCGTCCCTCTCAGCGAAGGAACATGGCGGGAAGAAAAAAAAAACACCCTGAATTAACTTGTGAAGACCCTGTCGATGATTTTCATAGGCAGGTTGGAAATCACGTGGTATCGTTGCACACTCAGATTCGCGGCATTTTTTGCCAGCGTCCTCTCCGCGTCCATCCTTGTTGGGGAGGGGGAGAGGTTGACCTTCACATGTTTGCTGTGCGAACCGTTGGGGTTAGTGACTGGCCTTGGGTGGCGACAGCGAGGCGGCCCCATTGTGTCCGTTCACTGGGAATTACCGTTTCACTTCCGTCCCTAGCCTCAGATGTGCGATCCTTCGCTTAAACAAATCTTATGCTCACACATTTTTTTGCTGAGCCCTCTCAAATGAAATACCCTTGCATATTTATTTAATCATATACAATTTTTGGGCTGCCCGAGATCAATTTTAATTAATTTTAATCTGAATAAATTAAAATTAAACACAACTTAATAAAAATATAAATTGTAGCGTGGCGTGATATCGTCCCGTTACAAGGTATCATAAAGCAATTAAAGCTCCTGAAGTGGGGAAAGTCGCCGGGTCCTGATGGTATTCCAGTAAGATTATTTTCGGAATACGCGGAAGAAATAGAACCATTTCTATCAGATATATTTCGTAAATCTTTAGAAGAAAGAAAAGTACCTTCTGACTGGAAAATAGCGCAGGTGATTCCCGTTTTCAAGAAAGGTGATCGGAGAGATCCTAGGATTTATCGACCCATATCTCTAACATCTGTCTACAGTAGAATTCTGGAGCATGTCATATGCTCTAACGTTATGAAGTTTCTGGATGAAAACGAGTTACTTACAGCAAACCAACATGGATTTCGTAAGAACCGTTCGTGTGAAACGCAACTGGCTCTATTTTCGCATTACGTAATGAAGGTTATCGATGCAGGATCACAAGTTGATGCTATTTTCTTGGATTTCCAGAAGGCTTTTGACTCTGTACCACATAACCGCCTTTTGGCGAAGATTCGAGCGTACGGTATATCTGATCAGATCTGCGAATGATACGCGATTTTCTAACTGGTCGGTCGCAGTATGTCGTTGTTGACGGGGAAGCCTCTTCAAAGCTAGATGTTACTTCGGGGGTTCCACAAGGAAGTTTAATAGGACCACTTCTTTTCTTAATTTTTATAAACGATCTCGGTGACAACGTTAATTGCAGGATGCGATTTTTTGCTGATGATGCACTTATTTATAGGGAAGTGGGGTGCTCTGACGATTGCTTAGAAATACAGCGCGATCTGGATGTTATTTCGGAATGGTGCCGTAAATGGCAGCTTGCACTTAACTGTAAAAAGTGCAAGGCAATGCAAATAAGTAATAAAAAGACCCCGTTTGCTCACGAGAACAAAGTTAACAATTCAGTTGTTGACACGGTCGATTCCCTGAAGTATCTAGGTGTAACAGTACAAAGCAACATGAAATGGGACTTGCACATAACTTCAGTCGTAGGCAAAGCTAATTCAAAACTACGTTTTATAGGTCGTATTTTGAGAAGCTGCAATGCTCATACAAAGAAAATAGCGTACAAAACACTAGTGCGTCCGCATTTGGAATACTGTTGTGCAATTTGGGATCCGTATCGCAAGGGATTGATTGACACGTCAGAGAATGTACAGAGGAGAGCCGCTCGATTCGTGACCGCTAGTTACAGTCCTTATGTAAGTGTCACAGAGCGGATACGTGGGTTAGGCTGGGATTGTTTGGCGGACAGATGACGTCGTTTTCGTTTAAATTTGTTGGAGAATATGCGAAAATCTCTAATTTACGAGTGCAACGAAATACTTCTTCCGTCAAACTATTTAGGTCGCAATGACAGAAGGGATAAGATTCGAGAGATAAGATGCCGTACTGATACATTTATGTATTCTTTCTTTCCTGGTTCTGTTTGGGATTGGAATACTATAAAATAGGATTGGTGCTTAGCACCCTCTGCCACCCACAGTAATTGTGAATTGCAGAGTATAGATGTAGATGTAGATGTAGATCTACTTTACCTATGAACATTTCCTTTTCTATTTTTTCACACTTTTCTTCTAGCCCTTTTTCTTTTGCTTTTTTTGTATTTCCTGTTTATTTGAGTTCTAAATTACCTGTATTGCTCTCTTCCTGCTTCATTTTTCACTCCTGAACATTTTTGTACCTTCTCCTCTGATCCATCGGTTGCAAAATTTCATCTGTGATCCATGGTTTTCGGGCAGCTTTCTCCCTAAAGCCTAATGTTTCTTTGCCAGCTTTCATTAATTCAGTCTTTAATGCACTCCATTCGTTCTCGGTTGAGCTCCTTTCAGAGTTATTTCTTAGACCTAAGTCTACCATTTCTGCAAATTTTTCTCTTGTGCTAGATTGTTTCAGTTTATTCCCTTCCAGTCTGTTCTGCTTATGCTTATGCTGCTTCCTTATTCGCTTGAATTTCAGCCTGCACTCCATTACTATCAAATTATGGTCAGAGTCTATATCTGTTCTTGGGTACGCTTTACAGTCTAGAATTTGATTCCTGAATCTCAGTTTGACCATGATATAATCTAGCTGATGTCTGCCTGTATCCCTAGGACGTTTCCAGGTGTATATACTTCTTGCATGGTTCTTAAACAGTGTGTTTGCCACTACTAGCTTATATCTTTCACAAAATTCTAACAACCTGCTTCCTCCCTCATTTCTTCCTCCTAGACCAAAACTTCCTACATTATTCCCCTCTTTTCCTTCTCCCACTATCGCACTCCAATCACCCATGATTATTAGATTTTCCTCTCCTTTCACATATTGGATTAATTCTTCAATTTCAGTGTGTATTTTTTCTATTTCTTCGTCATCTTCCTGTGACGTTGGTATATACACTTGAACTAACGTGGTTGGGACGGGCTTAGTTTCTAACCTCATCAAAATTATTCTGTCACTACACTGTTCATAATAACTCACCCGTTTCCCTACTTTCTTATTCATTACAAATCCTACACCAATTACTCCATTATCAGCTTGTATGCTAATTATCCTGTCTTCCCCAGACTAGAAATCCTGTGCGTCCTTCCATTTAATCTCACTAATCCCAACAACATCTAACTTAAGGTGTTCCATCTCCCTTTTTAGATTTTCTAGCATACCTGCCCTATTCAGACTTCTAACATTCCACGCTCCGACTCGTAGAATGTTTCTATCCATTCTGATAACTCCTCCCTGAGCAGTCCCCACCAGAGATCCGTTGGGGGGACTATTTTACCTCCGGAATATTTTACCCAGGAAGAAGCCATCATGATATATGTAATTTGAGAGTATTACATGTCGTCAGGCTACCCTTTGGGTCTTTAATGCAGTGGTTTCCCGTTGCCTTCTGTATCCCCATGCCGTTGATCATTTCTGATTCATCCACATTTAGGAGCCGTTTCCAACCCCAAGGGTAAGAGGGTGCCCTGGAACACTCCCCGCTCTTCCGCCCTCCTTTCGGATACCGTTGGCGAACAGTGGGTGACTCCTTATACGGGGAATCTTTCAGTCGCCAGTGCCTCGTCCGTGCAAACAGGGTGCACCACGAGAAGGAGAGGTTGACATTTGGTTGGAAAAGGCTATTATAGTGTCTCCCAAACCCTTACACCCCGGAAGGAATATAAGGAATATATGGAGACGAAATAACGCCATATCGGTGAAACCTAATAAAAAAAAACATCGTCTCCTACTGCGCAAGCGCGGCGGCCACTGGCGGCCATAGGAGTCCCAAAATATTGGACTGTTTGCACTGTGTATGCTGCTGAGAATATTTTCTAATATTCTAAAGTTTTCTATAATGCCAAGTTGTGTTGCATATGGTTGCACAAACAGACAAGATAGGAAATAACCTGGAATAGCGTTTCATAAGTAAGTCACATTGTAATTATCGTTCTTGAAGTATCTTACAGGTAACTGCAACATTAGGGCCATTCGCTATAAATTTATTCATTGCTCTCAATAGGATCATATCGTTCTCAAATTTTTGTAGTGTAGACAATTAGCATATATTACTATTTTGCACCTGAAAAGCTAGCCTTATTGTAGACAAGTGTTGAAAATTTAATTTAAGCGGGTCATATTTACAACGCGACACAATGAATATAGTATTCTGCAGGCTTTAATCAATTTTAAGTTTACACTGAAAGTGTAGGATGAAATTAATTGTACTGAAGGTATATGTTGAAATTAGTTGTTATAATTTATGCTACATGAACTATGAATCCTGATATTGTCAATGTTGTTGTAGCTATTAGAACTGTAGCTTAAATTGAATTTTGTGTGTTGAGGTGGGCAGCACTATTGTGGCCATGGTGATGCTATTTGATGATTGATTCTTATGTAAAATGACGAAACTAATCAAAAATCAAGAGTAAATTTTTTTGATATCTCCCTTAGTTCTCTAGATATCAACTATCAAAATTAGTTACAGGTA
The DNA here is from genome assembly GCA_031002005.1 of Vandiemenella viatica. Lineage (NCBI taxonomy): Eukaryota > Metazoa > Arthropoda > Insecta > Orthoptera > Morabidae > Vandiemenella > Vandiemenella viatica. The sequence continues at coordinate 326,611,505 of CM061921.1, read as the reverse complement.
TAGTTCCTTGTGCCTTTGGTGACATTTTTATTCTGGTCCAGGCCGCGTTTTAACCTAACCCCAAGGATTAGTAAAAAAAATTAACACCCAATCTGCAAGTGCAACAAAATTATCTTTTGGTCCAGTCCGTATCATAACCTAAAAAAATTAATTTGGATACATTATATCTCGCGAACTAAGCGAGCTATCGAAAAATTTTATTCTTTATTTTCGATTTGTATCGTCGTGATACATAAGAATCGATCTTTAAATTTGACTTTGGGGAAATTTTTCTTCTGAATTACAATCCAAAACACTTAACTTTTGAGACAGTATATCTCGAGAACTAAGCACGATATCAAAAAATTTTATTCTTCATTTTTGATGTGTCTCGTTGAGTTACATAATAATCCATCATAAAATTGCGGTACCACGGTTGTATTATGATTTCCTTGAGGTTTTTGTGCCATTTCCCGTGTTTCTCCGACCGAGCAATATGGCGGCCTCCCCACGCCACTTCTCTCTACCCGGTTTCACTCCAGTGTGTGGTGAGTTTATAGCCGGCGTCACAGATTTAACGTCACTTCTCCTCCATATATTCCTTTCTCCATGGTTGATGCATGGAGGAAGGAATATTCTCAATGGGTAGATCATGGAGGAAGGAAATATTTGGAGGAGAAGTGACGTTAAATCTGTGACGCCGGCTGTAAACTCTCGAACATGCGCGGTGGCGGCAGCGGCGATATTGCGAACCCAAACAAATGCAAAGTCCACATTGTGTTTGATGCTGTGATTATTTCATTTTGTAATGTGTATAAATGTTTTATAATTCCATCTTGTGTTGCATACGGCTGCACAAATAGGCAAGAGAGGGAAGAACCTTGAATATCATTTCATAAGTAAGTTGAATTAAAATTATTGTTGTTGAAGTGGGCAAACTTTAGTGCCTGTCTATAAATATTTAGTCATAGCTCTCAATGGGAAGACTTTGTTCTCAAATTTTTGTTGGTGTAGTGTAGAAAATCAGCATACCTTGCTTTGCACATAATAGACTAGCATTACTTTTTAACGAGTGTTGAAAATGAGATTTAAAGGGGTGTGTTTTACATCGCGATTCAGTGAATTTAGTATTGCGTTTTGTTTTGTCACGTTGCAGTTTATACTGACAGTGTATGATGAAATTAAATGTGTTAAATTATGCTATGCAATCTAGGAATCTTGATGAAGCAAACGATGTTAAATACAGTTTGCGATTCAAATACGCGTATGTGGCTATGTCTACATAGTTTGATTCTGTAGCAGCAATTTAATGGAGATTGTGGTTAGGTCTAAATGAAGTCTGTACCAGAATGGTTTTGTTGTTCCATAAGGGACAAAGAATTTATCTATTACTGTTAGTAATTTCATGAGAACCAAGTTAGTGACAAAATGTGTATCGCGATGTAAACTACTTCCATCTATTCCCAATTAAGCTTACGATGTATGGTAACAAGATAACTATTTTTATACTGGTCTAGGCCGCATTTCATCCTAACCACAAGTGGTAGTAAAAAAACTGAAATATCCATTCTGCATGTCCACCACGTAATTCATTGTGGCTTTGGCAGAATTAATTTTTGGTCCAGGACGCATATCAACTTAATCCCAGTATATCCCGAAACCTAACCAAGATATCGAAAAATTTTATTCCTTATTTTCGATTTGTCTCGTCGTGTTACATGAGAATCGATCATTAAATTTGACTTTTGCGAAATTTTTCTTCTGCATTTCAACTCAAGACTCCTCACATTTTATACAGAGTATCTCGAGAACTAGGCGAGATATCGAAAAATTTTATTTTTTATTTGGCTCGTCTTTTTAAATAAGAATCTATCATCAAATTCGACTTTGACCAAGTTTTTCTTCTGAATTTCAACAAAAAACATTTCACATTTGAGACAGAATATCTCGAAAACTAAGCAGGATATCAAAAAATTTTATCCTTCATTTTTTTAATTTATCTTATCGAGTTACATAATAATCCATCACCAGATTGCTGCGTTACGTTTATCCTAGAATCCCCTTGAGGTTTTTTACATATATCCCGTGTCTGTATGGGTACGGCCAAGCCCCCCCACTCCTCCTCCACCCGGCGTCACTTCAGTGTGTGGTGAAGGTCTCTTGCGTCGTGTCCCATCCATGTCGTGTCCATATATTTCTTTCCTCTATGGGGTTGATGCCACTGAAAAATGTTGCTGCTACAAATAACACAGTTTTTCAAAAACATTAGCATTCGAAACTCGAAAGATCGACATTCACCGAGTTTGTGGCAATGTTGCATTAGGTATTTGACTTGTTGCTATTTAGTCTCTGCTTTAGCGGGAGGTTTTGTTTTTGTTGATATTTGATATTATGTATAGTCTGTATGTGGTAAAAACGTGAAACATTTGGTAAGAATTTGTCTTCAAGTTTTTTTTTGAAATAGTGCAAAGATGTTTTATTGCGTTTATGAAATATAATTAAACATTGTTAGCATTGTGAAACTGTAAATGTATGTTAAATGACATCAAGTAGAATGACTGTAAACTTAATTTATCGATTGCATAGGAATTTTGTTTGCCACTAGTTTAAATTTATAAATCCATGAACTGCTGGAACTATGACATAATAATCAGCTATTGATAAATCTAGGAGCAGAACCATTTCTATGAAATAATACAACAGTTAGAGTTCTAGTGTTTCTCGTTTACTGAATCACAGTGACTGAATGATTTGACATAGTCGAAATTTGACTGAATGGCCGAGAGAGAAAAATCAAACCAACTTAAATTTTAAATTAAATCCATTATGATATAACTGGGAGCTTCAATTGTCATTCTGGTCCAGGCTGCATTTCAACGTATTCACACGCGTCGCTAATAATGCTGCTCGAAAATCAAGGTAACTTAAATTTTTTAATAAAATCCAAATTTCTGATGAATTATGATTTAACAACAAGCATCAATTGTCATTTTGGTCCAGGCTGCATTTAGACCTATACAACCTTTGCTAATAATGCTCCTCGAAAACCAAACTAGCTTAAATTATTTATAAAAACTAAATTCCTGGCGCCTCATGCTGAAACAAGGACTTGTCTTTTTTTTTCAACTTTTCCTCTACTTGCATTAATATTGCCATAACCACCTTTGATAAATGCCGTAGAACATATGAAATATAACATCATGTAGACATATTTCATTGTTGATAGGAGATACCTAATACCTATCATTGTTGGAGGTCACATATGTGTACATAATTATGGCGTCCACTGTTCGCTTACCGGATAATGTTGTGACAATTTTTGTTAAGTTTGTTCAGTATGTATATTTTTGATGGCTGTAATAACAACATATTGTTTAAATAATGTGTAATGTGTGTGTTATCATTATAGGTCATAATATGGCTGCTGTCAATTGCTTGCCATTTAAAGTTTTTGTGTTATGTTTGTGCAGTGTGTATATATTTGATAGCTCTAATACCAACATATATTAAATAACATTGTCCAAGGAATGTATGCACCAATTTTTAGACCAAAAACACAATTACTTCTTGAGTCTTAGTGATTATGTTAGTGCCAAGCTATTAAATACACACTGATTGATAAAAATGTAAATAGGAGAAAAAAGTCCAAGTGGATGTATGGACTCAGGAAGTACTCAAATGACTCTCACAGTGAGACAGTTATTGAGGTCTCAGTAAATCTGGGAGCTTGCGTGGGCAACAATTGATTAGTGTAGAATTTTGGTGTATATTGTTTGTGACCATTCATCCTGATGAGTAACTGGTTTGTGGTGAAGCCAAGGTAAGAACTTGGGGAATGGAGGCAGATGAGTTGGGTTTTGCTGCAGGCGGCAAGGCCAATTATGGAATAGGTTTTACCAGTATTGGAGTCAATAGATTATAGTGTCTAATTGTGTGTTGTGCAATATGATCTATTACAGGAAGGAGCTGTAAGGGATTTCACAAGAGCTAGAAGGTGAGTTTTTGTGGTTGGGTGCATTTGCAGGCTGGGTAGTCTGTTGAAGCTGATGCAGGGTGCTTTGGAAAGGACAATGGAGAGGAATTTCTGGAAAACATCATAGGAAGGTGTAGTTATAGCAAAGGATTGGGTTCAGGGATTCCAAGCAAGGAGTAACTAGAGATAAAATGTATAATGTCCATTAAGTAATAGTTCAAGGAATGATTTATAAATATTTAAGCATTGCTGTAAAATTACATGCTTTTAAATCCAGTATGGTGGAAAAATTCCACATGAAGTGATTATTATGGTTTTTCCAGAAAAAAGTAAATACTCTGCTAGAGCTTCTTGTAATTTAGTACTTGCTAAAGGTAACATTGGCTTTTAAACATAATTGGTAATTGGCATATATATGTTACTGAGATGATGTTCATCTCAGATAAATAAGGCAACTCCTTGAACCGAGCGTGGTGGATGTGCTGTAATGTTCTGGCTTTGCATACAGGAGGACGCAGGTTCAAAACCCCATCCAGCCAATCAGATTTCGATTTTCCATGGTTTCCCAGAATCACTCCTTTAAATGCCAGAATATTTCCTTTAGAAGGCCATCATCAAATTCCTTCCTGTTTCTTACCTATAGTTCTCTCCTGGCTCTAATGATCTCAACGTCTACTAAGTGTAAAGCCATAAGCAATAAAACAAGTGACATCTGAAAACCACCATAGCTTCATCAAACTACCTAATGTGTATTGCGGCCCAGTGGGATTATGACACAATTACTGACAAGTATTACTGTGGAAACTTCATGAATGAAATATTCACTATTGTCAGATTTAATAAGGTAAAATAACCCATCAAATACCCTAGATGAGGGCAACAGGCCAGCAATGGACACAAAAAGTAGAACATGAATAATGCAATATTTCGCTGTTGAACTGCCTCACCCTTGAAGCTGTCGTCTCCCCCACCTGTCCTCAACCTCTTTTCTGAACTCCATTCCTACCCCAACATTTCTCAGTTCCATTGAAACCTGATGTACTGCAGAACTTTCCAAGAATAATCAATTTATTAAATTAAATTGCAATGGAGCGCATGCTAAAAAAGAGAATCTTCCTACACCCTTGTGCTTGAAATTGAGTGCCAGCTTGTGGTCATGGTCATTTTTTCCCTTCCATGCATTACTTTCAATTCTTACACCAGTATCTTTCCATGCATCATCACCAACATATGCCTTGTACACTCCCATGACCCTCTTCACCCTCCTCCTGTCTTCCAACGTGTCCCATTCCAGCCCTTTTATCATACCTGTTACTGTTTGCGTTCTGTAATAATTTCCAGAAACAAATCTAGCAGCCTTTCTTTGCACCTTCTCCAACTCCTGTATTTGATTCTCAAAATGTGGGTCCCATACTATACTACCATATTCAAGCAATGGTCTGACCATAGATTTGTAACCCAATTCCTTTACTTCTCTAGTACATCCCCTCATCACCCTCTTCAACAATTGCAGAATTTTGAAACCTTTTCCTACTACCTGTCCAATGTGATCTGCCCAGTTAAGCTTGTTATCAAATGTAATGCCAAGATATTTACATTTCAAGTCTTCTATAAGCAATTCTTTCCCCACCTTATAATCATAATAAACCTTTAGTTTTTTATTTGTGTATCTAATAACCTGACTCTTCTGTGCATTTATCTTCATCCCATGTTTACCAACCCAACTAGATATCCTGTCCAGCTGTTTACAATCCTCAACCGTTTTGATCCTTTTATTTAGCATTATGTCATCTGCAAACAATCTAATTTCTGATAGTAAACAATCAACACAATTATTCATTAGAATAATAAATAGCAATGGTCCCAATACGCTACCCTGTGGCACTCTCATTTTTACTTCCACTTCTTTTGATACCGCATTTCCTACCCTAACTTTCTGTTCTCTACCTTTCAAAAATTCTTCTATCCAGCAAATCACTTTCTGATCCACTCCAAAAGATTTTACCTTATTTACTACCATTTTATGGCTCACTCTGTCAAAAGCCTCTGAAAGATCTAGTGCTACACTATCAATTTGAACTCCCTTGTCCATTTTATCTGAAATATCTTGCATATATCCCACCAACTGAGATTCACATGAATATCCTTGGCTAAAGCCATGTTGCCTACTTGAAAACCACTTACACTCCTCACATATATTTCTGATGTGGTTGCATATCAATCTCTCCATTAATTTACCTACCACTGATGTCAAGCTAATTGGCCAATAATTTTCGACTCTATTTCTCACCCATCTTTTATGTACTGGCACTACTATTGCACTTTTCCAGTTCTCTGGTAAGCAGCAAATATGAAGACTCAAATAATATTTCAAGATAAGATACAATGTCACATCCTGCTATCTTTAAGACATCTGTAGTAATATTATGTACACCCCTTTGTTTTTTCAGCTTTCTTAGTTCCTTCATGATATCCTCAGGATGAATTTCAAATTTTATGGTCTGCTCATCAATGGTCCCCCCGTACTGACGATACTCTTCATAAATCCATCTTTAGCCACCTTCTTAGCTATTATTAGGTTCTTGTTTAATTGCTTTAAATATTCCTGACTACCCTGCTGTCTCTTAACTCTGTTATGTTCTCTTCTTATCAACCTCTTTAACCGCCTCACCTCCCTGTTATACTACACAGGTTCTGTATTTCTTTTTATTTTATTTTTTGGAATACATTTTTCTTCCCCCTTTCTTATTATCTCCTTGAACTCTTCCCACCTTGACTTTACTGTACTTGTGCCTTCCTTCCATTTGCTGAAACATTTTCTGAAATATCTTTTTAAATTTGAAATCTGTGATGTTTTATAATTGTACCTATTTCCCCCTTCAATTTTGGCTGCTGGTTCACTGAATCCTCTAATATCCATCAGAACTGCTTCATGATCACTTATTCCTTCAGTTACTTGACATCCTACAAGGTTATCAACAGGCTTTATTAGGAATATATCCAAAATATTTTGTCCCCTAGTGTTCTGCTCTACCACTTGTGTAAATCCTCCTTCCCTTATTAGAGTATTTGCAAATCTCTGTTCCCTTGTGTTATTAATCTTATTTCCTACCCAATTTACACCTGGTAAATTTAAATCCCCGCCAATAATGACCATTCTATTCTCACCTCTGAAATCTGAGTATGAATTTAATTTCCCCACAAGAGCCTCATCTTCACCTGCCATTCTTCCACTGTGGTAAGCAGCCAACACCCTGATTTTTTTCTTTTTTACTACCCCAGAAATCTACCCCAAGTAACTCATAAGAACATGTCATCCTTTCAGCTGACAACTACTGTGGACTGCAGTGACTGTGTGGAAGAAGTTTTGAGTCAACACTCTGACACCAGTACGTACCATCCTTGCCCTACAGTACTGACTAATTTGTGTGCAAGTATGTACTCTCTTTGACCTGCAGAGTCCCTTACATGTTCTCTCACTAAAATCCATGTCCCTCCTTACCCAACTCCTACCTTTTACCTTCTTCTCAAGATTCACAAGGCTGGCAACCTTCATTGACCTGTAGTTGTGGCATATTGCCCATTGATGGATCAACACCTCCAGTCCTTTGTAGAGAACTCGTACTTTTCACAGTCTTCACTGCTCTACCACTACTGCTACTTGGTTCCATTGGCATCACTTTCATACATACCAAAGTTCCCCATTGTTAGAACCTCAGCGCAGTGGAACACATCCTGGAAATGTGACCACAACCCCTGTGCCTCCCCCCCCCCCACCCCCTGCATGTTCTCATTTCTGTAGCCCAACTCATTGTCTCAAAAAATTCTACTCCTTTAACTTTCAAGTTTCACAGATACACAGAATTGCTGTGGGTACCCAAATGACCCAAACCTTTTCCTGGGCTGCCTGTAGGAACAATTCCTGAATCCTACTCAAACCCTTTGTGTAGTTCAAATACATAGATTATATATTTATGATATAGACCCACAGCAAAAACCAATTACTTGACTTCCTTAGTTCCCCAAACAGCAGCCATTCTGTCAGCTTATTCCAATACACATGTCATCTTTCTTGATGTTAACATTTTCTTATGGAAAGGCTGCCTATTTACCTCTCTTTAGATCAACCCTACAATTTTACAATATCTTCACATTAACAGTTATCATCCTTACCACACCAAACATTCATTTAGACAATTTATGGCAGACGAATTTGTTCCAATGAAGAATCTCTCCAGATACACACGAAATGTTTCACAAGCTCTATTTTCCACTGCTACCTGTCTGGTCTCGTACAGGAACATATGTCTTGTGCTATGTCCCATCCTTCACTCTACTACTCTAATCCTGCACCCCCCAAAACTAACTGTAGCTCCCTATTTTTCATCCAGTTCTTCCTGGATCTTGAGTCCATTAACCTAACCCTTCCCTGAAATACACACCCTTCTCCACAAACTTCTGCCCAGTGGCCCCCTCATATGCCTCAACAGACAATCCAGTCTCAAAAACATCTTGGTTCACAAATACTTGCCTTGTGATTCTGCCACATAGTTCCTTTCCATATAATGGACCCAGCTGCAGACTTGGTACATGCACTCAGCCACCACCTCCTACACCAATCCGATGACAGTAAAAACTTTCCCCGAGGTTTGAAACATCACATTAACTACTAAACAATTTATACATCAGCTCGTCTGCTTCCAATATACCAGTTCATATATGGGCGTCACCACTAACCAACTTTCCATCAGAATGAATGATCACAAGCAAATTGTTTACACCATGCCATTTACCACAACTTGAATGACTGTTTTACACTGAGGTCTTGTCAGAGTCTTCCCTGAAACCAGAACCCCTTCTGATGGGAACTAGCTTACTGACATTTCCTTGATGCCAGGTAACCCCTTGATCTCATCCTCCAATAAAACCCTTCCAGTGGACCCAATATGTATAATTATTTATTCACATATGTAATTAATAAATTTAATATTTTCTGTTCATATTTATATGTTCTTATGATCATTATTTTTTTGATGTTCGCCCATTTCCAGCTATACTATTTCCCAAGTATTATCGACTTAGTATTCTTTTCCTCTCCCCCATTATTAGCCCTGCCATTCATTTCCCCAATCACATTGTGGCTGTCAGTATCTACAAATCTGTCTGCTCACCAAAGTTCTCATCTATTCACAAAACTGAAATTTTACATTATTCATGTTGTTCTTTTTGTGTTGCGACTCTGCTGCCCTCATCTGTAGTATGTTTCAGTTTTATTTTCCATATCCTTCTTTATAAAAACTGTCTTAAAGCATTTTCATTCTTATTATGATTGCTATAATCAAATGAACATTAATATACAATTAATGCATTACTTTTCAAATGATATGCATTAATACTAGTAGGAGGAAATGTTTGTAGATTAAGTAAAGGAGAAAAATAGTTACTGGGAGTGACTAGACAGTATGTTGGGAGAGAGAAAATTTTCTACGGTTGCTTTAAAATCTGCTGATTTTCTGGGGAGGTATTTCCCAAATCATTTCGTAGAACTGAAGAGAAAGTGTCACCTGTGTTTCCAAATTAGGGAAAGGAATAATCAGCATATTTGAATCATGTGATCTGGTATTGGTGCTTTGACAATGCCCTAAGTATGAAAAGTTGAAATATAGACAGGAACAAGTTTCCAGATAAAAAAGAAGTAAAAATAAATAAATAGAGAATCTTACTTGCACAGCAAGAAAGGTAAAAACTTTTGAACATAGTAGGTTTATGGTCTCATAGATTTGCACTGAAGTTGGTATCTTCATTTTGAATTGGCGATAATGACCACCTGGACTTTTCTTTGGTTATTGGCATGCAGTTATTTACAAAAAAGTGTAAGATCTATATTTTGTGAATGGTTGAGACCAGTGGCGTAACTATGCTATTGAAGCCTGTGGAAAATTTGCCAGGTGAGGACCTCCTCCTTGCCAGAGGAGGCAAACCTTGGACAATGGTATCATGTTTTGTACTGCCCCAGGTGGCAACAATGGGGGTGGCAATTGTGGCAGCGACCTTAGTGCCCTGGGCAGATACTCCTGTGCTCGCAGCCCTCTCTGGGAGCCCCTACCATTTTGACCATCCTGGCCCCTTTTTGGTTAAGGGTTGCGTTGTTGAACTCATTAGAGGTGGGGAAGGACTGGGGTTAAGGAACAGGAAGGAATTCGGCCATGGCCTTTTGATTGAAGCATCCCGGCATTCACCTGTAGTGATTTGGGGAAACTATGCAAAACCCAAATCTGGATGCCCCGAATGCGAGGCCAGTGTATTACCGCTCACCCACCATGCTCAGAGCTGCCCAATTGCTACACCACTGGCTGAGGCATAGATTGTTCTTTGTTTATGAGCGGTTGACCGTGATATTGCCAAAGTTATTAATTTGTAGTTTTCTATGTTCCCAATCTCTGTGGCAATACTTCTATATGTGAAACATACTCTACTTCATCAATTGGTTGCTAGTGGTATCAACAATGATGTGCTGTTAAAACCACAACTGTAATGTTTTCCATTCTTAAGAAATCGTGATGTCTAAAAGTATGTAAAACAAAAATTGTATGGTTATTATTGGTCTGTTTTAATTATCTAAAGCCCTTGGAATGTGGAGATCAACCAGGGTATATACTTCCTGCTTACAGCCATGTCTTCTGTCAAAAAAAAAAAAAATAACCGACTGGTGATTCTAATCAAATTTTCAGAGAGAGGCAATGATTCTAGTCACAGTTGTCACATTGTATTAAAAGAGGTGCCTTTAAATTCACCCTGCTGTATTGTAATAAAAAGAAATTTGGATATTTTAACAGAACTTGGGATGCATTACTCATCTGGAACATGGTTTTACCCATAGTTTAAGTAAGTAGATTGGCTGACCCTGAGATGGTCACCTGAGGTTCAGATGATATTAAAGTCAAAGTTTTTTCACAGAGCCAAACATCCTGTGCCTACTCTGCTTGCTGTCAAATTATAACCCTTAGGAGGTAAAGTGGCTGAAATGTTGTGCTGACCATATTGTATATTTTCTGGCAATGATATAATTAATGCATGCCAGTGTAGCATTCTATTCTACGGGCCTCAGTGGTGAAGGAAGGGATAACCTTTCCTTGGTATATGTGATCATTCATCCTACTTAATAGTTTTGAGGCACCGAGCGTGGTGGGTGAGCAGTACCTCTCTGGCCTTGCATTGAGGAGGATGTGGATTTGAATCCCCATTCAGGCATCCAGATTTGAGTTTTCCTTGGTTTCCTCAAATCACCCCAGGCAAATGCTGGGATGCTTCCTTTAAAAAGTCATGGCCTAATTCATCTCATTCCTTGCCCATGATCCTTTCTCTTCTTCTAATGATGTCGACATTGACAAGGTGAAAGCCATAAATAAAACAAAAGCTTTGAGGCTATAACGCCAAATGTTCAAGACTGCATTATCTTTAATAGGAAATATTTATCCAGTAGTGAGGAGGAAAAAGGTGGGGAGGGAGAGGGGAGTTTGTGTATGGGAGTTTATGTTGCAGAGAACGGAGCCACTAACTTCCTGTGCAGAATAAGTTGCTGTTTATGAAATTGGAGTTTGCTAATGGTGAGGTCAGAAAAACCTTTTTTGATGCAATATGTAACAATTTTGTTGGAAGCAGCATTGCTTATGGTAAGATTCTGTCAAACTCATAACCTTGTTTGATGATCTTAGTTATTGCCTCATGATTGGAGATTACTGGGTGTGATGTTTTGAGCTCTAGTTGCTTTTGTGTTGTTTGTGATGGTTAGGACCTGTTGAGAAGAAAATTTTTAGTTGGGTTGGCGCAAATATTTGGAGAAAGTGACATGTGAAATGAAGATTGGGAAATAGCATGAATATAGTGAGGTGAGGTAATTATTTTCATAGCAGATGCATTTCACATGGATCCTGGTACCATGTTTGATTGAGTGTTTTTAGGAGTAGTGGGGCGGGTAATTAAGTGGAAATATTTCTTGAAGTTTGAGGTGGACACGAATGGGAGGAAGCCCCAGAATAGTGACACATCAACATCAAGTGGTATGAGTGTTGGAATATAACAGGGCAAGTAATGGGTTATTGGTGAATTCTGGCTGACTGAAGGGAGACCTTATCTGTACCATAAAATACATCTGAGCTACCAAGTGACTTCAGTGGTGTTTTCTTAGAAAAGCTGACTCCAGAGGGTGAAGGAAGCCATCCGAGTATATCTGGAAGTGGCATGTACTCCCTCTCGATCCTGTTCAAGTCATGCAGTTACTTCATACTTTCAGAAATTATAGATTGCCTCTTAGGAGCAAGAGTAAATATACACTGAATGGAAAGATATGCTTTCGAAAGGAGGAGATGTCGCTTATATTAGAAATGGTTATAGTTTTGATGATATAATCAATATCAAGTATTGTCTTGATAAACATTTTGAAGCCTGTGCTTCATGGCTAAATTTCAATAATGAAAATTTCGTAATGGTAACTGTATACAGAGCACCCTCTGAACTAATTTGAGCTCTTATTAACATTTTAAGCAGAGAAGCGAACATAGTCTTGTCTGGTGATTTTAATGTAGATTTTTAAAAATAACTTACCCTGTAAAGTCATGTTAGAATCATTAGTCGGTTAATTCAATTTAACTCGGGTAGTTAATTTTCTCACTAGAATAATGAATAATAGTCACTTAGCCATAGATAATGTTTTCCTAGATACCTCAAAATTCAGTTACACAATCAAGCCATCCATCAAAGGCAGGGCTGCATTTAAGCATAGGCTGTAGCCTAGGGGCTCGCACCATAGCCGGTGGCTCCCCCCTCCCCTCCCCCCCTCAAGCTGAAAAAAAAGGTTGCCCATGAATTGTTACTCTAATGCTGGAACTAGCTCCAAGAGTAATGCTTTTAAACTTCTGCAAGTAATTAATGACAAATCAGATAGTTGTTTTAGAAAGTACCTTAATACCACATGCTGGGAACATGTTTACAGTGCATAAGGTATGAATGAAAAATGCAATATTTTTAGTAGCATTGTATTAAATTACTTTGAAAGTTGCTTCCCTACAAAAAGGTGTCTTGCTTCTAAAAAAGAACAAAACCATGGATAACTGTGGGGATAAGTACATCATGCATTTGTAAAAGGAAGTTATATATTGCCTCTAGGAACGGTCACAATGCTAATGTTAAAACATGTCATAAGTGGTACTGAAAAATAAAGGATATTTAAGAATCTAAATTCATGACTCTAAAAATAAAATTAAGACAATATGGGGAATTGTAAAAAGGAAAAATAAGGAAAAATAATTGAGCCGGTAATGATATTTACACATCAAAGAAAATTCAGTAGAATCTAATATTTCAATTGCTGATGTATTTAATAAACATTTTTTATCTGTTGCCGATAAATTGACTGCCAATATCTCAGTGACATATAGTATGGATTTCGTCAGTACAGGCTTCATAGAAAAATTTGACAGACTGTAAAGTTGGCTACTCCAGAAGTAATAAGAAAAGTTATGTCTTTTAAGAGCAAATACTTGAGTGGTTATGATGGGATTTCCAGCAGATTAATTAAACTGTGCTCCACAGAATTAAGTAACATCCTAAGTTATCTGTTTAGTATATCTTTACTTCAGGCTACCTTCCCAGAAAGGCTTAAGTGTGCTCTAGTTAAACCACTCTATAAAAATGGGGAAAGTCACTTGTATCGAATTACCGTTCTGTTTTATTACTCCAAAGTTTTGAGAAAGAAATGTACAATAGAGATGACCAATACCTTCAAAATAATAATATTCTAACTAAATCACAATTTGATTTTAAAAAGGGCCATTCAACAGAACAAAATGTATATTTACATTCACTGACAATATTTTAGAAGGAATAAATGATAAATTAATGCAAGTAGGAATTTTCTGCGACCTGTCTAAGGCATTTGATTACGTTGATAATGAAATTTTGATACAAAAATTAAAGTATTATGGTATAGATAGCATTACTGATAAATGGCCTAGTTCTTACCTTCTGAATTTAAAACAGAAAGTGTCACTGGAACATTTTAAAGCTTCGTTATGTGGTCCACTGTTTTCTAAATAGGAATTTATCAGATATGGAGTACCTCAGGGTTCTGTATTGGGGCCACTTTTGTTTTTAATATATATAAATGATCTACCCTGTGTTTCATCTAAAAACTCAAAACTTGTCCAATTTGCAGATGACACAAATATAGGACTTACTATAAAAATGCTCTAGATTTATTTACAGAACATATTTCAAAATTATGTCTTTGACCTTATTAATAAATGGTTTACAGCTAATGGCTTGTCTTTAAACTTTGATAAAACTCAATTTATGCAATTCAGTACATCACACAGATTACCACCAAATATAGATATAAAATTTGCAGGCCAGTCCACTCATGAGGTAGAGAGTGAGAAATTTCTAGGTTTGCATATTGATCATAATTTCAATTTGAAGGTCCACGCCTCTGACTTCCTGAAGCGACTGGGTGCAGCTACATTTGCAATTTGTACAATTTCAGCTATAGGCGATCTCCATTAGAGGAAACTAGTTTATTTTGCTTATTTTCATTCCTTAATGTAATATATTCTGGTGCAGTTCTACTCATAGAGACAAAGTGTCCAGTAATAAGAATTATGCGTGGGGTTAGCAGTAGAACTTCAGGGTGATAGCTGTTCAAGAAGTTAGAGACTTTAACATTAGTGGCTGAGTATGTATACACATTAATGTCCTTGGTAGTCACAAATTATTCTCTGTTAGAAACAAATAGTAAAATTCACAAATATGGAACTAGAAGTAAAACTGATCTTCACAAGGATTACAAGTCATTGTCATTTGTTCAAAAAGGGGTCCGATATTCAGGGATACATATCTTTAGTAAGATCCCAACACGTGTCTAGCAGATGATAAGAATAAATTAAGGAAAAAAATTAAAAGAATTTTTAATTAACAACTCCTTCCCCTCTGTCAAAGAATTTATTTCTAGGGTATCTACAAAATAATTGTCAGTAGTTTGTGCAAATGTAGATGAAATAAATAATGTATGAGGGTGAGTCAAAAATTATCCAGATTTTTTTTGTAAAACAATTTATTTACTTAAATAAAGTTCGACTTATTTTTCAATATAGTCCCCCTCCTTTGTAATGCACTTGGTCCAGCAGTCCACAAACTTGTGTATTCCTGCCAAAAAGAAAGTTTCCAGTTGGCTGCAAAGCCACTGATGCATTGCT
This sequence comes from Vandiemenella viatica, assembly GCA_031002005.1. Classification (NCBI taxonomy): domain Eukaryota; kingdom Metazoa; phylum Arthropoda; class Insecta; order Orthoptera; family Morabidae; genus Vandiemenella; species Vandiemenella viatica. Next base: position 326,596,304 of record CM061921.1, on the reverse strand, counting down.
TCCTGCACCTCTTGATTTGAGGAAAATCGATAACCTTGCAAAGCATCTTTCAGCGGCCTAAACAAATGAAAGTCTGACGTAGCACGATCTGGACTGTAAGGTGGATGTACCAGCACCTAAAAACCCAATTTGTTGATGGTTTAAAGCATATATGGGCAACCCCCGGCCCCCGGGCCGGATCCGGCCCTCCAGCAAATTCAGTCCGGCCCGCGAGAGATTCAGAAATTTCAAATAACGCTTCTAACTCAAGTCTCCCATTAATTTTCATTTGATTTTTCTATCTGTTTTCGTTAATTTGCTTTTTGTATGTTTGATTATCCTATTGTAATTCTAGTAAATAAAAAATGTGTGAATTTTTATCGCCTTTTTATTCACTACTATCTACTTCTTTCTTACCTACGGCCCGTGACCTGATTAAGTCCGGCCCGCGACCTGATTAAGTCCCGAAATTACGCCCTCAGCTAAGCAAAGGTTGCCCATACCTGGTTTAAAGAGTGAGTCAAGCCGTGTTGGGGTGGGTGTGCAACAGCAATACTTTCTTTGATAAAAGACATCATCGTTTGCTACAGATTGCTGGTTTAAATTTGTTAGACAACAATGCACAGTAATATTCTTGGTTGATAGTTTCCCCTTCTCCATGTAATCTTCCAGTATAGGCTCTTTTGCGTCCCAAAACATGGTTAGCATATACTTTCTCGCCGATGGTGCAGTTTTGAATTTTTTCTTCACCAGTGGTTCACTGTTTTTCCACTCCATACTCTGGCATTTTGATTCTGGCTCATAGTGATGAGACCAAGTTTCATCATAGGTTACTATTTTTTCAAAAAATGAGTCGCCTTCTTTCATTTAATGGTCAAATAAGCGTTGGCAGACCTCAAGACATTTGAGGTCGTGTTCTTCAGAGAGTAGTTTTAGCGCCCATCGCAAAAAATCTTTACAGAAGCCAAATTCATGATGGATAATGTTATGGGCAGAACCATGACTGATGTTCAAAGTAGATGCTATGTTATCGATAGTTACTCACCTATTTTGTTATCCGTGGTGGACGTCAACAGACGTCCTGCTCCCTCTTCTTGTGTCACAGTTGTCCGGCCACTTTTAAACTTCTCAATTCACTCAAACACACTTGTCCATGACAATGTACTGTCCCTGTACTGTGCTAAAAGTCTATGATGAATTTCAGCCTCTTTTACTCCTTCTGACCAAAGAAATCGTATCACTGCCCTTTGTTCCTCCTTCGTGCAAACTTTTAGCAGAACATACATGTTTACACTGTCACTACCAGCTCAATATTGTTGCAATCAAGGTCGAGTGGAGCACGCATTGCCACAGTAGTATCAACTGTAAACACACATTCGCGGAAAGCAATATGACTACTGAAAAAGTGTTTTATCACAAAAGTCCAGATAATTTTTGACTTGCCCTCGTATTATGTATGCTGTAACTGTACATCTTCTGATGTATGTATCAATTTTGTTATGCAATTATTTATCTGTAATTTAACAACTTTTGACATCCTACAGAGCCATTCTCTTATAATGGGATCTGTGGAAAATTAATGGTTTGTTTTTTATTTAAAGAGTGAGAGCAAAGGCCACACTCCTAATTGAATCGCTAACTGCAGAAAGGCAACATGTCCACATTTCCAAATTTTACAGGAGAGACAAAAACCTGAATGCAACCTGACGTGATAATTTTTGTTTTGTTTATATTTTATTTTAAAAAAACTAGGCAACCTTAAATTATATGTGCTTTAAAAGGTTCCAAACGACACATCACAAAGTTGTGGGAAATTTTTTTGTGTTGTGGACATGTTCCCTTTCTGCAGTAAAAAGGATTTTGTAGAGAAACTTCATGGGGAAAAAAGTAAAGAACTGCAAATTTCAATAAAAAAAATAATTTTATTACTATAGAGATACAGTAAGTACGACATTTGAAAGTTAAAGTTTTCTTTTATTACCAATTTCATCCAAAGATACTATTATTATAGGCCATGAGATGATGGTATTCCAAATCACCATCTACTCTTCAGGTATAAAAACGAAAGGTTTCCTTATGCCGTCCATTTGTTTACTGTTTATGGGCATAACAGTAGTATAGGCTTTGTTGGTAGGTAATTCCAATGGCTTAACTGTGTACCAAAGCTTAAAAGTGTCTGTTGTCAAGTCAGAAATGTTTATGTTGCATTGAACACTGTGCAGATTGTTTGCCGAAAAGCTCATCTCCTGGTAGTTGGATATCCTGAAAGTTTTATTTTTATTTTTGGGGACATTTTGCCATATGAATTGTAGTCATTTCTGTAGTCAATGAAATCATCAGTTTTCAGTTCCACTATTTAAAACTTATTAGCATTGTTTGAGGAATTCTGTGTAAGTGCAGTAACTTCATCCACTTTCTGCACTTTCATTCAGCAAGTGCCATAGTCTCTCAGATCGCAGTATATCAAATATCCTCAGTCCTTGAAGCTGCTGTTGCTGTGTGCACCTCTTCTCCTCTGTTGTCCGACATTCCAACACCATGTGCTCCGGTGTGCTTTCCTCTCCACACTTGCATTTGCTGGTTGACGAAAGTACACATTTCTTAAGGAAGCTTCTGTATGGTCCGTTGCTGGTTATGTACTGGACTAGCCCTGGAGAAGGTTGAAAGAATCCCATGCTGATTCTTTCAGCTACGGATGGGAACATGTTGTCCGTTCTACGACCAGTTTTGCTAGTTTCCCATTCGTTTTGCCATTCCTCAATCAGTGCATTCCATACTTCTTCCTTTGTGCTTACTTCTTTCCCAACTATTTCCACAACCTTGTCCATCCTGTTCTTTCTCAGACAGTATGTTGCTCCGCGTCTCCTCACTTCTAAATCCAGGGGCAGTACACCTGCTGCTACTGTTAGGGCTGATGTTGTATGTTATACACCTGTGAGCCTGATTAGTATTTTTCGTTGCAATCTCCGGACTCTTTCCTTTGGCTTTACCTTCCTGAGGTGTTTAGCCAAGACACTAGCCACGTAATCAACGATTGATGTGAGTATACCATTGTGTTATGCCTTCATGGCCAGAGCAGGGATCTGGAACTGTCTGTGTCCTATAATTATGATTCTATTCATTGCCCGTAGAGCTCTTCCACAGACCTCCTCCAGATGGGCCCAAAAATTAAGGCATTCATCCAGCCACAAGCCCAAGTCTATTGACTGGACTTCTTCTTATTTTCGTCTTATCTATCTTAATAGTAGGGCTTCATTTCAGTTGCTTTTCTTCGAAAACACCATGTAATTTGTTTTATTGGGTGCAAGTTTGTTTAACTTCCTCACACCACTTCACAAGAACTTTTAGCTCTTTTCACACTTCATTTTGATCTCAGCTCTTGACATCCCTTCAACTAGCATTCTGGGAAGGCAACCAATCCTAGCAATTCTGGTGTTTGTTGAAGAATTTCCAGTCCTGGTTCTAAAGCTAAATCCCAGAAGACAGGAACACAGACAGATCCCTGAGGGCAACCTTTATGTCTCTTTTGATTATGTTACCGAGCGTGGTGGTGTAACGGATAGCGTTCTGGCCTCGCATTCGGGAGGACGGCGGTTCGAATCCCCGTCCGGGCATCCAGATTTGGGTTTTCCATGGTTTCCCCAAATCACTCCAGGTGAATGCCGGGATGCTTCCTTCAAAAGGCCATGGCCGAATTCCTTCCCATTCCTTGCCCCCATCCTTTCCCGTCTCTGAAGACCACGTTGTTAAAAAGGGACGTTAAACTGTTACAAAAAAAAAAAAAAAATTGATTATGTTGTTAGGGCACCTCATAGTAACAATACTACACTTGCAGTAGTCTCTCAGACTGTATTACAGCCGCTTTGGACAGTGCATTTGCCAGAGTCTTGCAAACAGTGCGGCCACCACAAGTTGTCAAAAGCCCCCAATATGTAAACTATTATTCCTACAACGTATTTTTTCTCTGACCCTTTGATTATTTCGATGGCTTGGTTTATTGCATCCTCAGTCGATGTTCTTGCCCTAAAACCATACTGATCTAGATTCATTCCTCTGGTTTTTCTAAAATCTTGAAGCTTTTTACACAGGACTTTTTCCTGCATCTTCCCCATGACGTTTAATAGACAGATTGGGCGGTATGATTTTGGTATGAGTGGATCTTTGTCATCTCCTTTCTTGAGTATTACAACTTCCCCACACTTCCAGATGCTTGGTATTCTTCCCTGCCTAAGACATTCATTAAATAGTTTGCACAGAATTGGTGCTACATCCAAGATCAAATTCTGAAGCATCTCAGTCTGGATTCCATCTGGTCCTGGTGCTTTTCCCAAGCTCAGAGAAGTGATTGCTGTTATCACATCATCCAGGGAGATGTTGCTGTCCATTTCTCCACTGACATAGGGTTGCCACATAGAGGTCATATTGCTTTCCAGTGTTATCCTCTGGTCTGTCGTGCGGCAGTAAGCTGTTCAACAATTCATCCACTGATTCCTTCCAGTTAGTTATAATTGATCCTTCTTCTCTTGTAATTGTGGATAATGTGGTGGCAGGTCATATTTTACCAGCGGCTAATTTATATGGAGTACCCCATGGATTAATCTTTAGATTTTCTTTTACAAATGACTCCCATCTTCTTTGGTTGGTTGTTAGAATTTTTTGCTTGTATTCTACTATCAGTTGCCTGTATCTGACAAGGAGAAAATCTCTTTCTGCAGCTATTCGGTTCCTTTGGTAGGCTTTTCCAGCTTTCCTTACTTTTGCTCTCAGTGCTAGCAATTCCTCGGTCCAGGATCTATCTGTTGTACCGCCAATCTTCTTCAGAGGAACAGCAGCTCTCATTGCATCCTGAATTGCCCATGTTAGTTCCTTCGCCACATTGTCCACATCGAAGTCTTCTTCTGATACTACTGGAGTGACAAAAGCTTCTCTCAACGTCTGCCATGATGCCTGTCACAAGTTGTATTGCCTTCTGAAGTAGTTTTTTCCTGGCTCAGCTATTCTCCTTTCTCTGCCTACATCAAACTGTATGATATTGTGGTCACTGGTTGTCAAGTTGTCCATCACTCTCCAGTCATGCAGCAAATTCCCTGCAGCGTTATTTGCTATAGTTACGTCGATATTGGTGCTGGCACCAGTTATGTTGTTGTAGGTGTAAGGATTACACTCTTTGTTCCTGACCTCCAGCTGCAATTCATTAATCAAATCTACCAAAAATTCAACCCTAGCATCTATTCGACGACTGTGCTATAGAACTGACTTTGCGTTTACGTCAGCCGTTATTATCATCGGTTGGTCTGAGAGTGCTAAATGCATTTCCCTTATTTTATTCAAATATGGTTCGATTTCATCTCGATACTGAAAATACATGTTCAGTAAAATGAAATTGCCCCCATATGTGCTAATCTCCACACATGTGGAGTGCTCATCACGAAATTGCGCTAGCTTAGTTACTACGATGTGCTTATTGAATACTGTTATGGCTGGCATGGGCCTCAGTCCAGTTGTGATTACCTGCGACATCACTGGCATATATGGAATTTTTTATTGTTGAGAGTATTGTTACTGGGGGCAGTTATTGTCGAAGCCCAGCTCTTCTGCCAGTTTCCTTGTTTCGTGCAGGACGGTAGTACTTCTCTTGGCATTGAATTGCACAATCCTTAACTTGGAGACTGACTCAAGGATTCCTGACATAGCATTGAGACCAAGGTAGTCTCGCATCTAGTGTTGTCCTGCCATGAGTCTGTACAAATAGATTGTACAGAATATCTAGATCGAAGATTTCACCTCTCCTCTCAAAGACTTGCTTAACCAAAGTGGGAAGCTTGGCATAATCTGTTGGCAGATTTTGTGCTTTCAGTTGAATCCTATCAACTGCCTCTGGATGAGGGATAGAGACATGTTTACCACCTGGATGTAAACCTCTTGTTATGTGCTGAACAGCCAGGGTTAGTGTTTGAACCTCCTCAAGTCTTTTGAGTCGTAAGTTGGTTTCAAAATTTGAATATATTCGGTCAAGATGAACTGGTACAGATTTGAGTTCCCCAGTTTCCACTTTTGCTTATACGTCCGTAATGTTTTCAGTATTTGATGCTACCTGCGAGTTAGATGGGTATTTTCCATACTTAGAATAACCAAGACCACATCGTTTCAATTGCGGTATCCTAAGTGATTCCACAGTAGTTGAGGAAATTTCTCTTATTTGCGTAGGTGAGCCATCGGTCTGTGTGCCCGTATTCATGAACTCTTTCTTTGTTCTCTGCACCATTTTTTCTCTGTATTTTACTGCTCTGATTGCATTTCTCCTTCTTCTAGACGGTGGATTACCCTTCTTTTTCTTGACACTTTTACTTGCCTTACCGATCGTTACCAAAATTTGTTACCTCTAATGGGGGAAATAAGTTTAATGTTATCAAACCTCTTTATCTCACACTGTTGCATCATCATTCTCACCATAGTATTGTTTTTATTTTGGCCCGAACAGTTATCTCCAAAAATATGTGACATTCTTACATCTTTGTCAACATTATTTTCTGTGTACTTATTTCATTTGTCCGCTTGTCCCCCTCCCCTTCATGCCAACAGTAATACCATTTACTGCAGACAGGGAACTTGTCAAGGACTATTTCCCTATCTGCAATAAGTGGAAAATTAAAGGCATTGCCATGCCTATTCTATTGTGCCGATAAGTGTCCTTTCTACAGTAAACGATGCATCCTGTATTTGGGAACAGTTTTAGTGAAAATGCTATTTTAGAAAAAAAAACATGGACTTGTTGCCTTTCTGCATTAAGTGATTCAATTACAGGCCAGGTCTATTAATTCAATAACAATAAGAGGGAAATGCATTTAGTTAGTGAAAACAAGGAAGGATACAGAAATTATCTACTGCAGGAGGGCAGCGGCAAACACACACACACACACACACACACACTCACACAAAATGAACACATATTACAATATTTCAATAGTAACCTTAGTCATAGAAGCATACAAGACACATAGGAAGGGAATCAGATGTGGACACACCAATGCTCCCCCATGCATTCAGAGTTACATTGCAAGAATGAAAGCAGGGAATTCATTATTTAATTGATACTGTGGGGAAATAACATTCCTGGAATAGGAAACATAGAAAAGGTACTGAAAATAAGATAGGAACAAATGAGAATAAAATATATATATAGAAAATAAGGGGGTGATAATATTAAATTTATATGTAAATGAAACAATAATTGTAAGTGATGGTTCAGCTGGTTATGACTTCAGACTGAATGGTCTCAGGCAAACAGTTTGCACTAGCAATATAGACCATTCAGTGGCAGCCCATGCCATTTCTCACAATTCAAGCAACCTAACCAATTGTTTCACAGTGAGGGCTGTCAAAGTTCTTCCAGAAACCACCACCCTTGGGAACTAGATTATCAACGTACCTTTGACACCAGGCTTCTGCCTGGTCTTAACCTCTGCTAAGACCCTTTCAGTAGGTCCATCACTTATTGTTATTATTTATTCACTTAAATATAAATTTAAGGTTGGCCAAGTAACTAAGATAGTAGATCATATGACTGTGGCCGGGACGGCCAGGGCTTGATCCCCGACGAGGCTGAGAATATTCATGGAAGCTAGAAATCCAGAATGACTCCCCAGGCCCACTCAGCCTTCTATCTAATGAGCACCATGTAGGAACTCGGTGGGAAAAGATTGGCTAGAGCATGGTGCCAACCCCACCAGTTCCATCTCTGGTGCCAAGGTCAAGTGGAAGTGAGGGGTTCTACATCCATGAATCCTGCAGGGAATCGGCAGTAAGCTGAAAGGACCCCATAGAAAAATAAAATAAATTTAATGTTGTCATCTGTTTATTTTCTATGTGTGGTGTATTTTTTTATGTATGGAGGGTGAGTTGTAATTTTAATGCCTGGAATTTAGAAGGATGTGGGTTAGATTCCCAGTCTGGCCCCCCAGATTTTGGTTTTCTATTGTTTCCTGAAATCATTCCAAGTAAATTCCAAGATTACTTCATTCAGAAGGCTGTGGCTGATTTCCTCCCTGTTGCTTGTCCCCAGTCTTCTTCCGCCTTTAATTACCTCAATGTTGATTAGGCGTAAAACCTTAATAAAATGAATTCTATCTTTTTTAATTACTTTTGGTATGTTCTCCCATTTTTAGTGATATTATTTCCCCATAGTTATCAGCTATGAAGTCAGTGTTTTCCCCCAGCCACCACCTACAACTGTGGCTCTCCATTCACATGGCAAGCATCTTTGTGTGCATGTCTGATTCTATTGCATGTCTCTTGTCTTCTCACATGATTAATGCTACTATCGAAATATTGTATCATGTGTTCGTCCCTTTTTGTATTGATTACTGCACTCCTGCCTATATCTATGGTGACTATTGGGTTTAAGTTCCCTATCCTTTCTTATTTTTAAAGATCTGGTAGATTGCTGGAGATCACAATAGCACTACAACTAATTTATGACATTAAACCATGCCACAATCGACAAATACACTGTACCAAGAGCTACTACATATGTCACTAGTATTATCTGCATGGAAAACTGGTATTCTCTGGGGTGGACAAATCAACTGCACAAATTTGCTTAAATTAATACCTATAAATTGCATACAGTCAACTGTAAAAACCAATTCCGAAAAAATATTAAAAACAGTAAACAACTTGTCATAAAAAATTGAGACAAATTAAAAAAAAAAAAAAGAATATTTTAAAACTCAGAAAGTGAATTGTTTCAGACATATTGGTATCATCATTTACAATGGAAGCCATCCACTAAATTCCACAACATGATATCCAAACATACTACAAATAGCATCCAGAGTAGAAAACGGTTATGATTGTAAAATATTTATATAATTATTGGCTTTCATGATCCAGGCTGCCTAAAAAAAAAAAAAAAAATTGTGTCAGTGTTCCGCATTGTGAAAAGTTTTTGTGCCAGAATAACAATCTCCAGTAGACCCGATTTAGGAACACACAACTTAAACTGTCGTATACTTCTTAGATGACTGTCAGATGTTGAATCCCTGCAAAGATGATGTTATAGTTGGAAAATCTTGTGATGAAATAAACTCATATTACTAACATGCTTCATGTTCTCAATGTATCTGCTTATCATTAGTGGACTCAAAAATGCTTTTAATGCAGTTCCTATCACTGGATCTTCATGATTACAGTACATCAGTCCAGATACCAAAATGGGTAGTAGGGTAAATAGAAGGACAGTTTTTATTTTTGGATCACGAGTCCTCAGTACTGACAGAAGAGAAGACTAGGGTCCTTGAAGTAAGTACGGTAGGGCATTTGTTTTGTCTTGTTTGTGTCGCACATGTGTAATTTAATTAATGGAAATGTATGGCTGCTTTAATATGATTCTGTGGTTTGTCATTACTTACTGAAAGTCAATCTTTGCAAAATTAAGGCTGTATACCTCAAGTTGGAACTGAATGGTAAACATTTGCAGGATAAACTTTTCACCAAATGGTTATTTTGATAACATTTAATTGCACATTTGCTGAGAGTGTTCTTGAAGCTGTGAAATCAGCTAAGTGCCGAGCATAGTGGGTAAGCGGTAATGTTCCGGCCTCGCATTTGGTTGGACATGGGTTCGAATCCTTGTCCGGGTATCCAGGTTTGGGTTTTCCATGGTTTCCCTAAATAGCTCCAGGCATATGCCGGAATGCTTGCTTCAAATTCCTTCCCATTCCTTGCCCCCCAGTTCTTTCCCACCACTAATGACCTTGACATCGACAAGGCATAAAGTCATCAGCAAAAAAATCAGCTAAGCACATCATAGATTGTCTTTGTAGTGGCAAAAAATGCAGTGAGCATATCGAAATAATTATCGCAGACACTAACAGTGTGCCACACCTCTTGTGCTTATACCTTAGACACAATGCTAAGTTTTCTGGCATCTCTTCTTCTGATCTTCTTCACTCCTCTCTGTTCACCACCATTCTCTTCACTAGCTCATCTCATCCACCATCTGGAATTTTCAGTGCCTCTTTTTCTTTTACCATTTACAGTACCTTCGGAAACATCCACAATAATACTTCAATGTCTTATCAGATGTCCTAAGAGGGCATCCATTAATGACGTGATGTGTTTTCCCGGAATTCTGTACACCTCCCTCCCCAAGACGACATGAGATTTTGACGGGACCCCCCCTCCAGATCATCCTGGCAGGTTTTTTTTAGCTTTCCTGCCTCTGAAGGCGGTATTACCCCCCCCCTCCCTCCCTAAAATTGGTATCCGCGCTGTTTTTACCCCCTTATAGTCAACATTCATGTGTTTTGTAAACTTTTTTAGCTCTACTGTCTTTTCTAGAGTTTCAAAACCTCATGTGAGATTATTGTTGACCCCCCCCCCCACCCCACTCCCTCTTGGTGAGATTTCGCCAGACACTCAACCCCCCCCCCCCCAATTCATCTCACGTCCCCAACAAATTTTTCTTCAAAATATTTCTCCATCACCAACTCTCATCAGAACTTTTTCATTCATTACTCTATTCATACAAATGATCTTCTCCATCCTCAAAGTCTCTGCAGTATATAATGCAATATTCCAAATGAAACATTTAATCAATCTTTTCCTCAACTCTTTCAACAGGGGTCCACCCACGGTTTCTTTATCCTGTTGAAAGCTTATTTAGCCAGAGGAATTCTGCATTTTATTTCCTGCCAACAATGCAAGTGAAAGCCTGCTTTGAGTAGTTGGGACTGTTGCGACCATTGAAAAAAAAATAATAATAGCCAATTCGGTCCACAGAAAAAAAGCACTTAAAATTTTCTAGACAACTTTCCAATTTTTCTTTCTCTGAAAACCTTGTTCGGAGAACACCTTTTTAAAAAATTAGCCAAATCAATCTATAGAAAAAAGGACTTCCAGTTTTTTCGCAAATTTTCCAATTTTCTGAGCAACATTTCCAATTTTTCTTTCTTTAAGAAAGACCTTCTTCGAACTATTGCAAATATTTAAAAAGAAAATTAGCCAAATTGGTGCAGCTGTTCTCAAGTGATATGCTTACTAATGAACCTCATTTAATTTTTATTTATATATATTTATTTATATATCAGCTAAATATGTATGATGATTTGTCTTTGTTATGTTACATAGTGTAACTGCTTCAAAAAATAATCTTGTATAATAAATAATTATGGTTGTAATTTATCTTACACTTTAGTCATCTGTTCATACTGTATTTAGACATAGATCTTTTACTTAACTAGTTTATGACATTTTTTCCAGATACAAACAATGAATCCTGTAAGGAGGCTTATTAATCCATTGGCAAAAAGGAATGTGATATATACTACCCAAAAGATGAGGTAAGAATCCATATTACTATTTTTTGTCTTGCACGATTGTTGTATTGGTTACAGAGAGGGTCATCGCATCAACCTCTGCTGTAGCCAGCCAACCTAACCTACTATACCAACCTCATAAAGGGAACCAACCAAAAATGTAAAGGGTTATATACCTCGCATATGTGAAGTAAGCTGAAGTAAGTTGAAAAACACGTTAAAGACATTCAAAATCTCAGAGATTCAAACCATAGCCTTTCAATTACCAGACAGACAACTTATTTTTGAGCCACCCAACTAGTCCATTATATTCTTATGTTGATGAATAATGATTTTCTCCATTACCCGCTCAGGTATGGTAGCTGCCCTGGTAGGAGTTACTCCTCAATGGCAGCTATCTTGGAAAATTTAACGTTGGTGATTTCCCCTGGCCTTCCTCAGTGGCATAAATGTATGAAGTTGTTACTGTTTTAGCGTGGAAGATTCTTACATGTGTATGTTGTATAGTGTGTTGTTTGCATTCTAAATAAATGAAAGAAAGAGACAGAGAGAGAATGAAAATGGTGCTATCCCAGTCCTACTCTTCTGAAAGACACCATGGGGGCTGCCATCTGACGGACGAATCACCGTAAACAGTGTCATATACCCTCATTCTATGTACATTGCACAATGGCTTGGGTTTTAACCCAAGGCTTTGGTGCACAATCTGTTGATGGGGAGTTGTGCACCACTACCTCTTCTATCCTGCCAGTCGAGTCCTGGTGGTGGAAATATCTTCTGCCACCAAAACTAGAACCAACAAACCCTGTAGCAAGGTGTTAGATAACATCACCATGCCACAAACACCTGAGCAAACGGGTTGGCACCCTTATGTCAGTGATGTATAAAAAGTTCTTTGGTTGATCTTTTTTCAGAGACCACAAGCTTCAAGGTTTCTTTATCCCGGTGGTATCATTTGTTATCTTTTAATCATTTACTGGCACTGTAATTGTAACATGACTTTTGTCTTTGTCTGAAAATGTAGTACCGTCATTGTAACATTTTCTTAATAATACCTCTGAGCTACCATAAGGATTATGCATATTTGTTTATTAAAAATGTGTATTATCCAACATTTTAACTTTGGAGCATGCAGTTATTGCATTTTTTCTTTTACTTAATTTATCTGAAAGCACTGAGCTCAGTAGATGAGTGGTTAATGTTTGATTTGGGAGGACGTGGGTTCGATTCCCACTCCAGCTTCCAAGATATTGTTTTTCATGGGTTCACAAAATGTGTGTGTGAAGTATGCTGTGATCACTCCATGGTTTAGATTCCATGTTAAACTGCTGATCTAATCTCCTGACACAGTGACCTAGTCCATTCAGATTATGGAGTATGTTATAGTTTTAATATTGTTAACTGTATATAACACCAAAGCGTTTAAGTAAAAAGTCTAATTTTTGTGACAAATGCCCATTAAAAATCTATAGAAATTTCTCATAAATGTGTTTTGGAAATGCACACAAAAGGAAATCAAAACTGGTGTCCTATCATATTTATTAGTAGAACTTATAGAAATGCATAGGAATGACTTGATTATATATCAGATGTGATTTAGTTTTTTTTCTTCAAATTTGTAGTACAAAAGTATTTTAATAAATTAAACCATTTCCATAGTTGACATGGGAGTTATGACTGGTACAGGTTCAAATGTTGCCCATCCTGATTCTGGTTTCTAAGCAACATTCTGTAGTCATCTAGACCACTATCTGCCTCAAGAAGTAATGCAGAACACTTAACACAAAGGTCACACACCTAAATGGTGTTGGTGTGTGTGTATACAACTACTATTCCAGCCACCAAAATAAAAAACAAAAAAAAAAAAAAAACACCATTATAATTCTTAAGTGCATTAGCTTGATATCACATGGCATTTGGGTAGGCATGACTTGCACAATTTTAAATGTTATTGTCAAAATGGACAGATTTAGTATATATTTTTAGGTAGTTTTTCTGACCAACTAGCAAAATGCTAAGATAGTACCCCATTTCATTTTTAGGAACATACATTTGAAGAACAGTGTTACAAGATTACACAAAGGTATATCAACACTAATAATAATTTTGTGTGGTCCTTTTAGGACCTGGTTGACAGAATTTCTTACCGGCTGCACAATCTGCCTTTGATGCAGCCGCCTATCCTATCCCAGTAATCCTACCGGGCATAGGGTGCCTACAGTTTAACATGGGATCCAAAACACAGAAGTATTTTGGCATACTTCACATACACGAAGCAAGCTTTACCAGAGGTGAAGGTTGGGTTAACGTCGTTTACAGATCCCAGCCGAAACGGGGATTCGAACCAGGGACCCATCAATTTCCAGTCAGATGCTTTAACCACTGAGCCACCAGACTACTCATGCCCATACTTAATCCAATCCTTTTTTTTGTGATCATTATAAATGAGCATTATGTTGACAAGAGGAACTGCTTGGTGAAAAAGTAATGAATAACACATTTTTTATAAACTTAAATAATAAAAAGAAGACAGAACTGTCAAAGGAACATCCATGTTATAGCATTAAAAATAATTGATTGAATGTGCACTATCTCTTCATGACTTATGTGTTTTAGCATACTTTTTTGTTGTAAGAACGAAGACTTTCCCGGCGTATGACTGCAATGTAGTCTTCACGGGTGTACCACCAGATTGCATTGTGGAAACATGATATTTCGACAGCTAGCTCCGCCGTCTTCTTCAGGTGTAGAGACATCTGCACTGGTTGACTGACCCACAGATACTGAGATGGTTCGGGTGCCGCTCTTCCTTATATACATGTCCGTGTCCGATGGCTGCATGACCTCGGCGAAGGCTTACTATGAGCCAGGCCCACAACCAACTTCGCCGAGGCCACGTAGCTGCCGGACGCAGACATGTATATAAGGAAGAGCAGCACCCGAGCCATCTCAGTAGCTGTGGGTCAGCCGACCAGTGCAGATGTCTCTACACCTGAAGAAGACGGCGGAGCTAGCCATCGAAATATCATGTTTCCAAAACACAATCCGGCGGTACACCCGTGAAGACTACATTGTTGTACTTTTTTGTTGTTGTTTAGTTGCATGTGCTAAATATTTCTTTCCTTCTGGAATTATTTGATGTTATTTTATGGTAACTTTTGTAAAACGTGGTTTCTGAAAGAGTGGCTACAAATTAACAGATTATATTGTTTTCTTTTGTATAGTACTGTAAATACTGAGGCATTTTGATACAAGTGAGAAGCAGCATTGGAGCCACTCTTAAACACTAAATGTGCATTCTGTTTTTCATATATTGTTCACAAATAATAATTTGGGAATGACAATGAAAAACAGTAGTTACTGAAGTTTTGTACCTTTTGTGCTACTGTTTTTTTTTATTGTTATTATTTGTTAACTAGACCAAATGTTTTGACTGAGCAGTGCCAGTGGTTTTAATGGGAGCTAATATGGTGAGGTTGAATTGGGGCTTCAGCTGAGAGTAGTGCTGATAGGATGATAATGGTTCAGATTTGAATACCCATTGATAGGATCTATGAGGGGAAATAGGCCATTTGATGCTTAGAAATATAAGTTTTATATACAAACAAAAACTCTCCCTGCATATAATTGCAATAAATTCTTCACTAGTGTACCACCAGATTGTGTTGTAAAAATAAGGTATTTTGATGGCTAGCTCCACTGTCTTCTTCAGGAACCAGTAAATCTGTAATGATCTGTGATCGGCCATCCTGATCTGGGTTTTCCATGGTTTCCCTAGATCGCTCCAGGCGAATGCTGGGATGGTTCCTCACAAAAGCCCATGGGCACCACCTGCCATATCCCGTATATCCCTTCCAAACCATTACCTTTCCTGATAGGTGCAATGCACCCTCCGCCAAACACTTTTAGTGAATCGCGGAGTAATAGTAATAGTAGTAGTAATAGATATGGTTGGTTTCACACCTGAAGAAGATGGTGGAGCTAGCCATTAAAATATTGTGTTTTACCTATACAATATTGTGTTCATCTATGAAGATTTCATTGCAAGAAAAGTATATTAACACGACTTGATATAGATAATCTATTATTTATAACTAATAGGAAATGGTATGCTAACATATATGGACTAAGGTGATCTTTTCTGCATGTTGTATATAACTAATAGGAAATGGTATGCTAACATATATGGACTAAGGCGATCTTTTCTGCAATGTAGACTTTATACATTAGGGATAAACATTAAGCATGCATTTATCATGGCTTAGTTAACCAAACTTTAACTTGAACTCGACTCAAACCATCCCAGCTGAACACAGTGTTACCCACGTGTTACCTTATTTCTTCCACCTTCTTCTCTGTTCCCAGCTGTGATGTGCTGTTAGCAACATGTAATGCTTGAGATGGGATCAAGAGTGAATTAAATGCTGCAAGGAGTTTTTATTCAATCCTCCCTTTCTACGGTCACTACGTAGAGGACATGCCAAGGCCAATGTTGTCATTATAAGTCAAAAACCAACTTAGCATTGCTGAATACTGCCATTTGTTGCGTCCTGCAATACTTTTTAACAACTCAGCTTTGTGCTATGGACCGGAGGTGCATTCTCCTCTCTTGCTACAGATATTCCATTACTCAATGTCGGAGGGAATAATATAACACTTTCTAGTGTTCTTCATGTAGTTACATAAAGTTGTGCTATTTATTGTCAAATGAAGTTACTTTAGAAGTAGTATTTTGCTGAGAACTTGATTAGATATCTGCTCCATAGAATTTTGAAAGTTATTGGATAAGATTGTAGGCTTTTAAAGTGTTAAATAGTATTATTCCCTGGCTTCCAGTTGGGTTAAAATGTTACTGTTATGTAATGTTGCCAGAAATGTTTTCACTGACTTCGTGATATTCACTGTGTTTAAAGCCAACAGATATGGATACCACTGATGCCATCAGCTGGCACCATCATACCTAACACAATGCAGTTTTTATGATGCATGTCTGCAGAACACTTTTGTGATGTGGGCAACCTCCGTATTGAATTTAACTTTTTTCAGAGTGCATTCTGTAAAAATGGCAAGAAACAAATAAACACAGTGTGATATCCAGGTGACAGAAGGGAGACCTGAAGTGAATGTGGAATCCAAAAGTTATGTGTTTCTCCTATTGTTGGGAATGGTTTCAAAACTACCTTCTAGTTGCTTACAAAGATTATGTGTATATTTGGGTACATTAAGGTATATTTTGGTGCCCAGACTTTGAGATTATATTTATTCTTTGTGAATGTGGTCAGTGCTATAAAGTTCTAAGTCCCTGTTGCTCAAGACAGAGATGTGTGAAACATGCTAGAAACATGCGAGTAGGGCATGAAAATGTGTCAGTACTAGCAGAAAATTGCATTCACAAGGGAAACAGTTTCCTGTTTTTGTGAAAAGTAAGGAATTTTTGGGGTGATTTGACTGTAGGAACTTTTTTTTTTTTTTTTTTTTTTTAAACAGTTTAACGTCCCTTTTTAACAACGTGGTCTTTAGAGACGGGAAAGGATGGGGGCAAGGAATGGGAAGGAATTCGGCCATGGCCTTTTGAAGGAAGCATCCCGGCATTCACCTGGAGTGATTTGGGGAAACCATGGAAAACCCAAATCTGGATGCCCGGACGGGGATTCGAACCGCCGTCCTCCCGAATGCGAGGCCAGAACGCTATCCGTTACACCACCACGCTCGGTCTGTAGGAACTGTTGAAATCAGTACTGGTAACACTTTGGTTAATAGCAGCATAGATAAAATCCAAACATGACATGGAACCTGATATTAAAATGCTTATGAGAACAAATGTTGGTGGCACAAATGTCTTTAACAATCTATAAGGCTTTGGCAGATTATTGAAGGAGAGGGTAGTTCCTGGAAGTCTGAAAATATTTTATAAATTTGTGCTTTGTTTCTGAAAACCATTGCACATGGTATTGTATAGTTATGTTTTAATCCCAGTCACACAGTCAGGAAGAGATGAACAACCTCACTGAGCCCTTCAGTATGCCGGAGCTGGAAAAGGTTATTCACTAGTGCAAAACAGGCAGACCTCGATGACATACGATCAGAACAAATTAAGAAGTTCAGAAATAAAACCAAAGAATGGGTTCTACAGCTCTTTAACAAATGTATAAGCACATATCAAATTCTGAAGGTGTGGCGGAGGGCGAAAGTGATTGCCCTGCTGAAACCTGGAAAAGAAGGGAACAATCCCAAAGATTTTAGACCTATAGCTCTCTTGTGTCATCTTTACAAAATATTTGATTGATTAATTTTGAATCATATTGAGCCTGTGATTGATCCAAAACTTATACCACCACAAGCTGACTTTCACCCTGCTAAAAATTGTACTGGATAATTGCTGAGTCTAACATAGAGGATGGATTTGAGACCCATAAGGCCATGGGCGTGGTCTTTGTGGACCTGTCAGCAGCATACATTACTGTTAACCACCAAGGTCTAATACCTGATACCGAGCATGGTGGTGTAACGGTTAGCATTCTGGCCTCGCATTCGGGAGGACGCCGGTTCGAATTCCCATCTGGGCATCCAGATTTGGGTTTTCCATGGTTTCCCAAATCACTCCGGGATGCTTCCTTCAAAACTCCATGACCAAATTCCTTCCCATTCCTTGCCCCCCATCCTTTCCCGTCTCTAAAGACCTCGCTGTTAAGAGACGTTGAGCAGATAAAATAAAAAAATAATACCTGACAAAGGCCACCAGATTAACCAAACTCATCGCTACTCTTCTCCAGAACTGTAGGTTTTTCATTGAATTTCTAGGACAGCACAGCTGATGGAGGATACAAAAAAATGGTCTACCTCAAGGTAGTGTACTGGCCCCCAATCCTTTTCAACATTTATACAATCAGCCATTACACCCAGCTACAAAGAGCTTTATGTACACTGATGACCTTGCCCTAGCCTCACAGAGTGCAAAGCTTGAAGTTTTAGAAAGAAATTTGTCTGCTGTGCTTGAAGGCCTATCAAGCTATTATAGGGAAAATCGCTTAAGACCTAAGCCTTCAAAAACTGAAGTGTGTGCCTTTTTCCTAAAAAACAGTAAAGCTCAGTGTAAGTTGCAAGTAATGTGGTCAGGTATCGAACTGCAGACATGTAACACCCCAAAATATCTGGGAGTGACACTCAACAGAACCTTCACATATAAGAAGCACTGCATGAATTACAAAATGAAGATCTCTACAAGAAATAACTTACTGCGCAAACTAGTTCGATCATAGTGGGGCAATCAACCACAAACTATATGTACTTCAGCAATGGCCCTTCATTACTCTGTAGCAGAATATGCATGCCCAGTTTGGTACTCATGTCACCCCAAACAGGTGGATGTAGCCCTCAGTAACATCTGTAGACTAGTGACAAGCTGCTTAGAGCCTACCCCAGTTGACAGCCTTTACCAGCTTTCGGGGATTGCGCCACCCAGTATCCGGAAAGAAGTGGCTGCAAACAAGGAGAGGACAAAAGTAGAACAGGAAAGTACTCATCCACTGCACGGCCATACACCACCAGCCCAGAGACTCAAATCCAGAAAAAGCTCCCTGAGAACATCAGGGGAACTAATTGGGTCACCTGAAAAGGAAAAAGTTCAGTTGTGGAAAATGAAGGTCCCTAACATCTCAGGACCACTGACAGTTGCAGAGCACTTGCCACCTGGTCACCCTGGAATGTCTGGCGGTCCTTAAATCGATTGCTGACTGGACTGCGCAGGTCCAAGGAAAACCTAGTGAAACGGGGTTATACTGATGCTACCAGTATTAAGTGCGAGTGTGGTGAGGACCAAACAATGATCTCGTTAACCGCAAAATTTTGCAGGATTTTAGAACACATCATCTATTCAAATGAAGGTGAGCTTTTAAACCCAAATCAACATGGATTCAGAAAAGGCCGATGCTGTGAAACACAACTTGCCCTTTTAACTCAAGACTTGAACTGTATTATAGATGAGCAATCCCAGGTTGACTTAGTTCTGTTAGACTATAAAAAAAGCTTTCGACACTGTGCCTCACACTAGGTTACTTAGGAAACTTCGCAGTTCCGGCATATCTAGACAAATATGCAACTGGGTTGCAGACTTTCTGAAGGGCAGAACACAGTGTGTAGTTCTCGACGGTGAGAGTTCATCACTTACCACAGTAATGTCCGGGGATCCCCAGGGAAGCATGATAGGGCCTCTGTTGTTTCTCATATACATTATTGATTTGTGCGACATAATAAGGGGGATGAAAAGATTATTTGCCAATGATGCTATTATTTATCATGAAATCACAACCTCATGATGACTGAGCTTTGTTACAAGATGATATTATGAAAATACACTCCTGGAAATTGAAATAAGAACACATTGACGCCGGTGTGTAAGACCCACCATACTTGCTCCGGACACTACGAGAGGGCTGTACAAGTAATGATCAAACGCACGGCACAGCGGACACACCAGGAACAGCAGTGTTGGCCGTCGAAGGGTGCTAGCTGCGCAGCGGTTGGGCACCGCCGCAGTCAGTGTCAGCCAGTTTGCCGTGGCATACGGAGCTCCATCTCAGTCTTTAACACTGGTAGCATGCCGCAACAGCGTGTACGTGAACCGTATGTGCAGTTGACGGACTTTGAGCGAGGGCGTATAGTGGGCATGCGGGAGGCCGGGTGGACGTACCGCCGAATTGCTCAACATGTGGGGCGTGAGGTCTCCACAGTACATCGATGTTGTCGCGAGTGGTCGGCGGAAGGTGTACGTGCCCGTCGACCTGGGTCCGGACAGCAGCGACGCATGGACGCACGCCAAGACCGTCGCATCCTACGCAGTGCCATAGGGGACCGCACCGCCACTTCCCGGCAAATTAGGGACACTGTTGCACCTGGGGTATCAGAGAGGACCATTCGCAACCGTCTCCATGAAGCTGGGCTATGGTCCCGCGCACCGTTAGGTCGTCTTCCGCTCACACCCCAACATCGTGCAGCCTGCCTCTAGTGGTGTCGCGACAGGCATGTATGGAGGGACGAATGGAGACGTGTCGTCTTCAGTGATGAGAGTCGCTTCTGCCTTGGTGCCAATGATGGTCGTATGCGTGTTTGGCGCCGTGCAGGTGAGCGCCACAACCAGGACTGCGGCACACAGGGCCAACACCCAGCATCATGGTGTGGGGAGCGATCTCCTACCCTGGCCGTACACCTCTGGTGATCGTCGAGGGGACACTGAACAGTGCACGGTACATTCAAACCATCATCGAACCCATCGTTCTACCATTCCTAGACCGGCAAGGGAACATGCTGTTCCAACAGGACAATGCACGTCCACATGTATCTCGTGCCACCCAAAGTGCTCTAGAAGGTGTAAGTCAACTACCCTGGCCAGCGAGATCTCCGGATCTGTCCCCCATTGAGCATGTTTGGGACTGGATGAAACGTCGTCTCACGCGGTCTGCACGTCCAGCACAAACGCTGGTCCAGCTGAGGTGCAAGGTGGAAATGGCTTGGCATGCCGTTCCACAGGACTACATCCAGCACCTCTACGATCGTCTCCATGGGAGAATTGCAGCCTGCATTGCTGCGAAAGGAGGATATACACGGTACTAGTGCCGACATTGTGCATGCTATGTTGCCTGTGTCTATGTGCCTATGGTTCTGTCTGTGTGATCATGTGTTGTATCTGACCCCAGGAATGTGTATATAAAGTTTCCCATTCCTGGGACAATGAATTCACGGTGTTCTTATTTCAATTTCCAGGAGTGTAATTGCGTGGTGTAAAGATTGGCAGTTGGAGTTAAGCGCTAAAAAGTGCCAAGTTGTGTGTGTAAGTAAAAAGATGACACCATTTAGCTCTGAATATACAATTAATGGTACTGTCCTTAGAATGGTAGATTCCGCTAAATACCTAGGGGTAACAATTCGTAATAATTTGTCGTGGAATGAGCATATCGAGAATGTAATTGGGAAAGCAAATCGTATGCTTTGATTTCTAGGTTGTAATTTAAAACGGTGCACTCTGGAAGTTAAATCGATTGCATACAAGTCATTAGTGCGGCCCCACTTAGAATATTGTTGCTCTGTATGGGGTCCCCATCAAAAGGGATTAATGGAGGCATCAGAGATGGTCCAAAGAAGAGCCGCCCGATTCGTGACAGGTATATATAGTTGGAGGGAAAGCGTAAGTGCGATGTTGAATGGTTAGGTTGGGAAGACCTGGAACACCGAAGGCGTTGCTCTCGACGGAAGCTAATTGAAAAATTCACGACTGACATATTTCGGAATGACAGTAAACAAATATTGCTACCAGCAACATTTGTATCTCGGAATGAGCGTAAAATAAGATTAGAGAAATCAGGGCCAGAACCAATTCTTTTCTGTATTCATTTTTTACATGAGTGATTAGGGAATGGAATAGAAAGGATCCGGGCGAATAAACTTAAAATCCGACAGAAGTAGCTTTCGATAAAGCTCTCCGGCCATCCTGATCTGGGTTTTCCCAGATCACTCCACGCGAATGCTGGGATGGTTCCTCACAATAGCCCATGGGCGCCTCCTGCAATATCCCGTATATCCCTTCCAAACCATTACCTTTCCAGATAGATGCAATACACCCTCCGCCACACACTTTTAGTGAATCGTGGAGTAATAGTAATAGTAATAGTAATGAACCATATGCTTGAGTGCCCAATGTGCCCATCATCCTGCAACAAAGACGATCTGTTTTGAGCAACATTGAATGCACTTGAGGTTGTGAAATACCTGACAAAATGTGTTTAAAATGGTTAATTTGCACAATGTTTTAACAGTGTATTTTAATGTTTATGATTCGAGAATAATAACAATAATATTGAAGCAAGTTTATGGCTGGACCCAGGAGTTCTTATTAACACGTTCGCTGCCGATCACACGCCAGCGCATGGTGGAGTGTCTATTCTCATTTGCCAATCACGCACTAGCGCATAGTGTGGAGTGTTGTCTCAGTAGCCAGTCACGTGCTCGCACGGGAAGAGCCACGCCACAACATTTTTTGCTATCTTTCAGTCGGCATTGTATATTAAGTGGCTCTGCTGGTATTGGCGTGTAGTGAAAGGTATCAACACATTATAAAGGCAAGTGGTTTCAAATTTAAAACTTTTTTTTACTTATAAAAAAAAATCTTGCAACATGAGTTGTCGAGATGATAGTTCTGCAGGGCATTCACGCCCCAAAAGAAGAAGTAATAAACCTCTGACAGATGATGAGATTGAGAATTTGTTAGCTGACTTATCGGACGAGTTCTCGAGTGATATTACTTGTGACAGTGATGAAGATTTCACTCTTCCCCATAGTGCCGAAGATATTTCAGTTTCAGAAGAAGAAGAGTTTGAAGACTTGCAAGAGGCAACGAATCTTCAACATAATTCCTCTGTGGTAGGAAATATAATTTGGGAAAATGACCCTACAGCAATGCAACAATTTCCTTTCAGCAGATCAGAGTGTTTGTTGCAAACTATTTCAGGTGACAATCCAATTGATTTCTTTCAGTATTTATTTACTGAAGATATCTTGGATGAAGTAGTTGCTCAAACAAATGAATATGCTCGTAAAGTACTTTGTTGTCGTGCAACAAAGCAACATTCTAGAATTAATGCTTGGAAGGGAACTACAAAAGATGAAATACTGGCATTCGTGGGATTAATCCTACATATGGGAACTGTAAGATTAAATCGCATTCAAGATTACTGGAAAACAGATACATTTTTTTTGGCTTGAGTGTATTCTCACATAATATGAGCAGGAATCGTTTTCTTCTAATGTTGAGGGCATTACATTTCACAACAATCCCAAGTAATAATGCAGAACCCATAAAGGATCAAGTATATAAAATCAGAAGTGTGGTTAATTTTTTCAACATGCGTATGGCTGAAATATATTACCCAGGACGAGAGATTGGTTTAGATCAGCGGTTCCCAACCTATGGGTCGCGACCCACTGGTGGGTCGCGGCGTGTGTTTTGGTGGGTCGCGGAAAAATCGAGGTTTTTACCACAAAAATATATATTATTGGTTTTGAAAAACTAATACAGAAATAAACTATGCGTAAAAAGTGACTTAAGGTTAAAATTAATTGATCCCCTCATCAGCAAACATCAGTGCCAGAAATCTCACTGATTGCAAAGTTGTGTTTTTTATAATAATTAAACGTATTTTTCATTATCTTTGTAAAAAAGCGGGAGGCGTCTGCACAAAGCATCGTCTCATCGAGTTGACGGCTGAAATTCCAGGAGTAGTTAAAACTCGATTTGCAAATTAAAATGACATGGATGTGCCAAGTCATATCATGGTGGAAAACACCTACAAAACCCATTTCAGTGGTTGACTGGTAAGTTTACCATTCTGTTTTCCTGCTTCCAGTCTTTCATATTTTCATACATTTGGATGCAGTAAAACACAATGATTTAGCTACCAATCAACCACTAAAATCAGATCTGCAGCTGGTTTCCACCAAAAAGCGACTTGGAAAACCAGTTGCATTTTAATATGCTGATCGTCGAGTTTCAGGAGCCAAGTTGATGAGGTGATGGTCTGGGCAGCCGCCTCCCGGTCTATAATATGTTTGTTATGTTATGTGTTATCAATCCTTGTTTTTGTTGATATTATATCCTTTGTACTAAAATTTGCCTGTTCGTAGGTTAGGATAGTGTATAGCGTATCAAGGTCATACAACATTTCCCATTCTGATATTACATAGACTCTCATATTAGGTGGGTCGCGAAATTTTTTTTTACTTAAAATTGGGTCGTGTACCAATAAAGGTTGGGAACCGCTGGTTTAGATGAGTCTATGATATTGTGGCGTGGGCGGCTTATTTTAAAGCAGTATATTCCCAACAAATGCCATAAGTACGGTATCAAATTATATATGATTACAACACCTAATGGTATGGTTATTAAATTTATGGTGTACACCGCCATGATGGATGATTCTGGTGGGAAAGGACATGCAAAAAATGTATTGTTGAATTTGATGGAGGGAATGCTAGATGTTGGCCATAGTGTATTTATAGACAATTATTATACTAGTTATGAACTGGCTAAATGTCTTGCTGATTGAAAAACTTATTGTATTGGGACAATCAGAAGAAATAAGAAGACATTTTCAAAAGAGGTTAGGGCGAAGAAACTGCAGAAAGGAGAAACTATAGCAAAGTATGCTAATGGTATTATGATTGGCAAATGGAAAGACAAAAGAGAGGTAAATTACATTTCTACTGAATACAAAATTGATATTGTAGGAACGACAAACAAAAGAGGCGAAATGAAATCAAAACCATTTCCTGTCATTCAGTATAATAAATTTATGGCAGGTATTGATAAGCAAGATCAGATGCTTGCATATTACCCATGCGAAAGAAAAACCATTAGATGGCCAGCCAAAATATTTGTACATATATTGCAATTAATGATCTCAAATTCTCACTTTATATACAACAAATATTCCTCTGAAAACGTCTCCCTGTATGACTTTCGTTTATCCGTTATAAGGTGTTTATTGAAACCACAACATATCCCTTGATCCATTGATTCAGCACATGTTCTCAAACCAAGGGAAGAAAAGAAAGGTGGGAAGATTTTGCAAAAGTTGCTTTTCCCAGGAAAAACGTGAAGATACTATTTACATCTGCACAGTTTGTGACGGATCTCCCGGTTATTGCTTAGATTGTGCGAAAGTGACACACAAATAAAAAGTTTTAAAATATTGCTTGCAATAATAAGACGATTGTAATCAATTTGTAATAAATTTTATACTAATATTTGTTAGTAATAAAGTATAATACAAAATTACAGTATTTTGTCACATATTTTCATTATTTTGATCCGTTTTAAAATATCACGCGCAAGCGGCGTGATGTGGCATTTCGGAAATAATTTTCCGTCCAGTGCCTATCACGCGCTGGCGCATGGTCTAAATATTCCATCAGAAAAGGCCCAAATATTAGTTAGTAATTAGTTTAATAGACCTAATCATGTTATGTTACCACTTTTCAATCATATTAGTTATAAAAAGTAAATCGGCATGTAGATAAAACTCATTTCCATGAAGCGGCATTAGATATTATCACCTCCTCAAGTGACCAGCAGCGAACGTGTTAATCAACAACATGCTAAATTAAGAGTCACAAACATTTCCAATAACTACAAAGATCCTCTGAGTATGCCTCAGGCTTTTGTTTAAGATCCATGTTTTCTCTTAATGTGTCTAGCGGCTTAAACCTTCTGCATATGATTTAGAGTGTGTGTGAGAGAGAATAGAACTTTCAGAAAATTTGTGGTTCTGTTGTCTTACATGATATGATTGACAGCTTGTGGAGGGTGTGTTTGTAACTTTGTAAAAACTCATGGCAATGGCAAATGGATCAAGAGGAAACACTTAAATGTGCTGTTCTTAAAGCTGTGAATCTGGATTTGCAAACATATGACAAATCTTAGGATTCCGTTTTATTTTTTTACTTCTGCTATCCAGTTTTCTGGACTGCAGTACTTTAAAATAAATGGAATACGTGAATCAAACATAATCACCATTTACTTGCATCATAACAGGTCAGTTGCGATGTGAAATGCGTTAGATGTGGTAGACATATATTTTCTATGGTAGACGGTTAACAAGTTCGTCTCTGGTACAATACGTCTTCCCGCTGGCAAACGACACCAATATTTCTTCCTTACATATCATTATGGATACAAAATTCAGTTTTTCTCTCGAAGAAAGATGTCTGAGAAACAGCTACTATAAATATCAACAGGTAACAATGCATATGAGGGTTAGAACTTAAATAGTGGCAACTATTTATTCACAACCGATACAAAAACATTACATGTTTGCACCTGTCACTTTCAAAGTCTTTCAAAGTAGTCACCAGCGTTGTGTAGAACTTGTTGCCAGCGATGTGGAAGGTGTAGTATACTGCAAGCAGAGCCTGTTCTGTTGATGGTGCGAACGGAGTGGTCTACTGCCTGTCGAATCTCTGGAACAGTTCTGAAGCGAATGACACAAAGTGGTTCATTCATCTTCGGAATCAAATCAAAGTCACAAGGACTTAAGTCCGAGGAATATGGTGGATGGTACAGTACTTCCCAGTCCCATCGACCGAACAGAGTAGCCACAGCTTGTGCTGTATGCGCCCATGCATTGTCGTGGAAAATGATGGGTGGGTTGCGCAGAAAGTGTTGCTGCTGCTTTTGCAAAGCTGGTCGCAGGTGATGCTCCAAAAACGAACAGTAATACTGTGCATTGATGGTCTGCTGTGAGAAATGTAATGCATTAGGATATCACCATCACAGTTGTACACGAGAATCACCATAACTTTTACCATAATGGGGCTCTGATGCACTTTGGACTTTCGTGGCGACCCATAATGACGCCTTCGTTGGATTGGCATTTCAGTTTTGGCTCTTACGATGTGGCCCATGTCTCATCCAGTGTTACAATACAGGCATAAGAAAGCCTCTCCTTCGCACTCATAGTGCTCCAAGTGTGTCTGAGCAGTCTTGATCCAACTCCGTTGTTCCTGTTTCGAAAACATAGTGACACTGTTAAGTTAGACCGCTCGCTCACAAGTGACTGCATTTCCCTCAATTGTGCGCACGCCTGGGACGTGGGACAGGCGAGTCCATTTGCTCGGAGGTAAGGTAGGTATGTCAACAATGTGTGCTATCAGCGAGAATAGTAGATTCCATTGCAGTTTTTCCTTACTAACTTCTACAGAACTGCCCATATTTCAATAGACATTACCCAATTAATGTATATTTGGTGGCTCTAATGTGCAAATATTCCTGAATAATATCGCCCAAAGAACGTATGTATAACTTCTGGCTGCTGTTCAAACCACAGACAGTAAAATAAACAGTTCTTTCTATAAAATAACTTCATAACACCAATTTTTTAATGTTTATCCTTACTCGTGCTTTTGAGTTAATGATGACAGCAACATGCAACCAATGAAATTAAAAATTCACTAAGCATCATAAAACCTTATGTTACACCATGTAAATTATAAAACTAAATTCATTATGTCTTAAGCTGTAACATAGCGTGTCAATTGTCATTTTGGTCCAGGCTGCATTTCAACTGAATTACAGCCTCAGATAATATTGCCATTCAGAAATCATAGCTTCAGTTAAATGCTCATTAATTAATACATATACTGTTATCTAATCTTGACATTTTGAAATTACTTATATGTGGTTTAAATAATAGCATTATTAATACGGTTATTAATTCTTATCGCATGATACCACGCAAGATTAGTTTTAATCCAGGAAATTTCTATTTAAAGCATAAATAATTGATCGTACTAACATATCGTCAAAATAAAACCAATATCCTAACAGTAATAGGAAAAAATTCTATTTCAGAAAATTAAATAATACTGAATTTTTTGTACAGAACATTTAAATTTTTATTATTTCATTGAAATACTTAATACTATTATTGTAATTATTAATAAAGAAGTCTCTTATACTTTAACACTCTTTTAAGAGCACGAAGTTGATAAATTTGCGCCACCCAGAACACAGTCAGAGGAGCTGGATTGGAGGAAAGGAGGAGGAGGAAAGGAGGAGGGTGAAGAAAGTGCTTGGAATGTACGGGGCATATGTCAGTGATGGGGATATTGGTGAAAGAATTAAGGATAATGCATGGAAGGGAAAAGACGACCATAAACACAAGCTATCGCTCGATTTCATGCATAAGGGACTGGGAATTTTTTTTGGAAAGGGTGTTAGGGATTGGAACAAATTACCAAGTGAAGTGGAATAATTTACCAAAAATGCTTAAAGACTTTAAAATTAAAATTTGTAAATCAGAAAAGCAAATGGGGAGGGATTTAACACTCCAATTATAAAATAAAATGTTAAAAAATAAATTAGGAAAAGGTAATTAGATGACTAGGGGAATTACCATCGAAGCATTAGCTCCATCGCAATTAAATTAATAATAATAACAAATCATGCAGTCCATGATGTTACATATAATTTCCTTAAATACAGATTGAATAAAATTGCTACATACGAGGTTTGTTAGAAAAGTAATGAGATTGGCAACACTGCGGGAGATCTGGCATTGTTGTGTCTACTGGCTGATGCTAAATCTGATTGTTGATCCCTTCCACTTCCTCAGTCTGAGTTACAACTCCATACAGTTAACACATTAGTTTTGACAGCGCCATTAATAAAGTTGTGTTTTCATTGTGCGTCACAGAAATGGAGCATCGGAATTTAGAGCAACGTTGTGCGATAAAGTTTTGTGTTAAACTTGGTGAATCCGCGAGTGTGACTTTTGTAAAGTTGAAACAGGCCTATGGGGAACAGTGCTTATCGAGAGCACAAGTTTTCCGCTGGCACAAATCATTTTTGGAAGGCCGAGAACACGTTGAAGATGAACCTCGCTCAGGGAGACCTTCAACTTCAAAAACTGACGAAAACATTAATCGTGTGAGGGCTCTTGTGAGATAAGACCGTCATTTAACAATAAGGATGATCAGTGAACAGCTTAATTTAAACACTTTCACTGTGTATCAAATTGTGACAGATGATTTAAACATGCGAAAGGTTTGTGCCAAATTGGTGCCGAAAAATCTCACAACTGAACAGAAGGACATTCGAAAAAACGTGTGCGTTGATCTTCTTGAGAGGATTGCTAATGACCAAGAATTTTTCAATTGTGTGATCACTGGTGATGAATCCTGGATATTTGAGTACGATCCTGAAACAAAGCGACAAAGTCTCGAATGGCACACTCCATCATCTCCTCGGCCGAAGAAATGTCGAATGAGCAAATCAAAGATCAAGACCATGCTGATTTGTTTTTTTGACAGGAAGGGTATCGTGCACAAAGAATTTGTTCCACCAGGACAAACTGTCAACCAAGTGTTTTATAAAAGTGTCCTTGAAAAGTTGAGGAAAAGAGTGATCCGTGTGAGACCAGAAATTGCAGACAAGTGGATGCTTCATCATGACAATGCTCCGTGTCACACGGCCATTTTCATCCGTGAATTTTTGACCTCGAAATGCATTACTGTTGTTCCTCAACCCCCCTATTCACCTGATTTAAGTCCTTGTGACTTTTTCCTCTTCCCGAAATTGAAACATGTCCTAAAAGGACGTCATTTTGGAACTCTAGAGAACATTCAAAAGACTGTGACCGACCAGTTAAAAGCCATACCAACTGAAGACTTCCAGCGCTGCTACCAAGAGTGGGAATCATGACTCCGCCGATGTATAGCTGCCCAAGGGAACTACTTTGAAGGGGATAACATTGTTGTTTGAAAATAATAAAAACTTTGGTTAGTATGAAATCAGTATCATTACTTTTCTAACACACCTCGTATAAGGTATAGATTCCTAAGACAGATCAAAGGGAATGCTAAAATCAAATTTTAAAAAGTAGCTGTCACAAAAAAGAACTGTGCCTAATGGAATAATTCTGAATACATATCCGAATACAGTATGAAAAAATGCACTAGATTTACTAATCAGATTACTTGTGAAGAAAACCTAGTCGACCAGTGTATGTTTATAGGGCAGGTAGAATGAACTGTGAGCAGTGTCACTATATAGCGCAATATGGAGACTGGTAGCTAATACTTGTATGTGACTGGTTACACTTAATCATCTGGTAGTTGATTTGACTTACAATTTTAGTATGGTTAACATTGCTGCAGATGGGAACTGTTTACATCCATCCCAAAATGCCATTAGGACCAGTCAAGTACTATGTGTCAAATGCTAGATACTTATGCTGAAGGCATTAAATTGATTTTCCAAGTACAAACCCTGACACTGAGAACCACAAGGACAGAAAAAAGAAAATCATTTTTGACTTGTGTGAAATCTGAATCCAATTTATACAGCAAAATTTTGATGCCCACAACTGTTGGAATTAGGGCTTAGAGAGCCAATGCACAAAATAAACTTTTTACAATTTTGGCATTGGGTACTGTACTTATTGTAATAATAGTTTTGCGTTACATTAGACTGATGTTAAGTAACAAAAAAACCTACCTATATATATATTTTATGCCTAAACATGCATCAACATCTTGCATCCTGGTTTAGACTTTCAAATATTAATGCAGGTTTCTCTGGAAGGCATTATATATTCACATTCGTGTTATGCTGTATGTCATTTGCGTTTTAAAGGCAGCCTTGCTCTTGACATCAGTATTTCAGTTCAACCTGCCATTGTTGTTAGTATAATATGTCTCAGTATATCTCACCAAAACTTACTTACGTGTGCTATGTATATGAGCAGCGTCAAATGATAGTATAGGATCTGCATGGATTTATGAAGGAGGGCAACTGGTTTGAAATTGGCTAGCTGGCACATTGTTCAACATCCTTTATCAACATTTGAAAGCAGCTAGAACCAGCTTTAGAAGATACATGCAGTGATTGGCTGACAGTCAACTTCATCTGCATTTTTGTGAATCGTTTGTTGCAGTTGCAAGTAGTATTGTACTCAAGAAAAATCAAGTGTAGTGCTCAGGGTAGCTCTGTGTGAGCCTGTGATAATGTTCATGGTCTTTCAAGATGCAGCTACTAATATCTATGATGTAAGGATCCTAACTTTTACCACGTCTTCTTGGTTATTTTCTTTTTCATGGAGAAGAAAAAATCCCTGACATGTTTCTCAGACCATAACATTTTTATTGATAGAACATCTTTGTTTTCAAAAATATTGTTATTATAGATTCTGCAGTGTGGTATTAACTATAACTTAAGTACTATTTCAGTATGTCCTCAGTTGACCCTGAGGAAGTGAAGAAATTCAAGAACCTAGCAAGTACAATGTGGGATGTCACTGGTCCAATGAAAGCCTTACATTCATTAAATAAGCTGAGGTATGTTTGAAATATTTTTTTGTGGTATTTATGATCAAATACTGCCAATATTGTGTTGTGCCAAACAACTCATTTCATAATCCACATATCTTCAGTTGTTGTTGAATGAAATACAGAAAAAAGTTTCTTTTTTTCTTTTTAAATAATGACAGGATACAACTTATTGTGAATGGCCTGGAGGGTACTAAACATATCAACAAGAATGGTTCTAACCAGATCTTAAAAGGTTTAGCTGTTTTGGATGTTGGCTGTGGTGCTGGTATACTTTCTGAGGTATGTTATCTTTGATCATTTTAGTAGCATCTATTATATTTGAACAGTTGTAGAGAAGTCTTAGATATGGTTCAGATGAATTCTGTCTGGGTGGTTACTAAATGTATTAAAAACATTACAAATGAAGACTGAATTTGCATATACTATGTTCGATTGGTAAGTCTTCTTCTGTACTGTCTACTAAAAGCCATTGTTTTCAGTCAGATTGTTTAATTGTTTCCCCACTGTTTATGTGAGAATATATATGATGAATACAACAATCTCCTCTGTGATTGTGTAGACTTCCATGGTCGTACATATTATCTTGGTTCTCTCGGTGGAGCTGCATCGATTTATTAAAACCTAACGTTTCAGCTATCTTACCGTGGCTTTCATCAGAGGACTGCTGTGTCTGTTGCCACTGTCACGTATATATGACCACAGGGAGCTTGTGTGCTAACCATCCATGACCTAATCATGAGTCTAGCATGGGTGTTCAGATGGGGTCGTTTGTCTTGAATTCTTCTAAGCAGGTGTGACCAAATATGTTCAAGTTGTCGGCCACTATCAACATTCATGTTGTTAGGTCTTTTCTATATTCTGAGTCTCTCTGACTCATCTGGGTCACTATCTGCCATCTTGCGTCAAAAATACTGGTGTAATTGAATAAAATAGGAAGCCCAGTATTGGCTGAATGTTGGTCTATAGCAGATTTACTGACTTTGTTGTTTTTAAAATGCTTCATGCACTCATTCAGCCTTTCCTTGATGGTGTGTCCAGTTTTGCCAATATATACTTGGCCATGGCTGCAAGGTATTTAGTATACACCTGGGTTCTGTAATTTTTCCCTCTTGTCATTTTCTTTGACAAGTAGATCCGAGATCTTCCTGAATGCCCAGTAAACCGGATGAATATTTTTCTTTCTTAGAAGATGACCACTCTTATCTGTACCCCCTTTATGAATGGTAATACCGTCTTAGGCCCATCAGTCCTTCCGATGGTCTCTTCTGTCAGTGCTGGAGTAGAAGATGATATTTGAGCATCAAGTGCTGCAATGGATTTGCTGATAATATCACGGTGATAGATGTTGGCAAGAAACATCATCTTTAAAATAAGTTTTACAACAGCTGTGCGGATGCACGGATAGTTAAAGTTTTTAAAATTCCACGTTTTACTGCCAGATGGAGGTGGGAGTCAGCATGTAGATACTGATATGGATGTGTGGACTTCCGAAATACCCCATTACCCAGGGAGCCATCCTCTTTCCTTTTCACAATTAAATCCATAAAAGGAAGCTGTTGATCCTCTTAAGCTTCCTTTGTAAACTGGATTTTTTTAATGGGTGCTCTCCAAATACCGGAAAAAATACTGGAGGGCCAGAGGCCAAGAGAAGATTAATGACATCTAATCATTTCACTCCATGACTATATTGTCTGCCAAAAATTCACAAACAAGGCTGTTATGACCCGTCATCAGCTCATTTCAGTCTCCTTCACAACCACTTGCAAAATATCATGTGGATAAGCTATAAAAAATGAAGAAATTCTTCAGATTTTATAAAAATGATCAAAAACATACTCCTGGAGATGGACGACTTGCTAGTCAGCTTTGATGTCATGTCACTTTTCACAAACTTGCCGGTTGATGAAGCAGTCAACATAATTATGGAATGTTTAGAAAATCACAGCCTGCCGAAAGAATGGGCATCACTTGCTGAATTTTACCTAAATACTACCTTCTTCCAATACCAGAACAACTTTTACCAACAGAATGAGTAGCAGCAATGGGTTGTCCACTGTCTCCTATTGTGGCCGATATATTTATGGAAGCATTTGAGGCTGAAGTCGTCAACGGTTCCAACCTGAAACCTTTACGGTTAGGATATGTATAAGATATCTTTGTCATCTGCAGGGCCACATTTTGGCATAGGCTACCTAGGCCGTAGCCTAAGGGCCCGCACCACATGCAAAAATAATAAAAAAAATAAAAATAAAAATATATTAGTCGCTGTCTTCCTGTTGACATTCGTGTTTTAATAATCAATACTTTGTTTTTAATCTTTCTTTGTTGCATGCTTTGGTGATCTTAATCATCATTTATTGTTTGTTTTATTTTAATATGTAACCCTACTGTTTCGTATTGTTATTAAAACTTTTGAGTTTGTAATTCTGAAGACTTTTGCTGAGGGTGTTTGTTTGGAACAACACAACTATAATAGGCAACACTTTATCAATCAATCATCAGGCAAAAAAATGAACGTGCGAGCATCACTTGCTAACCTTGTTCACTTCAGGATCGGAAATAATTCAGAAAGCACGTTTTGAACATTCAGTTCTTCAGTAAGTTATCCTCGTATATATTTGCTATGATTACATTATTCAATATTTTGCATTGCAAGGTTTATGAATATAAAATATATATAATATGTATATGTAAGGGCCCACACCACAATTATAGCCTAGGGGTCTACAGATCCTAAATGCGACCCTGGTTATCTTGCCTAATAGACGGGAATTCCTCCATGATATTTCCGGTATTTGAATGGCACCCATGAAAAAATCCAGTTTACAATGAAAGTTGAAGAGGACCAACAGCTTCCTTTTGTGGATGTAATTGTGAAAAGGAAGGAGGATGGCTTCCTGGGCGATGGGTTACACCGGAAGCCCATGCAAACATACCGCATCTGCATGCTGTCTTCCACCACCATCTGGCAGTGATATTTTAAAAGCTTTAATTGTCTATGCATCTGTGGGTAGTGACAAAGTAAGTATGGATGCTGAAAAAGATGACATTTCTTGGCAATGGCTATCACCCTGATATTATCAGTCATTGCAGCTCTTCACACTCAAATATCACCTTTTACCCCAGCACCAACAGAAGATACCATCAGCTAGACTGATGGGCCTAAGGCGGTATTGCCATACGTTCAGGGGTGACAGATAAGATTGGTCATCATCTAAAAATACACAATCAGTTTACAGCACACCCAGGAAGATCTCGAATTTACTTGTCAAAGTAAAAGACGAGGGAAAAATTACAGACACCGGGTGTATACCATACCTTGCAGCTGTGGCCAAGTATATATTGGCAAGACTGGACGCACCATCAAGGAAAGGCTGATTGAGCACATGAGGCATTTTAAAAACAATGATGTCAGTAAATCAGCTGCAGCCCAATATTCAGCCAACAATGGGAATACAGTTCTATTCAATGAAACCAGTGTTTTAGCTCAAGAAAGCAGATGGTGGTCCAGGCGGTTCAGAGAAGCTCTAGAAATACAGAAAAGACCTATCATCATTAATGCTGATAGTGGCCTACAACATGACTATATTTGTTCATACCTGCTTAGAAGAACACAAGACAAATGACCCCATCTGATCACCCACACTAGGTGTGGGAATGTCTATGATGGTTAGTGCCTGCACTCTCTGCTGCCATATTTACTTGACAGCTACAATAAACATGGCAGTGGTCTGATGAAAGCCACAGCAAGATGACTGAAGAGTTAGGTTTTAATAAATCGACATGGCTCCACCCGGAGAACCAAGATAATAAATTTCCTCAGTGCCCATCATTGTTGTTTAGAAATTTATGTGCAGAGAATAAGATAGCACTTTTTACTTGACCTCAGTATGAACATAAATTGTGTAGAATTCTTTCTATTCTGTAAACCAAAATTTTCTCCTGAAGGTGTCATTTTGAATGCATTGATGCCATTTATAAAAATTGTAATGGAACTGTGCATTATCCCAAAAGAAGTGTGTCGCACATTTTACCTTTCAGATATTGGCCTTGGTTCAGGGATCCTAGATAATTTGTGCAGAGTCTGCAAAAAATAGCACTTCTAATGTATAATGTATCCAATGGTCAGCCGACCTGTGCAGATGTCTCCACACCCGATGAAGACAACTGAGCTAGTCGTCGAAATATTGTGTTTTCAAAACGCTGTCTGGCGGTACGCCCGTGAAGACTTCGTTTCAAGCATATGCTAGGAAAGTCTCTGTTCTTACATAATGTATACTGCGGTTATCTGTAGTTGCTGCCAACTCTTGGACATTCACAGAGCATTCTGTGTTCGGTGTTCATTTGAATTTATCAAGTACAGTGATTTGTGAAATATGGAGAGAGAAATTTGTATAGTGATTGAGCATTATTTTTTGAAACACCAAAGATGTCAGGAAATCAAAGATGAGTTTGATAAATATCATGGTGAATCTGCACCTACCATTAGAATCGTTTATAAGTGATGTAGCGATTTTCAAAATGGTCATGTGAGCACGTGTGGCACTGAATGTTTTGGATGCCCTGTTGAGGGCTCAAGAGTAGCAATCATTATTATTATTACTGTTTCCAAAAAAGGAAATGCTGTGGTGATACATAACAGAAGAGTGAAGGGACTGAGTGTGGTGGGTGAGCGGTTAACGCTCTGGCCTCACATTTGGGAGGACACCGGTTCGAAACCCCGTCCGGGCATTCAGATTTGGATTTTCCATGGTTTCCCCAAATCACTCCAGGCGAATGCCGGGATGCTTCCTTCAAAAGGGCCATGGCCAAATTCCTTCCCGTTCCTTGTCCCCAGTCCCATCCTGTCTCTAATGACCTCGACGTCAATGAGGCGTAAAGCCGTAAGTAAAAAAAAAAGAGAATGAAGGTAATGTAAAATTGCTGAGGCTTTTGATATCTCAGATGGCTGTGTACATTATATTTTAAATGAAAACAGTTTGAAACCAGTGCTTTCTTCGTGTGCTGATTTGCAGATGTGAGCCTGGACACCCAATGAATTTACAAAAGGAAAACTCAGAATGGCCCAAAAGTACAGCAAGATAAATTCTAGGTTCCACTAGAAAAGAGAAAAATAGAGCAACCAACATGAGATCAGTTACAAATGTCACAGACATCTTGGAGAAGACAACCTTCTTGAAGTGGCTGATTGGAGGAAAGATGGACCAAACTGTTGGAGTGGGGCCCAAGAGATCATCAGACACATAAAAGAAAGACCACCAGACCAACCACACATGCAAGGTGGTTGGAGTTAGCTGCCAGAGAACTGCCCAAGATCATTCTGCCTGTAGAGCACAGTTCAGTTCCGATCTGGACTCATAACTCTAATAGGTCACATCATTTGTTAATTGCGTTGGCTGATGATGATTTACACAAGACAACTACCCATGTATTTTCAGTGAATATTTACACATGACAGCTACCTGCTAGGTAGATATTACATTTTCTCTCAGTGGATCAAAATGGTGAAGAAGGGAGTCATTTCAGGGGCAGTCTGAAGCTGTTTCAGTGGAATATAGAGGAATGTTAGCATCATTTTGTTGCACTTGGTGGTAAACTAATTCATTACTATTAGCTTGTGATCAAAGAATAATCAAAACGGTTGTCTGCAATGGGGAATATTCACCAAAGATAGGAAAACAGAATAATTCATAGATGGGCAAAACAGTTATTGGATTATATTTTACATGTTTCTTTAGCATTTAAATAAGGAAAAAAATAGAAAAGTAACCACTACTTTACTCACACATTAGTGCATCAACTCTCACTTCTGCAGTTTCAATAGGGTTCATGCATGTATTATTTTTATATTTTAAATAAACTATTTACACTGTTATATAACTCCAAAAAATGTAATATTAATGAAAATACTAAAACTTAACATAAAAAAAATTAAAACTGCAATCCATTTTTGACAATTTAAATACATCCAGTTTGGCATGTTGCACTGTGACATCATTGTACATGACTACATTTACAAATTGTATATAATGGAGTATTATATCTCTAAAGTTTTATAACTAATTTCGATATGGAAAGAGGTCAAAAACCTTTTTTATAAATGCTGTATTGTACCTACATGCAAAAATATAATAAGAAATGCACCTGATAAAATATATTTGTTGGATCCATCCGGCAATGATCAGGAATCGGGCGGGTTGAATGGAGTTCCCGGTTAGAGGCAGATGGCTCGTTAGCGAAGGTAGGCTGTGGATATCCCTCAGACAGTGGAGAGTAACTATGAGAACACAGCGGATACAAGAATCCAGTTTATTAGACTCAGTCTCACAATACACAATGACCAATAACGGAGTGATGTCGCCTTGGCGGTCAGGCAGGAAGATACCTCCGTGTGCTGTGCGCCGCCTTTAAGTAGCCCCTCGTAGATGTCACTGTGGCGCTGCTCGCTGCGTCTGTGGCGCCCTCTACTAGCTAGTCCCATATTCAAGATCCGACACGGCCATCCTGCTGAGACAGCCGTCCCTGGCTGTCACTCATAGGCTCCAGGTGTGACTTGTCTGAGCTAGAAATAAAAATTAAAAAAATGATGATCCGCCATGGCTTTAGGAAGGAATCATCCTGGCATTCGCCTGGAGTGATTTTGGGAAACCATGGAAACTGAAATCAGGCTGGTGGTCTGTTGTTGCAATCAAGTCTTCAAGAACGCCTGTCTCAGGCAGTGCTCTGTTGCTTTTCTTGTGATCCTGGAAGGGTTTGTAGGATCCGTCACGGCTGTCTGAATGCCCGGCTTGGTGAGGCTGGTTTGGCGTTGCTTCATGGCCATTTCCTTATCACAGCATCCGTTGAATGTGTGAAGATTCTGTGAACAAAAGATGGTTAACCGCAGTATGTTCGGCTATCCTGAATTAAAGAACAATTTTGTTGAATAATGACGTTTTCAAAGTAATAAGGAAAAATTTTAACTAAGATAATCCAGGTTTAATGTATGCCTTTCCGATTTAACAGGAAATTTTTTTTTACTATCTTAATAACATCAAAGCAAGTTTTTAGAAACTCATTTTCTTCCTGGTGAAGTCCCAGGGAAATTTGAAAAGTGTTTTCTGGCCACTAACGTGAACAAATTTCTTTCCAAGCCTTACAAAAGAACGAAATTTCCTGATAGGACCATCCATAGACTTTCTTGTAGTGATGTCTGATAACAGTAAAATTTCACGGTGCCAGATTATAAAAGTCACTCTTCAAGGCGAGGTCCAAATAAAATCATAAAATTTACTCTTCAAGGTGAGGTCCAAACAAAATCATAAAACTTACTCTTCATGGTGAGGTTCAATACAATGTAATAACATTTACTCTTTGAGGCGAGGTCCGATTCAATGTAATAACATTTACTCTTCGAGGTGAGGTCCGAAACAAGGTAATAACATTTACTCTTAATGGCAAGGTCCCATGCAAATTACAGAATTTACTCTTCGTGGTGAGGTCCCATATAAATTATGGTGTTGGTTCAAAGAAATTTTAAGATTTCATTCCTAGTAGTGAAGTCCTTGGAAATTGTGGTATTTTGATGGCAAGGTCCAACATGGGCTGAAAAGTTTGTTTTCCTTTTAAGAGATTTTGATTGAACCATCATTCTACATTGGGTTGTGTGGGTAACGTTTTTTTGAAAAAGAAGCACTTTGCTCCTGTTGGTGTCCTGTTAAAGTTTCGCTCTATGCACTATTAATGACTAAATGTTTTAGTTCAACACAAACTGCTACTGCTGAAAAATAAATCCAGATGCTGAAGACTTACGAGAAGTAGTGCGTGTTACCTTTGTGCCGGAGATGGAGTGCAGAGCTGAAAGGTGAGGAAACTATTTGTGCAGCTGGGTGGGTAGAGAAGGCAATGACCCTTGTTGTTTGGTTTTTGAATTATTCATTTGTGATTTTTTGAGCTGTTGAGTAATACGAGTTTTGCATTAGTGTGGAAATACTCTTTTAGGTCGTGCTTGCTGCTGAGATTTTCGGATGCATATCGGCTTCGAACTTTTAGACTAATGGGTGTTATACTCTGCGGGTAGCCAATTGTCTAACGAAGTTGGTTTTCCGTGGCGTGTAGCAGCAGTTGTTTGTTAGTAGCGGCGTGGTTGTTCCGGGTTCAGAAGTCAACATGTGCCATCCGCTTTCCTTCCTGGGGCTGTAAGTACAAATCGAAGGCCTGCAAATACGCTTGCTCTGTTTTGCGGATTTCCTCGTCCTTTTGCTAGTCTAGCGTTTTGTTGTTTCCTCCTGCAAGTTTGAAGAGTGTGGCCATAACTTGGTAAACTGGGGTATGAATTGTCGAAATTTAAAGCCCTATAAACTGTCGCAGTTTCGTGATCCATAGAGGGGAGGAGGAAGTTGATATGTGCGCTCTGGTATTCTATTTAGGTTTGGTCAAACGATTCGATCTGTTATGACAATTCCTAAATTGATAAATATGTATCTGGCTGTATTAAAGAAACTCGCGGTGGTTTCAACTTTCAGCCCGTGTTTTTGACTGTCAAATCCTGTCAGTGATGGATGAAAAAGTAGTCGATATGTACTATTGCTATGGTGTACACTATTGGGCCTAAAGATTATAAGACTGTTCTTTGAAAAACTGCACCAGCCGTCGGGTATGTTTTAAGTTGAGTATTTGGTTGCAGGAACCAGCATCAGAAGACAATCGAGGGCGGGGAAAATAAACAATGCGAGCCGAGCACGGCTCAACCTCCCCCACCAAAGCTACAACCAGCGAGATCAAGATGTCAAGGCTTAGTCTTACATTTAACCTGAGATAGATGCACCCTCATAAGTTTTTTGGAATTGGGATTTTGGACCAACAGATTAACTGGCGATAGTATTTTACGTATAATACAAGGGCCCATAAACCTATAGGCTAATTTACCAGATTGCCCGCCCTCAGCAGCACCTTGAGGATTCAGATTACGAACGAAAATTTCGTCCCCGACCTTGTGGTTAAAGGGCACTCTGCCACTATTATACTTTTTGCATAAACGCTCATGGGCTAACTTAATATTCTTACAAGCTCTATTCCAATTCCGCTTGATGGAATGAGAATTAACTTTATCAGGCAAGAGTTCCTTAATGTCCCACAAATTGGATAACGGTGAATTCAATGGGTAGGAAAGCATCAGACTAGCTGGTGAGGCCTTCAAAACTTCATGACGAGCGGCATTAAAAACTAAATTAATCCATGCAAGAGACTCATCCCATTTGGTATGCGAATTAGCGTGATAAGCAATCAATGCGGCCTTTAAATTATGGTTTACTCATTCCGCAAATGAAGGTTGGGGATGATAGGGAGTAGTGGTCACATGTTTGATGCCTTGAGAAAAACAAAACCTTTTAAACCGATGAGAAAGAAATGTCGAAGCATTGTCACTAACAATAACCTTAGGAGGCCCAAACAAAGC
Source organism: Vandiemenella viatica (assembly GCA_031002005.1). Taxonomy (NCBI): domain Eukaryota; kingdom Metazoa; phylum Arthropoda; class Insecta; order Orthoptera; family Morabidae; genus Vandiemenella; species Vandiemenella viatica. The sequence goes on along the minus strand of CM061921.1, from coordinate 326,555,696 downwards.
AAATATCTTTTGGAGATGCCCTACAGTACTCGGGGTGGAGGTAGTACCAACTGGAACAAGCCAACAAAAGCGGGTAAAAGCATCCACAGCAACTAGGATGCACCTATTTCCTAGCTTTGTACGACGAAGGGGACCGACATGATCAACGAAAAGTTTATCCATGGGGTTCTGTTCCCGAAGGGAGCACAAATAACCTTTCTTGGGACCAGTATCAGGTTTAGACATGTTACAAATACGACACTCCCCCACCATTTTGCGGACATCCTTTACTAACCCAGGCCACGTGATACATTCCTTAATTTTGTGTATGGTTTTATGAACACCTAAATGGCCCCCAGCCAAAGAATGATGAAAGTAATAAAAGACAAAAGAGTTTAATTCACTTGGAAGACATATTATAAGATGTTTTCTCTTTCTTACCTCACGACACAATATACCTTTATGCAATACGAACCCCGGAGACGGTTCACCATTGCAAACTTGTTGATAGATGGGACGCAGCAAGGGATCAAACCTCTGTTTAGCCCTGAGATCAGTAAACAATAGGGGCACTTCAGTTAAAATACCCCCCACCAGGCCAAAACCCTAATCGCTACCTTCCGCGGGCTCTCCAGGATCCTCAAACATGCGACTAAGAGCATCAGCAACATTGTTATCAGATCCCCGAATATGTCGTACCGAAAAGCGGAAGGCAGAGATTTGGATGGCCCACCTAGCTATGTGCCCTGTTTTACGGGGGCGCGCCAGAACCCAGCTTAAAGCTTGATTATCAGTTTCAAGAACAAACTCACGGTGCTCCAGATAAAAACAAAATTTCTCTAGAGCAAAGAGAACCGCGAGGGCCTCACACTCGTAAACAGAGTATTTACATTCGGGGCCAGCTAACCTCCTGGAAATGTAAACCAAAGGACATCTTCCCCGATCACCTTCTTGCAAGAGAACGGTCGCAATACCAGCACTAGATGCATCCGTTTGTACCACAAAGGGTTTATTAAAATCAGGAATGGCTAAGACAGGGGGATTCGTAAGTGCAGATTTCAGCGCGTCAAAGGCAGCTTGTTGGCTAGACCCCCACACAAATTTGCTCCCTTTCTTACGAAGATCATTTAAAGGGGCGGCAATATGAGCAAAGTTAGGCACAAAACGGCGAAAATAATTGGCCATACCAATAAACCGAGCAACCCCTTTAGCATTAGTAGGGGGTGGAAACTTTCGAAGACCTTTAGTATGCTCAGGATCTACTCTAACACCATCATCTGACATGAGGTGCCCAAGAAAAGAAACTTGTTGACAGGCCAAGGTAATTTTTGAAGTCTTAACCGTCAGGCCAGCTTCCCTAAATCTGGTTAGAACTTGACCAAGATGCTGCAGATGTTGCTCAAAGGACTCGCTATAGACCACCACGTCGTCCAGATAATTATACACAAAGCGAAACTTAAGATCCCCCAATACTCTATCCAGGGACCGATCGTGGTGGTGTAACGGATTGCGTTCTGGCCTCGCATTCGGGAGGACGGTGGTTTGAATCCCCGTCCAGGCATCCAGATTTAGGTTTTCCATGGTTTCCCAAATCACTCCAGGCAAATGCCGGGATGCTTCCTTAAAAAGGCCATGGCCAAATTCCTTCCCATTCCTTGCCCCCATCCTTTCCCGTCTCTAAAGAACTCGCTGTTGAAAGACATAAAGCAGTTAAAAAAAATCTATCCAGGAGGCGGGATAACACCGCGGCCCCAGTAGATAAACCAAACGGAACAAGATTAAACTCAAACAAATTACAATCCGTGCAAAATGCCGTAACCGCCTTAGAATCCTCAGTAAGGGGAATTTGATGATACTCCTGATTAAGGTCTAACACAGTAAAATATCTGGCACCGGCAAACCAAGTAAAGGCATTGTGAAGATCAGGAAGGGGAACTGATTCTAATACGACCTTATTATTTAATGCCCTGTAGTCAACTATAGCTCTGTATTCCCCTCTCTCAGGTTTAGGAACTAAAAATATTGGAGAAGCGTAAGGTGAAGTGGAGGGTCTCATAACTCCATCCTTAAGCATCTGATTGATTTTTTTACGAAGAAAGTTCATCTTCGGGGGGGACAAACGGTAGAGACCCTGCCTCACTGGAATATCATCAGACAGGCAAATTTTATATTCAATAAGGTGAGTTACTCCTAATTTATCCACCAAAACATCTTTAAACTGCTCTAACATTTCCAGAAGTTGAAGAGCTTGACTCTGAGACAGATGACCCGTCTTATAATCACCTACTTGTGTAAGGACCGCGTTTACACATGATGAGATGCGACAAGTGCAAAGGGCAATTTGATTCTTAGGATCAAATTTAAAATAAAAGGTGCTTGAACTACAGTCCATGACCAGTCCAGTACCTTTGATAAAATCTATACCCAATATAACGGGTATTGATAATGCTTTAGCAACCACCAGATTAAGGGGCCAGGTATAATTACACACTCTTACCCAAACTCGACACACTCCCACGAGAGGCAACTTCTGACCAGCAACAGTACGACATCCCTGCGCGGGGGGTTTGAGTACGGGCAAGCGACAGATGTTACGAAACTCCAAATACCAGTTATAATCGACAAAGGAGAGAGAGCTCCCCGAGTCAATGAGGGCACAAACAGGCTCATGATTGATGTTGGCACAAATAAAGGGCAGATGAGAAGTCTTAGGAGTCAAAATACGGTTACTAAAACCTTTAAGCGGCAAACGCCTCGTTTCTCGACAAGATAAACGGTTATCAGGTTGACCCTTGGCTAACGGACATCTCCTGACAAAATGAAGATCAGAACCACAACAGAAACACCGCTTAACCACCCTACCTGCAAGAACACTGCTACACCAATAAATATTACCAGCGGAACTTGCCCGCTGAAACCCCCGGCGTCAGCTATCAGGTCGTTGTGCACGAGGCGCTCGGCACTGTTTAACGAAATGGTCACCAGCGCCACAACGAAAACACTTGCCTTTAACATAGTAATTATCAGCACGTGAATAATCAGGCTTCCCCTCATCTTTCTTAGTGACATGTGCCCTACCTTCCGCTCTCTGCTGATCAACAAGTTGCAAGGCCTCAATAGAAGTAATTAACTGATTAAGCTGAACAAAAGATACTGGTCTTATATTAAACACGGCCCTAGCCCTATCCTCCGGGCGAAGACCTACGACAATATTGGCAACGATATCCTTTTCAGAAATATCCATTTGTAATGCTGCTACAGCCGTGCGAACCCTCTCCACAAATTCCCCCTACGATTCCGTCATAGATTGTACTCTCCAAAGATTGACTCTTTCTAACTCCCTCAATATACATATTGGTATTTTCTCCTGAATCACCTTTTGTCTTAAATCTTTTAAGGTCCCCCCTTACCTGCATAATCTCCACAAGATAATCTGCCAAACAACCCTTAGCTAAAGGATATAACAAAGCCAAAATACTATGTTGAGGAACCTGAAGCGCATCGGCGTGTTTTTCAAAACGAACGGTGGGCCACAACAAATGTTCAATTTGTCTCATATCTCCCACTGAAAGTTCCTTGACATCCCTTAACAATACACCCAAAGGATTAGGTAATTTGGCAAACTGATTTGAAATGGCCTGATACTCGGGAACTACTTGGTGCATCTGATGATGATCAGTTCTCACCGTTACCCCTTCTACTGACTCACTACAAGTGTCACTTTCTAAACCCAAGGAATTAACCAGCAATAACAAGGTCTGTAATTCAGCTCTCAACTGGTCTACAGAGGAAAATTGATCTTTATCCAAGTCCAAATTTTGCAAGTCAGTAAGACGATCATTAAAATGGTTAAGCTGAGCCTGAACCCTATAAATCTGGCACCTACTTGGCCTGCTTTCTTTCAAGAAGGCAATATTTCTCCCGAGCTCCTGCAACCCCGCTGAACAAGCGGAAATAGCATCTCCTACCTCCCCAATCCGCTCCGGTGGGACGGCAACTGTGGTGGGACCGGCGGCACGCAAGCGTTCAGTGAGGTCAGACACACTACCCTCGTCCAACGCTCCCCTAATTCTGAGTTCGTACTGCAGCTGCTCTTTCTTAAGATAACTCCACCCTACAAAGCGCGGGCCTTCCATTACGAATCTGTAAATACGATATATGAATGTATGACAACAACAAAACAACAGTGACAAGGCTTGACACTTACCCAATATAACCACGCTCTGCTACCATTTGGTATGTGTGGTTGCCACTAAGGACTCAGTGGGAAGCATGTGGGAGCATGGTTATAAAGTGCAAACCTTGTTCAAACGTTTTATTACAAAAATCATGGTCAACGATAAAACTTATACAGAATATCACAAATAATATAATACATAAGAAAGCTTTGATCTTTCAGATTACGGTCTTAATAAATCCTGTACCAATACAAATATATGTTAATGCGATGACAAGCTTGTTAAGCCATGAGAATATCCCTAATCACAATATCTCCACTTGTATTAAACACCCAAACAGAAATCCTTACGTGCTTGGAAATATAATATAACAGGGCAGGCTCTTATCAATTTACCATCATATAACAAATTTACAGCTAGTACAAAACACAAAATTGTACACAGGAGGCAAAATACAGCAATTATTTTAAACAAACAGGAATCAGTTTACCTTAGCGTCCTTCAGTTTAACCTTAAGAATCAAGTTCTTACCAAAAGGTGCTGACACACTATAGTGTGTACACGCCGGCGCATAAGTCGTTACCACCCACACACACTGATAAGGTGGCGGGAATGATTAGCACCACATATCGGGGAATTTTGTCCATTCCCGTAACAAAATTATTAAGCACAATTAACAAGAATGCAGTAAGCGACGCACTTTATAGTTGGAATCATCAGGTATTCTACCTCAAATACCCGACAGTGCTAGAAAAATGGCAACTTATCACCTGGAAGCCACCGCCGGCCCCGCCCGCTGCCGTGCTCCCAATCGGCGGAAAACCGCTCGCAAACATAGAGCGCAGCAGAGGAAATCCCTCGATTAATGCGAGCGAGGAATGGTCTCGGTCGGGTCACAAATCCACATCATGCGATACTTCCAGGCCACCTGGTAAAATTACAAGTCCTCACTTATACCAGCAGACCTCCAACGTCGCAGTCAATTAGGGAAAATATTAGACCCAACGAACCAATCCGCTGTTGCCGACTGACTGACTTCCCGGTTTCGTGTCGCCGAAAATCAACTCCATCAGCTGGTAGAGGGCACCACCAGAGCCACAGCGCGCTCTCACGGGTGAAACTAGCACGTGGGCTCTGCAGGAACCAGCATCAGAAGACAATCGAGGGCGTGGAAAATAAACAATGCGAGCCGAGCACGGCTCAATAATGACCAGGAAAATGCTTTAAGGCAATGAAACTAAGAAAAGATAGGAACATAAAATCCAACACATACCATAGATTATGGTGGCTGGAAATGACAAACAAAAAATAGGCTAACACGTGTAATGCAATATTTCAGTGCTGAGCCTCATTCTTGCAAGTAGATGAGACACTTGGTGGGGTCAAGTGTGATCACATTGCCACTCCCTTGGTGAATGGGGAACCTAGGTAGCATGGCCTGGGCATCAGGGGTGGTGGGGGAGGGAAGCAAGACAACGAATTAACAGGAAATGTAATGACATGGCAAAGCAAGGAAAGGGTGGAAGGACAAAGAGATATAAAACTGCACGGCCGCCTCCCACTGCAAATCCTGTTATTTCTTCCATTCTCAACTAACCTACAGCAGTTCATTCATTTATCTGCCATCCATGGCCACACACATGTGTAACACCATTTGTTTCATAATCTTCTCTAATCATTAAGGGATTGTATATTTGTGCTTGTTTAATTTTTGTGTCATTACACTTCTTTTGCCTCCAACTTGGGAAAGTGGTGGGTATGCTCTCCATGTCACATTGTCTTAAAGCACTATCCCATTTGTTACTCCTGGTTTATTTGGAAATATTTCTATATTTTATGCAAAGTTATTCAAAAACTCATTTTGCTCCTATCCAGAAAAGTGCAGAAATTTATTTTCAATTTGTTTATTTAATATTTTTTTACCAACGTTCATAAAAGGTGCTGAAATTTTCAAATATTTTGCTGGAGATACAAATTTAACAAACTCTTGAATACTTTTTTCATTGTAATGTCAGAGTGTCTGTGGCTCATGAGATGTTCTGCATCTCTTTTTAGGGATGCAAAGTCAGGGAACAATATTTCTTTTAGACAGTTTTACCATTAATAATCAGAGAATAGTCAGGTCCATAGAGTGAGAAAGCTGGAAGTTTTTGGAGACTGTCATATTCCAGTCATACAGCAACAAATGGAACTTCTCCTGGTATTCTGTGTGGCATTTTGAAACCAGGAATAGCATTCATGCTTTAGTCATTTGTTAAGACTGATGACAATTTCTGCCTTTTGCAGTTGAAGTAACCCACAACAGTATATAAGTAAGAAAAATTGACAGATTTATAATTTTATTTAGTTCTTGGCATTATGTCTACTACACTATTTAAATGGATTGTACATGTGATCAGAAGAGCAAAAAAGCTTTCATTAGTATTTTATGAGTAAAAATCCTGAGATTTATCAATATTCACACAGTGATAAATATCCCACAATTTTCCAGTGAAACTTGCAAACAAGCTGTGGATGTATGCAGAGTACAAAAAGTCACAGTAATAATAATCTGACACTAGAAAAACCCATTGTCATATATATCACAATTGATTGTTCTTGCTATTATGAACATTCCACTCCTACATGCTTACAAAATTATCGGTTTTAATAGAAACTATCTGCTGGATAGTGAAAGACTGGTACAGAATAGTGAGGTCTGCAATTACTACAGTAGTTGGCAGGCATATTCACATACCTTCCACAGAGAAACAGAAAGGAAGGATAGGAAAAAAAAATGAGTGTATGCAGAAATAGTAGTGTTTAGTGGAATATCAGGAGAAATGCTACTTGTTTACCACACCTCATGTAAATCAATGGTAAAGGAACATCTAGCAGAGCACAACTTCTATTAGTTTAGTAATTTCCTTTAATCACAAAATTATTTGTAATAATTTTTATTTTTATTTTTGTTATCATTGTTTAGTAATTATTCCACTTGGTTTTATCAATATATAGCTCCCTTATGTTTATTTTCAATACTGAATTTGATAGCAGTGCAGTATAAAAGGGCTATGTTGTTACAGTGTCTGTTTCTATTTATTTATTTCATGTCAGAAACGTACATATTTACATAATAAAAAACACCAAATTGTACTGTTCCTATTAATATATCCCACCAGAACAGTGAGGAGTTACAGAACAACTTAGAGATTGACCAAAAAGAGAGGGGGAAGGTGGTTATAAGAAAAGCTCGAGTGTAAGTTGTTGCCAGATTGTAGAAAAGATTCCAACAGGATGGAAGTTGTTGTGATCCATCAGACCAAGTGTTAGGAAGCTGACTGGTTGGCTATCATGATACTGTAGGTTCAGGCCAAGTCGGGACCATGATTCTTATGTGAATATTCATCATAAGATCATTCAGGCCAACAACTATTACATATTCAATCCATATGTCACTATGCAACCAAGGTAATGTGCAAGTATATAGACAGTTATGTATAATGATACATGAATAAATGCTGGTTATATGATGTTAGGTGCTCTGCACCATCTTCCTTTGATCTGGTTTAACTGTAACTGGTCCAATTTACACTTATAATGGGTATATACTGTAACGAATGCGTCTTGTGACCGCTAGTTACATTAATAAACTATATGTTTATTATTTAAAATGTGGAATATTTTAGTGGGCGTTTGGGCGCAGTGTACATTGTACGAGTGTGGAGCGGCAGATCTGAGGAATGCCAGCAGGCCGGTTCCTAGAATTAGCGAGGGGAGAATAGTGAGTGCCTAATGGAGGGGAGATTTGTGCTTGCCAGGTAGACAAACAGGGTGATCGGCGAGAGTTTTCTGTTTTTGCATGTGGCACGACGAACGAGGGAAGAGATATTCAGGGCTGGTTGGCATTCACGATCGGTCGATGTGGACTGTCTATTCGTGAGTGGGACTGTTGCTGCTACCTGGATCCGGACACCCGCTATTTTGTTTGAGCAGATGAGCTCAGGCAAAGGACGACATCTGAGGAACTGTGCTACACTGGTCCATAGCAGAGAAGACCGTCATCCAATGTGTGGCGGCAGACATGTACATTCGGTAATTATACATCGCCAATGAAGGACACTGTGCTAGCTAGACTTTCAAGTTCATAGTATTGCCCAGCTACGACCCTGCAGATAAGAACTCTCATAGCCCGGAGCAAACATCTCTTTCAGAAGTGAAGTCAAAATGTTGACTTCGTTTACTGTTTAAATTTTGTGTATTTTATATAAAATACCCTGGCGCCCACAAAAGGACAACTAATTAATTTTAACGAATTTTGTTATGTATGTCATGTGATTAATTGAAATAAAACCATTTGTGATTTCTCGTATAAAGTATTCAAGCAAGTTCTACCTTTCATGATAATAAAATAAAATAATAAAATTAATTATAATTTTAAATCAGGTAAATGATGTCAGAACGTTACAATGGCGAACCAAGTGGGGCTTTTCGATTATTAATTGCAAAAATTAATTATGCTATGAACGAAAGACAGCACTATGTCCTTGGCAACTTTCTTATTTTGTAGATAGAAAGTAGTTTGTATTACTTTGCGTAGTTGATGCATGTATAAATTCATGTTGTACTTGTTGATCTTAGATGCAAGTTGGTTCTGCAATAAGATCAGATAAATTTATTTTGTGTGCATTGCGTATGTTAAATAATAATTATCTTGTGTGACATGGGAATGTGCAATGGGTTTTGTCCAAACGCACTCAAATTCTGTTGTATTACGGCGTTGATAATTGTTGTGATGCTTTCTTTATGGCAATTGCAAGTAGTTGTCGAAATATTAGTGTGGATTTCGAGCCATATGTCCAGGGTAACGATATCCTTTCATATTTAAACCCTTTTTCCGCGAAGGTATTTGATGAGTAAAATTCTTCTTGTAATTTTCCATTGAAATTATAGAATGTGTTGTGGTTTGATTTTATTGTGCAATCGCGGATTTTATTGAGGCATTTTATTTGCAGATTAGTGTAAAGTCTCTCTGATGGTATGTTTTGCAATCCTTATTCTTTTCTTTGTTGTTGTGTATTGGAATATTCTTTGTGTGTCAACGAAATAGTTGAAAATAGCGTGAAGTTTTAAAGTAATGCGCTTGAGATCCAGTACCATTATTAACATGTCGAAAGAAATCGTGGAAGGGTCAAATTTATCACAGGAGCCAGTACCCACTGATTCAAATACGGATCATATCGGGGAAGACAATAATGTCGCAGAAATAGCGTATTCCACCCAATCACCCGTTGAATTAAGGCAGGAAAATTTGGAAAATTTTCAGAATACCTCCAACATGAGTGCGAAAAAAGTCTCGGTGATTCCTGCATTGCAGACTCAGCAACACCAGATGAACGATATAGCGGCTTTATTAATGGAGAAATTTTCACAATTATCTGCTCAATTTACAACACAATTTCAAGAATCCAATGAAAAATTGTCTGAACTCTCAGTGCAAATGTGTAGTAAAATCGAGAATCTTGAAAGAAAACAAGAAATGGCTCACAAAAGAATTGAAGAGCAATTTGCTACTTTTCGAGGAGAAATTGGCCGAGAAATAAATGATTTTAAAAAGGAAATTAGACCTGAGATCACTCTTTTAAGCAAAGTCCAGACGGAGATAAAGTCTTCTTGCAATGTACTTGAGATGACTAACAATGAAATTTGCCGTAAAGTAGAAGCGAATAAAAGTTCAATTGAACAAATGCGCACAGAAAACAGTGAAAATTTAGGTCAGATTTCTGAGTTTGCTCATTCAATAAAAGATGGTGTTGAAGAAAATTTAGGTAAAATAAGATCCGAAGTTGGAGACCTTAAGAATTAGGTGGGAAAAATGGAGGAAAGTCAAAAGAATCTAGAAACATCACAGCGTAACCTTGCTGCCGAAACGGAAGTAAAGTTACGTAATATGGAACGGAAACTAACCGAAAGGAATAACTCTGCTAGCAACAATGAACAATGTCAAGCTAGTTGTGCTCAGCTGTTTTCGGGAAATATAGAGTTAAAGCTGCCTAGATTTGGTTCCAAGGGGGGAATAAATCCGAAAGCTTACCTCGAAGACCTTGAAAGATACTTTCAAATTAAAGCTGTTCCGGACTCGGCAAAACTTTTAATCATTAGCCAGTCATTTTTTGAACAGGATCGTTCATGGCTAAAGGTAGCATGTACTCCAGATATGTCGTACACACAATTTAAGGAATTGTTTTTAAGTACTTTCTGGTCAGCAAAAATTCAAAACCAAGCTAGGACGCGATTTTTCCAAGGAAAATACGAGCCTAAACCTGGTGATTCAATGGAAAGGTATGTCGAACGGCTAGTTGTAAAAAGTCGTTACTTCGACACAGTGATGTCAGACGCCGAGTTCATTGATATAATAAGCTCACATTTCAGCCCGGGGGTTCAAGAACACATCTCGCCTGTATATGTAAAGAATATCACTGATTTATTAGAAACACTGCGGAATCTAGATGCCATAGGACAACGAGCGAGCCGTGAACAGTGCGCGGAAAATGTGCAGGACAATCGCTCTAATTCTCATGGCTACTTCCAGCCAAATAATCAGAATAACGGGCAAAGTTTCAAGGGAGGTAAAAATTGGAAGCAATCCCAATCTGGCGATAAGAAACCGTGGAAGACTGATGGTCAGCGGGATGGTCACGGGCAAACACGCGGGGGTTCGCCGGAGGTGAATGCTATTCTAACCGTCGATCCCGGCAATAACATTCAGAATGAAAGTGAAAATCAATTGAGAGTTGGTGCAGCATGTGAAACATCGCAGGGTGACCAATTAAAACAATGAGATTTCGCAGGGGATGCTGAGGGCTCTCCACAGTGTTTCCTTATTAATTTAACATACTGGCGAAATGGCGGTGTGGAGAATGATGCGATCATAGCAAGACCAAAGCATAATCAAACTTTCACTGTAGGGCAACGAGTATTATTACGCACCAGTCCACAATCATACACCAACAAGAAGCTTTTGCAAAGTTTATTATAATATATATATTCCATGCATGGTGAAAGGGATAACCTCAGTTAACAGTCACTTATTCACTAATGGAACCAATGACTTTAACCCCATAATTCACGAAACTTTAAAGAGTATTCTGATGATCTCAAAGTTTTGGTACAGTCGCGCGAGGATCATTTGGTGCAACTTGTTTCTCTTGATAGTGACGATGGGCATATATGTGCCGGAAAAGGATAAAAACTTTCCGAGATAATATGTTGGGAGCTGATTTCTGGCAGACAGAAGGATTCCAATACGTTGGGGTACATTTACAGATAAATTTCTTGAACTTCACAGATGTTGTGTGGCATATCAAATCACCAAGTAGCCAAGGGAAAAGGATCTCCGAGTTACTAGGTAGATAATATTTATTTTTGTTTTGTTCATAAGGAATTACGCGAATCAGCAATCCATGGAGCAAATGTACTTATAACGTTGTCTGGGGAAATCGGGAAGTATACTGGGACGGCATCCGCGTACACTTGATCGAGATCATGTTAATTTAAAAATCACGCGAGGTCTGTAACGAATGGAGATAAAAGGGGATGTAATTGTCATTATGTATATTCAAAGGATGGTGGCGGAAATCCATTACAAATACTTTGCTTCGCGGTGACATAGTAAGAAAATATTTGGAATAATCTTGCATTGCTTTGGACAACCCTGCACTTCATAGATGATGACTTCACTGCTTAAAAGTTTTTATTATTATTATTCAGATAGGATATGTTCTCTACCAGTTTTATTCATTCATTATATGTTAAGATTGTGTTATCCTATGTGTTGAATATCTATGATGATCACAACTTATGATGTATTGCATTATATTTATTAAGAATGGTGTCGAATTTAAATTTTCAATTTGATATAAAATGTTATTGTGTTAGAACATCTATATCACTACAATAATTTGTTACTTATAAGGTTACATTTGAAATGGTTATATTATGTATTTAAGGCTTGCACAAATCTACCCACAATAAGGGATGGGAGTAAGAAAAGTCTATGTACAAAGTAGCCAAGGGACATATGTTCGGTTAAATGTTCATGTTGGTGGAACTTGTGATGGAATAGATTAGAATAGGTTACCAGAGTTAATCAATGTTAGATTAATGGACAAGGAAGGAAAATTTGTATATTTCTAATTGTGAAAATTTAAATAAAACTAGTTTATTTAAATTTGCCGAACCAGGGGGAATATGTAACGAACGCGTCTTGTGACCGCTAGTTACATTAATAAACTATATGTTTATTATTTAAAATGTGGAATATTTTAGTGGGCGTTTGGGCGCAGTGTACATTGTACGAGTGTGGAGCGGCAGATCTGAGGAATGCCAGCAGGCCGGTTCCTAGAATTAGCGAGGGGAGAATAGTGAGTGCCTAATGGAGGGGAGATTTGTGCTTGCCAGGTAGACAAACAGGGTGATCGGCGAGAGTTTTCTGTTTTTGCATGTGGCACGACGAACGAGGGAAGGATATTCAGGGCTGGTTGGCATTCACGATCGGTCGATGTGGACTGTCTATTCGTGAGTGGGACTGTTGCTGCTACCTGGATCCGGACACCCGCTATTTTGTTTGAGCAGATGAGCTCAGGCAAAGGACGACATCTGAGGAACTGTGCTACACTGGTCCATAGCAGAGAAGACCGTCATCCAATGTGTGGCGGCAGACATGTACATTCGGTAATTATACATCGCCAATGAAGGACACTGTGCTAGCTAGACTTTCAAGTTCATAGTATTGCCCAGCTACGACCCTGCAGATAAGAACTCTCATAGCCCGGAGCAAACATCTCTTTCAGAAGTGAAGTCAAAATGTTGACTTCGTTTACTGTTTAAATTTTGTGTATTTTATATAAAATACCCTGGCGCCCACAAAAGGACAACTAATTAATTTTAACGAATTTTGTTATGTATGTCATGTGATTAATTGAAATAAAACCATTTGTGATTTCTCGTATAAAGTATTCAAGCAAGTTCTACCTTTCATGATAATAAAATAAAATAATAAAATTAATTATAATTTTAAATCAGGTAAATGATGTCAGAACGTTACAATACTTAGAATCAAAAGATACCAAATGTACATAATATCTAAACAATTACCATGGTTTATATCCTATTCATTATTTGAGACACTAACATTAATGACTTAATTACTATTGAGTGATGCTCCTGTGGTAATTTTCCTACCCACTTAGTTTGCATTTCATGAACTTTTAATTTAAATCCTTTCAGTGTACGAGGTAAATTGTTCAGAATATCTCTCGATAATTTAATCCAGTTCGTGACACAATTATAAATGAAAGAAAATTTTTCCCCTTCCTTCTGCTTAAATTCATAACAAGTTAATGGTCATCCTTTTCCTTCCCCAAATTTCTACTACTAATTCTGCAACTGATAACCATGTAGCTCTCACCACAAGTATATGCCTTATACTCTCAACATTCTCTTCATCTGCCTCCTGTCTTCCAATGCTCCAAACTCAACTCCTTTATCAAATCAGTATTGATGGTGTTCTATGGTATGTTTCACAAACAAATCTAGCTGCCCTTCTTCACATACACTTCAACTCCTGAATTTGATACCCATAACTTGGGTACCATATTATCGTAAAATACTCCTACAAAGATCTGACCTAATTTTTGCAACCCAAGTTTTTCACATTCCTGGTACATCTTATCATCTGCTCCAGTAAATGCAGGACTCTACCTACCATTTACCCAATATGTTCTGGCCTGTTGAGTTTAACGTAAAATTGTGTGCCAATATATGGCTTCAACCAGCAATTTCATCTCCCACTTGTAATCTAAAAAAATCTTTTTTACTGTGTTCCTCATATGCTTATTCTTTTTGGTATTTATCTTAATCCTATGTTGACCTAACCAAGATCATCCCATTGCTATCCACAACCCTTTCTCATATTAATCCTCTTATATAGCATGTGAAAATGACCCAACTTCTGAATATAAACCACTAATCATTAAAATAATGAATAGCAGTGATTCTAATACACTGCCCTGAGCCACCTCTTTCGATACTGCATTTCCTACCCCAACTCTTTGCATCCTACCTCTTTCCTCCACCATGCAAGTCTTTTTCATCAATCCTGATGATTTTTGCCTCATTTACCACCATTTTATGGCTCACTCTGTCGAATTGCATGGAGAGATATGTTTTAATACTATGAGGGTAAGTCAGTTATTATCTGCAATGCAGTTATAAATTTTATTGCAGTACAAATATGAAACTTCCATGTACATCATTTTACAACATAGTCCCCTTGCATTTCAATGCACTTGGTTCATCATTGTACAAGCTTCTTGATACCCTCATAAAAGAAGGTTTTCTGTTGAGCTGCAACCCAGGAATGCACCGCTTCTTTCACTGTTTAGTCAGAGGTAAATCGACGGCCCCTTAATGTCTCTTTGAGTGGACCAAACAAGTGGTTAGTCAGAAGGGGCAAGATCAAGACTATACACTGTTCCCGTATTGTATTGAAAGTCTTTGATGAGTTTACATCCCTCATACACCTTCTGACCACAAAAAACGGATCACTGAATGTTGCTTTTCTTTGGTGCAAACAAGAAGCGGAGCAGTCCTGGTTAATGGCAGGGCAGCGATAATGGAACTAACCAAGTGGCATCAAACCTGCACAGACATAAAAAAAAAATTAAACCGTGCATACGTCAGCTACGCAACACAACAGTAATAACAACATAAACAAAAATACAACTAAATTGTGGATAAAAATTGACTTACCCTCATATTAACTAGGCCTCCCTTGTTTAATCCAGAACAAATGCACTTACCAAATCATCTGAGATTCATGTGAATAATCTCTCCTAGAACCATGCAGGTAGCAGACTGAAAGGTATTGATAGTACTGACAAGAACTGCTCCCTATGTGTAAATTCCTGATTTTAATCATTTTGAGATATTTCAAACTAGATATTTTAAATTCAATAATGTTACTCAACTTTAAGGAGGTAAATCACTGCCCACATTTTAAAAATTCCCACATTAAAACTGTAAATTCAGACACAAAAATCTGGAAAAAAAAATATTACATATCAATAAAAAGTTACAGTTTTTGCATTTTCAAAAAAAAAAAAAAATGTTTTTTTTTTTTTTTTCGGTATAAATACATCGAAAATATACTCATCATGCTCATACCAGAATTGTTGTTATGTCACCTCCAGATTCAATTTCATATCACTGTTTTATAGTGGATTTAGAACTAATCCCCTGGATGATGCTTTGGACAACTTCCACAGCTTTTCAAGAGATTAGGAGAGGGAAGGGCAGAGAGTGGGCTGCCATATTTCAAAATATACTGAAAAATTCTGTAATTTTTATGGTAGCCTACTATTCCGTGCTGTATGGTGTCCTTGTGTAGTGTGAAACGTATTTGCACTACCAATGTGTGTACACTGTTGAGTGCCTCTAAATTGTTGTTATTGCAAGTTGTGGATGTGTGGTGGACCAGCTATTTTTTGTGCTCTGCCACCACCGAGAGGAGAACTTATATCTGGGTAGGAAAACCTACTGTCATGTGAGTGGTAGAATGTGTAAGTAATAATACACCTGCTGGTTATGTACAAGTATTTACATTTACTCATTTATTTACATGATAACCATTAACAACACATTAGGCTGTCCATTCCATTATTCCAGCTTTATGTCAGCTTTAGCTTCCCATTTAGCTAAACCATCACCAATTACTTATAGACATTTAAGCAGGGTTATTCCCACCTATCTATATTTTGATGCCACGATGTCTCGTCCGCTCAGGCTGCTACCAGTGTCACTGCTCACGACTACCATCTTCTGCAGTGACTGCTGCTTGCTCCGCTGACGACCAGTCTCAATCACTGCTGCTGCTTCAGCAGCACAGTTTGACCTCTGCTCTGTTGCTGTACCTCAGTTTTGTTCCCCACTACATTTTCCCAGGAGGGGATGACAACTATCCAATACTATTCTGACCCGATTACATTGTTGCTTGCATGAAACTGATGTCAGTCTCAACCTACTGGGAATTCATCACCTTGTGAGTTTACACATTCTTTCTGGTTCAGTTGTTTACAGTCCCTGTCCCAACTTACCTAGCTCTCTATACTTCTGTGTAAAATCCTATAACTCCCAATAAATCCCTGTAAAAACTTGACCCACTACAAATTCAATTTATAAGGTAGAATCATGAATGTTAATTTGAATTTTGAATGTGGGCTTCTGTTTTCTCCTGTTTGAATATAGTCAAACTTAGATACAGTAATATTTCACAAAAGATGATGTTGTTTACAACTTATGAGTATATTTTTTGTGTAAATGACCTATCCACTTCTCAGTGATTTCAGTTCTTCAATAGTACACAACAATAATTTCACTGAACTTAATTGAACACTGCCTCAACACTGAGAATGTTCACTGTAGAATGTAAGCCTGATATTTGAGGACCGACATCTAGCACATTTTCTTTTCTTTTCTTTTTGATAGTATTTGAAGGTATAGGATAAAAATCATTATTAAAATGGGAAGTCGTTTCATCACTGATTCTGGCAGTTTTAAATTTATATCATGATTAAAACATAACTTCCAATAATAATTTAAAATCTTTCAAAATAAATTAACAATTTGTATATTCTTAAAAAGTAGGTAGGTACTCAAAATAAACAACAGTCTTTTGCTATTTGATTTTGTCATCTCTATCTCTTTAAGGACTTTTTTCACTTTTACATCTCAACATTGGCACTTCCTCTTTACAGAGGCTTGTGCTTATTTCTGAAGTCAGTCCGACTACCGGCTCGCTAACCCTTTTATAGTCTTATGAGAAAGTAGATGTGTTGCCCTGCCAATAAAAGATGTAAATGTGTTAAATGTGTGGTACATGTGCTTGTGTAATGCGTAGTTTTTGAGGCAAAAATTGGGAACTGTCCCAACATTCATCTTGATTGCAGAAAACCACCTAAACATCACAATCAGGATGGCCGGTATGCGAGGGCCAGGACTGAAACCTGCCCCTATTCCTCCCCAATCCAATTTGGAGGTGCTTTATTGTGCACAGTCACACTGGAGGGTTTATTTGAATTAAACTAATTATCCTGTGTCCACGGACTTTGGAATTACTCCTTTATATTATTTATTACTGCCATATCAGCACCCACATTGTTTTCTTTTTGGATGGTGCTTGGAAAATTGGAAGTGTCAACTTTTTCTTCATCCTCCATAGAGCATCATCATTTTTAATCAAACTTAGTAATTTCCTGACACACATACTTGCAACTCTGTGTGGATGAATTTTTGGAACAGTTTGTGTACCAGATGTTTGTTTTGCAATGATAGAAAATAAAATATTCATTTATAAATAATATTATTAATAATTTTGAATGCCTGTCTTGTTGAGATGATGTACCCATAATGTTGGGTACCATGGAAAATAATTCGTAGTTAAAATGGTTCCCTTATGATACATAAATCAATGATGTTAATAAGCTACAAAGGGTAGGTGGGGTGACATTACTTATATGAATTGTAGACTAAATGAAATTGACAAAATTCACAAACTTGAAAATTTTCCTTCAAACAAATTTATTACATGTCATTAATTTAAAAAAATTAACAGTTGATACACATTTATTTGAGGTGGAATTGCACTGACAATCAAAGAAGTACAAGTAGCAGTTCAATTTACAACATGGCATTAGCTCAGTTATAAAATAAGCATAACATAAGAATTCCTATCATATGATTTGCATCACCAGAGTAAGATCAGGGAGCTTTAATGTTAAGTTTTTGAATTTACAGTGGATGGATTGTTATTTTATTGATATTATCAGTCAATGTTTTCTATAATCAGCATGAAGTCTGAGTACCACGAATCATGTCCATCACTGGATAGTAATATTTGTTGATACAATGGCACCATAATGCCTGTACATAACGATAGTCTCGCTATTCAAAAGCAGCAAACATGTTGATGTGTGTTTTCCACTATTCCCAGCAGTCGAGAAACATCCTTTTATTGATGGTTGGCCGAGACAGCAAAGGAAGTTTAACAGTATGAAATCATAGGCTTCTGCCACTGGAGTCAATTGTCTCTTGGCTGTCCAGGTGATGCCAAATCATTTTTTGTTAAGCCGACATTTTTACCCCCATACTGTGGTCTTCTGCCAGAACTGCCCAAGAAGAAGACTGTGGTATGACGGTCAAATGTTGACTTTATACAAAATGATGTGGCGTCACCTGGACAGCCAAGAAACAAAGTTTAACAACAATTCTTATTGCTGAATTACTAGTCAGCTCTTCTTTTCTGCAACTTTCTTCGCATGTATGATCGTTTCCAATTAGCTGTCAACAGACAAGGTCATAGCCAGGATTTTGTCCAGGGGGGGGGAGGGGGCAGGCAAGAGAAAACTGATAATATACATGGTACAAAAAATTTATGAATGTAACACATTTATATTCTATTAATTAATTAACTAATTTATTAATGGACTATGTATATATAATTACACTAATAGTAATTTTCGAGCTACTTAATCTGCAATTTTTTCACAATTTTCTTGCAAAAATTTTCTGTGTAAACTAACCATACACAGACAGTTTAAATGGTTCTCTAGCATCGTTGACCTTAGTGTAGAGTACTTTCTATGTTGCTTGTTGTACAAGGCTGAGCCAAGGAAATTAGGATAGCATTTTTTGCCGTAGAAAATGATATTTCCACCTCATTTAACTCTCATAAGGTCTATTTCTCAAAGATTTTCTGTTCTCATACCATTTGTTGTAGTATTGGAAGAAAATTTGTGATTTTTTTTTTTTAATTAACCAATGACTTACTTAAACTTTAACTGGGATGTAGCTAGGGATTGCAATCCAGCAATGCAGGAACCCAGATCATTTGGCAGCCTGGCAGATCTAGCACCAAATTAAATGGATCCGCAATCCCTAAAATGGGGTGAAATCATATTTCAGTCTTCGTCACCTTGCCTCCCTGTCGTCACTTTCCGGTCCGACTCGTTCTCTACCGGTTGTATCGCCCCGTTTACCTGACATTTGACTCACGGTAACAAATATGTGTTTACTTCGTCCTTCGTGATCATAAGTAAATAGTTTCACTTTTAGATTTTATAAAAACTTCAGTTTGTTTTGTTGTGTGCGTTAATGTAATTTGAGTTATGTCATCCTATTGCAAAACTAGCTCCCAGATCGTACACACAAAAAAAAGATACAATTAGAGTTGTTTCTGAGGAGAAAGTAGAAACAATATGAAAAGAATGTTACAACTATGGACAGCTATTTCAAAATCTATTGAATAAATGATGTGTTAAAATGATTTTGTCATAAACTGTACTTCATCGTTTTTGAGATATTTCTTTTCAAAAAGTGGATTTCAATTTCATGATTCTGCTAATTCTATAAGATATATGACAAAAAAGTTTTAAAATACCCTAAAGGTTGATATAATTGTTCAGTTTGAATATTTCAAGAAACAAAGGCAAAGATTTTCGTTGAGTGTTTGATGAGTGGACGTCTCAAAAAATCACCCATATTTGAACGTTTATGTTCACCGCAAAGAAACACATTTTAATATCAGCTTGCTTAGAATGTGTGGTTCATGCATCATGGAGCATTGCATCAGTTTGGTCAAAGAACGACTGACAAGCTTTGGTGTTGCTGTAGAAACTGATGTTATTGGCAAAAGATCATGGAAAATTTTCTGCCTTGGTACCTGCTGCTGTTGTTGTTGTTATTGGAGCTTAGGGGCGCGTCGACGATGGGTTCATTAGCGCCCTTTGGTACCTGAAATTGTACTTTTCATATAGCACACAACTGGCAGTTGTCGACATTTTATACACCTCCTCCTCCCCCCCCCCCTCCCGGCCAAAAAAAAAAATAAAGGAAACTACTGAAAGAAATTGAATGCACAGAAACAACTTTGACTCGTATGTAGAACATGAAGACCTGTACGGCACAATTGAAGCAAAAATCGTGACCGTAACACTGGTTCATCCACATACTGAGGTAAATTCCCAGATATAATGATCTAAAAAAAAAGTACTGAAAGTTGTTCAGTTTTTCAAGAAGTTTTTTTATTTATGATCATTTCAATCAAACCAACAAATGAGGAGGCAGAAAGGGCTTTCTTGGCTGCTGGCTATATATGTAATTCTTTGCAAATAGAGTGATAGTTTCAGTGCTTATTAGATAAGTAGATTATTTTTCAAACTGACGTGATTTACTGTAATGCATGTAATGTGATCTTAAACTGAATACTTACCATAATTGATTATTTATTAAATAACTATAGTTAGATTTAAAACAAAACGTGTGAAAGCTCAACATATAATCCGAAAACATTGCTCCAGAGAAGCTATCAAGGAATTTAAATAAGGTATGAAAATAGGTCCCTTTCAAGAATCGTATAGTGACTAATCAGGGTGATTGGAATGACGTTGTTGGACAGGTACAATGCGCCGGACTTTCAAATAGGTTCCAATTGCAGCTGCAGTTCTGATAGATGTGTTTAAAATATTTTAGCTCTCCATGTCCGCGTTGTTGCAATGATCTTTTATGATTGACATTACTCTATTAATATGATCCATGCATGTATACATGTCAATCACCTTTGATTGTAACGCAGTGGCAACAGGTTCCAATAATCCTGAATATTATATCCAACACATATAATGAATTCTGACTTGGTAGCAGCGCAACTCTAGAAACATTCTAAAGTCCATTTGCAATGTCTTCAAAATGCTCGTTAAAAATAGCAAAACATGTATATTTTTTATACCAGTGGGTCTCATATAAAGTGTAAATATTTGGCATGTACTTTCTCCATGTAAAAATGTTTTTTGTAAAAAGTATATAATGTACTCTATGGTGCTAATTATGTTCCGTATTTTTGTAATTTGATTTAAATTATTTACAACTAGGTTAAAAGTCTTTGGCTTGCACAATGAGAAGTGCAAAGCTTTTTTATATTTCTCTTTTAAAAAATTTTGAACTCCACCAATATCACGCGTCAATGTAGAACACCCTTCATATCCTTGGCTAACACACTTGTAAGGTCCATGTCCTACACTTTCTAAAAACCTTTCAATTTCTGATGCTATAATTTGTCATTCAACGCCATCTGTTCTATGAATCTGAGAAAGTTTTTGCGAATTGTGTTTTTATTTTCGTCATAAAAACTGATTTTTATGGAAAACCGTTCTTTCCCACTTATGTCACATGACTCATCTGCCAATACAATACATGCATAAGCCTTCTTTGTGTCCTGCATAATTTCACTTTTAATGAGCAAGCCGCATAGGGCAATGATTTTGTTTTGAATCTGTGGAGAGATATACATGACATTTTTCTTAACTTTTTCAGTATGCTGTTTCAAAGTTAGAACACTTGAATCAATTCTTAGTTTCAGCAGGTCTTCAAGAACACCTTGATGTTGCTCTTTATTTCTTAAAGGCAAGTCATTTGTACAGTGCACTACAGAAAATAATCGAAAATATTATAGAAGACACGATTTGTCGATTGTCTTCTACATACTTCTGGTGAACATTATTCATCATTACAGTGACTGGTATTTTTTCTGAGAAGTTCTTAACATTGTTAGCTGCTGATTGATGATAATGTGATGAAAAATGTTTTTGCAGTATTCATGAATATTTTTAAAGTGACAGAAAGTTCAAGTAACAAATTAATTCGAATATACTAGCAGAGGCACATAAGTCTGCAAGCAACCATGATTAAATTTTTATTTCAAATTAGTGGCTTTAGCATCTACAGAAAAGTTGCAATTTTCAGGAAAGTACAAAGCAGCATTTCTCTCCAACACCATTGTACTTAATTCATAAGACTGAAATTAATATGAAGCTGGGCCTGTGGGCAGTAACACCATATGTAGCAGTATCAATACAACCACAGAAGGAGTGAAACAACTTGACCATTGGACCAACCTAACTCTTATCCAGGTTAATCCGGGCACCTAGTACAAATATACTGTAAATTCAAGAGTAATAAATATTTTACCAAAAATTACCTCTTACACTATCGACTTTTTCACAATCACTTAGTGGTAAAAAAATAAATAAAATACAGACGGCTAACTGTAGTTATTAAATAAAAGTAGTACTTTTTTGTAGGTACTGTAATACCATTAAAAGTTGTCGTTAGTCTTACGGTAAATACCAATTAATTACTTTAAAAAAAACTTCCTTACATCCATTGTTATTTGCTCCGGCGATGTCACAGTATAAACGATCCAGTGTGTTGTGTGCGGGTTGAGTCAGCCTGCAGCCTTATTTAGGCATGCGGCAAAGGCTCCCCAATACTTTGCTCACACGCTGTTAAGACGAAGGTGTCTTTGTTCAAGTTGGCTCGTGCAGTACAGTGACAGTTTGTTATCATGGATTCCGAAAACTGTCGCCTTTTAATACATTTGTACGGTGCCAAAATTATTGTGTGTAATAGCAAATGTGCAGCCTAATCACACTCCGATGGTATAATCTCCATCACCACCACAACCTTCACTTGAAACTCCAATCAAGGAAACCAAGGAAACACCAAATGATATGATTAACTCGATACATTTTACCTCAGTAAGTTCTCCTTATGAATGGCAACAGAAAATTGAATAGAAATAAAAAAATTAGTATAAAATGGGTGCTATTACCTTATCTTTGCCCATTCTTTCAGAGCTTTGTATAATGCATCAAAAACATCTGGAACTGTTCAAGAAAATGATTGTTTTGACACTCAAAAAAGGTATTGCAGGCTAGTACACGAGTCTCCAATTACTAGAAATCTTGAAGTCACAGCGCCTTTCAGTAACTGAAATCGCCTCCCGAAATTAAGTGTTTACTGGCTCATTTAATAAATTTAGGAACTCTACCATTGTCATTCTCGTAAAATTTGTTTATTGTATCCTCAATGGCTTCATATCTCATGTGTTAGATGAGTTTCTCACCATACTGTATTCTATTAAAATACAATTTCAATATCCACCAAATCATTTTTCGTTTAGGTTTCTAGTATACACTGTGATGCATCACAATGAAAGTTGCAGCTAGTCGTGCACATGAAATGTCCACGGTGGCTTCATGAAAAAGACAGTGCCTGGCTGAGTTGCGTTGCCATGTGCGGAAGCCGTGCTCGTCAACAGAAATGGTTCGCACGGCAAATAACCAGTTTGGCACACTTGAACATGTCTCGCGCGGCAACCGCACATAGTCAATACGCAGCTTAAAGCACTGTACGTGGCACGTTGTGCCACCTCGTCCTCGCTAACGTCTGTTTTCCACAGATAGCAGAAGCAAGCGTAGTAGATAGCGTAGCCAGGTATGGGCAGGGGGAGGAGGCGGCTGCCCCCCACGCCCGTACCTGGCTACACCCTTGTCTACAAATACATAGCTATGCACTTCTTTGAAAACGACACTTAACTTTCCCTCAGTAAAATTTTTAAAGTTGCTATTTTTCACAAGTTCCCAAGTCAGATGATTTATTGCTGGATTCTCTGAGTCAACACTCCGCAAATTTCCTTGAGGTTTTCATGTTCTCAGTGTGCACTATTGTGAGTCTTTCGCTAACAAGCAAAATTCCCTTGATCTTCCACAATGTCACTCTGGTGTATAATCTCCAGGGACTGTGAAAGCCTACTGGCGTGATTATTGATTTTAATTAAAAGTCACGTATCTAAACACAAACAATTGTTAATTAAATAAAAGGTTCTTTAAGTCGCGGTTGCCAGGTTTAGGTACTGTTCTCCATCGGGATAATTAAATGAGAGAGTCGCACAGTTTAGCGTGAACATCTACTCATAAAACTTTATTCTAGTTCATTAACCTCTGCCACTACACCGACAGAAAGTACCACCACCAAACAATATATCAACAAGGAATCGGACTTCTTCTTCGAAAACCACAGATTCGTGGGATAAGAGAGGTTGACTTACAAAATAGTCTCCCACATTCACTATCGTCCTCTTAAATCTACACAGTCACTTGAAAACACAGCATTCCCTTTAAAACAGTGAGTTACACTTATCACAAGTCTCCATCATCCACTTCACCGAAGTTTTCACAATTTCTACTATTAGACCGAAAAATATTCCCACGTCAGACTTTCACCTGACGGAGGTCAAAGACTCACTACTCCCAAGACAACATAGCATTAACACACTACGTCTGCCACAGGTACTATTGCAGGGCACAGACGTTGGTTATGTTACAACTGTTTGTTCTCAGTGAATTGTCTGAGCTGTGTACCTACTCTTAAGCAAACTCAGAATAAGCTGTCAACTTACTAAAATAATTGAAATCCCACAAAAAATAATTCTTGTAAAATTAGGGCCAAGTCTTGTGGTTGTTTAGTGACAAAAATTATGAGATCTTGTTCTTAGCCTAGTCTACACTCTTCATTGTTTAAGCAATTCACTTTATGGAACAGAACCTTGTTTTTTGTGTGTGTTATAAACCATTGATTTAAAATAAAAATCAGGTTACTTAGCCATTATGTATGCCATTTTTTAATAAACTATATTGTAAAACTTGGACCAGTATAAAAACTTTAGCCTTGTTGCTTTTTCAATCTTACAAGTGCCCAAAAACCAAGATTATGTTTGAACTTCTTTCCAATTTGATAAGTCTTAGTTTTCATTACAAATTATGACGTGAATTATGGTCAAGTCATCCGATTCTTATTTTAAATCAATGACACAGGGAAAAACCATTAGGTTTCAGAAAGTGAAGTAAATATACACAATAGTATAGACTTGACTCATAACAAGATCTCTTAAACTAAGTCAACTAAACAACCACAAGACTTTGTTTTGTGGGATGCTTTGGGCAATTAAAATAAAGTGGGTTTTTTTGGGGGTGGGGGGGATTTAAGGCTCGTAGATGTCCTGGTTGTTTATAGAGATGGGGAGAAGGAGGGTGAAGAACAGGAAGGTATTTGGCCATGACCTTTTGAAAGAACCATCCTGGCATTCACCTGGAGAATTGTCGTGAAACCATGCAAAACAAACATCTGGATAGCTGGATGGGGATTTAAACCAGCATCCTTTAAATATGAGGTCCATGCAGTATTGCTAACCCACTAGGCTTGGTTATGGTTAGGAAAGGGAAAGTAAATCTAACACTTACTGTAGATTATAGCTTCCCACCCTGGAAGGGGAGGCACCCCTTCCAGGGGAGCACCTCCTCCATCCCTCCCCTCCCTGGGGAGCGTGCGGGCCTAGGGTGTGAAGTACATTCACCGCCCATGTGAACGATACTTTAGCTTAGAGATGGGTAGGTCCGGATGGATGCAGTTCCGCGGACCCGTATCACTTGCGCTAGGGATGGATGTACATCCGAGCGCTTGTCGGATCTGTATCCAGCCGGACCTGTAACAGCGCCACAGTTCTCGCGTGGCCGGAGGTTAAACCACGGCCGGACCTGCAACGCGGAGCTGGAACGCAATTTTTCATTACAGTTCCGATTTAATATGTATGTTCTGAAGAGTTTAATGTCATTTACTGTACGATTCGATTACAGTTCTGTTTAAAGATAAGATTATAAATGAAAAACTATTTCTTAATGGCTGACTACTAGTAGATAATTACAATAACTATTAAATGTCAATGGGTAGCTAAAACCCGGTAGTACTTTGTTATTGGCCAGGTTCATGTAAGGTGAGGAGTGTTTTACATGCTAAATAAGAATGGACTTATAATTTAACTTGTGATTTTAATGCGTTGCAGTCTTATTAAACTTTTAACGTTCAGTTTGATTAATCACAAAGTCTCTAGAATTTTTAACTTTCTCAATTCTGATGGCTTAAAGACAAATTAGATAATACATTTAACATCTCTTTATTGCAGAAACACGGTTCGTAGTGTTTCCAAGGAACATTATACATATCTATACTAATATTATAAATGCGAAAGTAACTCTGTCTGTCTTTATGTCTGTTTGTTACATTTCTTGTGCTAAACGGATATTCCGATCGTGATGAAATTTTACATGGAGATGCTGTTTGACATTAGGATCGAGATGGGATACTATATTATGTATAGATAAGAACATATTGTCATTAAATTATGAAGACTATCTAACTGTGAAAGACAAACGCATAATATCTAACTGTATTTGTAATGCGCAGCAGTATGCAGCTATGATAGGATAGTGTAGTGGTAACGCGCTTGTTTATTAAGTTAATTTCAGCATGGCTTCAGGTTCAAATCCTACTGGCCGCATATATTTTTATGAATTGTTTTTCATAGTTTGAGCCAAGCCTAGGATTTTATAGTAAGGATACCATGTTCTGGCAAGCCTTTGGCGGTAGAATAGTGCCCTAAGCGTTTACTTTATTTACGGTATACTGGTTCCACAGTTAGTTGTTGTGTGATCTAAACTAATAATATCGTATATGCGAAAGTGAGTTTCCATCTTTTTTTGCGTTTTGACGACTATATGTGTATACCGGTGGCAAGGAAATACTTTGTATATTTAGGAACGAAATAGGATACTTTTTTTCCGATATGAATAAGTTTTAGTCATGAGACAGGTTCGAAGGTAGAATGGTATATCGATGGCGTTCCCGTTATATTATGCCGACTCAGTGTTGTTTGGGACATCTTAGATAATTTTCAGCTTTGTATATCCAATCAAATCCTAAATCCACGCGTATGATGTCGCGGGTAACAGCTAGTAATGTATATATAAATATGATTATGTGGCATTATTGCGAGCGACTCTGCTGACCGCTTTTACAGCAATAATTTATAATCCAACATTGAAAAAAAAAAAAACTCACATCCAGCCGTTTCTAGAACGTCTAACAATGGCTCAAACAATCGGTTATTATTACCAAGAATTAAATCTTGCTTAAAAATACTTTAAACTAAATTGGAAATAAAATTGCTAAGAAATTAAAAGCTTTTGAAATTGCACAAAATAAAATAAAGATTTTGAATGCACCAAAAACGCGTTACGGTAGCTGGCAAAACATAAATATTACTAATTAATTAAAATGCATTGTATCGCACTCGATTTAGCACTCACGACAATGTTTTATTTACTCAATCAAAACAGTTTCACAAAGTATACAGAGGAAAACACTATACATAATATAAGAACAAATCTCACGTAATTTCTCGCTCACAATTTAAAATAAGTTATACTTGCAATTTTGTTTTTTGTTCATTTATAATACACTGTTTCTTAAGCTGGTATATTGTGGAAAGGCAATAATTATCTCAAAATGTTGAGTCTTGAATAATTTCATTTTTAGTAAAAAAAAAAAAAAAAAAAAAAAAAATTAACAAAGAATTTCGATTTAAAAAAAAATAAATTTAGTAGTATTTAAACATTATTAAGAAATTATTTCATTTTATTCTTATAGAAGCCCACAGAAATTTTAGATAAACACGATATAACTCATACTGCAGTTCTTGGTCGGATTTGTTCGGACCCATACAGCTCCGCCGGACATGTATTACTGGACGTAGGTCCGTACACATCCAGTTCCGCCATACACTCCGCCCGCCCGATTGTAGATCCGGACCCATGCAGTTCCGCCGGACACGTAATGGATGCAGGTCCGTACACATCCAGTTCCGCCGTACACTCCGCCCGCCCGATTGCAGAGCCGGACCCATACAGGTCCGCCGGACACGGAACCTGGATGCAGATCCGCAGTGCTGGATGTACATCCGGACCCGAATCCTTTAAAATCTCGGACCTGCCCATCTCTACTAGCTGTACACTGTTGCAAGTACATGTGTCCTTTGCCTCTTAGAATTAAAAACCTGTATTCTAACATCACATACTTAGTAAGTTTCCACTGATATGTCATTGTTGGCCCTAAAAAGTAGCCATTTACCTTATTAATAATAAAATTGTGTCAGGTTGGGGGAAGGGGCTGGGGTAGAGGAATTTTTCTTTTGACAGAAGAAGGGCATGGTACAAAAAACTTTGGGAACCCCTACTATAGACGAAGATAGTATGGGAGCCATGAAAACAAAAAGACAACCTTATAATACAATCTTGTGAGCAGTTGAGACAAGTGGCAAAGGAATAACATGTGCACACACCAAAGTCTTCTGTGCAAATGGAGAGCTGAGGTGAACAAAACAAGAGTGCATGGGATGGGAGTGGAGGAGAAAAATACTCTATCAAAATATAATAATTATGGGAAAAACATTGACTGGAAGTGAGGGAACAAAGCAAAAGCAATGTAATTTATACATGTAGTAAAACTGCAAGGTGGAAAATTTCTGTACATATATTTCTTTAAAAAATGAGTTGGAGGTACTATTAATTTGCTACAGAGAAGAAATTTTATTAAATTTTTGTTCATCATGTATGCAAGTGGTAATTAACAAAATTCATGCAAAAACTACAGATCTGATTATGACGGGGTTTTGTTTAGTGTGCAGCCCATGGTCTCATGGATAAAATAGGGTATCTTTCATTCTGCTGTGATGTCAAAAAATCTTAAAATTAAAATATAATAATAATAAATTAGTGTCAGTTTTTATTTGAACATCATTCATGTAAAAACTACTGGTCTGATTTTGATGGGGTTTCGATTAATGTAAAGCCTGGAGTCCCACAAGTAAAGTAGGGAATGTTTCATTTTGAGATGATGTTGAAAACGGGAGAAATTTAGGATAAATTTTCATTGAATGCAATTCCCACAAAAAACTAACTGGGTTTCAATTAATTGACATCCTTGATTCCAGTAATAAAATAGAGTATGTGTCAATTAGATGTGCAGATAACGCTCTGGCCTTGTGCTTTGGAGGATGCAGGATCAAATTCCCATCCAGATTTCTTTTGTCCATGATTTCCAGAAATCACTCCAGGTGAATGCTGAGATGGTTCCTTCAAAAGACCATCATCGAATCCTTCCTGTTCCTTGCACTTAGTTTTTTTTTCTATCTCTAATTACTTCTAAATCAATGAAGCCTAAAGTCATAAACAAAAAATTAAAAAGTTGAAGTTGCATTGCAAAGAGAGAAATTTTTAGATAGATTTTTGCTAAACAATATTCATGCAAAAACTACTGGTTGGATTTCTGTAGAGATTTGATTAATTGACAGCCTGTGGTGACACAGATAAACTAGGACATGTTTCATATTGATGTAATGGTAGAAAATTAAGAAATTGAAAAAATAGTATCAGTTTTTCCATGAATGCTATTCTTGTACAGCACATGGTCCTATGGGTATGATTCAATTTCGTATGATGTTGAAAAATGTGATAAATTTAGGATAAATTTTCATCAAACGGAATTCACCAAGAAACAAATTTCTAAGGAGTTACGATTAATTTACAGCCCATGGTGATGCAGATAAAATAGGGTATGTTTGATATTGATGTGATATCAGAATACTGATAAATTTTTGAAACTAGTATCAATTTTTCCATGAATGTGATTCACTAAAAGTCTATTGGTTGGATTTGATGCGATTAGTGTGCAGCATGTGATTTTGGTATCAATTTCTCACAGGTTTAGCTATATGGTTTTAGTTAATGTATAGCCCATGAGCCAGTGTGTAATATAGGGTATATGATTCATTTTAATGTGACCGATCTTGTCTTGGTGAGCGGTTAACACTCAGGCCTCGCATTCAGGAAGATGGTGGTTCATATCCCCATTTGGTCATCCAGATTTGGCTTTTCCTCAAACGAATGCCAAGATGCTTTCTTCAAAAAAGGCCATGGCTGATTTACTTCCCATTCCTTGTCCTCAGTCTCATCCCACCTCTAATGACCTTGATGTTGATGAAGCGTAAAGCCATAAGGAAAAAAAAGAAAAAACATTTTGATGTGAGGTAAAAAAAAAAAAAAAAAGATAATGATAAATTTTCGTTGAACGCTTTTCTTGCAAATACTACTGATTGTATATTGGCAAGGTTTCTATTGATAAATAGCCTTCAGTCCCATTGAAATATATTATATTTTTATATTTGATGTGATAGCATATAAGTTGACGCAAAAACTACTGGTTGGATTTTTATGGGTTCCAATTAATTTTTTAGCTGATAGGTAAATTAAGAGATGATTCATTTTGAAGTGATTTCGAAAAGCTTAGAAATGTTAGATAATTTTTTGCTGAATCTAATCTATGCAAAAACTCTTGGGCCGATTTTGATGGAGTCTGTGGCACTGAAGACTTAAGGTATGTTTTATTTTGAGGTGGCATCAAAAAACTGAGGAACTAAAATCTAAGTATTCCTTAACAGTTGGTTACTTCACACATTTGAAATGTGTATAGTGATTTCATCATATAAGCAGCATCATACTGAACATGGTGGGTGAGTAGTTAACATTTTGGCCTCGCATTCGGGAGGACGCCGGTTAGAATCTCCGTCCAGGAGTCCAGATTTGGGTTTTCCATGGTTTCCCCAAATCACTCCAGGCAAATGCCAGGATACTTCCTGGTCATGGCCAAATTCCTTCCTGTTCCTTGTCACCAGTCCCCTCAAACCTCTAATTACCTCAAAGAGGCGTAGAGCCTGTGAGATGGTAAGCTGCATTAGGGTTGGTGCAAAACCTTTTGTCTCACCTATAACTGTGATTGTGCCTAGGATAGCTTCAGTTGGTGCTTTGCTACTTTAATGTGGTCACCACTTAGCTTGATAAAACCCCAAACTAAGAAAGGTTACAAATAATAACAGTCACAAGTCTATTGCTGGTAAATAATCAATATATTCTTCAATGTTAAGCAAAGTCACAAAACTGAATTGGCATCAGACAATGTTTCCAAGATAAAATAGCATTTTCGATTAACCGATCGAGCCAGACCAAACCCCATTGTCCAAAGTCCAATTAATTAACACAAGAAAACAGATAAAAGTTTATCACACACACCTAAAGTTCAACTTATATGCCAACGACCGATACTTAAATTACGCCGCTGCACCACATGGTGAAAATTGCTACTCCAAAGCTACATAGTCACTCTCTAACTTGATCTTCATGACTGTGCTACCAATTGGGAGGCATCTACATTGCAACACAACGTAACATAGTAGCACTCTCACTTAATCTGACTGGCCGACTGAGCGCTGAATGAATGAGCGGTGCCTACATCTCGTCACACAGTAACATAGTAGTGCTCTAATTATACCTGGCCAACTGAGCGACTGAAGTGAGTCTACATTGTGACACAACGTAACAGTTGTGCTCTCACTTAATCTGACTAGCCGACTGAGTACTGGGCGACTGAGGCCTACATCGTGCCAAAATTACACGCCACGGAGCATGGTTACGCTCATACTAATACAGCGATACTGGCCGGCCAACTGAGAGTGAAGAAAATTCCGGGTTGCTATTTATAGAAAACACCCGTGGGAATGCGAAGACTTCTGGGTTCTGACCAAAGTACTCTGATAAACTGATCAGATGTCAAATCTCAAGCTTGTAACTTGCATCATGCATATGACCTTGACGACCAAAAATGTTCCTATCCCTCTGAAATTTCGAGAACAGCTAAATCCTTTAAAAAGTGTTAATTATGATCCTTATAAAAAAAATTGTAGGTTCGATAGTTTAGCCGTAAAAAAAATTGATTTCATCTGATTGCTAAACTTGTTAATAACTTTTATAATTTTTCAGCTATGAAACTGAAATAACTTTCATTTTACGTTTCATGGACTGCTCTTCCATTTGCTATCAAGCAGGGGATGATTAGTATTTTCAAAAGAATGAAATAGAACTCATCAACCAAAATAGAATTTAACTAATTAAAATCTCCTAAGTTATTAAAGTTATTGATTTGAAAGTAGCTTTAAACAATTCTACATATTTAAAAATCCTTATTGAACAATTCTGTAGTCGCTACTTGCTTTCTCCGATTAATTATTAATCCAAGTGAATGCTTGTGGATGATGCAACAGAAAATACTATCTTGTTCAAATACTTTCTCAAAAATAAGCCATAAGTAAAAAATAATAATAATACAGCATCATACTGTTTGGAGGAATAAAGTTGCAGTTTGTTGTTGAGGCCCTTCATATGAAATGAATTTGTGTTCAGTGAGTCACAGAGGTCTTAGATCACTTAGCTCTTGATGATATTAAGTTGAGAGAGAGATCTGTACATTATCAGTCCATGCAAATGAAGTTGTTGGTACATCTACATATATACTCTGCAATTCACAAAACTGTGGGTGGCAGAGGGTGCTCAGCACCAAACCTAATCTCTTTGTTGTGCATTCCAATCCCTAATGGTACGAGGAAAAAAAGAATTCATATAAGAATCAGTGCGGCACCTTATTTCTCTAATTTTATCTTTCCTGTCATTCCGACCCAAATAGGTTGGTGGACGAAGTATTTCACTACACTCGTAAGTGAAAGTGGGAGTACGCATGTTTACCAATAAGTTTATGCGAAACGTGCGTCTTCTATCTACCAGAGACTCCCAGCCTAGTCTACTAATCAGTTCTGTAACGCTTTCATAAGGACTGTAGCAAGCGGTCATGAATCGAGCGGCTCTTCTCTGTACTCTCAATCAGCCCCTTACGAAACGGATCCCAGATGGCACAACAATAGTTCAAATGTGGACGCACAAGAGATTTGTACGTTATCTCCTTTGTTTGTTCATTACAATTTTTCAAAATTCTACCTATGAACCGCAGCCTAGAATTAGCTCTACCTACCAACATATTAATATGTAAGTCTCATTTCATGTTCCTTTGTACTGTTACTCCCAAATATTTCATAGAATCGACCATATCAATAACTGAACTGTTTACCTCGTATTTCTGAACAATCGGATTCTTTTTGTTAGTTATGCTCATTGTCTTACATTTTTTTGTTGGTAACAGCTAGTTACAAATATAGATATAAAATAAAGGTGTGATGATAATAAATTTAAAACCATGCCAATTTGGTTATTCAGGTCTAGAAATGGGAAGCACTCAGTATTGAAGTAATTAATAAATAACAGTAAATGATGGATCTTTTGGAAGGTAGAGGCCAAGATAATGTCTGGTTTTGAGAGTATACACTATCTGATCAAAAGTATCTGGACACCTATCTAAAACTGCATTTAGTCTTTACCCTTATTATGTTCCCTATTATTATACGTTAATATGGGCAGCTTTAACTATGTTGGGGAGTATTTCAATGAGGTGTCTGAATGTTTGTGGAGGAATGGCAGACCATTCTTCCCCCAGAGCTGAAACCAAAGATGGTAATGGCGTTGGAAGCTAGGATCTTGAGCATACTCAACATTTTGTCTCATCCCAAAGGTGTTGTATTGGGTTCAGGTGAGGTGTTTTGGCCAATTCATTTCAGGAATATTATTGTCCACAAGCCATTGCCTTACAGATGAAGTTTTATGACAAGAGGCATTGTCCTGCCGATATTAAAAATCATCATCTATGAACCATATGCAGAACACAATGGTTTAAAATGTGTTCATATCCTTCCGTGTTTAGAGTTTTCTTAAGTGCAATTAGGAGACCACACTCTAACCATGAAAAACACCCCTATTCCTTATCACCACTTCCTCCATACTTCGCTATTGGTACTACACGTGATGGCAAGTAATATTCTCCAGGCATTTGCCAAACTCAGATCCTTCCATTGGATTGCCACACTGTATAACATGATTTTTAACTCAATGTCACTTGTTTCCTATCATCCACTGTCCATTGGCAATGCTCTTTACAACACCTCAAGTGTCGCTTAACATTAACTATGGAAATGTTTTGCTTATTTTACCCCATTATTTTTAACTCCTGACTCACCGTCGTTGTGTTGACTGGACTGCTGATAGTACAGGGTTAGCCAGTGAAATGGGAAGATTTAAATAAGTAACTAATTCTTTAAGAAAATTAATTTTATTTTTTAATGGTTATAAATATAAAGAAAAAAGGTAGCTATTTACTGTACAATAAGTAAAAAAAATATTTTTTGAATATAACATTTGTCAAATGTCCTCCATTGGAATCTATGCACTGCTGCAGCCGGGCCTGAAAGTTTCTCATGACATTTTGCAGCATATTGACTGGTATTCCTTCGATTTCGTCCCAAATTCGTTGTTTTAGGGCTGGGATAGTTCTAGGTGGATCGTTCTGAAAAACTCTTGTTTTTAAGTAACCCCATAGAAAAAAGTCGCAGGCTGTCAAATCTGGAGAGCAAGGGGGCCAAGGGATATCCCCGTTTCGGGAAATAATGCTGCCTGGAAATAAAGCATTCACAGCATTCATGGCAACTCTTGCAGTGTGGATTGTTGCCCCATCTTGTTGGAACATTGTGTGTTCATTCACTGGAAAACGGGCAAGTTGTGGCGTAAGAAAGTTCTGGATCATTGCAGCGTAACGCATAGAGTTAACAGTCACAGCACTTCCATTGATATCCTCAAAGAACAATGGGCCTATGATTCCTCTTGCCGACATTGCGCACCAAGCCGTCACTTTTTCAGCATGAAGAGGCATTTCATGAAGTGCGCCAGGGTTTTCCTCCTACCAGTATCTGAAGTTTTCTTTATTAACAAAACCAGACAGGTGAAAATGTGCCTCATCGCTCATCCACAAGTTGTTTACTTGGTCAACATTTTCTTCAAGTCTTCTGGCCATTTCCTCACAAAATTGTAATCGTTTCTGAATGTCAGTTGGTTTGAGAGATTGCACAATCTGTATTTTGTATGGGTGAAAATTTAAATCTTCATGAAGAATCCTTCTCACAGAAGTGTTACTTATTCCAAGGCATAGAACATGTTGTTTGGCAGATCGGCGTGGACTTTTGAGCATTGCCTGTTGAACAGTAGCGATGTTTTGAGGGGTTTGAATGGTTTTTGCACTCCCACCTCGTTTTTTAGATGTTGATCCAGTTTGTTCAAGGTTGTTTATCCACAAACGAATTGCGTTATCCGAAGGAACAGGCCTGTTGCACGGTATGTTGAAATGGCGTCGAAAAGCACGTCGCGTTTTCACCAAACTCTCACCATTCGTATAATATGCTTTAACTGCGTAGCCGCGATGTTCACCCGTCCAACGATCCATCTCAACTAAATGGCGGGACACGCAGGTGGAACGGAGCCGGCCACTATTACCCCCACCACTCACATTACAACTGTCAAGGCCATCTCCAATCTTCCCGTTACACTGGCTAACCCTGTACTTTTGAAATTTTTTTGCACCCAACCTCCACAATGCTTGATGGTTCTTGTCTATTGTGAGAGCTCAAAATCATTAACTTCATTCAAAGTTGAATTCATGAAGTGAGGTGCAGGTTGGGCTGCTGACTGCTCACCGGTTGTTTGCGGCTGCGGAATTCGCTGAGGCGAATCAGCAATTTCCGAACTTCGCTAACGCAAATCCAAGGTTGCAAGGCCAGTCAGCGCAGGTCGCGAGCTCTCTTGGCTCAGAAACATTGTAGTATTCCCATCGGCTCTCGCACGGTGCCCCCCGCTGCCTAACTTTGACTTTGTCATCTGCCTGGGGAAATTACCATTACTTGAAAGCGAAGTGGACCCACTTCTCGGCCATATCTTCTGTAACATTGTTGCCAATAAATAGAAGTTACATGTTAGCGGCGCTAATTGCTTTCTGCAAGATTTCCCGCATTCCAACCAGTTCTGCGACTGGTAGATTAAATCGCAGTGGTGTCAGGAAGTTTCTAAGTAATAATAGCAGAAGATTGTAAGGAGTGGCAGAAGAATCCTGAGAACGGCAGAGGACGTCATGGTAACGATTTGCTGCAGTTTGGTGTGAACCCATCCCCACGCACCAAGTCATTCTGCCCCCTTGACAAGTGGTGCCAGAACTGGGAAGAAGAACTTAACAGCGAAGAAAAGAAGACAACGTGTTGGGCAGCGGGGGCGAACTGGGGTGGCGAGATGAGGTCATCTTCGGAGCGGAGGATGGGGAGCCGACAGCGCAGTACGAGTGTGGTAACGACAAAGGGACACGGGAAGCGGCTCATCGATGCGACTCATTGAGGTGTCGGGTTCGCTGCGTACGATGACCGAGGCGGTACCACGCACAGTTTCATCACGATGACGAGAGATTTCAGCACGTCTCCGAAGGACTTCAAGCAGAATTAACGGTGAGTTTGGAGACATACACCGTGTGGCATGTAATAGAGAATTTTAAATTGCCTGATTTGAATCGGGAATTGTTTGAATAAAAATCTTGCAGTAAAAATACCGTAAAGATCTAAGAATGACTATCATACGTATTTGTTCAGTTTTGCTTAACAAGTGCTGTGTTCAGTGTAATTAGTTTTGCAAAATAAAATCTAGTTTGGACGCATCAGATCAAAAAGTGAAATCACTGAATTTTTCGCTGGATGGAATAAAAAATGTATCTTGTGTCACGAAAAAAAAAAAAAAATATTACTCACATTGGCTGGTGAGTCAAATCGATCTTTGGTGGACAGGTCACAAGCCTGAAAATCGATTATTCGGTGCAACTATTTCAAAACAAGTTTTCTAAATGGGTAACAATTTTAGAAAAGGTTTAAATAATTTTTGAGTCAAGTAAATTATGGTAAATGCAGTTATTCAATCCAATCGAGTTTAGTAATTGCATTGTAATGTGTGATTTAGCTAAACCACGATTAGTGTAGTTAGGAAAATTTTAATTGGTTCATTTAAATTCGGTCTTTCTATGATCAAAACAAAGACAGTTATAAAAAATTATTTGTTCAAGATTTTGGATTGTCTAATGTATACATGAAATGTGGAATTTAATATACAATAAGTGAATGAAATAGCATCTCTTGTTGAAAGGACTATTATTTTACTGCAAAAGAATTCATTCGAGTTGATGAGATTTTTACTCAATTTTGTTGAGTATATTTAGTGTGTCATGAAGCAAGTTGAAATTGTAAGTGGGGTTTAGTAATAGAATAAGATTTCATTGCCTCAAGCAAGCAAAATATAAAGAAGTTAGCAAGATTTTCCGGTAACTGATGGATTTCTAAGCTTATATTTTGTAATTAATCTGATTTAAAGATACATGTTTGACTTATTATAGTGATTAAATTCGGCTACTTTTGCTATGCATACAATTCTGCAGTACGCAATCTTAATTTAAAACAGAAAAAAAAAATATATATATTTCACTTTGTTTCATTGGTTGATGTGTTATGCAATAATCGTTTGGTAATTCGACTTTAAGAAACTAAAAATTTAACAAGTATTAAGAATTATCAGTAACTTTGCAAAAGAAAACTATGTAGCAGTTCAGAATTTAACATTGATGGTCTAGTCAAATTATTTTATAATATCATGCAGGTCGCCAGTTATTCTCTATTTAGAAAAACTATGGAATACGAAATACTATCACTAGTCGTAAAACTGATTTTTGCAAGTGTAAGTCGATACCAGTTATCTGTTAGATTCAGTGAATTTTCAAAAATACTTGTCTTAATAAGTTTGCTGTATCTCATTTGTATGAATCAATAAACGCAGCTAAAACTTATGAAAAAAGAAAACTACTCTTCCACTACATAAAAGAATTCTTTAAAAGTATTTGTGGAATGATTGCATGTATCTTGTGTAAATGTAAGTGATTTTATAAAAGTGCACATTGCTTTGTGACGGTACAATTTCTAGTAAATGTATTTATTTTGGAATTTAATTATCGCGTAAAAGTAACTTTTGCCACACATCACGAGCCAGTCTCAAAAGCAATGTCTAAAAAAATGAATACGCGGGTATATTGCATAAGTTAGCTACACTGTAGGGAAGCGACGTAAGTCGAAACACGAGTGTCTGAGATTTGTGCTGACGCCCTTAGAGGTTGACATAAGTAATAACGCAGAATCATATCACTGTTCAAATACCATTTTCTAGAAGAAAATCACTGACAATATCAATTATGGACAGTAAAAAATAATCAGAGTTACATTACCCGTTAACAAAGTTGTTTCCGTCGGAAATCATTATCAAAGTTATTTTTTGTAATAACTTGTAAAACACCTTAACACATTGTTTTAAATATGTAAAAGAGTCAATGTATTATTATGAGTAAAATAAATTGACCAAAAATGAATTATTAATAATACTGAGAGATATCGGATAGTTTGGAATATATCTAAGTATCACTGTAACAGCATGAGAATGAGACTTAAAATGTGCTGAATAAACAGAACACGGGTAATGTTCGGAGTAAATCGAATAATTTAATAAGAAATGCTGCAGCAGTAAAGTAAAATACAAAAGATAAATCCATAAATAAGGCATAAAAATAAAGTATGGTGAAATGAAATAAAATGATGTGAGGTACTGGGGTTTAAAATAGAGATAAATGAAGGTGCTATGGAATTTTAAGGCACACTGCAGACAGGCGAGTGATGCTAGATTGGGTAATGCGAGTAAAAATTGTTTACCGTGTAAGTTAAGGTGACGTGATATCTGAGGATGGATATGAGGAACCAATGCAACTCATCCTGAGAGTATATTGTCATGGAGAATAGAAGTGCTGGGAAGACAACAGAAATTCGCATAAAACTAAATAATTTCCTTTCATAATAATTTCATTTGGTATTATCGATCGGGTGTGAAGTAGATTATCCTAATAACAGAAACGCTGATGTGGTCGTTTGGATCGTAAAAACGCACTCATGATGGGGTTGGGGACGCCTATCGAATCGTTACACGGGTATAAAACACTATGTCCAACTGCTGCTTCAGAACTTGAGAGACGTACTCAACATGTATTCGAAATTATTAGAAAAGTCAAAATCGATCTAGCAGCAAACAATGCTAGGCATTACAGACATAATACAGACTCAAGGGGTTCAGTCTTTGCCAATCTAAAACTGTATCGATAGTATAAAACATCAAAGGGAAAATCTCCATGTTAAGTAGCGTTGTGTGATGATGAGCTGGTCAGATGGAACCAGGCTTAATGAGAAATAATGTAGGGTGGCTGGGGTGAGAAGGTTCATGGAAACCTGACCCACACCAATTGTTGTAGAAGGGTGGGTGTCATGACCCGAGCCTGTGTGGTGCACCACGAACCACGGTAATAGTAGCTGGACATAAGGGCCGAGCTAAGTAATTGGGGCAACCCTGTATATTAGTAAATCTGGTTAGGACAACCAAGATGAATTTTGAAGAAGACTACTAGAAGAGAAATATTGTAGGACGTCACAGTAAATAAAATGGATTAACATGAGGTCATGGAAACAGAAAGTGATCATAAGTATTAAGTTACTACCGCGCATGAATAAAGTAATATTCCTAACAGCACATAAGTCTATACCGTCAGTGAAGTGAGTAAAGCGATATCAAAAATCCCTGCAAGGGAAAAGTCGATAGCCATGAGACGTGCCGATGCGAAGAAAATAATTACAACACAAAACTTAAGCGAGCCTATGTAAGATTATGTCATCTAGTAACAGTAACCATCTAGCTAAGTATAAACTGATTAAATAGCCACTGAAATAATTAATTAAATCATCAAAAAAGAGACAAAGAAAATATATTTAAAAAAATCCTTAAACAAGTAAATTTTCTTGAGAAAGCGATAATGGTTGTGAGGTAAATGGAAATTATCGCGGAGTGCGCAACTAATTGCTTAAGAATTAATTAATCTGGGACTTATTAAAAGCCATTAGAAGAGGTTCTACGTAATTGTAAGGAATAAATTAAAAGGAATAAATAGAATTATATAATCAAAGTAATATAGGCTAAGTAATTGGGTATAGATTTGTTCATAAGAAGCAGAATAAAAGTAATAGAACTATAGAAAGAAGGAAAGTAGGCAAGAATCTCGTAGATTTAATCTGGAATGAGCATATAGTGTAAAATGTGTTGAATATGCTGTAATAACTTTCTTTTGCCAGAAGTTAACATCAAAAGAGATATTGGGCTAAAACTTTGATACACTGTAATTAAAGGTTGTCATAATGAAGCATCCCGTTACCTTATCCTTTAACAGTACTTATCTAACAGAAATGTTGTTGCGTATATAGTATGTTTTGGTTTTCTTTGCATAACCAACTACCAAAACCATGGCTCTATGTGAGACATATATGCACTGATATGAAATGAAAGATGTTTTGCTCTATCAGCGGATGATGATGATTTCACCTATCCTATTAAAACTGTTGACTATGATCTTTTTACTGTTGATCATTGCACCATTATGCCAAACTTAATCATTTCACAAGTTAATACTCTATTTAATTCTAATAATGTTCTGTATTAAAATATTTAAATTTGTATACTGTGATTGT
Organism: Vandiemenella viatica; assembly: GCA_031002005.1. Lineage (NCBI taxonomy): Eukaryota > Metazoa > Arthropoda > Insecta > Orthoptera > Morabidae > Vandiemenella > Vandiemenella viatica. Next base: position 326,515,319 of record CM061921.1, on the reverse strand, counting down.
TCTAAAATTCACACTTCGTGTTATAAGAATTTTTTGAAATCATCTCTGGCGCAAGAAATAATTGTTCTAGCTAATGGCAGACGCATGAGCTGGCGGACATGCTGCGACGGAAGAGGACACTGACTCCTGCATCAGCAGAAACGCCATCAGCTCTTCACGTCACAACCAGACGCCACGATGAAGTGAATGAACTATAAGTACAAGAGAAACTTTATTACATTTTAAAGCTCTACTAAATGTGAACCATAATAACTACCTCTTTGTTAATATAAATTCGTTAATATGATCTAAATATCGGTAGAATGCTAGGATGCATTCGGCATATCTGTTGACATACAAATTCAATGTGTTTGTGAATGGCAAGGACTTTTTTTCAGTAGAGCAGTTCAGTGAATATTCAATTCTACATAATTTTCAGTTATATCCCATTAATCTATTGTCACTGTGGTCCAGTTCTACGTAATATAACGTTTAATCAAAACATATGACATTATTAATTCCATTTTTAACTTATCACAAATAACTATTGATTCTGTTTAACTCTAGATGATTTGCATTTTGATTTATAAAATTTAAGTGACTATTTAACTGCAAGGCGAATTCCGACCAGCGATCTTCATCCTTCATTACCTGTCTAAGCACCCAACCCGGAATTGAGCTACAATTGCAGAGACTGTCCATTGCTAAAATTGTAAGTGAACACTTCACTCTTCCCATTATGCCAGAAGCAGATTTGCATGTTGATCTCACGTTTCCTGCCTACCACATACTCTGTTTTAAGGATAAAATTTATCATAGTCAAATACCCCATATCCTTAACCAAACGGATCCTACCCTACTCGTGAATGAGGTTAATAAATATTTACAGTCCTCAAATGATGCTATTAAATACAACCAGGTGCTTGCGCAAGTGGAGACACAGTTACATGCATCCAGTAGACATTGCACGTTTGTTGCAACCACTAGTGTAACCAGTATTTTAGGAATTGGTGTAATTATTTTGTTCTTTTTTACTTGTACCGTTGTCAAACGACAAGAGTGTCACAATACAGTTTACACAATGCGGTACCTACCACCACTCGGATAGTGGAGTGGTTTCATTACCAAAATCGCATGAAAATACCGACATTTGGGAACCAACTGTAACCCATGCCTAACTCACCATGTACATCCATATTTATCTGTTATCCTATAATATAATTTGTAATTGTGTTCTATTTCACTTGTTTGTTTACCAGGTATGGCCAACACACCATCCAAGAATTAGTACTTAAGATTTCCTTATGTTCAAATAACTTTGTAAGTTGGGTGGATGAGGTCCACATTCGCGTCCTGATAACTAATTGTCGGCATCTTGGAAGGGATGCCTAGCTGGAGGGGGAAGAGTGTGAGAGCTCAAAGTTATTAACTTTATTCAAAGTTGAATTCATGAAGTGAGGTGCAGGCCGGGCTGCAGGCCGCTCACTGGGTGTTTGCGGCCGTGGAATTCGCTGATGCAAATCGGCAATTTCCAAACTTCGCTGACGCGAATCTGAGGTTGCGAGGCCGGTCGGCGCGGTTCATGAGCTCTCTTGGCTTGGAAACATTGTAGTATTCACATCGGCTCTCACATGGTGCCCCCTGCTGCCTAACTTTGACTTTGTTGTCTGCCTGGGGAAATTACCATTACTTGAAAGCGAAGTGGACCCGCTCCTCGGCCATATCTTCTGTAACATTGTGGTCAATAAATAGAAGTTAAATGTTCATGGCGCTAATTGTTTTCTGCAAGATTTCCCGCATTACAACCACCAGTTCTGCGACTGGTAGATTAAATCGCAGTGGTGTCAGGAAGTTTCTAAGTAATAACTGCAGAAGATTGTAAGGAGTGGCAGAAGAATCCCGAGAACGGCAGAGGACGTTGTGGTAATGATTCGCTGAAGGTTGGTGTGAACCCATCCCCACGCGCCAAGTCATTCGGCCTCCTTGACACTATCATTAAATGAGGTTTGATTGGTTTTCGTTTGGTTGTGGTTATTCCTTTGCATTTCAACTTCACAATCACACCACCAACAAACAACTTGGGCAGATTTTAGAAGGGGTGAAATGTCCCTCTTGGATTCGTTACTCGTGTGACATCTAGTGACTAGTCCAAGTTTGAAGGCACTGAAACCTCTTGACTGATTAATTCTGCTGTTATTGCTTCTCTACTGAGAACACAATACTCCCTGCCTCCTTTATACTGGCGGGTCCTCCTGTTGTGACATCTAGCATACAATTCTGCATTACATGAGGGTGTCCTAATAATTTTGATCACATAGTGTATTGGTAAGCTAGTTCCCATCTACAGAGTTCAGAGGGGATTGTGGTTTCTGGGAAGATGCTGATAACCATCACTGTAAGCAGATGGTTAGGATTGTTCGAATTGTGAAAACTGGCATGAGCTGCCATTGGATGATCTAGGTTGCTAGTGTAAACTGTTTGCCTGTGTCTCTTCAATCTGATGGATATTTGATTGTTGGTTATGATCTATATACTCTGTGAACTGGTGCGGTAAAGGCAGGCGAGTGGGTATGTGAGGTGTGTTGTAGTGCATTTAGCATGACCAATTTGGGAATAGATACTATTGAGGTCAGATTGGAGTAGGCAGTGATGGCCGAGTGCTTTTTGCAAGTTTTGCTACAAGGTCTATTGCTTAGGAAAGATCCTTGTGGTGAATATGTGTGGACCAAGATGTTAATGAGATCTGTTGATCTGCTGAAGAATGTGTGAGTGTGTGTCGGGCAGGATTTTTTGGAGAAGAGTGCATGTTGTGGAGTAGGAATGTAGGCAGTTGTGCACAAGTATTTGGTTATTGGGGCCTAGACAAAGGAAAACTCGGAATGAATATGGGGCCATGATTAGTTTTAGAAATGCTGGGTGGGAGTAGTTGTGTAAAGTTTGCCAAGTGTGTTGGGTGAGCGGTAATGTTCTGGCCTTGTATTTGGGAGGACTTGGGCTCGAATCCCTATCCGGCCTTCCAGATTTGTGTTTTCAATGGTTTCCCCAAATCACTCCAGGCGAATGCCGGGATGCTTCATTCAAAAGGGCATGGCCAAATTCCTTCCCATTCCTTGTCCCCCATCCCGCCTCTAATGACCACGCCGTCCACGAGGCATAAAGCCCAAGCAAAAAAAAAAAAAAAAAAAAAAAAAAACCCGTACTTGAATTCCTTCCCACTTCTTGCAACCAAGCAATAAAGCCAGAAGCAAAAATAAGTGAAAAGTATGGGTTTTAGCATGAGAGAATCGTTTTTTTACTAGATCACCGAGGTATCACTGGGGATTGAGAGCTTGTGATAGGATTTTGGAGTACTTGGAGAATAATTTCCCATTGAAACAGATGCATCTGCCAAAGAATCCAAGGCCGTAAGGAAGCGAATACTTGGTGTGGAAGGGATGTCAACTTTCAAAATGAAGGTGGTGGTGTGTGCTTGAGGAGAATTTAGGGTGAAGGCCACCTTTCGATTAGGAAATGTAAGTTGAGATGAAGTTTATGGAGTGACAGTTGCTTTAGAGATTTACGGAAGTTTAGGTGATGGTTTTCACTGCGAGTCCAGATCATCAATAATCATCTGTGTATCTGAACAACGGATCTTATTGGGATTTTGTTTAGGAATTGTTGCTCCAGATGTGGGTAGCCATGGCAGTGCCATGGATGTAGTGGTATTCTTGAGAGTTGAAGGAAATGAAGTATTTTTAAGGAAATCAAGCGAGCCAAGCAAATGAGAGGAACTTTGCTGGGGAAGCTGTGTGGGTCGCATTTCCATAAAGTGTTCCACAGCACTGTGTCTAGGCAGTGGGAGATGTTTGTTTACAAGGAAGTGTTGTCATTGGTTACGAGGAAGGAGGTTGATGGTTGAGGAGTGAGTATTTGTGAACAGGTGCTCAGGGTAGTGTGAGGTATCTTTTATGATTTATAGTAGGTTCTCCACAAAGGATTAAAAATGCTGAACCACAATAGATAGCCAAAACCTGTTCAGTGGGCAGTCAATATGTCATGTTGGGTGCACATGGATTCTGTGGGGTAAGGATGGAAATGGATTTTGATGAGAAGCTTTGTAGGAGGTCAAGTAAAGCACATACTTTGGATCTGTAGGCCATGGAAGGTAAGTGCTGGTTTTGAACAGCCTGCTCAAAACTCGGCCTAAGAGTCACTGCTGTCTGTGACTGTGCTGGTTTAGTGGTTGTCAGCTGATAATTATATTTTTATTCTTGAATATTTCTCTCATAGCTTGGATTTGAATGGAACTGACATTGTTGGAATGGGGAATGGAGTTCAGGTTGGGGTGGCTGTGAGGAAATCATGGAATATGAAGGAATGCTTTTGGGGAAGGGGAGGTGGGTTCAACAGGGATCAAGGTTTGAACTTCTGTTGGCTGGACTTGATGTCGCCATGCCAGTTGTCACTCTCTTTGGAGACAGCAAAATGATGTCACCAGTAGAGAGTGCAACAGTCCGCCAATGAGTCTGATATCAAAGATGCCTGGCCAAATGCAGGGTAACACAAACAGGATAACAGATATATTAAAAAACGGGATAACATATCCTTCAAAACAGATAACTCAATACAAAAACAAATCAGAACTTAATCACATACAAAAGAAAATCCATAACTCTGGCATATACCAATTGACACGTCAGATTTGATATGAAGTGTACATAGGTCAAAGAAGAAGGCAATTTCAAACGTGATATAAGGAACACTTATAAGCATTAAAATACAGTAATCACTCCACTTTTGTTGAACACCTCTTATATAATGATCACTTCCCCACAAACATAAATACAGACATGAAAATCCTAAAAACAGACAACACAAAACACAATATTCTAACTTTTTGAGAAAATTATCAAATTCAAAAGGCATAGTGTCAGGAAAACACACACTGAATGAACATGTAAACTTAGCTAATCAAACCCTATTCAAACCAATAAACACAAAAACTCAAACAAAACATCACTAAACACACTAATTCCACCAATATAGTAAGTTAGCAGCAATTGACATTTCACTCTTTTATCACATATATACATTTTAACTAAGCAAAACATAAAGCACACACAAATATAATTACAAAATTCGAAGTCCCCTCTCAAAAAAACTTCTATTATAGCACCACCAAGAAAAACAGCTGAACAGCAGGAGCATGCACAAGTAAACTATACTTTAACAATGATAATAATCAAAACAAAACTGTGCATCAAAATTGAATCTTATCAGAGAAGTGATAAGCTCTCAACACCATCCAAGTAGTGCAGTTACATACAATGTTGTAAGCAGCATGCTGGTTGATAACACAGGTGACCAACCCAACAACCACACATCAAAACAGAAATGTAGATGGAAGTTACAATATGTTTCCTCATTTTTATGAAATGTAAACAAAACCTTCTTTACGAAAATCATGAACTGATCATATGTAAATGTAAATCACATTATGATTCATATATGTAATATTAGTTTTATTACATGTAAACAAAATCCGTTCTATACAAAAGTTAAAATCTAATAACATATTTCAGGAAAAAAAGTGTACGCTGAAGATACCTTGATAAGAGGTGAAACACTTCTGAGAAAAAATAAAGTCCCACAACAGTTGCATTGGCATACTCATTAAATAATATTTATTATCTTAACACAAAACTGCAGAAGAAATGGCTAAATCGATCACGTGCTTAAATAACTGTTTTACAGTTAGGGCTGTCAGCATTTTCCTAGAAACCTCAACCCCCTCTGTGCTCCACAGATTGGAACAAGCTTACCAACATATCCTTGACACCAGTTATTAACCTGGCTTCAACCTCTGGAAAGTCACTTGCAGTGGACCCATCACTTATTATCAGTTATTCATTCAAATATTAATTTTATGTTGCACCCTTTATTATCTTTTTTTGTCCTATGTTATTACTTTTGCTATGTTTTCCCTCTTCCAATTATAATATTTCTCCTTGATTATCAACTTACTGTTTTTCTCCTTCCCACCTACCCTCCACCCTCCCCACATCTCCCACTCCACCTCTCTCACTCTGCCTCCCCCCTATTCCACTTTCCCCTCCTCCATCTCCCTCCGCCACTCCATCTCCCCCCCATACCACCGCCCCACATTCCACCTCCCCACACTCAACCTCCCCCCACTCCACCTCCACACACTCCACCTTTCCCCACTCCACCTCCACCACCCCACAATCCATCTCCCTCCACTCATCTCACCATACTCCACCTTACCCACTCCACCTCTCTCTACTCCACCTTCCCCCACAATGCCTCACCCTCCACTTTGCCTCCTCCCTGTCTCACCCCGTCATGCGTGCCTTATCCCCTGTCCAACTTTGTTCACCTTATCTTTCCAGCTGCTTGGTGGGCATTGGTGTGTGCTCATCCGATTCCCTTCCCATGTGTCTCATCTACTTACCCAACTACAGTTTATCAGCAAAATATTTTAGAATGCATTTGTCTTTTTTGTGTTCATTGATGCCGTTTTGCCTTCATATATGTTAAGTGTGAAGTAAACATTTCACTTGATAAGTTTTGATGAAGCTAAAAGGAGAAACATTAGTTTTTTTTATCATCATGCAACATAGATCTAATCACTACTCAGCATCCTGAAGTAGCAGTATCCTGTCAAAAAAATAATACCTTTAAAAACAATTTATTAAGTTTTCATCAATATTAGTCATAACTAGTGTTGTAAAAAAAACGATTTTTTTCTGGCTTGAAAAAAAATAAACTTTTTTTTTCTGGGACACGTTTTTTTCATTACTACTAAATCTCAAATTTGTAAGGCATTTATTGTTTAATATGACTGTTTTAGAGTTTATTCTAAGTACTTATCTTAATTTTTAAATCTAATATATTTATCTGGTTCAGTAAAAAAAAAATACGAATATATTGGAAACATTGACTGAAATTTTCTTTTATGAATGGGGACTTCGCAAAGAGGCTAGGTTGCGCGAGAAGGAATCCCCGTTCCCCGTAATTTGGATTGATACTCGCTATTTGAATTAGTGCTGCCAGCCCTACAAATTTATCTGTAAACCTACGGATCTTTTCAAAAAATTAGGAATTTAAAATTTATCTATGTTTTTTTGCCTCTTTTTATTTCTTATTGTGCTTTTCTTATATTCGTATACTTGTTAAACTCTCAGCGTATAGTGATACTGACTCATTAAATTGTCAGTAATTATGAATCGTTTCCTTGCAACCGATGGCGTAAACCAACGATTGAAAAGAAATAAAGCTCCTATTTTGTATGATAATAGATTTAAATTCAAACTTAAAAGACCATAATACAGAACTATCGTTGCAGACTTTATGCATAGTGTGTACTTTGCTCACAATTAAAATTACAATCTCAAAATCTTTTGTGTACAGTACAAGAACAACCAGTAAAAGAAAATGTAACTACTTCTGAAGTTATGGATATAGAGGAAACAGAAAATTCTGACACTGACTGAACTAGTGTTGGTAGTGCTGATACTAGTGAATGTGGTACTGACAGAGGATGAATAAAATTACTTATATAGATACATTTATGAATCATTATGTAAAACATTATATGATTCTGTAAGATTTAAAACACACTTGTAAAATGTAAGCTCTGTAAGTGAAACTATAATTTATCAAAAATATTGTTTTCTGAAATAAAAACAAATTTAGAAAAAAAGGGTGCTAGGTTTTTTTCATGTTTTCTTTTTTTTCACAAAGCTGATTTTTTTTTTTTTTTTTTAATTTGCAACACTAGTCATAACACACACAGAACACACTATTCCAGTTTAAGAAAGGTTCATCATGTACTTGTGTAGCAGATAACCTTCATGCTGGAATTGTAAAGACATCTCAGTGGATAATCAAAGAGATTCCTGAACATTTTTATTGCTTGAATTCCCAATATAATTATGGTGCTCCATAATTTAATTATTTAGAGAACAATGTAAATACTGAATCTTAATTTCAGTTGCTAAATGAATTTACTTGTCCAGTGATGTTAAATGTTCTGGCCTTGCATTAAAAGTAGATATATTATCTTCAAAATCTAGAACTATTTTTAGTTAAAAACCTTCAGAGTGATGAAACAGCTGTGAGTACAATGACCAGATTCAATTATGTGATTATAATGTTTTCTCAAATGGCTGATTTAGTCTGTTAGAAAATTTCGACAGCTGTCTTTGACATTTTAGTTTAAAATTCATCTTATGCATTACTGGACTGCTGTTACTTAGTTTCTTTGATGAATTATTTGTGCATAGTAGGGTCAGCACAGATTAGTACCTTTTGATTAAAAGCTTATAAACTTGGTGAGTTATTGAAATTTTTATAAAAGGATTCTGTGTGTTGAAGAGGAATTCCATATATTAAAAAATAAAGTTTTCCTGCTTTTTAATTTATTTTCGTCATGGCTGTATGAAAATAAATGTTTACTTTATATATGACAGGAAACATTGAAACAGAGACCCAAAATAAATTTTGTGGCTTTGTTTTAGCAAATTGCACGTCTTGGTGCAATGACAACAGGTATTGATCCATGCAGTGAAATGATTGCTGCTGCAGAGTATCACAGAAATAGTGACAGAAACCTTCAAAACTTGGTTTATATTTGCACATCTATAGAGGACCATATAAGTCACGAAAAAGAATCTTATGACGCAATTGTTGCTTCTGAAGTAATTGAGCATACGAAGGACTACAACTCATTCATCAATTGTTGTTGTCAAGGACTAAAGGTAATTATTCTTTGCAGAAAATAATAACAATTGTATTTATTGTAGTATGAGAAATTCATAACCATCCACCAATCATTTGTTTATGGATTATTCAAAAATAAATTGTATCTTCAGATATCATAGTATCTGTATTAATTGTATGTGAGTGGTTTGATAACTCAGTGTTTAAGGCAATTACCCTGAAAATTCAGGCTCACATTCAAATCCCTGTACTACCATGAATTTTTTTGGCCTCTGTGTTGTTCATTTAAGGTACATCAGGATGCTGTTTGGTTCAGATTCCACATTAAAATGTATGGTCCATAGCAATGTCCTGTCTCTGATGCACTGGGATAGTATACCTCATTTTGGAGGCTCCTATTAGGCATCATAAATGTTTTAATATTTTGTTATGCCTCTTGGTCAGTACAAAGATATAATTTTTAGATGGCCCAGTAATTCAGTAATTGGTATGCTTGTTTAGATTATCTCTGGTAAAATTTTAACCAAATGTACTGGCCTTGTGCCGTGGTAAACCATTTTTGTTTGAAGAATTTAAGTACTTTGTATGATGATGTAAACTAGATGAAATTCACAGACTCTGTACTAGTGTAAAAAATTATTTATTTTTGTACAAATATGTTCAAATATGATTGCAATAATGATAACAAAAAATAAAGTAAAATCCTTTAAAGCAATGTCAAAACAAAAAAGGGGAGCAAAAATAGCATATATCAAAGTTTGAGTTGGGAGGGTTGCGACGACACCAATAAAAAGAAGACAACCACAGGTACACCATTTTTGGTGTAAACCGTTTGCGATTGGTCATCCTGTTGGGCAGCTGAATTAGGGCAGTGAAACTAGGGCAAAATTATATACAAGCTCACCTCCTGCATCCAGATTTGGTAATTGACAGGTTTACTTTTCATATATTTTTTTGTTTTTACGTACCCCTGTGGCATTGATTAAGAACTCTGCCAATATCCAGCTGAGGTCACCGCAAAAGGATACAACTGTCGGCACTTTCGGTACCAAAATAAAAGATTGAGTAAATGTGCATAAATGTAATGGGATTGTTGGCTTATTGAAATTCCTTTGTGGGTTACCTCAGTGTGTCACCTAGCATCAGCATCCACCTGTAACTGACCCCAAGCTGGGACTGAAACAAAGGGATTTAAAATCAGAAGTCACAGTGAGATAATTCACAAAGAAAGTTTAAAAATATTATGAAGGTTGCAAAAAGCACGAATGATTTAAAGATTGTAGGTTCTTTTCAACTGAATAAGTACATTATATCGTGTGTGAATAATTGCATATGGTAAAATTTAGTGCCTGAGATATGTTTCAAGTACTGACTGTTGATCTAACAGTTCTGCAGAACTATAAAAAACCTTTTTCAAGTAAGATGAAAGTACAAGCCCCTGCTGAATGGACATATTTCCAAATCTAAGGAAGATTTTGTTGGAAAATGATCCAAATCAAGAGGCGATAGCAGTGACAGGTGGATATTTTTCAGACCTCCATAATTGCACTTCAGGAATGGAATCCAATCATTGGAGAAATGTTGCAAAAAATGTTTTGAATAAAAGGAAAACTATATATAAAGTAAGAGCTGATCAGTTATAAAAGAAGAACAAGAGAGAAAATTAAAAATTTGCGAATGGTGCCAAATACATACATATACAAATTTTTCTTTGAAGTAACCAATTCATTCCAAACATTTTTGATATTACAATGTGTCAGAAAAAAGCTTGACGTATGGGGTTGGTACATACCACTTAATCTGAGCTCTAAGCATGATGTATTTCCTTTGGATAATTCGCTTGTTCGTTATTGAAGATCGGTCGTCACCAAATTGGATAACCTCAGTCAGGAAAGGTATTTTTAAAAGTGAACCAAAGCCAGGTCAACCCACATAAGCCCTAACTGAATTTCAGTTACATGTGGATCGCGCAACTACAACACACGTGCCCAAAATTCAAAGATGGTTGCCGTAAACACTCCTACATAATTTTGTGTGCTACCTTCTGCCTACATCTTGAACCCAAACCACCTAACAATCAGACGTGTTCACTCCGCAAATGACTGTTACCAACTGACCATGAGAGGCTCTACCTCAGCTCTATTTATAGAGGCCGTCTGTGAATCCGGTTCAGACCAGTTTCTCACGGTTTGCCCCGAAAATCTCGGGGATAAGATTGATTCCTATCCATCTGCAAATTTTACACTAGATAGCTTGCATCCTAAACGTTAAAATGAATCCTAGTCTAAATTTCTGTATCTTTCGTACCTTTGCCGTCAAAAAAATATTTTCATAAAAATACCAAAACTGTTTATTACACCTAAAGTTTAAGAGCTACAATGTTAGAATAGGTTTTCTCTCCTCTTTCATTTGATACCTACATCCACCTTGTTACTATTTTCTAACAGGGTGAAATAAAAAAATCTTATATGATGTGTAATTTGGAAAATTGATATCTTTCGAACTATTGAACTTTGTAGGCACCTTAGAATTGGGGTAAATTCTATTTTTCTTGCCTATAGGGCATAAGGGAGGGGATAAGCCTTTCAGAAATCATAAAATTTTTCATCTCGTAACTATAGGACATGGGAGACACATTTCATGCAGAAGCCCATACTGCAGTCTAACTAGGAACATACGCCGATTTAAAAACAATAAAGTCATTCAACATATAATACAAGCCCTTAATAAACAATTAATAATAGTAAATAATCTTTAAACTAACCTGAACCAGTGTAATCCATAGTTATCCAATTTGTAAACAGTCGATTTTGGTTACGTGATATCATCACTAATTCTCAACACTTTTCGATGCAGTAAAGTATTTTCATAATAATAAGAAGCCGAGAGGAACTTAAATTCACTAAAAATCAGTAGTTTCAGGTAATATAAATAAATTAAACATAATTTTAAACACTTCGTTGAATACACTTGCATTTTCAACACCAAATAACAACACGTTTTCGATAATTTCCCGAGCTAAAAAGTAAATTTTCTGTAAAAATAAAGAACCTGGTACAACATATTAAAGTTTTAGAGAATTCCATTTAGCATAACAAATATTAAATCAGTTTTAAAATAATAGTGTCGTAATTAAAAACGTGATAGCTTTCAAAATTAAACTGTGGATAAATAAGAACATTTCAGTGAACCAAATAACTTTTAAAACATGTAGTAAAATAAAAGAAAAATTCAGATAATAACACTTTTTTTAAATAAACAGCAGTAATTAATGAGAGACTGGTTTTTTTTTAACATGTCTGCCGTCTATCATTCACCTCAGTTTTTATGAGGTTAATAACTTCTATAATTAATAAAAGTTACAGTTTTTAAATCAGGAGCAATCACAGAACAAAATTACATAGGTTTAAACACGATGATTTGTAATCCAGCAGGAACTTCTAAAATTGTGGAAACCAAGTATCAACACGGGGATTTACCAACATTTTTCAGGAAGTCGGTTACTATTACGCACATATATTTTAATTTTTACAGCAAACTGAGTAAATTTAGAAATATGGTCATCATAAACTCAACAAACCTACACAAACCAGGCTATACACTGTAAAATTCTGAACACTGGGAATAAAAAAATTTTGTCAGACTATTTTTGGAAGGCGAGGTGTCACAGAAGGTGTGCGGCTAAGGGTATATAATGAGGCGTGGAGGCCGTCTTTCTTGCCGTTTTGTTTTATGTGACGAAGCAGACCACGCGTTAGACGGTTTCAAGAAATCCGTTGGGAGGCGCGAATGTCGGTCCACGATGATGGTTTCCGGAAGACCTTGAGCTAGTAACAACTTGAGTGACTAGTAGCCATGATGGAATTTTTTCTCATAGGGCAGTGGTGTAAACAGTGACTATGAAACTATAACAATTTTACGGGGTTTAGTCTGGTATTTATTCCTCTTCATGAATTGTGATTTTTGGAGACTTTTAGTCCGATTTAGCCATTCCAACTGTAATTGTGACTTTCAAGTGTTATTTTGAAATATAGTGAAAAATTTTCATAAAGTGAACTGTGTATTTTCGTAGTGAATAATAACCTTTTCTTTTTCTAAGGAATAAGGGAAGTGGCGACTGCTATGTATTACAGTTGATTTATCCAGGCTCATACATGGTCATATAGTTTTATTAAAGAAAAGTTTATCAGAACTTAAAGCAAGTCAGAAGTTAGTTAAGGTGATTAAACCGATACTTCACACCCGATACCAGTTTCGATCCCTTACAACTTAACAGCTCTGAAAACTGTTTTAAATGATTCTACATTAACTTTTTGATAAGGTATCATCACTATCTAACTGTAATAACAGTTCTTTAACAACTTCTTCATCGTTTTACAAATTCACCCTCTTTCTCTCTATAATTTGAATTCTTACAAAACTTCTACAGGAAGTCGTTCTACCTACGAGTTTGTAATTACTTACTTTTTAAAATATCAGGCAAAATAAAGCATATATTCAAAAACCAATTGATGCTCAGAAAAAAAAATTTCCTTTCATTTAAACATACTGCCATCTTTGAATGTTTAACCTAATGGTATACCCAATTTTCAAAATCTTTCGAAAAGTAATCTTTTAAATTTTAGTTATATCTCTCAAAATTTTATATGAGGTGTAATAAAAGTTCACTCTTCTTGTGAGCTCTAATTCGTTTTCCTATCTATCAAACTATGGCTTCAGGAATTTTTTAACTATCTTTTGCGTCATGAAGAAAATGTGCTATTCCGAACTTTCAAAGTCTCATATTTCGTCAGGAAAAATTCATACCTACACAGGTACATCTCATTTTGCTCTACATGGCTTAATGTAGCTGTGCAAATGAATGTAATGTTTTCTTTTACAAAATAGTCTGAACCCCATATACCAGTTATGTTTACATTACATTATAACTTTATATGACTGGTTACTTTAATATAGCACTTCAATTACCTAAGAAACTGGCTTTGAACATGATCTGTAATGTTATTGGATTAAACTTGATGCTCTATAAACAAATTTGTTCATGAAATTACAAAATTTAGTTTAGCTTACAAACGCAAGATTTCTCAAACCGACTGCATAAATTGCTGTCACCTGGGATGTTAGCCAGTTTTCAACTCTTTATTTTTCTTGAATCATTTAAAAGAAAGCCATTTCTTCAATAGTCTGACTGAAGTAGTGTGGCTTTTGGTCCAAAATGTATTTATTTTTCTACATAGTTTCCCTTTAGTTTAACACATTTTGTTTAACATTTCTCCAGTGAGTGGATTCCGTCCCTGAAGTGCAATTATAGAGGTCTGAAAAAATAACCATCTATAACTGCTATCACCTCTTCATTTGATTTTGATCATTTCCCAGCATAAAATTCCTTAGATTTGGAAATATCAGAATTCAGCAGGGGTTAAATCTGGTGAATACAGTGGATGTTCCAACAATTAATGCTTCAGAGCCTTCAGTTTTCCTGCTACAAAAGCAGCTTTGTGGGAAGTGCACTGTCCAGATGAAAGTTGATTTTTTATTTTGTAATCCAGATCTGTTCTCAGGAATTTTTTATCCAGTTGGTCAAGAAATCAACATTCGTCTCCAATGACAATATGGGGAAAAAATTGTGTTTATCTTTGTGAAAGCAATCCAAGAAAACCATGCAGCTGTCATTTTCTTGTCCTTGTGAGCATTTGCCAACATTTTTGACAGCTTCTTTGCACACAGTTTACAATAGCCTGGACTGTGAGTCACAGACCTGAGCAATGTCACCTTTAAAATGCCTGTCATTTGTGCGATAAGTTCTTTAATCTTAAAACAACAATTTTCTCTCAATTTCAGTAGCTCTTGGGTGTATTAAAATAATCAATGATCAGACTTAACTGAAAAATGTTATTTATTGCCACACTAATCATAACACTTTCAAACAAAATAAAATAATGTAAGCTTGCTAAAAATATAGCTATTACGTGCCCAAAAAAACAGCTTGAATTTATTCAACATGTGTGAACTAACTGGTGTTATCAGTTCATTTTTTTTTTAATAATTGATTTGTTTTGGTGTGGTCCTGTTCCAATCCAGAACTCAGTCTACATTGACAAACTGCCACCAGTGGATTCGACTTGGCAAACATCCACTAATCTTATGGTAACCATAGAGAACTATCCCTGTAGGATACATCTGGCTATTAACGAACAGCAGGTGCTAGATGGCTACCAGATGACCCAATATCCTCGAGCAGTTGGAGAATGATGGGTGGATGGGCTGGCTTATGATAATATGCAGCGTCGGCCTTAGTCATTGCGAGGCCCCGGGTGGCAGATCTTTGCGAGGCCCTTGTCCTTTGTACAAAATATATTAATCGTAGGTATTTCTGATGATCAACGAAAAGTGCAAACATCATAAAAATTAAAATATTATATTAGAAGAGTTATTAAAAGTTAACAAACATAAAGATGACAAATCATTAAGATTAAACTGAAGTACATTAAGGCCTTGGAAGATATATGCAGGGATTTAAAAATTATGTTTGCGCCTTTTCCTGAAACTAAAATATTTAATAAAAGCACAAGAATCTAATGAATGAGCTATATAATTTTCAATTCAAAGAATAGAAAGAGCTGAAAATTAATCTTGTATTATCGAATTCCTCAAATATGTTTTAATATTTTTTAACCATGAAAAACTTCTTTCTGTGGACGCAACTGTATTACGTGTGGCGGTAATAATTCTCACTCAAGATTTCTTTGATAGTGGGTTACACTTCAGTAATTCAGTTAATTTTTTTTCTTTATGTCATTACTGTGATACCGCCGTCGTTTTCTTCATACAGTTCTTGTCCACCAATAGCAGATGTTTCTCCTGCTATTATACGAATGTGACAGTCAATAAATCTAATTGAGAAATTTTGATTAGTTAGTAATTAATATATACTTTACCATCAATTAAACAACTTTACTTTACAGTTACACTAACAGCTGAAGATAAAATAATTATTTTTAACATAAACTTTGATCAACTCGGGGTAGCTGCGCGAGGCCCCTCCAAGAGCGAGGCCCTGGGCGATTGCCCTGTTCGCCACCCCCAAAGGCCGCCTCTGATAATATGGCTATTCAAGAGGGATAACACTTAATAAGGTGTTAGGGCTTCTGTAGGAGCCTATACTAGAACTAGTAATGAAACAAGAATATTTTTGGAGACTCTCACATAGAGCATACTTACTTGAATAGAAAGTTTACATAGCTCCTCACAATGGGCAATGGCCTATTAGAACTTTATGGTATGCTTACATTGATGAGGGCATGGAATGCAAAGGCTGGCCATTTCAAACTCCTTGGCTTGACCCTGGCTGGGTTGAGGTGACTATCAACTGTTTGGTTGACTGAAGCTAACTTCTGAACTCACTTACTGCTGAAAACCAACCGACTCAAATTTAACTGCCTCACTGATGGGCTTACATATCTCTGGGGTTCCTCTGAGCAGAGCCCCATATGATAACATGCTTCAAGTGTCTCCTTAGAAGGCAGAGATGCCCACCTTACATGGATGTGGGATGTATGTACAGTCTTTGACATTATTTCTGGCCGCCGGTGAAAAATTCTATCACTCTTATTTTGCACAATCTGGCATCAATGTCATCCCAGGCAACAGGAACGCAATACTGGCTCCGCCTCCTCGCAATTTCATTGGTGGATATTTTATTCAGAGCCATCTATACTGCAGATTTTTCATTTCCTTAAGTCAATGCAGGAAACAATTGGCCAACAGGTAGGAATTAAGCTCCTCCCACTGACGATTCTTATTGGCTGAACAGTTCATCATCCTACCATTACATTTCTATAATACTTTACCAAAATTCAGATCTTGAAACGTTTGCCAAAAGTTCTAATTAACGGGATTGCATTAAAGTGAGGCAGGAAACAGGCTCAATGCTGTATATTACTACGGTTGATTAGCATAAAACTATAACGATAAGATTGTTATACTCATTTTGATAATTCCTTCGGATAATATTTCACTCATATATCTGGTCAGTCCACAAACCAAGGGATAATCATGTTCCATGAGGTAGAATTTTTAGTACTACGAAACTACAGAAACAAGAAATTATTTCGGAAGTGTCTCTCTCCAAGATGGATTGAATGAAACAGTCTTCCTACGCTGCGTTGTATACGCCTATTCGAGGAAAGTAGCACCGAGCTTGCAGTGGTCCTATGGTTAGCGTTCTGGGTTGCTGAGCGAGCGGTTCCGAGTTCAAATCCAAGTAGTTCTTATTATTTTTTTTTTTAATTTAGAAATCTATCTTTACTTGTATTTTATTTTTAAGCGTACCGAAACTGCACATTGCTTATTAGTATAAGGTATCCATGATTCTTTCCTAACTGCGTCAGGAAATAAGATAAACATCTGCGAAACTACCCAATGTTTCGTAACTAATAGCCGACGTAAGCATGAAAGATTTGCGGCAGCAGAACTGACGAAAATCTACACGGGTTTCAAGCCGCGCCGAAATCATATCATCTGTCCCTTTTCAAACGACACACATGTTTCCAATATATTTATTTCACAGTAGAACGATCATCGCGTTTCAGAAAGAAATAATTTACAAGAGGAATTATTGCTCTCTTTGTAGGTGGACGATAATGATTATGCACTATATAAATAAATGAGAGTTAATCGCGCAGAACTAAGTATTAGCACCGCAACAAATTAAACGACCATTGTCACTAAAAAATTTACAACCAGATTATTATCGTAGGACAAAAATAAATTCTTTTATAACTGGTGTAAGTAATTAAAGTTAATTGAGAATCGGGCTTAAAGACAGGGAGTTCTTAAATGACCGTTTTTCCCGTTTTCTACAATGCTGTTAGTTGTTGACACTATTACTTCATGATCTTTACAGCATTGGGATTTATTAAATACTGGGTCTAAATGCTCATTACTTAACAAGGCGTGAAATTACCTGCGTTATTCTTTGTTTGGAATAACATAAATAAATACAAGCATTTGGCGAATGAGGATGTCGCCGTTCGCGTGATTGTTCTTTAGTCTCCGGTATAAAGTGGAACGCTCAAGTTTTGTCACCCGTCATAATCGACTCCATAATCGCCTAGGTCTCAAGGATTCAAACAAACACAGTCTACCGGTAAAGTAAGGTTGATGATGTCTAAAGACCGGAAGACCGAGCGTGGCGTGTGAGCGGTAACGTTCTGGCTCCAGGCAAATGCTGGGACGATTCTTATAGAAGGCCATGGCCGTTCCCTACTGTAATAACTTCAACATCGATGAAACGTAAAGCAATAAACAAAAAAATAAGGATAGGGAGAAGGTATTGTTAATCGATTTCAAGCCAGCTGCGACCTCCTCAATAAATTTAAAAATTCTTATGATTTTACGCCTCGTCGACATAGAGGTGATTATTGGCTGGATAGGAGTAGTGGCAAGGATTTCGGCCATGCCCTTGTAAAGAACCTATTCCGGTATTCATATGGAGTGATTTGGGTAAACCTTGGAAACCACAAATATGCATGGCCGAACTTGGATTCGAACCATTGTCATTTACAGCAACGACCAACGTGTGTTCCGAAATGGTAATGATGTAGAAAAATAGATATTTGTTCAACCTCTAAAACTGTAAATAAATTAATTTGATTCTTTATCTATGAATGCTTGGGAGACGTTACTTTTTGTATTGCCCTCATGCAGTTAACATGGATTCCCACCGTATTTTCAATTGCCAGCTGTAAGTTGGATAATTCTGAAACCAACAAAAACTTTTGCCAAATGTGCTGCTCGTGTTAAATTATTACGTGCATTATTTACGTGTTATAAAGGTATTCTTCCTTGCCGAAGGAAGTAGGAAACTTAAGACTTTTTCCTGGTAAGCGTTGCCATATTTACTTTCTGCGATGTTGCCACGATGTTCTGCCTAGTAGTCGCAGCGCTGTAGCAATTTCCCTATACCAGAAATAGTGTCTCATAGCTGGACACACACATAGGCGAAATGAAAAATTATTTATGTTCCAGTCTCATCTAGAATATTTTCATTTAACTGATTACTTCTCTTGCAACAGTTCGATTCTGTATACAGATTACTATTCAATCACGGATTGTTGTATCTATATGTATATTTTTTCTTTGGTCATATAATTTATGAGGCACTAGATTCTGTGAGTCCAGGTGTCCTAGTGGTAACGCGCTGGGCTGTCAAAGTGCTGGTTCTCGGTTCAAGCCCAGGTGCTGTTATTTTTTTTTTTTCATTCTTTATCTCCTTTTCACTTGTTGCAAAATACATATCATATAAGTAAGTTTATATATATTTCGTGGTCAATTGGAACAGTGGAAATGAATCATAAAATTAATGTTTGGCTGAAATGAGAAAGTGTCAACGCATGATGCAGTGAGTAGGAACTGAAAGCCAGTTTTCCAATAAATTTAATTTAACCATTACGATTTGTGCCACTCAACTTAACCAATTTTTTTCTAGTGCAAAGGCGGGAGATTGATAATTGGGGCAATGATGGCTGTTTAAAAATAAACAAGGACCTAAATCAAACTAATGTGCGGTTTTTGTAGCTAACGTTCCTGGTATTAGCAAGCAAACCAGAATTGAAAATGTGAGTAGTTATTCTTACGAAAACAAAAAATCATCATTGACGAATAACATGCTAATGAGAGGTTCCGTATTTGACAAAATGCTGCTCCTACTAGTGATCAGTAATGATATAATTGATGTATATCCTCAATATAACGACATGATAACCTTGTTTCCGAAATCTGAAATTGCAAGAAAGAAACAGGAAATTTGAGGAAGGAGGAAAGATAATGCCAGTCTCGTTATAAGTTGTTGTTACCTCTCTGGTAATCCAGAAAGAATGTTACTGTAAGTGGCTCAGATTCGCGGGTGCCATGCTGATCCCGGAAGCTAGTGCGGTGTCTCGCGGTTCCACGGTTCGAGTCAGGCCGCAGGCAAAAGTGGTTTTATGAGTGTTTTTCTTGTGTTGCCTGTAAACTGGGACAGTGAAAACATATTATACACTTAATGAGAATCAAAAGCTACACATGTCTGCATGTATCTATTAAGCAATCCAAATTCGTTTTTGTTGTTATTCTTTAGTAAAGTCATTATTATTGCAATGGCTCGGAAAAGATTAGTTTTTAAGCAACGAAAAAAAAAAAAAAAAACGGCCACGGTCCTTGAGAAAGGGCAATTCCACATTCCTTTGAGCAATTTTGGATTTTGTTTTTTCTATTTAAACCCACATTTTGATGGCTGGATCGTGAATATGAATTGAGTACTGTCTAATGACACTGATGAACTTTACCCTTCATCCAATTCGTTCGGCTATGAATTAATGTAAACATATGATTTGTAATTGCATCTAAACATAACTGACAATCATTTTTAAAAGTGAGGTTCAAAATTTTTTGCTATTAATAGATCAGTCAAGCATCCGTACAATTCAATCAATGAAACAATACAGTTTCTGATCCATCATTCAACCAAAATATTATTGGATTAATTTCCTATTCGTTTGCTGAATAGTAACGCAATCAAGATTTAATTTAGAACTACTGGTATCTTTATGTATTGACATATTAAC
The DNA here is from genome assembly GCA_031002005.1 of Vandiemenella viatica. NCBI lineage: Eukaryota > Metazoa > Arthropoda > Insecta > Orthoptera > Morabidae > Vandiemenella > Vandiemenella viatica. Next base: position 326,495,013 of record CM061921.1, on the reverse strand, counting down.
CTGTTGTACGCTAAAGTGATGCTAAAGTCAAACACAATCCGTTTCAGAATACTGAAATGAGTAAGAATCCAGTCTTACAGTACAAATCAGGATACTGGATGTAAATTCATTTAGCCAAAGTTTCAAGCAAGTAGTTTGTTTCCTCATAGTTGTAGAAGAACGATAGTCAGGATATGGACGTCGTAACATCCACGAGGAAGAGGAGTGGTTTTATAAATATCCTACGTTTCAGTTATTCTAAGCTATCAGTTTCTAAATTTCTGAAAGATTTTGTCCCAAGTTAAAAATCATAAAACAGCAGATAGAAATAGTGACACTTATTTTGCGTAACGTTTTGGTAACAGATAAACTACTATGTTGTTAAGTAAAAATTGCGTGTCAGCTGATAGATGAAGTTAGCACTATCTAGAGCCACACTGTTATTAATTATAAGGATTTATACTTTATCTCTGTTACACTCTGCAAGTGATGTGTAGTAGGATAATCACGAGGAAGTCGGGCTGTTTACACACAGCGTTAAGCGCGCAGCATTTCCTTGACCGGATTGTACGGAATATCCATTCGCAAGATATTCCGACTGCTTTAAGAATTCATAATGATTTAACTTCTATCAATACTCGTACGTTTTGTTATTATATTACTGTTGACAGTAACATCAAAATTAAAACACCCAGAGCTCGAATAAAATCCGCAGTAGCTTACTTCGGAGAAGTGAAAAGTTAAGTAACGGAAAAGAAGCGATTGCTTTAGTTATTAAAGCGTCAGCATAAATATAACAAGAAACTAAGTCAGTATGCTGTTATAATCTTTTACAGACGTATATATGTATATTTGTATTTGTGAAATATTCTAATTTTTTTATTGTATTTCGCTAAAATATGGGCGTAAAGTGATGTTGCACCATCAACTTGGACATCAATTGTTTTTTTCTGAAACACTGTATTTTCAACCTCACCACTTCAGAAGACTCGTTATTTGGTAGATCCTCCGATATGTTTGAACTTCGTTGGCTGGAGATCGCGGCCCACCCATATCACTGTAAACTAATAATTACAAGGATCTTTAACGCTTCGAATAATTAAATTCTGACGGTTCGGCTAAACTGCTATAGCTTTTATCAGTCCATCGTTCGCTCGGATTCACAGCAGAATTGACGCGTCTAGATTAAAAGAAATTTGGGTAAATTTTTATTTTCTCAAACACAATAAATGTTCGTATAGAATGAATGGAGGAATTTTATAAATAATCTAGACGACAGTCTTAAAAAATCTACGAGTGAGAGCATTACAGCACTTGTTTCTCATTTAAGAATATAGTTGAATATTGGAGTGAAATAAAGTGTATCTTAATGCTTGATAGCAGAGTATCAGGAAAGTGAAACACAGGTTATTTATAGAAGAAGGACGTTCATAATTTCCTGTTTCCGCATAAGAAGGCGGAAATTTTGGTAGGCACTCGCCTTTCTTTCGATCTTTCCTTCCAGTTTACTAAATGAATGGACTATTGGTCATGATTGTATATGCATGCTTTTGTATATCGCCATCAGTGTCGGTTTCAGTACTACCTTCTAGAAGTGTGTCTTCTTTATTTATCAAATGTAATGAGATATAATAATTCCTTTGTTCTAACAGTTATGGGCAGCAGTCTAGGTGCTTAATGGTTAAGGCAGATTGAAAGAAATGGCAGTATCATGGGTTCAAACCACTTGGTCTAAATGAATTTTTACTGAATTTACTTTGTTCATGTCAGTAGTCAAGGACGATCAGTTATTTGGATCCCACGGTATAGCCACGACTCAAGCGTAATACACAGCAAAGAGACTTTCACTAGGCTGCCGAAGTAATTAATAATTCAAATTTCATTTCACCTGAATGTATTATTATAGCATCGTGGTATGAGGAATGAAGAAACATAAAAACAAATATGAAAAGCATAACTGAAGAATCTCGTAATTACGAAAAGTGAAGTGACTTGTCTTTTTTATTATTATTATTTAATCTGCTTAACGTCTCTCTAACAGCGAGGTCTTTGCTATCAGATAGGTTTTTTGTAGATTGGATCGTTTATACTTCTTTCATTTAAATAAATCTAGAGCAAAAGGAGTATATAACTTTCTTACCGACGTACAAACTTCCTTACGTTTCTACAGTACAGTTTAATTATCATCTGTGTCTATCCAATCTGATTGAGTCCCAGCAGTTTCTTTGATGTTAATGTAGTCTGTTTTGCATTTCTATTTTCCTTTCATTCTCAGCTTTGTCGGCTTAGACTGATAGTGTCCCATCAGAGATTATACACTATTTACTGAGAAATGCAAAACCGACTACATTAACATGAAATAAACTGCTAAGACTCAATCAGCTTGAATAGACGCAGATGAAAGAAAGAAAAAATAATTAAACTGTATGGTAGAAACGTAAGGAAGATTTATTTAAATGAGAGAAGTATAAACGATCAAATCTACAAAAAACCTATCTGATAGCAAAAAATCCATAACATGGTTCTAACACTGCATGGATAGAGCCCAGGGCTTCACAGTAATGAACCTTCAAATAAAAACAGTGACAACATTTCAAACGTGGCGTTGTACAAGATATTCACATTTATGCTGGCAGATGAAGTATAAAAAAAAAATCCCTTGTTTTGGAAATCGTGGCCTAAGACAGAATTTGTAGGAAGATATATTCACAGAAATAGACTGGATATACAGGAAAACAGTTTTAAGAGTCCTTATTTTCATTAATATCCACATACAGAACGATTGATTTCTGCGACAAGTCACTTCATATTTCGTAATTACGAGATTCTTCAGTTATGCTTTTCATATTTGTTTTTATGTTTCTTCATTCCACATACCACGATGCTATAATAATACATTCAGGTAAAATGAAATCTGAATTATTAATTACTTCGGCAGCCTAGTGAAAGTCTCTTTGCTGTGTATTACGCTTGAGTCGTGGCTATACCGCGGGATCCAAATAACTGATCGTCCTTGACTACTGACATGAACAAAGTAAATTCAGTAAAAATTCATTTAGACCAAGTGGTTTGAACCCATGATACTGCCATTTCTTTCAATCTGCCTTAACCATTAAGCACCTAGACTGCTGCCCATAACTGTTAGAACAAAGGAATTATTATATCTCATTACATTTGATAAATAAAGAAGACACACTTCTAGAAGGTAGTACTGAAACCGACACTGATGGCGATATACAAAAGCATGCATATACAATCATGACCAATAGTCCATTCATTTAGTAAACTGGAAGGAAAGATCGAAAGAAAGGCGAGTGCCTACCAAAATTTCCGCCTTCTTATGCGGAAACAGGAAATTATGAACGTCCTTCTTCTATAAATAACCTGTGTTTCACTTTCCTGATACTCTGCTATCAAGCATTAAGATACACTTTATTTCACTCCAATATTCAACTATATTCTTAAATGAGAAACAAGTGCTGTAATGCTCTCACTCGTAGATTTTTTAAGACTGTCGTCTAGATTATTTATAAAATTCCTCCATTCATTCTATACGAACATTTATTGTGTTTGAGAAAATAAAAATTTACCCAAATTTCTTTTAATCTAGACGCGTCAATTCTGCTGTGAATCCGAGCGAACGATGGACTGATAAAAGCTATAGCAGTTTAGCCGAACCGTCAGAATTTAATTATTCGAAGCGTTAAAGATCCTTGTAATTATTAGTTTACAGTGATATGGGTGGGCCGCGATCTCCAGCCAATGAAGTTCAAACATATCGGAGGATCTACCAAATAACGAGTCTTCTGAAGTGGTGAGGTTGAAAATACAGTGTTTCAGAAAAAAACAATTGATGTCCAAGTTGATGGTGCAACATCACTTTACGCCCATATTTTAGCGAAATACAATAAAAAAATTAGAATATTTCACAAATACAAATATACATATATACGAAGTAACAGCATACTGACTTAGTTTCTTGTTATATTTATGCTGACGCTTTAATAACTAAAGCAATCGCTTCTTTTCCGTTACTTAACTTTTCACTTCTCCGAAGTAAGCTACTGCGGATTTTATTCGAGCTCTGGGTGTTTTAATTTTGATGTTACTGTCAACAGTAATATAATAACAAAACGTACGAGTATTGATAGAAGTTAAATCATTATGAATTCTTAAAGCAGTCGGAATATCTTGCGAATGGATATTCCGTACAATCCGGTCAAGGAAATGCTGCGCGCTTAACGCTGTGTGTAAACAGCCCGACTTCCTCGTGATTATCCTACTACACATCACTTGCAGAGTGTAACAGAGATAAAGTATAAATCCTTATAATTAATAACAGTGTGGCTCTAGATAGTGCTAACTTCATCTATCAGCTGACACGCAATTTTTACTTAACAACATAGTAGTTTATCTGTTACCAAAACGTTACGCAAAATAAGTGTCACTATTTCTATCTGCTGTTTTATGATTTTTAACTTGGGACAAAATCTTTCAGAAATTTAGAAACTGATAGCTTAGAATAACTGAAACGTAGGATATTTATAAAACCACTCCTCTTCCTCGTGGATGTTACGACGTCCATATCCTGACTATCGTTCTTCTACAACTATGAGGAAACAAACTACTTGCTTGAAACTTTGGCTAAATGAATTTACATCCAGTATCCTGATTTGTACTGTAAGACTGGATTCTTACTCATTTCAGTATTCTGAAACGGATTGTGTTTGACTTTAGCATCACTTTAGCGTACAACAGGTTAATATGTCAATACATAAAGATACCAGTAGTTCTAAATTAAATCTTGATTGCGTTACTATTCAGCAAACGAATAGGAAATTAATCCAATAATATTTTGGTTGAATGATGGATCAGAAACTGTATTGTTTCATTGATTGAATTGTACGGATGCTTGACTGATCTATTAATAGCAAAAAATTTTGAACCTCACTTTTAAAAATGATTGTCAGTTATGTTTAGATGCAATTACAAATCATATGTTTACATTAATTCATAGCCTAACGAATTGGATGAAGGGTAAAGTTCATCAGCGTCATTAGACAGTACTCAATTCATATTCACGATCCAGCCATCAAAATGTGGGTTTAAATAGAAAAAACAAAATCCAAAATTGCTCAAAGGAATGTGGAATTGCCCTTTCTCAAGGACCGTGGCCGGTTTTTTTTTTTTTTTTCGTTGCTTAAAAACTAATCTTTTCCGAGCCATTGCAATAATAATGACTTTACTAAAGAATAACAACAAAAACGAATTTGGATTGCTTAATAGATACATGCAGACATGTGTAGCTTTTGATTCTCATTAAGTGTATAATATGTTTTCACTGTCCCAGTTTACAGGCAACACAAGAAAAACACTCATAAAACCACTTTTGCCTGCGGCCTGACTCGAACCGTGGAACCGCGAGACACCGCACTAGCTTCCGGGATCAGCATGGCACCCGCGAATCTGAGCCACTTACAGTAACATTCTTTCTGGATTACCAGAGAGGTAACAACAACTTATAACGAGACTGGCATTATCTTTCCTCCTTCCTCAAATTTCCTGTTTCTTTCTTGCAATTTCAGATTTCGGAAACAAGGTTATCATGTCGTTATATTGAGGATATACATCAATTATATCATTACTGATCACTAGTAGGAGCAGCATTTTGTCAAATACGGAACCTCTCATTAGCATGTTATTCGTCAATGATGATTTTTTGTTTTCGTAAGAATAACTACTCACATTTTCAATTCTGGTTTGCTTGCTAATACCAGGAACGTTAGCTACAAAAACCGCACATTAGTTTGATTTAGGTCCTTGTTTATTTTTAAACAGCCATCATTGCCCCAATTATCAATCTCCCGCCTTTGCACTAGAAAAAAATTGGTTAAGTTGAGTGGCACAAATCGTAATGGTTAAATTAAATTTATTGGAAAACTGGCTTTCAGTTCCTACTCCTTGCATCATGCGTTGACACTTTCTCATTTCAGCCAAACATTAATTTTATGATTCATTTCCACTGTTCCAATTGACCACGAAATATATATAAACTTACTTATATGATATGTATTTTGCAACAAGTGAAAAGGAGATAAAGAATGAAAAAAAAAAAATAACAGCACCTGGGCTTGAACCGAGAACCAGCACTTTGACAGCCCAGCGCGTTACCACTAGGACACCTGGACTCACAGAATCTAGTGCCTCATAAATTATATGACCAAAGAAAAAATATACATATAGATACAACAATCCGTGATTGAATAGTAATCTGTATACAGAATCGAACTGTTGCAAGAGAAGTAATCAGTTAAATGAAAATATTCTAGATGAGACTGGAACATAAATAATTTTTCATTTCGCCTATGTGTGTGTCCAGCTATGAGACACTATTTCTGGTATAGGGAAATTGCTACAGCGCTGCGACTACTAGGCAGAACATCGTGGCAACATCGCAGAAAGTAAATATGGCAACTCTTACCAGGAAAAAGTCTTAAGTTTCCTACTTCCTTCGGCAAGGAAGAATACCTTTATAACACGTAAATAATGCACGTAATAATTTAACACGAGCAGCACATTTGGCAAAAGTTTTTGTTGGTTTCAGAATTATCCAACTTACAGCTGGCAATTGAAAATACGGTGGGAATCCATGTTAACTGCATGAGGGCAATACAAAAAGTAACGTCTCCCAAGCATTCATAGATAAAGAATCAAATTAATTTATTTACAGTTTTAGAGGTTGAACAAATATCTATTTTTCTACATCATTACCATTTCGGAACACACGTTGGTCGTTGCTGTAAATGACAATGGTTCGAATCCAAGTTCGGCCATGCATATTTGTGGTTTCCAAGGTTTCCCCAAATCACTCAATATGAATACCGGAATAGGTTCTTTACAAGGGCATGGCCGAAATCCTTGCCACTACTCCTATCCAGCCAATAATCACCTCTATGTCGACGAGGCGTAAAATCATAAGAATTTTTAAATTTATTGAGGAAGGTCGCAGCTGGCTTGAAATCGATTAACAATACCTTCTCCCTATCCTCATTTTTTTGTTTATTGCTTTACGTTTCATCGATGTTGAAGTTATTACAGTAGGGAACGGCCATGGCCTTCTATAAGAATCGTCCCAGCATTTGCCTGGAGCCAGAACGTTACCGCTCACACGCCACGCTCGGTCTTCCGGTCTTTAGACATCATCAACCTTACTTTACCGGTAGACTGTGTTTGTTTGAATCCTTGAGACCTAGGCGATTATGGAGTCGATTATGACGGGTGACAAAACTTGAGCGTTCCACTTTATACCGGAGACTAAAGAACAATCACGCGAACGGCGACATCCTCATTCGCCAAAATGCTTGTATTTATTTATGTTATTCCAAACAAAGAATAACGCAGGTAATTTCACGCCTTGTTAAGTAATGAGCATTTAGACCCAGTATTTAATAAATCCCAATGCTGTAAAGATCATGAAGTAATAGTGTCAACAACTAACAGCATTGTAGAAAACGGGAAAAACGGTCATTTAAGAACTCCCTGTCTTTAAGCCCGATTCTCAATTAACTTTAATTACTTACACCAGTTATAAAAGAATTTATTTTTGTCCTACGATAATAATCTGGTTGTAAATTTTTTAGTGACAATGGTCGTTTAATTTGTTGCGGTGCTAATACTTAGTTCTGCGCGATTAACTCTCATTTATTTATATAGTGCATAATCATTATCGTCCACCTACAAAGAGAGCAATAATTCCTCTTGTAAATTATTTCTTTCTGAAACGCGATGATCGTTCTACTGTGAAATAAATATATTGGAAACATGTGTGTAGTTTGAAAAGGGACAGATGATATGATTTCGGCGCGGCTTGAAACCCGTGTAGATTTTCGTCAGTTCTGCTGCCGCAAATCTTTCATGCTTACGTCGGCTATTAGTTACGAAACATTGGGTAGTTTCGCAGATGTTTATCTTATTTCCTGACGCAGTTAGGAAAGAATCATGGATACCTTATACTAATAAGCAATGTGCAGTTTCGGTACGCTTAAAAATAAAATACAAGTAAAGATAGATTTCTAAATTAAAAAAAAAAATAATAAGAACTACTTGGATTTGAACTCGGAACCGCTCGCTCAGCAACCCAGAACGCTAACCATAGGACCACTGCAAGCTCGGTGCTACTTTCCTCGAATAGGCGTATACAACGCAGCGTAGGAAGACTGTTTCATTCAATCCATCTTGGAGAGAGACACTTCCGAAATAATTTCTTGTTTCTGTAGTTTCGTAGTACTAAAAATTCTACCTCATGGAACATGATTATCCCTTGGTTTGTGGACTGACCAGATATATGAGTGAAATATTATCCGAAGGAATTATCAAAATGAGTATAACAATCTTATCGTTATAGTTTTATGCTAATCAACCGTAGTAATATACAGCATTGAGCCTGTTTCCTGCCTCACTTTAATGCAATCCCGTTAATTACAACTTTTGGAAACGTTTCAAGATCTGAATTTTGGTAAAGTATTATAGAAATGTAATGGTAGGGATGATGAACTGTTCAGCCAATAAGAATCGTCAGTGGGAGGAGCTTAATTCCTACCTGTTGGCCAATTGGTTCCTGCATTGACTTAAGGAAATGAAAAATCTGCAGTATAGATGGCTCTGAATAAAATATCCACCAATGAAATTGCGAGGAGGCGGAGCCAGTATTGCGTTCCTGTTGCCTGGGATGACATTGATGCCAGATTGTGCAAAATAAGAGTGATAGAATATTTCAGCAGCGGCCACAAGTAATGTCAAAGACTGTACATACGGTTCCTTACTCAGACCCATACTTGATATTGCCGCATGAACGCCAGTGTACCGTCTGCCAGCATGGCGCTGCGGGTAGCGTCACGAATTGCGGTACCGAAGGTCGCCGGTTCAATCCCGCCCACTGACAAAAATTATTTAATTCTGTTTATTATTTCCAGAAGATTCTACATGTTTCCTAAGGTCACTTGTAACTTCTACACATTTCACTTGTTAACTACTCTTGTAATCTCTAGTACGTTCTATCTGTGTATAAATAGAAGAGCATTCTGCCCAAGAGGCAGTCAGTGCTGCGTGTATGTTTGAGTTCTCAATAAACCTGTTCTCAGTTTAAGTGCTGTGTTCATTGACAAGTAACCTTCGAATTCACACCTGTCCCGGTTCCAACGCGACATAGTTTGGTGGAGGCGCCGGGTACACGTAACACAGAATCTTCTGGGAAGTTATTCGCCGTTGACAACGTGACAATCCCGCCGTTCGCAATGAGAAGAGTCCCAGTCAAAAACACGGACGACCGCAACCTTGAAGTGCTTGTCGATAGTAGAAAGTTTATTAGGCTCACGAAAGAAATCTACATACCAGCGGCTATCATAAGCATTATCGGTGGTCGAGGAGACATTTGGATCACCAACTGTCACGAGCAGTCACAAATTATCCCCAAGGGAATGTGCATAGGGACAGCTGAACCAGTCCAGGAGGCGAGCTCAACGTCATTAACGAAGATCCATGCTCTGTTACTAGTACCGACAACACGCTGGAGGAAACAACTATGGAACTGCCAATAGGGTCCGGCCTGACCAAGGAACAACACCACCGGGTGCTAGCTATACTACGCCAATTCTCTGGTGTATTCACACCCAGCAAAAAAAAGGTCAGACGAAACGGCCCACGATAAAGCATCGTATCAATACTGGGGATCATCCGCCCATTAGCCAGCGCTCGTACCGATTGTCACCAGTCGAAAGGCGAATAATTCGAGAGGAAGTGGAGAAGATGTTGCATAATGACATTATTCAACCTTCGGAGAGTCCTTGGTCATCTCCGGTGGTCCTCGTAAAGAAGAAGGATGGTACGTGGCGATTCTGTGTCGACTATCGGCGGCTGAACAAAATCACAAAGAAAGATGTCTACCCACTGCCGCGCATCGACGACGCCTTAGACTGCTTGAAAGGAGCTACATACTTCTCAACCATGGACATGCAGACAGGCTACTGGCAAATCGAGGTTGACGAAGCTGACAGAGAAAAGACGGCTTTTATTACAGCTGATGGCCTCTATGAATTCAAAGTAATGCCATTCGGATTATGCAACGCTCCGGCCACATTCGAACGCATGATGGACAACTTACTTCGACACCTTAAGTGGACGACGTGTCTTTGTTATTTAGATGACATTGTTGTTTTCTCGAAAACATTTGAAGAACATCTGAGTCGCCTGTCAACGGTGCTGAAGTGTGTTCAGACTGCAGGACTCCGCCTCAATCCGAAGAAGTGCCTCTTCGTCGCCAGAGAGATAAAAATCCTGGGGCACCTGGTCAACGGAGATGGCGTCCGCGCTGATCCAGATAAAGTAAGGGCAGTCATGGAATTTCCAACTCCTCAGCACATTCGTGATGTGAGAAGCTTTCTTGGGCTGTGCTCATACTTCCGGCGTTTCATAAAAGGATTCTGTAACATGGCACGTCCACTGCAAGAACTTTTGCAGGGAGACGCCAAGTTTTACTGGGATGAAACTAAAGAAAGATCTTTCCAGGCACTTAAGGAGGCTCTAACTTCCGCACCAGTTCTAGCCTTATACGACGAGAATGCAGAAACTGAACTTCACACTGACGCCAGCGGTTATGGGATCGGTGCAGTGCTTATGCAAATTCAGGAAGGTGCTGAGAAGGTGATAGCCTATGCATCAAGAGTATTCTCTAAGCCCGAGATAAACTACTCTACAACCGAGAAAGAATGCCTCGCAGTTGTCTGGGCTATCAACAAGTTTCGTCCGTATTTATTCGGCAAACCTTTCACCGTCGTAACAGACCACCATTCTTTATGTTGGCTAACCAGCTTGAAGGATCCATCAGGTCGACTAGCAAGATGGGCACTTAGACTTCAAGAGTACGACGTCACGGTGGTATTCAAAAACGGACGCAAACACAAGGATGCCGACAGCCTTTCAAGGAATCCTTTAATAGAACACAACAGCATGAATGGAATTTCAGCCCTCGCTGAATTAGGTGACGTTGCAGCTGAACAGAGGGAAGATTCAGAGTTATTAAGAACCATAGACGCCTTGGAGAAAGGAGAACCGGCCAAAGGAGGGTTTCAATTGATAGATGGGACATTGTATAAGAACAACTACGATCCACTAGGCCCCAAGTGGCTTCTGGTCGTTCCAGCTCATCTCCAGCCAGCTATTCTCAAGTATTTTCACGACGCTCCAATATCCGGTCATCTGGGATTTGTGAAGACCCTGGACCGAATCAGACGCAGGTATTACTGGAAGGGTCTCTACCGATCTGTCAAGCATTATGTGAGTCACTGTAAAGAGTGCCAGCGACGGAAACATGTGCCGCAATTACCTCCAGGTCATCTAGTACCAATTCCACCTGCAGCAGTTCCATTCCACCGAATTGGGATCGACCTTTTGGGGAGGTTCCCGAAGTCGACAACCGGTAACTGATGGATAATAGTCTGCACCGACTACCTCACGCGCTACGCTGTCACCAAACCTGTGCCGACTGCAGAAGCTCCAGAGGTTGCAAAATTTCTAGTAGAAGACATTATTTTGAAGCATGGAGCACCACGTGTGATGATATCCGATCGTGGAAAGGTATTCCAGTCAAGACTAGTATCAGAGGTCATGTAAAGATGCGACGTTGTCCACAGGATGACAACTGCATACCACCCTCAGACAAACGGTCTCACAGAACGCTTCAACAAGACATTAGCCGATATGCTGTCGATGTATGTGGATGTTGAGCAGAAGGATTGGGATACAATACTGCCAGTGGTCACATTTGCTTATAATACAGCAAGGCAAGATACGACAGGCTTCACTCCGTTTTTTCTGCTCCATGGCCGTGAAGCTGAGACCACAATGGATACGCTGTTCCCATTCCAGCCGGACGACACTCAGGATGACTATATAAAACAGCTCATTACCAGGGTCGAAGAAGCAAGACAGCTGGCTCGCATACGAACACTGGCCACCCAGGAGAGGGACCGTCAGCGGTATGACGGCAAGCACCGACCTGTTGCGTACAACCCAGGAGATCTCGTATGGATTTTTACCCCTGTCCGGAAGGTTGGGCTATCAGAAAAGTTACTGAAGCGGTACTTTGGTCCGTATCGTGTCATACGCCGCCGGTCAGACGTCACATACGAAGTCGAGGATTATGAGCCGTCTTCGAAACGACGAAAGCGAAGGGACATTGTTCACGTCCTCCGCATGAAGCCTTACTACAATCCTGACGAGCAGCTAGGCACAACCAGCTTCTTGTTCAAGGACTCTGAGGACGGTTTGGATACTGAGGAAGTCGGACAGGAAGATAATAGTACAAACAGGAGGGGCCCTCCAGAACTGCCATACAGAGGACCCACGACAAGATCAAGATCCAGGACACTTCAGCGTGCCCCAAAAGAAATCTAACAGCGGGACGCTGTTTTCCTCAGGAGAGGGAGCAATGCCGCATGAACGCCAGTGTACCGTCTGCCAGCATGGCGCAGCGGGTAGCGTCACGAATTGCGGTACCGAAGGTCGCCGGTTCAATCCCGCCCACTGACAAAAATTATTTAATTCTGTTTATTATTTCCAGAAGATTCTACAAGTTTCCTAAGGTCACTTGTAACTTCTACACATTTCACTTGTTAACTACTCTTGTAATCTCTAGTACGTTCTATCTGTGTATAAATAGAAGAGCATTCTGCCCAAGAGGCAGTCAGTGCTGCGTGTATGTTTGAGTTCTCAATAAACCTGTTCTCAGTTTAAGTGCTGTGTTCATTGACAAGTAACCTTCGAATTCACACCTGTCCCGGTTCCAACGCGACAATATTAATTCTGGTCTTAAGTGTGGATTGGCCATAATAGTTTTTAATCTATTCTTTTGTAATCTGTTAATGATTCACTTAATTTAAGTTCAATTTCTTGAACAATAATATTAATTGAAATCTCCTTGTTTTTTTTTTCTATTATTATTTTCAGTGCTTCGGCTTGCAAAGCTTTACAAGCACTTAATCTACTGTTAATTTACTTTTGACTAGGTTGGAGGCTCTGTTTTTATTACCACTTTAAACCGTACATTATTGTCTAAGGTTGGAGCTATCTGGTTTGCAGAAAATATATTACAGATCCTTCCTCCAGGAACACATGAATGGGATAAATTTGTGACACCACAAGAACTAACGGACAGTTTGAGCCAAAGTAAGTTCAATGTATTTTTCTTTTTTCATTACTGAGTAAATAAACATGCAGATTTAATGCGGCTATAGGAAATAGTTACAATGCTTTGATATAAATAAATTATCTAAAAGAGAAATGTGTGGTTTATGTTTACATCCTTTTCTTTTTGTAATTATGTTTATTACTGTTCATTTTTTATTGTTATTTTCTGTTGTTACAGATGGATGTGCAGTAAAGCTTGTACATGGGATGTACTATAACTTTCTGACTAACGCATGGCATCCATGTTCTAGCAGAAAAAGTAGATGATAAGAAATAATTTCAACTATATTATATACAGTTGAATTATATTCAAGCAGCACTAGTAAAATAATAATAATAAAAAACTATACATCAAGTGTTGTTGAGAATTTATTTTTATGGCCTAGTAACATTATTATTTTAGATCATCTTCTATATCAAGTGAATGCTAAATTTCAATATTTCTATTGCTTTTACTTCTTTGTAAATTTTTAATTTAAAATTATATCTGCAACAAAAATATTTGCTTTAAAATGTTGATAAAGGTGAATCAGGCAATAAAAAGAAGCAAGTTGGGCAATAAATTTGAGGTGCATCTATGTACAGGATTATCTACTGCCTCCAACTTTGGCAAGTTATTGGTTTACTTTTCCTATCTTTTTTTTTTTTTTTAAGTAACTGTAAAACATGACAAGTCTTATGGTTGTAACCATGGTTATGTCTGCCATGTGACTGAGTTAGTATTGTCAGAAACTATAGAAAATTGGGAAAAGGAGGCAGGGACAAATCTAGTGAGAAAAAACAGAATCAAATCAATCCCACCCTCTCTACCTCGGGGAAATCACAGATAGGACCAGAATAAAATATTATGTATGAGGCAAGTGCAATTATCCACATTGTAGGAGTATTTTTTTTCCTTGTAAAAGCATATAATTTTTCATCAAATTGTTTTTGGCATGCATCGACATTTCTTTTACTTCTTTCTTCCTGGCAAATTAGCTTCATTTAGTGGTTCAAACTTGTTAATCTGATGGGACAAGATCAAGACTTCGTGAAAGATTTACCAATATTTCAAGGTAGGGTATGGACAATGTGGGTAGAGTTATGAGACTGAGCCTGGTAGATAAGTGGCGGTAACACTCGAGTCTTAGATTTCTCAGGGTTTACCAAAATCACTCCAAGTCAATGGTGTCATCATTAATTCAAAATGCTGTGGCAAAATTAATTACATTCCTTGCTCCTCCCCTCCTCTACCCCATCATTTCCCAGCTCTAATGTCATCGATGTCAATGAGCCTTAGAGTCTGATGGGGAAAAAAGAAGCAGTATGCATTAGTACCACAGCTTTCATTAATTATACTCAGTGTTTGCTTCAAATTTCTGGTTTTAGCAGTCATGCCACATTTCACTGTTACAAACACCGTTAACTGTCAGGCCCCTCTCCTGACAATATTCTAGTATTGGCCATGTCTAACTATAAGCATCACTTTTTATTCGGAAAGTTAGGTTTTGAACTTCCTATATAGCTGACTGTGTATATTTCCATTTCATACTCTGGTATCTACTTTTTTGTGATCTGTGTTTTGTCTCCAGTGTGGTTTTTTTTCCATCAAGGTATTTCCTGATTTACCACCACATTCCAAATGACATTGACTGGCATTTTTTTTTTTTTTTTTTTTTTTTTACAGTTTGAATAGCTGCTTTGGGACACATCTTAGGCAGTTCATAAAAGCAAAGTTTATTGTATATTCCGTTCATAAGCAATAGCATGACTGTTTTGCATATTATTTGCCATTTCATCAATATTCAGTTCTCTGTCAAGCCGAACCATTTGTGGAAATATTGAGTATTCTCAACTGCATTGGGTGTCCATAGTTGTTCTGCTCCTGTTTCATGTGTGCCGCCACTTTTGAACCTATCAGTTTATTCATAGACCCACCATTACATGAAAACACTGTCCACATACTGTACTGAAAACCTTTAATGGATACTGATAACTGGTACAGCTTAAGACCACAGAAAATTTGATCACTGACCTGATTAGATTAGATATGAGTATTTGCTTTGATACCATGTAAGAACAGTTTCAGAAATGTGAAACAGTACACATTATTTTTAACATAGCAATAATATTATGAATTACTGACTACATATTAGTTACTTATCATCCCAAAAGTGCAATCAGTATCCAAATACATAACATTCTGTGGGAGTACATCATAATAATATTCGTAGACATAAAAAAGGCCTGTGCTAAAGTTGGAAGAGAAAGCATATGGTCAAGCCTCAGAAAAAGAGGAATAAATTAAGGAATCGTGGAACAAACATCGAACATTTATGAGAAGTGCGAAAATTGCATGCGGATTGGTTTCTGATGGAAAGACCAGGCAGAATATTGTCATATTTTGTTTAATACAGTTTTTGATGAAGTTATTGCAGAAGTTAAGGTATACATAAATCTGGCAGAGTTAGAGGTGGTGGCATATATACATAATACACAACCCCGTCTCATTAAGGTGACCACCTCTCAAAAACCAGAATAACCACCTTTGGCAGAGTGGATTGCTGTGAGGCGTGCAGGAAGAGAGTCAATTAGGTTTCTGAAGGTGTACACTGGGATGTTGAGCCATGCTGACTGCAGTGCCATCGCCAGCTGCTCTAGATTATGCGGTTGAGGATCCATGGCGCGAACAACCCGATCGAGGTGGTCCCACAGATTCACGATTGGGTTTAAATATGGCGAGTTTGCTGGCCAGGGGAGTAAGGTAAACTCATCCTGGTGCTCTTCGAACCACACACATACACTGTGAGCTGTATGACACCTTGCATTGTCCTGCTGGTAGATGCCCTCATTCTGAGGAAAAATTATTTGCATGTAGGGGTGGACATAGACCGCAAGGACAGATACGTACTTGTGCTGATCCATCGTGCCTTCCACAATGATGAGTTCACCCAGTGAATGCCAGGAAAACATTCCCCAAACCATAATGCTCCCTCCTCCACCCTGGATCCTTCCGGCAATGATTGCAGGGTGTTTGCTTTCAGACGTTTCACGCCGTATGCGCCAACGTCTATCTGTCGCCACTCTGTGGACGTCCAGTTGCGGTACTGGTGTGCAAATTCCAGACTTCGTCGCCGATGAACAGTGCATTAACCAGGCATCTGCTGCGGAGGCCCATGCACAGCAACGTTTGCTGAACCGTTGTTGAGGATACACTCTTGGTAGCCCCTTGGTTTATCTGGGTGGTCAGTTGCTCAGCAGTTGCACGTCTATTTGCCCGAACGCATCTCCGTAGCTTTCGTTCACCTCTGTCATCTATAGCCCATGGTGCACCACAGATTCCACACCACTGATTTTGAATAGCACCATTTTGCCATGCACGGTATACTTTCACTACGGCGGCACGTGAACAGTTCACAAAATTAGCAGTTTCCGAAATGCTTCCACCCTTGGCCCGAAAGCCAATAATCATGCCCTTTTGGGCATTGGATAAATTGCTATGTTTCTGCATTACGCCAATGATTGAAATGCTTTCCGATTCCCTAGGACATCCTTTATATACACTCCACAGTAATGTGCTGCCACCTGCCTTCTGTGATTGGTTATTTCACGTTGACGTCGAAAGTAGGTGGTGGTCACATTAATGTGACTGAACTGTGTATAATGGTATAGGAGTCATAATAAAATCTGGAAGGAGAACTGGAAACAGGTGCCTGTAATGGGGAAACGTATCTTGAAGATGAATCTGGAAAAAACTAAAATAATGAAGATATCAAGAACCACTGGTCCAATAAAGGATGTGTCACTTGATGCGAGAATTTGGAATAAGTGAAGTAGTTCATTTAATTGGGAAGCACAGTAATTACTAATGGAAAAATTGAAGAGTGGACAATTTTATCATGTGATCGATATAATTTGGAATATAGTGAAGGAAATCAAAATATTGTTCTATAATTTGTACTACCAACCAGTATTGACCTATGGTTCTGGTACGTAGGTGTAGAAAAAGAGAGATCTAAGCAGATTATAGGTGTGGACAGATGAAATTTCTAAAAGGCATAGAAAATGTCATAATAAAAGATAGGATCAGAAATAAAATAATCAGGTGTAAATTTAAGGTCAAAGCATTAGAATAGATGCCAACAAAGAAAAGATTACAATTGTTGGGGCATATTGCGAGAATGGAGGTGGGTAGAATGCCAAAGTTAGGAAGAAATCTATTGGAAGATCATGGACCAAATGGATCGCCTAGGTGCAGAAAGACATAGAGGCCGAGGGAGTTTTGAGACAAGGAGTGGAAGAGTGACAATCGAAAATGGAAAAGGATGTGCCAGATGACCTGTGGAATCAGGAATGTCAAACGATGATGATGATGATATACATGTTAGTTACTATACTTGAACACAATTTCCACACATCCTTGTTAATTCCTATATTGGAAACAACTTTTAAAAAAATCATACACCATGTTAGTGATTGTGAATAACTTTGTCAGCTTTCATTAGTATTGTCCTGTGGCGATATCTCGCACACACTTGCAGCAGCCGCTAGAGGGCACCGCGAGTGTTCATCCTACAGCGCATGCCGTCCAGCAGGAAGAGACCCCAGTTGTTCTACAGCTGTCGCCCGAGTTGCTTGCCAGCCATCGGTCAGTCGTCGCGATCGCAGTTGTGTTGGCCGTGTTGCGGAAGTGCTCTCCCGGAACACCACGCGGACCAGCCGTGTACCAAACTGACTACGCTAATGGACAATAAGTCTGATACAGCTTTCCAGTATTTAATGTATTGTGTTATTCGTGCCTTACAATATATCTTCAGAACACATCGAGTTGTCGTGCTTGATTGTAATCAGTTTCCCGTGTCAGTAACATGTGGGGCAATCCTGCCCACAGTCCCAGTCATCTATAGTTACCAAAGTCCAAGAAGAAAATTCTTTTATAGAGTAAAATGGATTGTGGTGCAAAAATTTTTATCTGTGGATTTAAAACTGTCAAGTTTGTGCAGACAACATTTTATTTCCTGCAATGGGACACTAATAAAGAGGCCACAAAAAAGTTATCCCTTTCTCTGCAATTTCTAATGAAGTTTAATATTTATGGATGTTATGTTTATTCCTAGAATTATAGCTATATATGTCAGCATGAAGACTGAAGAGATCTTGATTTTGTTCTAGAGAAGACTGTAAGTAATATATGTATTGTGCTGGCATTTTCAGTATATCTAGAATTCTAAACAGATTTGGTAGTTCAAGTCAGCATGAGCTGCAAATTTAATGGATGCACCAACAGTAAGTAAGGAACCAGGGGGGGGGGCTTGGGGGCTCAAGCCCCCCCCCAAAAGTATGTAGGTTCATCTCCGACATTGTAATATTTTGGAGACCTTTTTTTATCTCTACGGATTTGAGGCCCGGGGAGACTATAAATACTACATTTTTCCCGGCTCAAGCCCCCCCCTCCCAAGCCAAAATCCACTCAACCCAAGCGCCTCCCCCCAAACCAAAGTCCGCTCAAGCCCCTCCCAAACCAAAATCCTGGATCCACCCCTGTTCAACACATCCTTGTTTCAGGCTCCAGTCTGAACTTAATACCTCAACATCTAACCATGCTTCACCTTCTACTCGAACCAGATTATAAGCGTGATCATCATAATTTACTGAGCCATTGTGATTTTACTAGCAGCCTGTGTTCTTTGTCTGTATTGATACCTTTCTGTAAAAGACTGTGTAAATATATTTATTTTGATTGATTACTGTCTCATTCCTAAATAGATTTTTTTCTGAAAGTACTATGACCAAAGCAATCTAACCATCCAAACTTCCTTACCGCTTGGAAGACTTAGTATAAACCTCTGCACTTGAACGTTAGCTCAGTCACATTGGCAATTATCTGGAATCCCCTTTCCCTTAACATATTGCCATTGTAATTTGTATGTTAATTTAGTCGCATTTGGCAGTTCTCTTTCAAATTACTCTCTAGGCCTTAGTGGAATGGGATTACGATGGGCGAAGTAAGAAGACAATCGTGAAGCAGCTGGGATACTTCCTGGTCTCTCCTTTTCTCAGCCTTAGTTGCCACCAGTGCAGGTCATCAATAACATCAAGCCAAAGTTTCCAATGACAAGCGTTAACACAAGATGACGTACAATATAGCACAAACTATCATCAGAGCGAAACCATGTAAAGGACGGCCGTTTATTGTCCCACGGACATAATGGGAATGATGCTGAATATGATGACACCGTTCCTCTTGGTTATCCGATAACTTTCCACAAACCATCGATTTGTAGTAATGACGCCTCACAGAGGTGAAGCATCACCCATCAACTCACCTCCTCACAATCAACAGACGCCACATCCAAGGATTAACAATATGTGTGTGGAACACACTCGTGATTTGCTTGAAAATAATTGAGTTTCGTTAGTTCACGAGGGAAAAGCATGCAGACGTCTGCCTTTGTCTCAGAAACTCCGACTTAGGCCTCAGCCCAAACTATTTGAAGTACAGTATGGTTGGGCTAACTGCTGGATAGTAGTGCGCAGTCTTCATCAAAAATGGAAATCCTTATCACGAGGTACAAGTGCTACCGATGGAGCAATTAGATGCTTAAACGGTAAAAGTGGCTATAACGTAATGGCCGCTCACAATCGTCCCAAATTACCACTTGCCAAGACATTTATTAGCCAAGAACGGCATTGTCAGTCTCGCATTTTTTCATGGTAAGCTACTCGTTAGGGAGACATCGACACGAAGCGCCAAGGCATCCAATCCAGCAGGCAGACAACTCCGTCGACTAGCCCTGCGACATAACCCCCACGTCTAGGGTCTAGAAGAATCGATACTTCATCCATGAAGGTAGAGCAGACATTATCGATGTAGCGTTCACGAAGGGCATCACCAGCTACATAACTTCAAGCATGTTATATCAGATGTCATTTGATCACTAATAATTGTGAATGCCGGACAGGCTGTTAACACCACTAAGGCGAAATGTTCCACTTTCAAGACAACTCCCACCCCAACTCCCTGCGGCGATTCGTCGCAAGAACCTTTTGTCTGAAGAGTAGAAACTGACGAGAAATTCAGTGACCAGGTTAATCTTAAATAGACTTAAAAGGTTTACCTAGTTGAATATCGCAACCGCGACTGGCCATCGCGGCACATAACACTGAGAACTAGAGATGATACTCTGTGGAAAGAAACGCTGTACTTCACAAAGCGCTGAACAAATATGCTGCTACTTCAAGGCAAAAGGGGATTGGTCTTCACTCCATCTGATAAACGAAATGATCTAGCTGATCAATTGTGGAAACAGTTACAGCCAGCGAATAAATTAGATGAAGTCCGAAGGCGGAGTTCCTGGAGGTGGAAGACGCAGGTCAGAGTATCCAGGAAATTATAAGAGTAGGCCCGCAGGTTACAAATATTCTACAAGTGAGAAAAACTCCGGGACATGACTAGCTGTGAAATCGGCTTCTACACAACCTACTTCCAGAAGCTATTGCCCATCCCCCTCTACGTTCAACACTACAATCAGAAGCCAGCACTATCTGCGTCGCTGAAAGCATGCTGGAGTAGTCGTATTTCAGAAATCGCACTACACTATCGACCAGTCTTTATTCAGCCGGCTCGCTGGAAAATCTTGAAAAGCTACTACTAAATCAAAACCACACTAAGGACGTGTCATACCTGACTTGCAGACGGGCTTCAGAAGCCTTCATTCGGCAAGTATTGCGAGTGTGTGTTCAAAAAACGAGGCTACTGTGTGGTCGTCCTGCTGAAGGTAGCACTGGCCTTTTACAGCGTCTGACACAATGGGTAGCTCTGCAGGCTTTAGCACTTCGGGTCTCCTAGCCCAATGATAGAAGCCTTCTGGTCAGACGTCTTTCTACGAGTGGGAGATAGAACATCATTCTGCCCTCACACTCACGCCGGAGAACCACAAAGTTTAGTGCTGGGAACAGTACAGTACACCTTGTACACTGCGGGCATCCCGGCATCTGCCTGCGTTCACATCATTCTATAAGTTTATGATACACCATTTTTTATTTTTTTTTTTTTTTTGTATCGATCGCAACATAGCTGTTGCCACGAAATAATTACAGGACGCGTTCTGGCATTCTGATACGTGACTGAGAAGATTGCGCAACGCTAACGAAACTCAGTCTATGTTAACTAGAAGATGCGGGAGGTGTCAAGGCCGGTAAAAATCTCGGCTATAAACGTCTTTATAATTCCTGATAGTTATCTAAAATGGAGACGTCCATCGTGTGTGTACGCAAGAAACTTAAGAAAGTAATATGACGGTTACATGAACTTTGTATCGTTGATTAACGCCAATAGATCGCTGTCTGCCCACAACAGAGTAGCTACTTATTGCAGCCTGATATGGTGCATCATCGAATGCGCGAGCACAGCATGGGGATATGCAGCCAGGAACTAAATAGACCACTCCTTTGTGCCAGGTTGAAGGAAATCGTCACCTCATTCTCTAGGACAGCATAGAAATCACCCAATCATCCGATTGAGAATATCGCCATTTTCTATAGACATAGGCACCTTGTGCACCAAAATGAAGTGTAAAAATTACTTCAACCAAGTACAATACGAACCGAAAAGGAGGGTTTCAGAGTTCGTTTTGAAGAAAGCGTCTTCGGGAAAAAACTTTGTTCGCCCTCTGCTTATAAAAGAAAAGTCAGAAATTACTGTCTGCTGGCTCTACAAAATCTGAGAAGCTACATCCATTCACTTGGCACCCTGCTACGAGGATATGCTATATTCATGTCACAGATCGGCTACGATTGGATTCCAGGCTTTACTCAGAGGGAGGCCATCGTTATACTCATCTTTGAAAGAGGATAAAAAGCTAGCTTAAGTTGCACGATTGTGAGTAGTCATAGTACCTCACGATAGGCGACAAGTACTTGAGGAAACACCCTGAAACTTGGTCAATAAAAGTGTAGGAAAGGATATAACTAGCAGCTTTCACCCGCAACCTCTAACATAATTTATTTTGCACAATATGCGTATTTGGATAATCAATTACTCCTTAAAAACAATCTGTCCTCAGGATCTGTAATATATATAATGTAGTTAGAATTTATAATTATTAGATTCCAGTAATGGAGAAATCTGCTATTATGATGTCAGGGTTTCAGCATTGAAAGTATAAATCAGAAACGTGGATAGGAAGGAAACTAAATACAATACAATACAGCTTCCGAGTAACGTACTTTATTGTGCAATATGTTCCTATGTTGCACAGATAGGCGCGATTTATTTCTCTTACTCTCAATATAGCTTTCTTTCTCGACATCGTTACTGGGTTGATCTATGACTTCATCATCTGGAATTGACAGCTCCTCCGCAGGTTCGTTTCGAAGATAGCGACGATTCACTGCCACATGCAATCTGCAAAATCTGCTCACTAATTTCTGGTTACAACCCCGTGATAACATGGTTATATAGAGCAAATGGTAAATTAAAAAAATTCCATAACAAAATAATACATACACCACAAGATGTACAGTCATAGCATATATGGTAAATTAATTATGTAAACTACATTGACACAAGCTACTGGCAGTTATTTTTTAGATACCTTAGAAATAAATTCTTCGACAGAGTAGAAGTTGTCAATTAAAAATTCTTTAAATTTTTTCCTAAATTTATTCTTATCATCTGCTAGACATTTAATATGTGTTGGGAGCTTATTGTAGATATGTATCCCTGAATATCGGACCTCTTTTTGAACAAATGACAGTGACTTGTAAGTCTTGTGAAGATAATTTTTACTTCTAGTGCCATAATTGTGTATTTTACTATTTATTTCAAAGATAGTATAATTTGTGACTACAAAGGACATTAATGTGTATATGTACTCGGACGCTAATGTTAAAATCCCTAACTTCTTGAACAGCTCTCTACACATGAAGTTCTATTGCTAACCCCACACATAATTCTTATTACACGCTTTTGGGGTCTGAACACTTTGTCTCTATGGGTAAAATTGGCCCAGAATATTATTCCATATGACGATAAGGAGTGAAAATAAGCAAAATAAACTAGCTGCCTCAAACGGAGATCACCAATAGCTGATATTGTACGAATTGCAAACGTGACTGCACCCAATCGCTTTAGTAAGTCAGAAACATGTACTTTCCAATTTAAATTATGATCAATATACAAACCTAGAAATTTCACACACTCTACCTCTTGAATGGACTGGCCTGCAAATTTTATGTCTATAACTGGTGTTAATCTGTGTGATGTACTGAATTGCATATACTCAGTTTTATCAAAGTTTAAAGACAAGCCATTAGCTGTAAACCATTTATTAATCAGTTGAAAGACATAATTTGAAATATATTCTGTAGATAAATCTGGAGTGTTTTTGATCCCTATGTTTGTGTCATCTGTAAATTGGACTTGAGTTTTTAGATGAAACACAACACAGGGTAGATCATTTATATATATTAAAAACAATAGTGGCCCCAATATAGAACCCTGAAGTACTCCACATCTGATTAATTTCCACTCAGAAAACAGTGGACCTTTTAAGGCAGCCTTAAAATTCTCCAGTGACACTTTCTGTTTTCTATTTAGAAGGTAAGAACTAGAGTTCCAAAAAGGAATTTGCTTTTCAGCTGGCTGTAGGGCATGTAGAGAATTGTTTGGTCACGAAAGAAATGATTAACGTTGTGACAAATTAATTTGAAGCATCAGAAAGAATAAATGGGTGAGATAGATGGTATAAGAGTAGAAATTCATCAACAAAGGCGTGCAGGAATTTCTGGAGTAGCTTAATAAGTGAAAAGAATTGGAAAGTTCTGGCGGAATAGTGACATGTAGCTGGTAATGATTTTCTGAAACAAAACATAACGCTGTTCGTTTATGGAAACTAGAACGTATAAAGCATTTTAAATTTCATGTGTGACTTGGTGTGTCTTCTGAGACTGCCATGAATTATGCAACGTCTACTGACAACAACGTCGCTGGGATATACATTGTATTGTCTCTGTTGTATATGTTGTCTCTGATACAGTGCGGAAGTTATTAAGTTCATGTTTACTTTAGTATTGTCTCTGTTTACTTAGTTAATTAATTGTTGTTTTGGAGCATGTAATACTTTTTGAGTTAATCATCCATGATGCCAAGTATGCTGTTATTTTGATGACTTCAAAGTTGCTGTGTGCTGCGTAACTCCTTGAGTAAATAAAGAGATAGAATCATAAACATTTGCTCTATATAACCATGTTATCACGGGGTTGTAACCAGAAATTAGTGAGCAGATTTTGCAGATTGCATGTGGCAGTGAATCGTCGCTATCTTCGAAACGAACCTGCGGAAGAGCTGTCAATTCCAGATGATGAAGTCATAGATCAACCCAGTAACGATGTCGAGAAAGAAAGCTATATTGAGAGTAAGAGAAATAAATCGCGCCTATCTGTGCAACATAGGAACATATTGCACAATAAAGTACCTTACTCGGAAGCTGTAATGGACTACCTCAAATGTGTAAAGTACAATCGTAGATTATTTGGTCGGTTTGGAACTGCTAGTGGTGTTAATCCTGGGATAATGTGGCCAACTAAAGAAGATTTGTCAGATATTCGTGAATATGAATCTGTCGCGTTTCCCTACAGCTTTAAAGAAATGGTTGATAAAGCTTTGGAAGACCAGAAAGCCAAAGAAGCAGCAGTTGCTATGAGGTGAGTGTTATTTTGCTGATTTTCTGAAATTCTGTGGTACAATTGTGAGTAGTAGTTTATATATTGATACACGTCGTCACTAACATAGTGCTCATGAAATTGCTAACACTAATGACTAATAATTACTAAATTCGTCGTGCATTATGCTATTACAGGAATATTTTGGTCCAGGCTACATATCAACCTATTTCAGATATTAACATTAACTACATCAAGATTCATAGTTTCCATAGTATAAATTATCACAGTTAATTTCATTGTACATCTTCAGTATGAACTGCAGATCTACTAACAAACGCACAATGATACATTCATTGTATCACGATGTGAACTTGGGTCTACTGGAGATCGCGATTCCGCTACAACAACATTCAGTAATATCGTTGGAATACTGCTGTAGTCAGTTGCAAAACTTATTGTTTTCAAGCAGTAATTCCGTTGTAATACAGCCTGGACCATAATTTTAAATCAGAACTTTGGTTGTAATACAGCCTGGACCACCATTAAACCATTAAATATACTTTGGAAAGAATTTCTACTGGAGTCTAATGTTTGATCACTGCAGTATTATGGTGACAACTCCTGGCGGAATCGCGATCTCCAGTAATCCCACGAACTTTACCCCAATTGTGCTCATTGAGTACATTGTTACAATACAATGCATTCATATTCCATAGATCCAAATATAAGAGACTGGCTCTGTGGGATGTGGAAAATTGTCAATTTACTGATAAACAATCCATCAACAAGATTCTCCACTGTGGGCATGACTTCCTACGGTCCTTCCCTGAAATGTGTCTCCTTCTTCGCAAAATCCTACCCACTGCTCCCCGCACTTGCTTCAGCAGACCATCCAATGTGAATAACATCCTGGTCCACAAGTATTTACCGTCTGACTCTCCTAGACCCCGCTGTAAAACATGTAGAATGCACCCTGCCGCCACCACCACTTACTCTAATCCCGTCACATGAGAATCCTTTCCCATAATTGGACCTGCTACGTGTTCTACCAATTACTTATTTACCAACTCACCTGTCTCCATAGCAATGCTTCCTACATCGGCCTCACCACTCAACAACTATCCTACAGGATGAATGGCCACAGGCAAAAAGTTTATACTTCCAACCCTGACAATCCAGTGGCAATTCATGCCAACTCACATGATTCGAACAACCTCAAAACCTGTTTCACAGTTAGAGCTGTTAGAGTTTTTCCGAACACCACCACCCCTTCAGAACTCCGCAGATGGGAATTAGCCTACCAGTTACATATCCTTGACACCAAACACACCCCTGGCCTAAACCTACGTTAAACCTGTTACTTACTAACTATGCACATATGTATATATTATATTTTTTTCTAAAATATTACTTAATATTTCTTTAATTGTATGTATTTCTCACTTCATTTATTTACCCCTATAACAAATCCAAATCAAAATAATATTGTAAATATTTTTAAATTATTTTTTAATAATGTTTTCAATAATAATTTCTAAGCAGGTGCCGCACAGATTATCTTGTTCCACTTCTAACCTTATCCCCCCACCCTCAGCACTTCCACCCCAATCCCGTGTTTCCGCCTTTGTTTAATTCATTTGGCGGATCAGGTTGTGATCACATCACATGCTGATTGCTGATGTGGTCATTCTGTCCCAACAATATCAGCCAAGGTGCAGTGTCAGCTGCATGTCATTGTTACAGTTCCCCAAGGCAATGTCTCCACAGTGTTTCAACCATGACATCTTGACCCAAATTTCACTGGTCTTGGTCATTAATTAGATGTGGTCACCCACCTTGTTCTCCGTGACAGGAGGTAGTGCCGGAAATGACATATTAATAGCACACTCCCAACATTATGGTTTGAGATATCTTGAATTCACAAATAAATTCCAAATGCCCCATGCATCTAGCACTAATTATCATTCCCTATTCAAGGTGTGTTAATTCATGTCATGGAGCCTTAATCGCATCGGAAACCTTTCATACGACTCATGAAAGCCCTGACATTGCATGGCATTGTTATACATTTCTTCCCATGACTTTTGGCACTTCATTGTATTTTATTTTTATGGTTTTAACATGGATCTCAAAAAAGCCGCGGACTTCATGTTTACAAAATATTTAATTTTTCATGATATAACCACTGTCTCATCATAGAGTTTGTCACACTTATAGCAAATTAGTGTCTTCAAAATATATATATTGCTTCAAAAAAAAAAAAAAAAAAAAGCAGGTGTATTTTTTAGATTTTTCAAAACTTTATTCGAGTTTTTGAAATATTAGACAAATTTATACCACATATTCCTGTTACGTATCATATTATAGATCATTTAACACAGAAGAGAATGACACAAATTTCAGAGACCTGGGTCAAATAGTTTTTGAGCTATAGGTGTTTAAACAAGTCAAGGTAATGTTTTTTTTTTTGTAAGTCAGTCGCCCAAAAAATCTGAAATTTTGCACTCTTTGTCCTCGTGATAGGTACAGTAAAAAAAATTAAAATCTTAATCTAAAAGCTTCAAAAATAAATTATTGGTTGTTTTAATATGAAAATGCTGTGAGGGTAACAGGCACTGTTGCCACCTATTTTTGGACCAATAAGAGTACATTTAAGTTTTTGGATGGAAAAATAGAGAACACAGTAAATGGAAAGAGTAGGTACATTTATTTTTTTGTGTATGTTTTTGTATACTTATTTTTCATTGCTTTTTGATACATTCAACAAATGCTAATTCTTCTTAAATATTTTTGCAGCATTTGTACAGTCCATATTTAAATTAAAATATATGATTAGCTCAAACTTCATTAAGTTGAATGTAGGTTAGTTTCTCTCATTTCTCCAACTAGCATTTGTGATAATTTTTTCTATGACAAGGAATGAAAAGTGACAAGTACAGATAAAAGAAAATAAATTATTTTAAATATAGGCTACTTCGAAAATCTTTGTTGGTAAATAATCTACAATCTTAATAAATACAGTTTTTAACTGTAGATTCATTAATATATCTTTTCATTGTTTCAGATCCAAAAAATAAGTCAACATTTCTTTTTGTCAAATCCGTTCTTAGTGTGTTCATTATACTATAAACATCTAATATTGCGACACAGTTCCCTTCTAGAGATTTAACAGTTTTGTTAATGAAATTTTTTTTGTGACTGTGAAAATGCAAATCACAATTCACTTTTTAGTAATGGCAAGTTGTGTAAAACCATTGGACAATCATACCCCAAACTAACCAAATACTTTTTGATTGGTTCCCAGTACAGTATCTATGCGTGGTAAGAGAGACAACCACCAAGTACGTACATTAAGTTTAACCTCTTGCTCTACAATTTAAGATTCAACAGTGTGGTCCCAAAATGTGAATAGAACTGCGGAGCCTTCGAGCCATTCAACTGCTTGGTGAATCTGTCTTAAGTTGTATCGATCACACACGACTTGCGTTGGGTTTTGTAACTATTAGAAAAATGTAATTCAGGAAAAGTTAATTTAATAAATTACAAGAATAAAAGTGAAAAATTAATAACAAACAAATGACTAAAACTAAATGATATATTAAACAACAAACAGTGGAGGTTAATAATTGCAGTAAATATTTCACAGAAAGTTTATTATCTTGAAATAAAGAATAAATCAATAACGTTTAAGTCCAATTGCTGAATAAATTCTCATTACACACAATTTGCATTTTTACAAAAATTAATAATCTTCAATTCTGTGATATTTTTTGTGTTGTTTACATTGGCCAGACTCATGATAATCAGTTTTGGCTCAAAAACCTTACCACGAGCCTCACATGTAGGTTAAGCTCAGGGAATTTTTCATCAACTAATTATACAAAATTTTCAGCTTTTCTCTTCTGACAGCAGAATGTGAAAAATGCCTATAAACTTTGACTATCACATTTTCTATATATCATAACTTAAGAAGTTTGTGGCATGTTTCATGCAGTTATGTACCTTTTTTTTTTTTTGCTGTACAATACTGTACCAACAATGAAAAGAGCTTTATATCTTTGTTTTGTTTGGGGCATCAGTTTGTAAACAGTAAAAAAGATTCTCTGTTAGTAATTCATCTATAACATTTTGTATTGTTTGTGGGCCTAATATATTAGTAACAAAAGCCTCAATTTTTGTTCTGCCTAAATGCTTGTGGCCATTTGTAAATGTACATAGTTTTTTTTATACAGACCATGGTGTAATGAGATAAGTTGCTTTTCATAGAATGTTAAAGTGAGGGCAAGTTCTGCAGGAGCAATGCCATCCTTATCAGAGGATGCTATAGCAGCAGATGTTAAAGGTGCCATACATTTCTCGAGTAATGATTTCTTCACATGTGTTTTAGTAATGTGCAGCTTAGCGTTGTTTTATCTGCAAATGATAAAAAAATCCCTGATTTAATTTAATTTTGTTTAATTGCTATGGAGCGCATGCTCTGGCGACAATTTCCCTAAACCCCTAATTTTTAAAATCGACACACACACACAAAAGCGTTAGTAAAGTCGTGTTTTAAACTTACATGTCTAATTTCAGCTGAAGAAATAGGCCTAAATTTAAAAAAATTATCCATATTCTGTTTCTTAGGAGTACCATTGCTATCACAAGTAGGCTATAATCATCATTTTTATCAATTTAGTTTGGTTATGTACACAACACATTACTGAAGTCCAGCGACAGACAAATCCCAAGGTTTCGTTCAAAATTAATTTTTGTATGTAAAAAGTTAACTAGTCGGCTAAAAAAGTATTTTAATGTACTCTATTAATTTCATAGATTAGAGAGTACTCCCACATGAAATTAGAGCACATTGCTTCATAGTATAGTATGGGTGGCAACCCTAGTAACAGTGTGTACCGTGGAGATAGAGGAGGAGTACCATATTTATACTTGTTAGTGTTACATTTCATTTGTATTCACAGATGATCAACATGAATTTCTGGGGGGGGGGGGGTAGAAGAGGAAAGATAAGAGTCATAGCTGCTTATCAAAGAGGAAGACTGAACGAACAAAACAAGACTATGGGGTAGAAGATGATTTCAGAGGTGGGAATAATGTGGTCAAAGTAGGTGGAGATCTAAATATACTAGGTATTAACTGGAAGGGGAGTGTAATTAGCGACACAAGCAGAGTTTTAAAAACACTTCAGTTAGGGAAGGAGGGTTTATTTACACATGTGGTATAAAAAATGCGAGGAAACACCACAATATGCTCTGTGTTTTCTTATTAAAGCCTGGTAAAAACTAGTGGGGTCTCACCTGATGGAGGGAATAAGTAATCATGAGGCAGTTGTGATGGATGTAAGGGGGTTCAGGAAATCAGTCCAATCTGCAACAGTTCTCACATTTCTCATAAATGTTCCTTACTTTGTTCCATGAGTCCTTCATTTATTCCACTCTTTTGGTTTTGCATCATGCTTTATCATATTTATGTCTATGAAAGCTATTTTACTGTGATTGTCATATTCCAATTCTCTGATATTCTCTTTTCTTCCAAAATTAGCCTACTTGCATAACTGTCTATAACCATTGCATTCTCATTGCTACTTCTGCTTCTACCATTTCCACTGTCAGTTCATCTGTTCCTGGCGATTTCTCATTTGGTAGGTCTGTCACTGCAATTTCTAGCTCCAGCTTGTTAAAAACCTTCTGTTTACTTTTCTAAAGCTGTTATTTAACTCCTCTGTTTATATATATATTACTCCAGGGTTTTCTTCCAACAGATCTCTGAAGTAATTGTTCCACATTCTCATTACACCCCCTGCCCCTTTCCATTGCACTTCACCTGATGTGTCCAGCACTTTTGTCAGTAAATATCTTGGTTTTGTTTTGCTTCTACCCACCCCATATAGTATTCCTTTGCAGTTTGCCTTTAGTTTCTCTGTTAACTCATTCCAAGATTTTTCTTTTGCTGTTTATATCATTTAGCTCTTTTCTCTTTTGTTCTTTCTCCAAACCACTCTCACCCTGCTCTGTTCTTCCTTATTACTGCTTCTGCTATATGCTCCTTCCACCAAGTGGTTTCCTACCCCTTTCTGTTATTTGATATTTTTACACACATTCTTGCTGCTGCCTTTGCTGTTGTTGCTCTTAATCTTTCTTCTGTGCTTCTTGTTCATCCTTTTGTAAATCAGCCTTTACCTCCTCCTGAAATATTTCCTTCATCGCTTTTTCTACCAGCTTCCAAAACTTGACACTCTGGATTCTGTTTGCTGCTTTGCCTGAGCCAAGATTCTTAAAGTCTGCCATGACCAATTGGTGATCTCACACTTGATTGATGATTGTTATAACTTTTATATATTTTAGTTTGAGGTGGAGAGATTTTGTGAACAATAAACAATCAATGAGATTTTTACTCTGGCCATTCCAGCTGTAATGGATAAAGTTTTGGCTATCTCTTCTGATACCAGGTGTTGCCAACAACTAATTAGTGCATAAGTCTAACAATTCTTCCCCTTCCTTATTCTTCAGTTTTACATAATTAATTCCTGTAATCTCCTCATTCTTGCTTCTTTGGCATTTAAATCTTCTATTATGATGACTTTTCCTGCCTTCATTTCAGGCTCCAAATCTTGTCTAAATTTTATCTTCTTTGTGCACCCAATTTGAATGATATACATTATTTCTCTATTAATGACGACTGATAGTTATAGCATCCTTATGACTTTCCCTGTCAGTCTGCCATTCAGTACAACTGCTATTCTATTTTCTATTACACTCCTTGTCTCGTTCTCCAGACAACCGCAGTTTGTACCAATGGTGGCTCTAGATGTAGTGACACTGTGACATGTCACCACCTTCTAACCAAGAATAAATAAATTAAAAAATAAATGTACAAAAATAAAACTAAGTAAGGTTAGAGAAATACGACCCCACACTTACTACAGGTGAAGGCGGCTGGGAATGACAAACACAAAAAAGAACAAACACAAGAAACGCGCAATATTTCGGTGGTTAGCATTAATCATGCAAAAGTGAGACACCAGGTGGAGCCAGACGTGCACACAATGACGGAACTGCCAAAATATTGCGTGTTACTTGTGTTTGTTCTTTTTTGTGTTTGTCGTTCCCAGCCGCCTTCATCTGTGGTAAGTGTTGGGTCATATTTCCCTATCCTTCCTTAGTTTTATTACCTTAAAGCATTTTCCTGCTCCTTGTTGTTAATGTTGAGAATAAATATTTATAAATACAGAATTCTCTAATATACGATAACTTATGACAGCTATGGAAAATATTGAACACCATCTGGTGGCCACTATTTCACTGTCGTGGAGACAGATTCCAGATGTCACAAATCGCACATGCACTGTGGCGTTTTCGCGGAAATATACTTTCTTCTGTCTCACGCTGGCCCCGGGCAGTGGGCTGACATGCGAGCTCTGGAAAATTATGGAGCTCTAAAAAGTTAGTAACACTTGTCAGCAGAGCGCAGCAGCTGCTGCAATTTGTCACATTCAAGTACATCCCATAGAGTAGTGTTTCTTAACCTGTGGTCCACCGATCACTGGTGGTGCACGAAGAGGGTTCAGGTTTACACAGTCGGAATATTATAAATTTTGATACTGTGTATGATCTGTTTAAGGCTATAAGCACAACTTTTTAAAAGCCTTGAATATTTCAGTGACCAGGCAAAAATCTGACATTTCTAGGAAGAGGATAGAAACTCATTGTTTCTACAATAGTCTATAGTCATTTCCAGATGGCATAAAAAAATAGCACCATTCATCTAGGGCTCAAGTAAATGACCGTTTCTTAAGTAGGTGTGTGTGGCAGCAATACGTGTTATGTTTGTTAACATAAGAATGGTGAAGTATACAATAAAACAATTGGCAGTCATTGGGGACTAATGACAGAAGTGAAAACTTAAAACTATGAATATTGTATGCACGGCACGTCATACTTATAGCTACAGATATACTAAATAACAATAATACCCTGCATGGTCGTAATGACCTGGTAACAGTGTTTCTAATAGTCACGCATTCCACCCCTGTCTTAGCCATCTTAACATAACCCAGTAGTGCTACCAAGTACATGGACCTACAGTTTATCGTTGAATCTGAACCACGGAAATGTTTTGGTGTACTTCCCATTACACAGCAAGCTGTGCCAGAGGTGAAGCTCGGGTTACAAGTCTATAAAAATCCCTGCCGAGATAGGGATTTGAACTAGGTACCTTTTGTTCTGCAGTCAGACACCTCAACCACTGAGCCACCAACCCGCTACATATTTACTGTTACCATTAGCATGTCTGTGACATGAATTCATAAGATTTTACTCATCCAAAAAACTCCCACCGCACCTAAAGAAGTTTTCACTTCAAAAAATAAAAATCTAATTTAGTCCACAACCCAAAGGAAATGTACCAAGCTATTGTGTCAGAGGCAGGAAGGTCAGTTCCTTTCCTCAGGGGCCAAAGTTTAACGTGGAATCAGAATCATGGATCGTCCCAGCACAGCTTACATAATCAAATACAATTCCTGAAAATTCCTGCTCACCCCGGGATTCGAACCTGCGACTGGAGAGAGAAACTTTCAGAAGTAGGTGCCTTAACTGCTGAGCTAGCAGACCGCCTTGCTTTGAAGTACTATCAAAATCTGATAAAAACTGCGGATTTGTATGAACAACGTTGACAGAAATTAAGGTAATGGTGGAAAGGAGGAGAGGTTTTAGGTTTTTTAAAGCAAACATAAATGGTGTTTTTCTATATGTTTTAAGGTATACGTATGTAACGTTCCATTGAAATGGGATAAACACTGTATGTTTGTATGAAGAACGTTGGAAAAACAAACAAACAAATGTTCACTTTTATATATTAAATACAAGTATAATCTGTACCATCACTGCTTTCCAAGCGCAACATGTCATAATTATAGTGACGGATATATTGTTAACATTAGCATGTTTGTGACACGATCATCGTGCATATCATACGCGCAACACGTCATAGCATGTTGGTGATGGAAAGTCATGAAATCGTAGATTAACCCCCGTCCAACCATTGCCTAACGTGACAATAGAAGTTTTCACTTCAATAAAAGGTGTATGGTCTATCGTCTTTTTTTATTTTGTGCATGTGGACTGGTGGTATAGTGTTCAGCCTATAATAACGTAATTATTTATTAGGTTTGGTAAATATTAAGGATCTGGTCAACATGTAAATCAACTTTTAATAGTTCACTTCCAGTATCATAACTGTGTTCTCATAGGAATCCAAAATATGGTTTTGGGTTTATTATGTTATAATAGTAATATAAAATATGTCCCAGATGTTAATAATGTACACATAAATAAGAAGATTAGGCCCATGTAAGTCTGTGGTCTGCAGCATGATTTTTGACAATTTGCTGCTCCTCGGGTTGAAAAAGTTTGAGAATCGCTGCCCTAGAAGCTTTGTCAATGCAAGGAGGCTATATTGTTTCTATTTCTTAGTTCCTTTGAAGGAGAATTACACAAGCTTATGAAATGAATACATGTAACAGAAAACGACTCTCAAGTGAAATGTTCCACTGTCATTGTGGACAGGTCATCGAAGGAAGTGCCAGATTAAGAATGTTTGGGACCCTAGGCACTCAAAACTTTTGGGTCATTCTTTTTTTTGGAAAAAAATCAGTATTTTATGAGTACAAAGAAAAGGTTTTGTAGATGAGTAATTAAATTGATCATATTTTTATTCAATTAAACAAACAAATTTTACAATTTAAGATATTTTGAAAATAACTTTTATTTATCATACACTACAATGAAACCAAAAAAATAATTAATTTTCATGCTTTTCATATTACTTTGATTTTTTTTTATTTTAGATGATTTTATTTATTTTTTATTATTTTTATTTAATGGAAAAAAATCTCTAAGGGGCCTTTAAAAATTGGGGGCTCCAGTCTACTGCCTAGTCGTGTATATTGGGTTATCCAGCACTGCCTGTAGATTAACTCGTCGTTTTTTTTTTTGATAATCAGTCATTGTTTACCTTTTGGTCAATTTTAAAGCATTTATCATTGATTAATTTCAAAATCAGTTCCTTTATCTGGTAGTATATGCAAGTATTGAGACTTTCACATGTTGCAAATTTCTATGATACAAAATCTTTGTCAACTCATGAGATTTTCTACTGGGCACCTTTCACTTCAACAATGAAGATCAGTAATCCATAGAAAAATTTCAGTGTTGTCACAACCTGGAAAAATCACTTTGGCCACCACTGGTTTGTATACTTTTCCTTTGGTCCATGTACATTCCATTTTGTTTTACTTACTCCTAGTATACTTAAGTTTTTCTCTCCCAAATTCTGTTCACTTCCTCTTTATTGATGTGGAGAATTCTTGAAAGATTTCTAGGCGCCTTAAATCCTAGCAACTCTTGAGTTCTGCTTGTAGCATTTTGACCTTGTCCATTCAAGTGGACGACCTGGTGTGCATTTTTTCACGAGAGTTGACAGCTTACAATAGCCCAGTT
This sequence comes from Vandiemenella viatica, assembly GCA_031002005.1. Lineage (NCBI taxonomy): Eukaryota > Metazoa > Arthropoda > Insecta > Orthoptera > Morabidae > Vandiemenella > Vandiemenella viatica. The sequence goes on along the minus strand of CM061921.1, from coordinate 326,459,650 downwards.
CATACTCTCTTCCACGAAGCTGCCTGGCAGGTAGGGGCCTGACTATGGGCATTGTCCTTCACTCACAGGTGTCCCCTTATGGAGTAACATCTTTCAAGCGGACCACCGCATAATGAATTTTCTCTGTCCTGCATATACATTGATAAAGTAATTGTGATTTTATCCTAAAATTACAGTGCATTGGAAAATCACATGTAAAACACCAATCAGGGACATTGTATTGTGTGCTTGAGTTCTTTCTGAAGTAGGTACTACTGTTAAAATCTCACAACAGTCAAGAATCTATATATTAATATGCTAAGCGAAAACTTCGGATCCCTTTTTAAGAATATTGTGTAAACGGAGGAGTGTGAGATTTGGCATAGTTAAAGTTTATACGGAGAAGACATGCAGAAAGCTAAAATATATATATATAATATGTGTTACAAATAAATTAAATAAAACATTTGTTGTTTACATTCAATTGTGTTTTTTTTGTTTTGTTTGTGGCAATGGCACTTAGAAATTCTGCCAGTGTCTGTGATCTTGGTCAACAGTAAAAAAAATAAAAATATAATAAGCATTATTAATACATGTTACAAATAGATTATTAAAATAAAAAATTAATTCACGAACATGTGTGTGCGCGAAATAGGATAGGAACCAACGTTCTGACGTGTATTCGCAACATTGAGATACTCTGTGGTCTTTGGTGAAACGAAAGACTTGCATAAAGTTGAAGTGTCACGCTAATTGCGACATCAGAAATATGGAATTACTTTTATTTATTATAAAATTAGCAATTAATATTTAATATGGGGGGATGGGAATCAATCAAGGCAACGTTAAAATTTACGTTTATAATATCAGGCAGAATTGACATTTACATTTATTCTACATAATTATAAAGAATGATGATTTTGACTTTATTTGTGCCTAGGCTAACTTGAGTCTCTTTCCCCAAAGGTCGTGTCGGGTTAACTGGTTTGGCGCCGTGGTGAGAACACACGCAATAGTTTTTATTGGTACTTTCCCCGTTGTCTTGCACCGGTGATGGCTGATGACCCTGTTATGGAATCAGCCTTCCCTTCACATGCAATTAGATGCTGGAATCGGTAGATCCGTCGGCGACCGCTCCTCCAAACTCGAACTGCGAAGATAGGATCGAACAAGAGTCGATCCTACAAACACTGGTCGACGGTACCACGCACGCGACACAATGAATGGTTTCGCGCACGTGAACTTACGGTTAACACCTCCGCGAAAATTTACTGGAGCGTCTGCCCTCTCTGGCCAGTCCGCTCTCTCTCGCTGACCCACCTCTTGTATCCACTCCAGTCCTCCCCCCCCCCCCCCCCCAGCTTCACAGGTCGCGCGGGCGGACGCATTGTCTGCATGTCCTTGCATTCCTGCTAGTTGCCTGGTTGCCAGCTCTTGACCGTCGAACAGTTCGCAAGCTTAAGTGGCATGCAACTTAATGTGATGTGTCATTACATTAGCCCACATTCCCCGGAAAATTTAAAAATTTGAGTCTGTTAAAATTTTTAAATTTGTCAGTCATAGTTCACTTCACCAACAATCACTTCTTTCGTCACCGAACTTATCCCAACGCATTAAAGTGGTCCTGACCCTTGCACAATAGATATTCCATCATCATCTCTGAATTATGCAGCTTAATTTACTATTTACATTCTTAGTGTTACTTGTGAGGTGTACCATCTCACCCTTCCGTTAACATTTTTTTCAAATTTTGAAATGAGTTATGGATCGTGCCTTGTCGCAAATTTACCCTCACAGAAGGTGATTTTGAATTGACGGGATTTGGCAAGGTGATCTAATTTCAGTCCAGCAACCCGTGAGTCGCCAGTATCAATGGCTCAGATTCACACACTCAATTATTCACAATAATACTACGGTTAGCCTACGAAATAATGAGAGAAATTATTAAAGGAATTTATCTAAGCTACTTATTCATGCACTAGAGTAATTCTATTTCTACAGGATTGTGATTATTTATAGGATGTGGTTCAGTTAGTTATGCCTTCTTTAACAACCATAACCTTATCTATCAATGGAACTGATACATGTTGTAGTATGGTTCAAATCGAACATGAGGAGCTTGTGTGATACCTGCGCAAGTTTCTTGTGTTGTAGAAACCTATGATCCTATCCTCCCCCTCTAGGAGATAAGCATTCGGATTGACAATTTCCTCAACCCGATAAGGTCCTTGGAACAGACTAAAGAATTTGGATATCAGTTTCCTATTGGCGTCCGAAGGTTTAGAACACTTCAGCAAGACCAGATCCCTGACTTTGAATTTCTGCGTTTCCTGTCGATCAGCTCGTTCTTTCCGTCGGTCAGATTTTTCTAGAAGAAATTCCCTTGTCTTTTCTTGTCGCTGATTCCAATCTTCGGTGCAGTCACTGTCGGGATAACTTATAATTTCTTCTGCTAGTGTTTTCGTTGTCTGTTGGAAGTGCAAATCCACTGGCTTGCAGTTAGTGCTACAGTGATATGAGCAGTTAAAAAACTTCTCTATAGCTGGGAGGTGTTTGACCCAAGATGCATGATTATCACCCACCAAGAGCCTAAAGTACACCCCCAGCTGTTTCATATAACGCTCCGCCAAATTACACTGTGGAGATCGTATCGAACTGAAGATGGGTAGGATTCCTTGCTGTCGCAATCCTTCGATCCAGCGCTTATTTGTGAAGACGGTTGCGTGATCGGATATGATTCACGCGGGTTTGCCACATTCTGGTATGTATTTCTTTAAAACAATATCTAGGCACTGTTTTGTGGTTGTGCGTGTGGTTGGATAGAGCTTCACCAGTTTTGAGAATGCATCAACTACGACAAAAACATACTGGTAACCAAATCTGTCTTTGGGAAGTGGTCCATAGAAGTCAATACACGCTAGTTCGCTAGGTTTATCGGTTATCACGGGATGACATTCTCCTATGTATCGGATATTGGGATGTTTAGCCCGCTGACACGCATCGCAATCATGGGTAACCCTCGCGATCGCGCGCTTCAGCGCTCTATAGTACCACTCCTTGCTCATCATCACATAAGTTCTGAGAGTCCCTTGGTGTCCGAAGTGGTTATGATATAGGCTTATGATCTCTTCAAGCATGCTCGGAGGAAGCCAAATCTTCCATCTCCAATGTGCTAAGCAACTGTTGGATTGTAGTAACGTGCACTGGATTCAATAGATTCCGTACATATCTTGGAAAATGTGATCGCAAGACATAACATATTTCTGCCTCCGGCATCGGCTGATCCAGGTATCGCGACAACGCGATTAACTCCAAAGCATGTGTTGCCATGGATTCAGAGCCCTTGGGTGGGTACTTGCCATGGTATAGTCTGCTTTTTAGTTGCGATTGTGCGTTTTGTCCCCAATAGGTTTTCAGAAATGTAACCTTAAATTCCGCGTACACAGTATCTTCTGAACAGGTCACATCTAGCCAAGCCCGTTCGCCGGCCCCAAAACATTGCTGAACAAGTAACATTTTCAAATGTTCTGGTATATTCTTGATCCTGATGTAGGAGTCTAGTTTTCTGAGAAAAGCCTTTGGGTTTATGCCATTCTTGGCCTCAAACATTGGCAACGGCAATTCTATGGTGCCACATGCCAAGTTATTTGCACCAACATCATTCATTCGCGTAGTCCATGCTGCTTCTCCCAAGCCCACGGATGCCACTTCCTCTCGGAACCCTTCCAACTTTTGTTCTACATTTCTTGATAATTCTTGATGAACTTGTCGTAGATCCTCTATTGCCGAGTTGCACCCAGTGACATTTACTTGTAGTTCACCTATACGAGCTTCTACTAGCGCAAGCTTTGTGTTGGTGGCTTGCGTGCTTGACTCAAAATCTTCAGTAAGTTTTTTAGTTTGCTCCTGCGTCTCTTCCAATCGTTTAGTGACGCTGTCTTGGGTACTACGCAAGTTCTTGACTTCAGTATCCAACATTCCAGCTGTGTGCTGCAATTGCCTGATTTCTTCCTTAATTGACTCAGTGCAATTACCAATTTCCTGAGTTATAACTTTGCGAAATTCAGTTTGCGTCTCAGTAAGCCTACGGTTCAATTTCTCCCCTTGTGAATGGATGTTTGCACTTAATTGTTTTAACAAATCCATCACCATCGCCAAATTTGCCTGTTCAGGTTCGGTATCGTCCACATGTACACGCGTATCATCTAGAGGAGGTGCAGATACCATGCTACCTTGGTTTTCGCAACTGGCATGTGGGATATCTGGATCTAACTGCACTTTCACAAGTCTCAATCAACTTATTCATTTTATCCATTCCGACGTTTCTACTCCTTAACTGCATGTGCAAGAATAATTAAACAAGAAATTTTGCTATGACAATTATCAGTATGGAAACAACGCAGAAGATAAACTCTGGACCAGAACGCCTAATGTACTACTACTCTGGAAGTGAAAACATCACCAAATTCTACAACATGCATATAAATACAATATGGAACAAACAGGACATATATTCATTCATTCTGCCATCGATACGGGACGATATCGCCGGATATGCCATATGAAATTATTAACATGACCGTGTTCTTCACCACAATTAACGTTTGAGATAAAATTTTGGAAATTGGAATTATTAAATTACTTGAATTATCAATTATTAAATCTCAACTGATGTTTTAATTATTAAGTAGAGATTATTAAGTAGAGATTAATCTTTGAAGTTATAAAACGAACACTTCGAAAAGAAATGTAGTGATTCTGCCAGATACGATGTGGTCTTTTTACGATTTAAAAGGTTAAACTTTGGTTAAGGGTCTTTTGATTTTTGAATTTCAGTAATTTCATTACAGATTTTTTGTTCCATTCAGATTTTGCACCTACTTCCATTATGCCTAGATATAGAACATTGACAGGTCGGATAGAGAGAGAAAGGAATACTTATTTGCCTGAAATTTAAAATGGTAATAGACCAAATTTAAATAGTGAACTCACAAAATGATGAAATTATTTTGATGGATACATTTAATTGCGCACTAAATGTCAGTCCACGAAATTATTATAGTTTCAAATTTACAATGCAGGTTTCACAATGCAAAACATTTAGAATCAGAAGTCACTGCAGGTGAAAGAACTGCATTTACTTCATGTTGTCATAAAGCTAAAGCAGTTTTTCGGCCTTAAGTCAAAATGAATATTTTAAATCATTGTATGATGGACTAAATTTGAATGAACTATCGATTAATAGTCCCTACATTTCATCATTTGTGATGGTTAGTTCACAAGCTAAAATTTAGGATACAGTCTTGCCTGGAATGTATTGTTTTAATTTTATAGGTATTGCAGGGAATTAAGACTAACAACACAAGCTAAAAACGTATTGGCACATGCTCGCAGCCAACGATGTCAATGTATACAGTATATAATATATCAATGCTCGCAGCAAACGCAATGGAACAAATTCAAATAATGATTATTACTCTTTCATGAAAGAAACTAAATAATTTAATAAAATATGGGCGATCACTAGTAGTCTCTCAATCTGCTAAAGGTTTACCTTATCTAATATAAGCTGCATTATTTTCATTGTTTACTGCAGTTCCAGTAACAAGCTGCAGCAGTTAGTGTACACCAGTAATTGAAAGTAGAATCTCACCTATTCTGTTGTGTTATCCATATTGTGCAATCATATTTTGAAAATAAGCAGTCAATCTCCAGAATGAAAAGAAAGCTTTTCTGATTTTTTGACAAATATTTCCTGTGTGATGTGATTCATAATGAGCACTGATTGCCATAAAAAATTTTGTACTCCAAAGGAGGCATCAAAATGGAATGAAACTTAGCAGAGATAAAAGGAAAGTGATATCATTTGCAGGCACTTTTATCGCCCTTTTGCATTGCACTTAATGTGGATAGTCCTACAAGTGGCAGTATGGTCTGGCATAGAGTCATATTGAAGTATAATACTGTCTTCTGGAAGATCATCCTATTTGTGGTACAACTGCCATTTCATATCCTGTAGACCACTTGTTGATTTTTTAGCGGCAGATCTCCTTATATTGAATTTTTCTAAACTTTGACATTGTATTTGTTTTTCACAGCTGATGGTACTGGTCACTTCAATACGGCTTTATTGTGAAATGGAAAAGTACAGTTTTTATTTAGACATTTATTGAAAAAATCAGATTGAAACTCTTATTTTAATGTTAATTGCAAAAACTGAAGCACAATAACATTGTGAATATTTTGATGGAATAAGCCAGTAATGGGATTATAATGAAATCAAACCTAAAAACTCAATAAATATATATACAGGTATATATATATATTCAAAATATCCTCAAACCAGATTTTGGTGTTTTTATGAACATTTAATTGTTGAACGTAAACCAAAATGTCATAATTCTGGATGTTTTTCAGTAACAAGTTGGGAAGCTGGGAAAATTCATACCTTCAAATATTTTGCTTGAGTTGATTAATTCTGAAAAGAAAAGCTAAAATTATTCAAAGGAAATGCTACCTGGTAAATGATAACCTATCAAATTTATAGTTTTTTTTAGATATTTGTCAAAAAAAGAAATTACAGTATCATTAGATCAGATCCATGAATTATGAAATTCTGAGCTATGAGTACTGAAATTTCAAATAATGAAACTGTGAATAAAGAGATTTTGATTGAACTAAAAAGTTTAAATTACTTTACGAAATTCCTGAATTGACGATGGCAGTGGGTGGGCCTCCAAATTTATTATTCGCTAAAGAGGACCTCCCGCAAGTCGAAATTGACCCCTGCAGGGTTGATATTGACCACTTCGGAAATCATTGCTGTAGATCCATTGATGGGTGGATGTCAAATGCATTTTCTACGGGTGACAATTCTGGAGACCAAGTAGTCCAAAGCAAGGTTTTGATAGCACAAAAGCAGAAACTTGGGCTTTATATTGGTAGTCAAATCAAATCATTGTATGACACTGTTGGCTGGGAGATCCCGAAGGATTGTTTCGCCACCAGGTGACAGGGTTTTCAATTCACTGTGCAATGTGCCCCTCGTTGTGGCTATCTAACCCAACCCGGTAATCCTGCTGGTTACAGGGTACCCATACTTTAACGTGGAATCTGAACCACCTATGGATTCTGGCATACTTCACATTACACAGCAAGATGTAGGTTAAGGGTATTTCAAAATGCCCGCCGAGATAGGGATTCGAATTGGGGTTCTTTTGATATCCAGTCAGATGCCTTAAGAACTTTGGAATGTTGTCCTTTGTAGTCATTATATGAAGGGAAGCACATGGGAGAGAGATAGTGTTCTTGATTCCTGCCATGTGCATGCCATGTACTTCTTCTGTTGAAGGGTTTATGCTTAAGAATTTTAACTTTTTGTGTGTGTCTTTTTCCTCATGTATCGTTGTCACCTTGATGTCATCTACAGTAAGCAGTGTTTTTTTCCTCTATCCCAACTTTCATTTTTGCTCATCTATTATGTTATTGTTCAGTGTTTGGTAAAATGTGATGCTGATGTTATTATTCGCATGAAAAGATTATTGCATTGAATGAAAGTCATTTAAAAGTATTATTTTTCCATTAAAGTATCACTTTCATCCAGAGAAAAAAGTTGTAAAGTTGACAGCAAAACATACATTTTTGATTAAAGAATTTTCACTTTTGTATTAACTATCGAACAATGAATTAAATCTGATTAACTGTGAAACTCTCAGTGATGTTCAGGGATTGTGTTTGCTGATTTGATATGCTGACAGTCAAACAATACACATACTAGAATACTCTGTTGATTCTGATGGTGATGTAATGAAATACTGATTTTTTGCCGTTTGATTTATTGATTCATATGCTTACCTTATTTTATGTATAGCTGGTCCTCATCAATAACTGATAAAAATTTGCCCTCAAATTGTATTAATGCAGTTGCTTTGTGTATTACAAAGTACCTACATTAGATAAAAGGAATGTTGTATAAATTAATGATTTTATTTTGTTTCCTTTAGAGAAGAGGTAATATCTCGTAAAATGGAAAACTTGGAGAAGTGGAAAGCTGAACTTAATGCAAGACTCGCCAAGAAGGAGGCGGATGTACTAGCTGCCAAGGTACACTTCTTTATGCATGATAATGTTTTATATAAGTGAAGTTATCCAATTTATTCTGTGAGTGATTTTGGTTTAATAGTTTTTATCAAGCTGATTACTATTAATTAGTCCACCTTTTTTTATATTATGCTTCTTGATACATTAAGGTAAGTCAAGAGTTTTGAATAGAATTCACATGAAATTTGAACCATATACATTTCAGCTTGATGACTATGGAGTACTAACCTGTGTGGATGTCTGTAACGCCTAATTTCTGCTAAGAGACTGTGGTCATTCCATTGGTTGCCATTTTAAGTGGTCTAGCTGTTTCTGATTATACATAGATGAGTTAAACTTACCACAGTACAGAGAGATTTCTGGAAATTAATATTCAATTAATTTTCAAGATGATAGCACTGTGTGTATTACTGTCCAGCCCAGTAGACATTGTTGGAAGGGATCAAGTGTGAGAAGCTTGGGGAGTTTGCAGTAAAGTGCAAACTCTATAAAACTCTTAACTTAATTAAAGGCGTGGTCACCTGCCGAGACCTAATCGATATTGATACCGAGGAACTCCTTAAAGAATGGGGATCCAAACATGTGGTGGAGGTTCGTCAGATCACACGAAGGGTAAATGGCAATCTTGAGAAGACTGCCACCTTTGTCCTGATGTTCGACACTTCGATGTTGCCCAAAGCCATCAAAGCAGGCTATTTGAACCTTAACATTCATCCGTATGACCCAGACCCCATGTGCTGTTCCAAGTGCCAGCAGTTTGGGCATACGACGGTGACCTGTAAGGGCAACCCCGCCTGTGCAGCCTTCCTACATTTCCAACACTAGCCGGGTAGTGGTTGTACTCTCCCACAGGTTGTGTTAACTGCTCCAGGTCTTATCCAGCCTGAAGTAGGGATTATCGAGTGTACCATGATGAAAAGAAGGTACGGGAGCAAAGAAGAGGTTTAAGGCGCTTGCGCCACCCGTCTTCACTACTAGCTTCGCCAAAACCTTGTCAACTCCCATTAGGAAGGAAAGTGTTGCTACACAGACGTACTTTGCAGACATGGGCACAAGTACAATGGGCTCATGTCAATGCAAATGTGGCGCCATGTCCAACAAGGTCATAACACCAAAGACCACAGATGTCGGTAGCAATACATCTGCAACCTCGACCAATAAGACAGCTCGTTCTGCAGTTCCACCTGCAGAAGCACAGCCATCTGCTACAACAACTACAACTGTGGAAACCTGTGGTGCTGCAGTGGCAGCACCTGTAGCGGAAGCAGTACTGGCAATGACATCAGCCAGTAGTGGATGGCAAACAGTGCAGAGAGTTCGGGGTCCGAAATTCAAACATGCAGACGCATCTATGTTTGTTAAGTCCCCTTCCTCTTCTCCTCCCAGAGCACCAACTGACAGGGAAAGGAAGGGTTGAAGGCCTCAGCAGAGGAAAGATCGGCCAGTTTCCGAAGTCTTATGAAATTCAGATTCATCTTCTAACCCCGAAGATGTTCGAATGCTGGTGGACGAACCTGGTCCCGTGCCTCAGCAGTCACCGTCGAAGGACCCACCCGAACTGGGGCGGGTGAAGTTAAGTAGGTATAATGGTTCCCATTCTTCAGTGGAATATTAACGGTTTTCAGGCTCACAAAGAGGAAGTACAACTCTTAGCATGATCTAATACATTGTGTCTCTGTCTCCAAGATACACATTTTAGACCACCACACTAGCCAGTGCTAAGAGAATATGACATATACCGAAAGGACGACACTGAGGGTGATCAAGCGAAGGGGGGAGTGGCTGTGTTTGTTCAAAACACTGTCCACTCCGAATCTATCGCTCTCACCTCTGCTATACAAGCAGTGGCAGTGAGGATCCACGGTCCTATTAAACTGACCACACGTTTCATTTATCTTCCATCGAATGCGCTTGCCGATTATGACGAACTTTCCGACATTGCGGCAGCTTCCTCGGCCAATCCTCCTCCTAGGAGACTTCAACACACAGTGCGTTGTGGGTCTCAGACACCGATAGCTCCCAAGGCCGAGTAGTTGGTAGGTTGATGGAGCAAGAGGAAGTTTGTATCCTGGAAAAATGACCCACTTCACCACTACTTCTGGTTCATCCTCTGCCATTGACCTTTCGTTGTGCTCTCCTTCAATTACAGACTCAGTGCAGTGGGAGGTGGATCGCGACCTTCATGGAAGCGCCCATTTCCCTATATGTTTGAACGTAGGGGTTGAGCGAGGAACGGGAATGGAATGTGAGGAATGCGGATTGGCAGCTCTTCCGATGTTCTGTCGTACTGCAGCCCCAAGACAGTATACAGCAGAAAGTGGATCACTTCAGAGAATCGATTCACCATGCAGCTGACATTTCCATGCCAAAAAGCTCTGGAACTCTGCGAAGGACACCCGTCCTCTGGTGGAACGATGAATGTCGTTCCGCTATTCAGGGTCGCAGATGGGCGTTCTGTCATTTTAGGTTGTCTCCAACATCCAATAACCTTGCAGCATTCCGTATCGCAAGAGCTAAGGCACGTCGGGTGATTAAGAAGAGCAAGAAAAGGTCATGGCAGAGCTTTGTGAGCACAATTAATCGTTCCACTACCTCATCAAAAGTATGGGAGTCTATCCGCCGTATATCTGGAAGGTACTCCCGCCTCCCAGTATCTGGATTACTGGATCGTGGACGTGTAATTACCGACGAACGAAGTATACGTAGCTCAGTTTCATGACTGCCATGACTTCATCTGTTAATGTGGAACTTCGGGCCCAACAATGAAGAATTGCTGCCGAAAGGCGCATGCTGTGCTTCGATTCGTCGAAATCAGAGGCATATAATAACCCGTTTTCATCCTGGGAGCTGGAGTCGGCATTAAACAGTGCTAATGACACCACTCCAAGGCCTTATAAGATCCAGTACCAGATGCTGAGGCATCTTAGTAAAGTTGCTAAAGAGTACCTTTTAGTTATTTGGACCAGAGGACACTTCCCTGACTCGTGGAAAGAAGCAACACTAATTCCTATTTTAAAACTTGGGAAAGACAAATTGTTTGCCAGGTAGTTATCGTAGTATTGCTCTGACAAGCTGCATGGGGAAGACACTGGAGAGGATGGTAAATCGCCACCTTGTCTGGTGTCTAGCATCCCAAAACCTTCTGAGCCGCTTTCAGTGTGGATTCAGGAAGTTCCTTTCCACCTTGGACAACTTGATCCTGCTGGAAGCGGTAATACAGGATGCGTATATCCCTAGCCAACACCTTGCAGGTATATTTTTTGACATCGAAAAGGCATACGATACTACTGGTGACATGTTATTTTAAAACAGTTAGAAGAATGAGGATTTTGTGGAAATCTCCCACATTTTTTAAAATCGTTTTTATCACATCGTTGCTTCTGGTACCGAGTCAGCAGTGAAGTGTCTGATCTTTTTATTCAGGAAAACGGTGTTCCTCGGTGGTCATTTTTAAGTGTAACCCTTTTTGCCATTTCTATTAACAGCATTTCAATCAGGAGACCCATACAGTACTTCTTATATGTGGCTGATTTTTTAATTTTTTGTACATCGTCCAGCCTGAGAAGCATTGAGCAGCAGCTGCAACTAGCGCTGAACAGGCTGGATGGATGGTCAGTGCACACCGGTTTTCATTTCTCTATCGAGAAAACCCGGTGTGTACTTTTTACTCGTAGCAGAAGTCTTTTTACCAGAGCCCCACCTTACCTTGAGGAATACTGTTTTAAGTTTTACTGAAAAAGTTCGGTTTCTTGGCCTCATTTTAGACAGGAGGCTAACTTGACTGCCACATCTTAAAGATGTGAAAGCCAAAGCCTCAAAATCTCTTAATCTTTTTCAATGTTTGTGTGGCAGACCGTGGTGCGCTGACCACTTCTGCCCGTTACAATTTTACAGAGCCTTTGTACAGTCGCATCTGGAGTACGGTTGCATTGTATACTGTTTGGCAGCGGACAGTTATCTCCACATATTGTATAGTGTCCACCATGCTGGAATTTGGCTCTCCACAGGTGCTTACCACACCAGCCTGATACCCAGCATTTGTGCTGAGTCTGGCGAGTTGTCGCTTTCCGTCCGGTGGCATCTCCGGCATCTCCTCATGGTGCGACACCATTTACATATTGCCGCAACTCCTGGCAGTCCCGTGTACGACGTAGTAACCAATACAACGTACGAATGTCTTTACACTAATCGCCATAGAGTCTCCGTACAAAGGCCATTTTAGAAGAATATAGTTGTGAGCTGCCCCATTTTTATCACCAGGCTTGGAGTAAATCTCCTCCTTGGCTTTTAAAGAGGACCAGAACGATTTTAGACCTATCACGGCAAAGCAAGCTGCTCGCTGTTAGTGTATTAGTAAGAGTTTTTAACAATGTTTTAAATATGTATCACAATTTTACCCGGTATATACTGATGGGTCTAAGCAGGCTAACAGAGTAGGTTGCTTTGTAGTGTTCCCTCGAGCGACTTACACGTATAAGCTGGATTACCAGGTGCAGCATTTACACTGCCGAGTGGTGTGCCCAGCTAAAGGATCCACTGGAATGTGATGCTTGTGGCATGCCTTTGATGGTGCGCCACATTTTAACTGATTGTGTACTGTTTTTAAATTTAAGGGCAGACGTAATCCTAGGCAACAATCTGTCCCTTATTTTAGAGAATGACTATGTGGTGAAGATTATAAAATCTTGTAATTTGGCCGGTTTCGCCCCTAAAATTTTGGGCAGGTTGGCCTAGGATTTATAGCGGATTGGTGGTCTCTCTACAATCACCAATCCATGTATAGTTTTTATCTTTTAGGATTTTAACCTATTTTCGCTGAGTTTGACATTCTATATCTGGCTGGCCTCTTTACAGCCAGCCAATTAGTTTGTTGTTTTAATATTTGTTTAAGCTGGTTGGCCCTTCTACAGCTAACCAGTGAGTATTTACAAATTTGGTTATTTGTGGCCAGTTTACAGCCATTGTTTTAGTGTTCTATTTTTAGTTTTTTCGCCATCTGTATGGCAACCTCTTTACAGTTGGTCATGTGGATGGTATTTTAGCATTTTATTCTGCTGTCTGTGTGGCCGACCCCTTTACAGTTGGCCATGCAGACGGTAGTTGATTTACGCTTTAAACCACATTGTCATTCCAAGTCTTAGTCAGGGCACTAATGACCCAGTTGTCGACGTGCGCGTAAACCCAAAAAACAACAACTATTCATTATTGGAACATATTTTGTGGTAAATAATTTTATCTCTGAACAGGCCTGTGTTCTCATTGATATGTTTCACAGATCATTTGAGTAGATAAGAAAAATCATGTGCATTATTACAATTCTTGAAGAACTCAAAACTTCACTTCTGCATGTGTTGATGATTTGCCTTTGCTACAGATTACATTTTACTTTTTAGGGAAACAGTTTATCCCTTTTCAGAGTTGTTCTGATAATAAGAGTTAAGTTTCTGCACTAACATATTCAGGAACTGCATAAATACCCTTTTCATAGTCGGGTAATGCTGAGTTGACATCCGGAAGAGCATAAGCAGGATGTTGGAGGTTCTGCTTAGAACATTTTTTCATAACTCTCTTCTTCCAATTGATCACATGTTACTCTGCTCAGAAGTTGAATTTATAAAGTAGTCTTTATGGAGGTGACTGTTGTTCTTACTTTTAGAAATGGATGTCATAAAGATAATTTTCTCCTTGGCATATTTTAAAAAGTATGGAGCATTTTCATTACTGTACCGTGTATCAAGAAGAAATTTTATCTGGTATATGTGAGTCATTATCTTTTTCTAAGTAGCTTAACTATACAATACTTTCTAAGCCTTGTAATACAAATGGAAGTGCGTTTGTGAGTTTTGTGTTGGTTTTGCTTGAGAATATTTGTGCTAATTTTATCACTGTTTATATCATTAGTTTATGTGTATTTGTGAAGGAGAGCTCACTGTGTTACTAAGAGTCTATAATTATAAACTTTGTACTCTTGAGGCCCACTCTCATTGTTTTTGCTCACCTAGAATAAAAGCAGCTACATGAAATTTTGAGCATTGTGCCATTAAATGTTTAGAATTTTCTCAGGTTGCAGTTTGTCAAATCTTTTAACTCTTTCCGGGCAAAGTGGATGAAAATATGTTCAGAATTGGTGGTTGTAATTTATACATACTATTTAAATTTAAAACTTGTAATTATTGTGATTAAAAAAATGAAGTGACGATTGGTACATCAACTATGCATCCGTTAATATTAAGTATTTCTTGAATATCATAAAATTTGTTTTATTATTAAGTTTTGTCATATTTCTGAACCATCTGTTCTTTTAGTCATTGTTTATAAATATAAGGGAGATAGAATTAAGTTATCATGTTTAGTAAATTACTGTAATTAACAATTTTCATAATTTGCTGATGTGTGGAATAATTCTGATTTTATTTGTCTTGTTAATTTTGACTTAGAAAGATAGTGTAAATGTAATTTTCCAGATATGGTGTTTTTTCAAAGCAAACTAGAAAAGTTGTCGCCTTCCTTTTTTCCCGTGTATGTGACCTTTTTGCAAATTTCCAGTACATTGATATTTGGTTTACCTTACAGTGATTTGAATTTAGGATAGAAATGGGTGGACATTGAAATTTCTGTAGCAGCAATGACATTATCTCTCTCTCTCTCTGTGTGTGTGTGTGTGTGTGTGTGTGTGTGTGTGTGTGTGTGTGTGTGTGTGTGTGTGTGTATAGAGAGAGGAAAACCAGTAAAATAAATACCTAATAAACAGTTGGCAATATTTAGTTAATGTGTTCTCACAATCATCTGCATATTTAAACAAATAAATAATCTACAGTGTCTTTCATTACTTTGTGATTCATATTCTTCCCCTTGCTTGGAATTGAGTTATATAGTTACAGTAATTTTTTTTATGAAAAAATATAAATATTTGTTTGTTTCCCATTTTCCTAGGTCTTTTGTTATAAATTATCAAAAGATGAAGTTGTTATAAATTTCTTTTGTATAGTTAACCTGTTTCTGACAAACTTATTTATCCTTGTTCACCATTTTGGTGAAGTATTGGTAATATTCATTTTTGCTGCTATTACACTTTTTATAATAAGATAATATTTTTGGCAATTTTAAAACACCCATAAGAAGCATCCTTATGGTTTAATTACTCCCCCAACCTCTTCATGTAGGGTACTACAAATGCCAATCTGCAACATGTCATCTTACAGTTCTGTTGTATCCCCATAAATTTTGCTATTGCTATTTTCCAAATGCTTTCTATTTCATTTATATGTTGTGATACATTTAAATTGTGGTGTAAATTGGAGTAGCTATTTTACAAACTGTAATTTTGATACTGTCTTGTAAAGCAGCATGTAATAAACTAGAGAAGCTTCAAAATAAGTCTTAAATATTTGATGGATGAATGTATATTCTTAAAAAATTTTATATTTCAGGCAAGAAAGGATCGATTAGTGGAAGAAGTACGTAGGCACTTTGGATTTAAAGTTGACCCTCGTGATGAGCGTTTCAAGGAAATGTTGCAACAGAAAGAGAAAGAAGAAAAGAAACTTTTAAAAGAAGCTAAACGGAAAGCTAAAGAAGAAAAGGCATTAGCTAGGTTAACAGAAGCAGCTGCGAAATCTTCTGGACAGTTGAACCCAGATACTTAGGAAAAATATTGTCAAGTACAAAGAATAAAATAAACCTGTAACATATATCTTTATTTTTTGTATTTATTTTATTGTAACAGTACCCACTACTATGGCTGCATGTGTTCAGGCACTAGCTCACTGGGCCAGTGATGTACAACAGGCCCAGGTCCAAATCGCTGGCTCTGCAAACCAGCTATCCTGATTGCAGTTTTCACGTGGTTTTCAGCAATCATCTAGGCAGATGCTGGGACGGTTCCCAATCTCTGCCTCATAAGCTACATACACATTTAACCAACAAAAATATGTTTATTTCATAGAGCACCAGTTACATATTTCACCCTTCTTACCCCCTCCCCCCCCAAAAAAAAAGAAGGAAGAAGAAAAAAACTACAACAGACCTAGCAAGATGGTAGCATACTTTGCTTTGACAATAAGCACTGCCTCTGGAAGAGGATGTGCCAAATGATCTGCAAAAGTAGAAACATTCAAAAGATGATGATTATTTTATTTCCTTGTTGGTGAAAACAAAAGGTTGTGACATCTGTATATATATAGTATGTAATGTCTTTGTAAAGTTTTACATATTTTTACTAGAGGTTTGACGATCGAAGTAGTTTGTTTAGTCTGTGTGTTTATTAATATTGTCTGTCCCTCTTTAATGCAACAGAACTAACTGGGGGCAGACCACAAAAAAATAGCACATGGGTGTGCACATTTGTAGCAGTAGCTGCACTTGAGGTGTGGAGGTCGGCAGTAGTGGTCGGGCTGAGATTGTAGCCGACAGACCTGATGTGGCCGAGATAATGTTTAGAGTGTTTCATAATGCTATATTTAACAGTTTAATATGTTATAGTGAGTAAATGTCTTTTAGAGTGAAAACAAATTCTTGAAAATTATCAGTACTGTGGTAGCGAATCCTAAAAATCAGCTTTCAGCAGGTACTACACAAGAAAATGTATAAATTAATGTTTTGTAATCGTTTGTGGCCGAATTGCTGAATTTATTTGGCCCACAATATGCAGAACAGGAAGGGGAGGGGGGAAAAAGGAACAACCAACAAACCCCTAACAACATGGCGAACATGTTCCAGGACTACAAATAGCTACTGAAGGTGACACGCTATTTTTTAACAATCCGGCAACTTCAGGAATTCGACGCAGATTGGCAAGTAATAAAAATACTGATTTTTGGGGCGTCCTTGCAAGATTTTTCAACACGGTCTTCGCAGCAGTGATAGTGGTCATTTACAGAGCACTTAAGATTAAATTGAAAGTTAAATTCTAAAATTATACGGAATGAGGACATGTTAACCCTTTCGTGACCAAATTATTTACAGAAGTTGTGGAATTCTTATGATCACTTTACTGCGCTAAGGAACCACACTTAAAATTATAGTTTCAATCCTGAATGTGAATAATTAGTCTATAATTACAAAAAAATTAGTGGGAACTATTGTTCCCACTGAACTCTGCACTAACTCAACTCGGGAATTTGAAAAAAATATTTATTTATTTTTAAGTACAAAAAACATCTGAAATATTACATTTATACATGTATTAATTTGTGTTGTCATTTGAGTTCACTATGGTGATGTACTATGGAAAATAGAAAAGCATGATGCTATACACAAAGGTACACCACAGCTGCTACACATTACTTTTCTTTGTCCTTTGTGCTACATTAACAGCATTTTCTGTTTGACATATTTCCAATTTCGCTAACTTCTATTGTCAAATCAAAACCATTATCATCACTTTTCACAAAAATGTTACCACTAACATCGTTCGAAATTTGTGAATTATTCGCTGAATTTTCATCAGAATCTGAGTCAGCATCGAAATCTGAATCTTCTGGTAGGGAGTGCAAAATTCTCAGAATCTCTTCTTGCCTGAGCCCAGGCATTCTAAATAATGGGAAACACATAATAAACAAAATGCCGATTTTACAGCTACACAGTTTGCACATCCCAAACAGTTCAGTGGGATAAATAGTTCCCACTAAGTTTCCTTGCTATAAGTTTGAACATCCCAAACAGTTCAGTGGGATAAATAGTTCCCACTAACTTTCCTTGCAATATTTCTGTGGTTTTCAGTGAAATTTGCTAAATACAGTCATATACTGTCTCCTTAGTAAATATGAAATTAGACAAATATAAAACAAGTCACTTCACACACAACAGAAAAGTGCTGAATACAAATATAGCTGTTGTGGTCAAATTATTGGGTCCCTTACACTCAGAAACCGCGCCACTGCATTTTTTGACTAAGAATGTAGACATACAACAGCTTCTGCGAGCCAGTTGATAAACTACACGTAGTCACCACACTATAACAGAGATGGGAGAACAAGTTGGATGTGGGAACAATGGTTACCAGTGAACTTAAGCCGAATACAAAGAAGTGGGAACTGTAGTTCCCACTGGTCACGAAAGGGTTAAATAAACTAGTTATTAAAATTCTAAATTTAACAGCAAATTAAAAAATTTCTTAAGTAGCTTGTTTAAATATAAAATTATGAAACCTCATAGTTAGTTAAATAAAGTTTACCACATTCAAAAATTAAATGGGATATTGGTGAATAACTAGAACATAAATTACGATTTATGATATAAGCTGTTTTATGTGATTTTGATATGATCAAGTGCAGTTTTTTATTGTATGTTGTTGCCTTTTAAATTAAGTTTTACAGCTTTGGAGATTATGGCATTGTATTTTGGTCAGTGTGGCTGCGTTGTAAAGTTGTTTTGCAGTGTTGAAAATAAATAACGATGACTTTGTGTCATTGTTAGTTGGGTGGAAGGCCAGTGTTTCAAACAGAAGTGTTGTAAGTTCTTTGCATAGCAACAGTGGAGAAAAGAGGTAAGGGAGATCATATTAAAGCTGAAGCTGATGGTAATTCAAATGATTTTAATGTGGTGAGTAATGATGCTAATATTGGTAGTAGTTTTTGTTGTAGCTCAACTGAAGAATAAAGAAAGGATCAGGTATCATTGGAAGCACCAGTCGAACTTATTAAGATCATGGAATGGGAAAGCAATAAAGAACAAATTTTAACAATCCTAATGAAAATGGGAGAGGAATTGGCAGAATAATCAGAAAAGGATAGGAGAAGAGGAATTAAATTAAAGAGGAATCCAGAATAAAATAATTGTTTAGAAAACATAAAAACCGCCTTCAAAAAAGGGCAATAAAATTTTTAAAATAACTTTATACCTTGCTTAGAAGAGTGTAAATTTAAATGGACAATATTTTATATTACTGTTATTGAAATTTTTACATTAATTAGCTATTTTTGGAGTCGGTGCCAGCTGTCAGATTGCGCAGATTGAATTACTGAACTTTATTTGGTGTTCGAGGCGAACCGATAGTACGAACAAAAATTCCAAATATTTTACAGCATGTCGTGAGGAAGATAGTTTTATTGCGGGAGACAGCTTAGGGAAATAAATTAACGGTATGTCATCTGTGGCTTGGCTTCGTTGGTTATCCAGGCATATCTCTGGTGCTACAGTGTCCGTTGGTAGGCTGCATCATGCAGTAAATACTTTATAGTTAGTATAATATCGGTGTATCGTCTATATGTTTCAGTTTTGTTGAAAAATGTTTCTAGAATTAATTGTAGGTAAGTAGTAATGTGATTTTTTATGTATTATTGTTATTTATTATTGTTTTTATCTTTTTGTGTTTCTTGCTTTGGCTGGCACCGACTCCAAAAATAACTAATTAATGTAAAAATTTCAATAACAGTAACGTAAAATATTGTCCATTTAAATTTACTTTCTTCTAAGCAATGTATAAAGTTATTTTAAAATTTTTAGTGCCCTTTTTTGAAGGCGGTTTTTATGTTTCTTAAACAATTATTTTATTTTTAAATTTTTAGTGGTATTATAGTTAATTTTTATTTAAATATGCTGCAGCAGTTCTCATTTTGCGAACTTCCTGGTAGCTCAGTGGTTAAAGCTAATGCTTTAAAAAAAAAAAAAAAAAAAAAAAAAAATCTGGCGTTTCAACATCTTTCAGAATGGGGTGAATTGGATGCTGTGTTAAGGAATGTCAGTTTACATTTTGATTCAAGCTGTGTTTCGACCTAATCATAACATCTGTTTAAGCTGCTGCTCGATAACCGAAACTTGTAACATCTGGACATTAATACATACCACATACACAAATCTGTCTCTGGAATATATCTGTTCGTTCCGGCATCACACAGAAAATATAGATATTTAATTGGTTTTCACAACGTAAAAGCTCGGGGTCCAATTTGAAATCTGAAGTACATGTTGAGACATTAGGGCACATACATTTTATATATATTCTCCAAAGACTTAAAAATTGCTTAACTGATTTTGACGGTACTTAAAACTGTGGATTTTGTAAAGAACATTGGAAATTATAAACGATGTGGGTAAAGGAGAAGAGGGATTGGGCTTTTGTATACCAAATGTAGACTGTCTTTTCTGATTGATTTAAAGTATACGTTTGTATATTTCTATTGATATCATATAGAAATTTTATGTTTGTATAAAAAATAATTAAGGGGTTTGGAGGTGAAGAGTGGTTTGGTTTTTGTTAAGGTAGTGTGGACAGTATTTTTCTCTGTTTTAAAGTATACATGTGCAAAGTTCCATCGAAACCTGATAAAAACTGTAGCTTTGTGTAAAGAACGTTTACAAAAATTAAATGGGGTAATGGAGTGAGCGGTTGGGTTTTGTAAACAGAATGTTTCTCTTTGTTCTTAAGTATACATTTGCAGTGTTCCATCGAAATCTGATGGAAACGTTAGGTATCTAAAAAGAACATTGGAAATTAGAAGGGGTGGGGGTAGAAGGGAAGAGGGGTTGGGCTTCTGCAACCTAATTTAAACATAATTGTTATGCATTTTTTAAAGTATACGTGTGCAAATTTTCCTCAGAATCAGAAAGAAACTGTGCATTGTGTAGATTAAAGGGGTGGAAAGGGGGAGAGAGGTTTGGCTTCTCTAAACCAAAAGCAGACAGTATTTTTCCGTTTGTTTTGAAGTATACATGTGCATACTTCCTTCAAAATCAGATAGAAACGGTAACTTTATATAATGAACATTGACAGTAATTAAAGGGGTAGAAAGGGGAATAGGGTTTGTGTTTTTGTCAAAGTAATGTTTGTAGTATGTTTATTTTTCTATTTGCTTTAAAGTATACACATGCGAAGTTCCACCGAAATCGGATTAAAATGTGGGTTTGTACAAACATTAAGGGATGTAAAAGGGGAGCTAGGGTAGTTTTTTTTCATTTTTTGGTCAAAAATCCAACCATAAAAAAATACATATATGTGCCAACTTTCATACAGATCGGTCTAATGGTGTCAACTGTAGCTTTTCAAAAAGAAAACTGACAAAAGTCAACGGGCGGAAACGGGGAAAAGGGTTCAGTTTTTGCAAATCAAAAGCTTACATTATTTTTTTCTTTGTTTTACAGTAAAAGTTTGCGAAGTTCTATCTAAACTGGATAAAAATTATGGGTTTCTATAAAAATTAAACAGTTTAATGGGGAGTGGGGGTGGTTTTTTTTATTTTTTGGTCAGAAACCTTCCTCGTGAAAAAATACATATAAGCGCCAACTTTCATGATAATTGGTCAAACTTTGGCGACTGTAGCTTTTTATAAAAAAAAATTGACAAAAATTAAGTGGTTGGTAGGAGAGAGAGGGGTTGAGCTTTGGCAGACCAAATGTTGACAAGATTTTTCTTTTTGTTTGAACGTATACATTGGCAAAGTTCAATCAAAATCAGATATGAAATATAGGTTACTATAAAATTAAGGGGTGTAAAGGGGGAGATGGGGTGGCTTTTTTTATTTTTTGGCCAGAAACCCAGTCCATGAAATATTACATGTATATGACAACTTTAATGGAGATCAGTTAAATGATGTCGACTACAGTTTTGTATAAATAACATTGGTAAAAATTAATCGATGGATAGGATGAGAGGGGTTCAGTTTTTTCAAACCAAATGTTGACAGCATTTTTCTCTTTATTTTTGACTATACATGTCCAAAGTTCCATTGAAATTGGATAAAAAATGTGGGTTTGTACAAAAATTAATGGGTGTAAAGGGAGAGAGGGTTTTTTTTTTTTTTTGGGGGGGGGGGGGGGGTCAGAAACCTTTTCCATGAAAAATTACATGTATATGCCAACTTTAATGGAGATCAGTTAAATGGTGTCGACTTTAGCTTTGTATAAAGAACATTGGCAAAAATTAAGGGGTGGATAGGGGGAAAAGGGTTCGGTTTTTTTCAAACCAAAAGTTGACAGTATTTCTCTGTTTATTTTTTACTATACATTTCCAAAGTTCCATCAAAATCGGATAAAAAGTATGGGTTTGTATAAAAGTTAAGGGGTGTAAATGGGTAGAAGGGGTGGTTTCTCAATGAAATTCATATGGGACCACTTTGGAGGTATACTCTATCCACTATAAAAATTTCATTTAAATCGGTTCAAAATTGGCGAAGATATCGCTGAACATACATAAAAAAAGAAAAACCAGACAAATTGAGAACCTCCTCCTTTTTTGAAGTCAGTTAAAAATGACAGTAGAAGTGAAACAAATTATTACAAGGATTGAACTTAATATTACAGCAAATGTGAATACGCAAATTTGCATTCTTTGAACAGAAAGCAGAAGAGCTCCAACAAGCGGTACAAAGGGAAGTGAATGAACTCAAGATAGATGTGGAAGTGAAGATAAACAATATTTACCAGCTCATTGAGTAGAAGGAAAAAGTTGCTAAACAAGAAATGGTAAAGCAAACTGAAAAAGTGATGAAAAACATGGAACAAAGTGAGAAAATTCAGGAAATAACCAACAGGAATTTCAGTGAAGTCATGTACTCAAACCGTGAAGAAAATAAGAAAGGAAATGAAGCAATCGAAGAAAGAGTATCCAATGGTGGATGAAAGAATGACTGGAGTGGAGGACAATGTACTTACAGTTGTTCGTTGTGTAACAGTGGTAACGGACAAAGTCAAAGATGTCGAACAGAAATGAGCTGCTGTTATTGGTACCACAATGTATTGTACAACCTATTTAAACTACCTGAAATCAAATTTGCACCCGTAGGCATTGTGCGTCCAGAAAAGATTTACCAGTAGAATGGTCTGACGAGGAGAAAGTAAAATATGTAAAGTATAGGTTGTGTGATGATGCATATTCTTGGAGCTGTGATATCGCTGAAGTGTGTAGTGATTTTGAAGACTTTCTGAGAATATTTTTGCAAAAGTATTGGTTGCAGAACAAGCAATGTAAAGTGAAAAGTGATTTTCAAAATGGATGGAACTATAGTAGGACTAAAGGGAATGTCAGAGTATTGCAAAATGATGGTAAAAGAATTGGAGTATTTGCAAGATGGGGTCAGCTTTGATGAAAAAATGGAGATGTTATTGCGGAAGCTACCAAGATCGATGCAAGACAGACTGACAGCCAATGGGATTGCATTGAAGAATTTTTGGATGCGATGGAAAGACTTGACAAGTGGAGTACGTCATCAGTACGGTACTTTGCGGATAACAGAGATTTTGGTAATGGAAGTGGAAAAGAAAACAATGACAGGAATTACAGGCGAGTGAATTTTTTAGCTATAAGAGAAAATACACAAGAGAAAGAGGCCAGACGCTGTTTGTTTCAATAGTGATAATAATATGGATAACAGAAATGGAAAGGTGTTCGAAATGAAAGCGGCCATGAGATGCATAACTCTAATAATGTACCATTTAAAAGACATGAAGAAGAAGTAAGAAGGGGAGAAGAAAGACAATTACAAAACTCAACACTGCGACTGTAAAGGTCCTAGCAGAATAGAAATAAAGGACCAAATTATGTAAAATGAAATCATGATAAATGTAAAAAAATAGACGGTAGAAGTGGTTATATGACCGAAATGGAAGAAGAAAATGCTGAACAAATACATTGAATTGTTGAAGAAGCAGCAAATGAAGATGAACCTCTGAAATGGTGGAAGGGCTTGGAACTTATCGAAGATAACGAGCGTCGAAACATGCAGGCCAATTCAAAATACAGTTGGAATGAAAGGGAAATATCGGTGTTAGCAAACATCAGTGGATGGGAAAATGACGATGAAGAGAGGCCTCTAGGGAATTAAGTAGTGCAACAAATAAAGATACTTTCACAGAAGCAGATGGTATAAAGGAAGTAGTAGATAATATCGATGACCGTATGTCAGTGAGCAGCAGCATTAGTAAAAATGAAGAGAATACAGCGTTAAGTAATGATGATGGAAGTAATGAAGATGAGAATAAATCAAATGAAAGAATAATAATAATAAATGGGGTGTTTTATGATAAATATGAATGAAAAAGGTGAGGAAATATTTTCCACGGAATCCACAGAAGAATTAAAAGAATTCAGCAAAGAGATAAACATTTCTGCATAAAGTATCGAATCATGTTAGCTATCTGTTAAATTTTGTAACTGCGTGACAAAATTTTGTTCTTAGAACCACGAGTTAGATTGGATAGAACATTATTGCATTTCATTTTTATAGTTAGTTTTTATGATTATTCAAGTTAGAAAGCAGATTTACAGTTTTTAAGATAGTATTTTCAATTTCAACATTCTTCGGCATTCGCCTGGAGTGGGAAAGTTCATACTTAAAGTATTTATTTTTGGCTAAACGATTAAAGTTAGGATATTGTTCATAATAACTAAAGTTAACGTTTATTTAAAGATCTAGCGATTGGAAATATTTCAGAAAGATGGAATTATTTTTATTGTCAAGGTCAAATTAGCTGATGTAAGGACTTCAGACGTGCGATTTCATATCTGATCAGCCACCCCCGTGAAAGAGGAAAAGATTTCATTCCCACGCTTCGCGTGAGAACAGTCGCTAGGAATCTTTGAGATGCGGTATGTGATATAGATGCGTGCGTGCAGTTGTTCGCCCCCCCCCCCCCCCGTCTTCAAGTAGCAATCGGCGCGACACCACGTTAGCTTCAGTAGTCAGTGCAAGTTTTATTTTGGGAGTAATGTCTCTTCTTTTATTCGAGTTTACCATTATGTTGCGTTAAAATAGTATTTCTCCAAGTTAGGCCTCAGGATTGTCTAAATTAACTAAACTTTTGAACAATGGGAGCGTGTGACGAACTTTTACTAGCTTTCTTCAACTAGTGATTTAAATCTTTGGGCTGCGGCCTGGGCTCCGATCGAAGTTTACAAACATGCAACTCTATCTTGTGAAACATTTGTCTGATCTGCATTTCATTTTACAACTGTTGCTTCAACTTCACGGACTATGATCTATTATCAAGCATCATAACTGTCAACCGAAACATTTCGGCGAACGGTTAGTCGGGATGTTACTGCCTACCTACCTAAAAATGAGGTGGAAGAGAAGTATTCAAGGAAGAAAGTTGTTTGCGAACTGGTAGTAAAACTGATAAAGTTCAGTTTTAACAAAAAAGTTATAATACTTAATCTGGATAAGGAATACAATTACTGCTTGACTGCATGGGCGCATAGAAGCATCAAAGAGGATTTATTACGAGAGGAATGTTTGGAAAAAGTAGAAGCAGATGTGAGACAACCATTAATTGAAGTGGAAATATTTGGTATTACATGTCAGGCTCTTGTATATACGAGAAGGAAAGTTTCTGCAATTTCCCAGATGCTTCATACCCATGCAAGCAAAGATAATGAGATTATGATAAAGCCTGCTAGGTGTGTATACATTGTTGGTGTAACAGGAAAGTCAAGTAAGCGAATACGAATGGAAATATTGTTAGACATGTGTATTGGCGAAATGGAATTAGAAGGTTTAGTAATTCCCGATTTGAACATGAATTATATTTTAGGCATGGAATGGTTGGGCAAAGTAAAGTGATAATTGATTGTGACACAGGTTTGTTGAAATTTACGGAAAGTGAAGTGGAATGCTTGGTATATTTCTGCAAGGAAATAATTAATTTTAAAGAATTAGTGGAGAATTTGAAAACACTGGTTATCTATAGAGATGAAAATGAAGATGAACCAGCAGCCGATTTAATAAGATGGAAATAAGATGATCAGTATGGGAAGTTATTATATATATGGGATAAGATAAGTGATGTGACTGGAGTTACAAAAGAACAGATAGTTAAAGAGAATGAGTCGTGTGGTTTGGGAGGTGTGCACACGCCGAAGTTTCCTACATGACTGAGTGGATTATCAATATGGCGATGGGACTAAGATGTTATATATAAATATGTATATCACAGGAGGTGATAGAAGTAGTAATATAGCAAAAGGGTGCGGAATGTATAAATTTTGAAAAATAAATAAATAAATAAAAAAATTAGAGATATATAAAAATTGAAAAAACAGCATGTAATTAGTTAAATGGCAATAATGCTAATACTGACAATAATGAGTGATGCGTCAAGGAAAGGAATTTTATCGGTGGTTGAGTTCGGGTGGGTGTCTGGTATCTAGGATATTTTGGTATGCAAGTTCCCATCTTCGAAGTTCTGAGGCGGCGGTGGTTTCAGGGAAAACTCTGATTGCTCTCACGGTGAAACATTCATTGAAGTCGTTGGAATTGTGGTAGTTAGCATGTTCAGGTATTGGCAGATATAAATTGCGGGTGTGTACTGTTTGTCTGTGGCCATTCATTCTGGTCGAAACAAATGGCAGAGAAGTATCTACACTAGCAACAAAAGGAATTATTCAGAGTATACTGCACACAAATGTTGGAATTAGTGGTAGTAGACTTGCATGGCCCTTTACCGAAGGCATGAGGTGGACGTGTGCATGTTTTTGTGCTTGTGGATGTATTTTGCGAAGTTCATAAAACTGTATTGGATTAACACAGCAACTGGAAGTGTATTAATTAATAGATCAGAGAAAGATTATTTTTTGAAAGTTAGCTGTTCGAAAGCCATGCTGTCTGATAACAGCAGTCAATTCACTTCAAAGGAAAGGACAAGATGTGAGGTACAAAAATGTGATGCCAAAACGGGCAAAAAATCCTACCTAGCATCTGGTACTGTCAGTATCATTTTCAAAATCTGTGATGACTATTGAAAGATATTTCATTGCTATTGAAAGTGGAACAATTTTAGGCTTAATATAAATCCTAAGATTTAAATAAAAAAATGTGTATGCTGCATTTTGAATTAGCTCATTATGATGAGTAATAATTGCTTAATTAGGAAGGTGTTACTTTTTTATAATGAACTTTAACAATGTTAGATTTATATATGTAATAGGAAAAGGAGAAAATACTGTATAGGTCATTACAGAATTGGTAGGATAAGGGAATATGGTCATGTGTAGTAACCATGTTTGAGAATGCCAGTAAGTTTGGTGGAGCTCACTGCCACTGACTGGCAAAAATTTGTCGATCAATGGCCACCATTGACGTTGACCGCTCATGAGGTTGCTCCGCCGACTCTAAAGTATATTACAGCTGGGAAGTACTGTCGATTCTTTGACCACTGGGCTTTGCTTGTTTGCTGCCTACCTGTTTGACAACCGGCAGTTGACCTGCACATGCCGTCCTCTTGGCAGCCAAGGTTTCCATTTTATAATATTTCCATCTGTTTGACTGTTTACATAAGTGGTGTGAACTCTTGCTCTGGGCACGCTCACAGCTGTAATCTGAATAAATCAAGATACTTCATATTTGCCTTTCATTTTAATGGTAGAACCAAACCTTCCACTAATGTGTTAATTAAGGGAAATGATGTCAGATATTTAACCCAGTCATAGCATTTCAAGAAGAGAGGCCAGTGGTTAAAGAAGACTGACCTCGAGCAGTCTGAATGGCAGCAGCTGGAAATCCCTCGAAGTAAGTGCAAAAAAACTTTGCCTTCGATCCAGCATCGCACCAGCCATATCTGACAAACGTAGTAGTCCTGCCATAAGCCAAAACGGCTGTTCTCATTTGTAAGGGATAATATACATGTTTTAAAAGCAATCTTTTCTATTGAGAATCCTTTCTATTACAAATCTTTCTGATACTGAAGAAAGTCCAGTTTGTATAATGTGTGGATACTGAAGAAAGTCCAGCATTTACCATATGTGGTTATTTCAGGTTATATTATTTTGTGTTTGCTAATTTCTTTTCTTGGAACATGTCAATTAGTTTACCTGACATTAATAGTAATTGACAGAATTAAAGTTTACACCTTAACCAACACCATTCTCTCGTGTCTAATGTCTGTCCCATAAAAACTTTTTTCAGCTGTCAGATTGGCAGAGCTACATTGAACGATTTCAAGATACCAAAAGAATATACAATTTTACTATTTTAATCTACTACATCTCACCAAGTGGACATATGCTCAATAAATTGATTGGTACTATCATTTGTAGATAATGTGGGATGATATAAAATGGCAGAAAAACTGCATCTTGTCCCTTTTTCCATAATTTTTGAGTCCGTTACTAAAAATTCTTTGCTTTATGTCTAGACGATAAAATCAATTGTTCTATATTATGATGATAAATAAATTTACAGAACGTTGTCATAAACTTATATTTATTTCCAGGTAGTGATAATCATCAAATACTGTATTTATGATACTTTGAATTATTCATCTTTTCATTTGATTTTCATGTTATGGTATCTCCTGAAGATGTGGTATTTCTCAGGTACTCAGGGTCAGATAAAATTATTTAAATAAAAACTAAAGGGATTTTTGTAATAATGCAAGGTCGTTGGAGATTCTGGAGAAATATAAATGTAATTTCCAAACTTAATCCTTTTAAACCTGTGGTGTTATCCCTTATTCTCATAACCCATTTTTTCCTTTAACCTATGTTCCACTTGTAATCTTTATATATAAAGATGAATGTATGTATGTATGTATGTATGTTTGTTTGTTTGTTTGTTTGTTTGTTTGTTTGTATGTATGTTTGTTTGTTTGATTGTTTGTTGGTTTGTTGGTTTGTTTGTTCATCATACAAATCCACAGTTTTTATCCGTTCTCGATGAAACTTTGCACACTTATCCTTTGAAACAAGGAGAAAAATACTGTCTACATTTGGTTGAAAAATTATCTGTATAAATAACACATTTGTCTCATAACTTCGAAATACGGTGGTATACAGACACTTTGGATGTGGACGACTGCGTACCAAGATTCCGCGTAGTGGCCTGTCAGCTGAGTGGCTAAAGCGCTGCCTTACGAACGTCGTGGTCTCCGGTTCGAATCTCCGTCGGGGATAAGATTTTTAAAAATTGTTTTTCATCGTAAGAGTCAGGCCTGGGCCGTAGGTTATTCGGATTGAATGTTAAACCATAGATATTAGAAAGTTAGGGGTGCAATGCGAGGCAAATCGTAGGTATTCTTGCAATGTTGTAGGTGTATACTCTTTTACGTTATAATGATCCCTCAGGTTTTGTTCGCAGTCAGTGTGTAAGTGTGAACCACAGTAATATTATTATAATTAGGGATGTAAGTCTCTGTCTTTTTGTTACGTTTTGACGACTAAATGGCTATATCGTTGTGATGTAATTTTAGGAAATGTGTATGAAGGGCACAGGATATTTTTTCCTGTATGATTAACAGTTGTAGTCACGAAATTTTGAGATCTTATCGAATAATGACAGAAATATGTTGGAAATTAATTCTCTTCAAGAGGCAGGTTCGACGGTAGAATGATATAGCGATAGCTTTCCTGTCATATTATGCCGACTCGATATTCTTTGGGACTAATCCTTCGTTACCAACAACTTACTATATTTAATTCTGGCAAAAAAATTCTTAATCCACGCGTACGAAGTCGCGGGTACGAGGCTAGTTTCCTATAAAAACAATTGTTTATCTTAACCCCTGAAAAATATATAGTATGATAAAGGATTAGAGATTGAAACATGAGTATCCGGATTAACTCTTTACTGAGGATTGATGCCACATTTGTAATATGACATGCTATTTTAATTTTGTGTTAAAGGAGGACAGTTTGAGAACATTAGTTATGTTCCCTTTGATTCCATGTAAAAACAATTCAGGAGAGGTGGAACAGTTCGTATTCTTAACAGTCCAATAATATTACCAACTGTTGATTACAGGCTATTTCTATCAGCCCAAATATACACACATTTTCCAGGATTAACTACAAAAATCAAACATCCCTTGTTAGTTACTATATTCAAATGCAGTTTCCAGTAACTTGTTAACTGTTCCATTTGTACATAGCTTCATAACATATCATAGACCACATCACTGACTGAATAGCTGTGTCACCATTGCCTCCACTCTACCCCTATAAAGCTTATATTATTTTTTTCAATCCTTTTCATGTTCCAAATTCCAAGAAGAAAATTCCTCCCTGGAGTAAACTGGGTTCTGAAACTAAACCTATTTCATTTTTGAATTAAAGCTGCCAGGTTTTTGTAGATAACATTTTATCTTCTCTACCTGGATGTGGAGTAAAGAAGCTCTGAAGAATGTTATCACTACCTTTAAATTGACAATGGTTTGTGCTCTTTGTGGATGCTAATGTTTATAATTTTTATCTATGTACATCAGCAGTCATACTGAAGTGTTCAGAATTATATGTTGGCATTTTAAGTATTCCTGGATTTCTGAACACATTTCTGTACAATTTCTGAAAACATTTTCATCACTTAAATACCTTTTGCACTAGTGAAGAATTTCCCCTGATGCCATAAATGAACAGGAAATGGGGGGGGGGGAAATGCTAAATATACCTACCTATTTGTTTCTGCATTTTCTATTCTAGCTATTATTCTTAGTGAGAAGGTGCAGAACTAAGGTTATTGAGAGGTTTTCAAATGTGTCAGTTTCAGTTTAAGCTGATACACCAAAGAAATCTTTGTAACTGTTTTTATTCAATGTTTGCCATTCAGACATCATATTATAGTTGTCATTCAATTTATTTTTGTTACAGATGAAAGTAATTATATCTTTTCTATATTAAGTATTAATTTGTGAGAATTGAACAACCTGTTTAAATTGTTTAGAATGTCATTTGCAGATTATATAAGATTTTATACTTCTGTCATCTGCAAAGTGCCATTACCATCTAACATTAATGGGACATCATTTATTTATATTAGGTACAGCGGTTAATTATGTTTTCTATTAGGGGACAAATGGCCCATAACATAAAATATATTTAGCTCTTCTCCATACTAAGTTCATAACCTCTCCTGTATTTACAATCTTCGAGGATACACATTAGTTTCTATTTTCTAGACAAGTATTAAAACTTAAGTTCTGCTCAACCATTAAGACCAAAATGTTCTGATTTATCTAAGAGAACATGATGACAAAATCAGAAATCTTTGGCAGATTGCAGAAGATTCTTTGGGAATTTACTAGGCACATTATATGTAAGGAAAGAAATTGAATTAACAAATTGTTAGTAAAGAATGCCAGTGCAACTGTTTTTTTTTTTTAAAATTGATGTCCTTGTGTTTTTCACCTCTCATCAAGGCATTTTAAGCAATGGCTCTACGTGTAAATTTCAACGCAGAATCATCGCTGATGATGCCTGGCTGAGAGTTATAAATAAATGTAACAGTTGCATTAGCATTTTTTACTAACAATTAATAAAGAACTTTTAAAACCAAAATGAAACTTGCTGAGTAATTGGTTGGATATCCATGCAATCTTTTGTTTATTGCTTTTATGAATATCTTTAAAAATACTGATAGAAGTGTTGTGGACATATAAAAAAAATGGTGTATGGCATGGTTAGGGTAGTTTGACTGCCCGATGACAGAGAGGCGATCTGTCGGGAATGCGCCTCTCTCATGACTACCGTAACCTAGCCCTGTAATGCTATCAGGTACAGGGTACCTATAGTTTTACGTGGAAGCGTTCTAATGTACTTCACATGACAAAGCAAAGTTTTGCCAGAGGTGAAGGGCAGTTTTTAAGGCTGTAAAAAGTCCAGCTGAGACCGGGATCTGAACCGGGAACCTTGTGTTCCCCCGCGTTTTAACCAACTGTGCCATCAGACCGCTCTGCGGATATAATGGTTTTCAGTACTTGAGCCAGCAACCATTTTACAAAATGGTTATATTACTTGTATCGTGAGTGAGAAGTATACCTTGTTTGAAAGAGCTATTACAAATATGACTGATAACTTTGCTATTGTTAGTGGTACTGTGTTCGAATTATTTTTTGCAATAATTTTTGTAAATATTCATATAAGTATTGTAAGTAATTATTGTTGTACATGAAAATTATAGTGACCTCCAAGTAATGAAAAATAAACAGCTATTAAAAACAAATTCCGTGTCATTTAGAAGTTGTGTTCATTATTCACTGGTTTATGTTCAGAGGATGATAGACTACTTTCTCTTGTAATAATGCGAAATTATTTTTATTTTATTATTTGATGTGCTAGTAACACTTCAATTGGTTGGATTTAGTTAACTCAACAGTGTACAGTAGTTTTTGGAATGAATTATAAGAAATTCATCAGTAGGATTGGTAGGATCCTTCTTTAAAGTGTACAAAAATGTTTTGAGCTTCATTTTTTAATTTGTTTTTGGTCAGCATTTTCAAAATGCGGTACCCATCTTTCATAAAGCCATCTCATATTTGATTATTGATATATAATGTACCTTACTCTTTCCTTGGATACGTCCATGGCCTCAGTCATACATCTTCAATTCTTAGTGTCCAATACCACAGTGCGCACATTCTCGATGTTTTCATCTGTGGCTGCAATTTCTGGTAGTCCTTTACGTGGATTATCCACGAGAAATGGACGAGTGTTTAAAAGCATCCACTCATTTCTGTATTGAAATTGAAGGAGCGGAATCCTAATAAACACTTACAAACCCCGCTGGCCAAAACCCGTCTAAAACGAAGAATTTTCTGATGGTATGATATACCAGTTATCAATTTCAATGAAATAAACACCATACACAAAAGAGGAAGTGGTTGGTATGCACAGAGCGATGATTGGTGACGAGGCCTAGATAGACGATAGATAAATAACTAAAGGTGCCTGTAGACGATCAAATTTATTTGACAAATTTGTTGGTCAAACATCACGTTTTCATCAAACAACAGCGCAAACGCTCAAACCTTAGATCAAACAAATTTGTCAAACTTTCCTTTAGTTTCGATTGCTGCCTTGTCGGAACGTCACGCGTGCCGCAATGAAGAATAAAGACAACGCATTTTTAGCGTTGACTCTAGCACTGTGTGTTAAGAAAAAAAGTAGAAGTTGGTTTAGAGAATGTTTGAAATTAAGAGAGAGATATACACATGAAAATTTATCGAGAAATATCGCGCAAGGAACCAGATGATTACAATGAATTCCTGCTCATGGAACATAAAACGTTTGAATGATTATAGCCAGTGCAAATTATGAATTTCTTACAGTTGGTGTCGGTACAAATTTCAGAACGTCAGATGGAGGAGTGATTAAAAATACAACATTTTGGGATTTGTTTGAAAATAATCAGTTGCAGATTCCAGATCCAGATGAATTGCCGAATACTAATTTTAAAAAATGCCCCCCGTATTTGTAGGAGATGAAGCTTTCCAGCTGCTACCAAGTTTTATGAAACCTTACAATAAACAAGTGTTAAATGATAACAGAAGAATTTTTTTTTATTTTTTTTATTTTTATTTTTTTTATCGCATTTGGCAACGGGGGCCATACAGCCAGCTCTATGTAATTATTGCAGCTCTCAGTGTGTATTATTCCAATGTATGGACGCCACAGGACGGACAGGACAACCACATAGATACACAACACTTAAACATCCATGCCCGCGGCCGGATTCGAACCGGCGGCATTCGGCACGTGGAGCTAGCACTCTAGCCCCTACGCTACCGAGGCCGGCCAACAGAAGAAGTTTCAACTATCGTTTATCACGCGCGGGTTATTGAAAAAGTATTTGGCATTCTCGCATGTAATTTTAAGTTTTTTTTTTTTAGAAACACACATAATTATCCCTAACAAAAGCAAGAAGTTATGGCATGTTGTCATTTACACAATTTACTTACTAAGGGGGGGGGGAAATACATCCGACAGGGAGAAGAAGACATGGAGGATTGCGTTATGGAGACTATTATACAGCATTCTTGGAGAAATGAGCCAAACCAGATGCTAATATTTAACATACTTAATAAAATTGCAATGAAGCCCACGCTCCGGTGACAATTTCCGTAAACACCCATCTTCCCACTTTTCTGCACCTTCCTACATATGGCCTCTACAAATTTTAACTTTAAATTCTTTCAAAGTTTCTGAAAAATTTGACTAAATATTGAAGTTATTCGATTCTTTGGATTTTATTTTCATAGCACCGGCAGATCGCGAGATATGGAGATGAACTGTAAAAAGAATCCTTCGTCTGATAAATTATGTCCACTCAGCCAATTATCCTTCCTGCTGTTGTCACTTGGCGAACGGCGATGCGTTCTCCATGGTTACTAGGCGATTAATGAAATAACGTTTAACAAACACCACCGCACACCTTCAAACTTATTTGACAAACACGCCGTCAATCAAAATTTCCATCAAACACGTCAAACGCGTCGATTGTTTGACTTTCGCGTCAAACAATGCCGCAGACTCTCAAATAATTTGACAAACACGTAAATTGACAAACAATTTGATCGTCTACAGGCCGCTTAAGAGAAGTACAATGGCAGTGAAAAAGTGTTTTTCACTTTAAAAATCCATTAGTTTTTCTACGCAACGCCAATGTAGCCTGTGCATATTGTCCAGCGTTTCTACAATCAATGAATTCTATTGCTGAAGAACGGTCTGGTGGTTTAGAGGTTAAGGCGTCTGACTGGAGATCGAAAGGTCCATGGTTGGAATCCCAGTCTAGTTTAAAATTTTTAAAGAATCGTAACCCGACCTTCTCTTCTGAAGTATGCCAGAATGCTTGCATGGTTCGGATTCCACATTAAATTGTTAATCCCCCAATAGGAGTACCGGGTTAGACTAGGCCGTTACGATAGAGGCGGATTGTGCAGCCGGTAAGAAACTATGTTGCAAAATCAATACGAAAACACAAGGTTACTTTTCTTTCCATCCAAGAAGTACTTCGATTTTTTTTTTTTATAGTAACCAATGTTTTGATTGCTCTTTTGTTTCTGGTGTGCAGTAGTGGACCCAAGTATAATCTATAACAGTGGTTCCCAATTAGTGGTACGCGTACCCCTAGGGATACGCGAGGTTGCTTCAAGGTGCATGCGAGGTAATCTCTTGCCTAAGGTAGTCTATTGGTTAAGGTAAACACTAAAATAATTAAAAAACAGTTAAATTCTATCGCCAAAATATATTTTAAGACAAGAAATCTCTCTCTGTGTGTGTGTGTGTAATTATATTACTACAATTTTGCGGTTGTGCGAAGCACTGGACTGGTATGAAATTAGAGAGACAAGCAGCTTTAAGGGGTACACGAGGATGAGCTCTTTCTTGAAGTGGTACTTGTGAAAAAGTAATTGGGAACCACTGATCTAAAAATAACAAATCGGTGCAGAGAATTAGTAGGTTCATTTTTTAAAACGGCCCAAAAAGTGTTTTGAAATGCGTTTTCGAATATTTTTTTTGGCCGGCATTTTAAACAAAGCTATCTCATATTTAATTATTAAAATAAAATGTGCTGTACCCTGTGGTTGGTTTAGTGGTAACTCTCTGGTGTCGCATTCGGAAGGACACAGGTTTGAATTGCTGTCCGGCCATATAGATTTCTGTTTTTCACGGTTTACAGGATGGTTCATTCAAAAAGGCCATGGCCGAATTCCCTCCAGTTCCTGGTCCCAGTCCTTTCCTGCCTCTAATGACACCGACGTGGCGTAAATCCATAAGGAAAGGAAAATTCATCTGATATGCTTATGTCCTCAGCTATGTCATACACCGTTAATTGCCTAGCGTGCAGTAATATACTGTGCACCTTCTCTGAGTTTTCATATGTGCATTTAGTTTTTGATTGTCCTTCATGTGGATCATCTCGGAGAGCTGAGCGACTGTGTTTAGATGCGGTCATCCATTTCATGACAGTTGAAATAGAAAGAATAGAATTCTTAAAAACCTCAAGAAAAATAAAGATGGTTTTGCAATGTAGTCTTCACGGGTGTACCGCCGGATAGTGTTGTGGAAACACAATATTTCGACGGCTGGCTCTGCCGTCTTCTTCAGGTGTAGAGACATCTGTAATGGTCGGCTGACCTACAGGTACTGAGATGGTTCTTCTTCCGCCATTCACTGCCATTATTTTCGTGGCAGTCTACTATGGAGTTCTTGTCTTTCGACATTTTCTCCTTATTCAATCGATGGTTCATTACTTCTCTTTAGGTGTTTCATTTTGGTTGGCGTGTTTGATTAGATTATCTTGAATTGGATGTGGCTTCAGTTGCGAGCGTCTGCTGATTTGTCAGCCGGGCTCGCAGGTTCCGTAAGTCCCTCTGGATTAGCTGCGTCAGCAACTCGATGACTGTGACAAGTTTAGAACCCAACTCAGCGTTTGCAGCTTCATGGTTGCAGCATCTGGATGGCTGTGGTCGAGTTCCATATCGAGCTCTCGAGTCATGACGAGGCTGTTCGGGGTTGCATGCCCCGACTGCACAGCTGGACGTTGCAGCCTTATTGGTAGTCTGACGACGAGCCCTGCCGGGCGGTGAGACCCATTCCGCAGAGTGGGTAGCAGCAGCAGGATGACTCGTCGATTTCCCCCGCCGCAGTCGCTTCCGGGCAGGACATCCACGGTGGCAAGCTGCATGAGATCCACCGCAGTTGCAGCAGGTAGGATTTTCTTTAGGCCTGGGACAGGTCTCCGTCTGATGCTCATCCCCGCAACGCACGCACCTTAGCTTGCGGGTGCAGTGTTTTGCGTAATGTTCAAATCCTTGACATTTAAAGCACTGGATGACGTCGGTCTTGGGCGCAGATCTGCTGCATTGCGTACCAACAGTAATCTTCTTTGCTGTAGGTGTTGATTTCGTAGGAGTTGGAGTTCCCTTGATCTGTTCATCTACTGCCGGGAGGATCTTCTTGTTGGGAATCTCCTGCATCTTGTTGAAGGTGTTGTATATGATGTTGAAATCAGCCAGGCAGCATGCGATGATATTCATTCCATCATTAGCCGGCCATGCAAACAGCGGCTGAGTTGTTAAGCGCTGCAGCTCTCCGAGGAGTGTCGTAATATTCGTACTACTGACGTAAATGGGCTGTATCGGCCCCTGTTCTGGCTCAGAGTCTTCAATTTCCATATCTTGCTGCACGTCCCCAGTGGAGACGTCAGCAGCAGTTGAATTGGTGCTGGCAGAAGTTAAATCGGTGCTGGATGGTGGATCAGTTGCCATTGGCTCGTGCCGTCCCAGCCGGGTGGCAGTCGCCTGCGGGATACTCTCCATCTTCCTGTCAAGGTTGTCGATAGTGCGCTGGAACTGGGCTTGGAGTAAGGCCATGCTCTCATCCAAGGACGTAGACGTTGCTGGCGTGCTGGCAGCCAACTGTCTACGTGCAAGTTTCTTGGCTCGTTCCATCTCGAAGTACTTATGTAGTAGGCTTCGTCGGAGGCCCGGAACAGGCGAAAACTCTGTATCGTAGCTGGCTTGAGGTTGAGCAATACTCGATGCACGGTGAACGAGCGCCGAACTCGGAATGACTGAGATGGTTCGGGTGCCGCTCTTCCTTATATACATGTCCGCGTGGCCTCGGCGAAGGCTCAGTACCTGTGGGTCAGCCGACCATTACAGATGTCTCTACACCTGAAGAAGACGGCAGAGCCAGCCGTCGAAATATTGTGTTTCCACAACACTATCCGGCGGTACACCCGTGAAGACTACATTGCAGTCATACGCCGGGAAAGTCTTCGTTCTTACAAAGATGGTTTTATTTTGACTATGAACTGTCCAAAATGAAAAAATATTATGATGCCATGATATTCCAATTTTACATTTTGATGAAACATGCACATTAACTGCAAGATATGGGTTAAGAAAGTGTATTTTAGTTCGAATATGTATTAGTTTTCCTACGAAATCCTCTTTTATTTCAATACATTTTTTTAAACATCTCTTCAATTATTGTCCCGTTAGAACTTCGTCTGATTTTGGTCCATAGTAGCCAGCTTTCACCCACTGTTTTGATTACTTTTTCATTTCTGGAGGGCAGTCGTATCCAGATCAACCTTTCACATGAGTATACGATAACAATGCAAATATTAGATATCACAAAGGGCAGAATAGAACATTACAATTCTTATGTTACTAGTAGCAATTTTGAGCCTCCGCACACAGACTCTCACAATTTTGGTGACATCAGTGGTATAAATTAGCTATATAGGCATTTTGATGTAAAAAAAAGTTAGGATGATATTAGAGCGAAGGTATTGTTTTTGGTGGTGAAAATCGCGCGTAAGGTTTCGGTAGCATCAAATCCAATGATTTTGTTAAACAGTTAAGTGAAAATCGTCTTGGCCATTTTAGATGGTCGTGAAATACCATTGCAAGAAACTGTCAATATTGTTAGGTCAGAAACTGGCAGAAGTAACGCTACAGAATCCTACTGAATTAAAATATTCTCAATTTTCATTATATAGAGTTCATAGTGCAATGATGTCTAATGCTATTTAATTTGGTGGAACTGTTAACGAGTCATTTTAAGTTTTTTTTTTAAAATTCAATTTGAAGCTTTTCTGTCTTTTGGCGATCGTCGAGCAGTGACGAAATGAAGATTCTTAGAACAAAATTTGTCAGAGAAGCTTTTCAATTTGTAGTTTATGATGATGTTTTCTAGGGTTGTGAGACGTATGAGGGATTGAAATAGGAGCTTTTTTTGCCGTTTTTCCCCCCGAAAACAGATAGCCAGATTCTATCTAGAGGATTTGCGAAAGTTGAGAAGGCATTAAGGGAAAGATGAACACTGACGCGAACGATATTGTACGTCTAAATTGAATAGCTAGGTAATATTATGTGTGCTAGTAATAATGGGAATTATTAAACTTACTCTCAGATAAGCTACATCATCCACACTATGCTGCACCAAGAAATGTAGCTCACAAAGAAATGTAATAGTGTAAACACCCAGGATGGTGACTAGTCAGTTTCGCTCGAACATACCAACTGCGTTAAAAGTTCTTCAAGCGGCAAATGCTGTAAACTGCTACTGCTCGATACCTGCCGTCTTTTCCCTATACTATGTTTTTCACTATACAAAGGAAACTTCAGTTTATTTGTATGTGCATTTCTTCCCATTTCCCATCACGATGAATGTAGGTTGTTACAGTGAACTTTAGTATTAGCTACGTTTAAAGAATACAATAACGTATATGAAAAGCACAGAAGAACAGCCCATCATTACCGTTGGTCTGCAGACTCGCGTATATTCGTGCTGTGAGAGATAAATAAAGTGATGTAGCTACTGAAACTGATTGATGCTGTGTTCTGTATTCTTGCCTTAATAAATGAGATTTTCAAATTTGGTATTAATTTGTAATGATTTTTTCCCCACTGTGTCTCTAGAATCTCAAACTACTTATCTTTAATCATCACACAGTTAAGAGATCCAGCTAAATAATTTGATATATTTATGAAAACAAAATTTCGATGAACTGCACTAATCATTATAATAGAATACTGGGATAAATGAGATGGTGACATTGAAATAAGTATTTTTACAGAGCCATGAAATTGATTTATT
The DNA here is from genome assembly GCA_031002005.1 of Vandiemenella viatica. NCBI lineage: Eukaryota > Metazoa > Arthropoda > Insecta > Orthoptera > Morabidae > Vandiemenella > Vandiemenella viatica. The sequence continues at coordinate 326,420,322 of CM061921.1, read as the reverse complement.
GTCGCTAAGTACCATTACACACATGTTCACAACATAATTGATTTTCTTTGTTTTTGACCACATTACACATAATTTAGCAAATTCTTTTTTGTGCACAACAGAGAGAGGAAGAATTTTGATCACTTATGAAGAAAATGTACATTACATCGAATACATAATTTTAATACATACAGACTTCAGAGCTTAAATATATATATTCAGCGATAATAATGCAGGATACATAATAGGCAGATGCTCTAAGATGTTGATACATACGCAGTGTGACATTTTACTGACACAAAATAAATACTATATATTTAAAAATAGATCATTTTCTTTTCCGTAATAAGTAAAAACCCTAAAAAGACTTAAAACTGAAACAAAATCACGTATCTTTAAAAATAAAGAAAGGAAAATTCTTTTCACTTGTATTCAGGGTAACAGTAATAAAAACTGAACCAACAGTTTCTGCAGAGAGTGGTGTGATCTATCATGAATTGAAAAATGATTTAAGTGAACATTACAATTTATGATTCCTTGCAAGGTAGTACTGATTTATGAATTGAAATCATCATACTAAAATTTTGTGTCAGTTAACTCAAACTTTTAACTACTGGATTATAAATTCTCACATATAATAATCAAGTGGTACAGCTGGTTGGACAGCAGTTATAATCTTCTGACAGGTAGATGGCTGATAAAACATTTTTTAAGGTGCGAATGTTTGATTGGAGATGCCCTTAATACCTATTCTTGATAAGCTTACATTTCAAAAACTTTTTAAAAGATAATTTCTTTAATTCGAAATCTTGTTTTTCTATATGTGTGATTATAATTATGATATGTGAATATTATCCATAGACATCACTTTTGTGAATCAAGGTTTGAAATAAAAGTTCCGAGTGGAAAATGCCATCAAGAACACAATTGATATGTCAGCATTATGTTCGGCCTTAGACTGCCGCCTAGCATAGCTTGCTTTTTATCAGTATCATTCATTCTTGTAAACATTACTCTTGAAGACGATTTGATTGTAAAAGTATTACTGAACTGTATAAGCTCATTAAATTATTAATCCTGATAAGTATTCCTACACTTTATTAAAGTTAAATTACATTTTTAGAATGATCTAAGTTATTAGTCATGGATTTTGCGATAGAAAATTCTTTTTTTTTGAGCAACGGCCAAAAAGCTCTTATGTGACTGGTAGTGTCTAAAGGATTATATTGAACGAACTCTCAGGACTGTCTTTTACACGGGTTTGGATAGTTGTAAGACTCATTATTAAGTAATATATCTTTTACCAATAGTATACATATTGCAATGTTATTTTTAGGCACTAAACTGGTCTTGGAAGTGTGGAAAATAAGATAAATTCATACTTTATCCGAAGTCAGATACCAGGTCCTAACTGAGGACGATTTCTGCTTAAAAAATTCAACTACTAAAGTTTTGATATGAGATATGTATGAATAACTTCCAGATACTAGAGTTGTGATATGTTATAATGATTCCTTTCTGCCACAAATTCGTAGAGTAACAGAAACAACGATTTAATGACTCAACAACATTGTTATGTTGGAACATAAAGGGGATTATAAAGTGACCAACTAAGTTCTGATACTGCTCTGTTTTAACCCATGAATAAATATTAAACTACACATCGTTATTCGCAGAAACCTTAAAAGTTCAAAGTACATGCCTATAATCCATGTTACATATTTTGGTTGTAATATTTGTTTCAGTGGGTTTATACTATAACTAATTCGTAATCTGCTTCATCAAAAATCAGAAAGTAACTTTTACATTTCTGATTGCGAGTTATCTTGCAGTAACCACAGTAGATGCCCAGTTATGCAAATGTTACAAATATTTACTATCATTTTGCAACATTATTTTAGACCAATTTCACTTTACACAATTACTATTAAAGAATAATCAATAACTAAAAGTTGATACTAATAACGAAAATAATTATATGAAAATGAGAAGAACACAATCCGAAGACGAAAAATGCAATAATTTTAAAAACCCCTTTTTATCAAGGTATAAATCTGGTCCTTTTCTTACTATGTAATATGATCAGTGACATGTATCGGAGAAAATAGAGCTGCTGTTTTCAGCACCTTTTCAAGTAACATGAAATACGACATTTGACATTCTACACAAAAAACATGTAACATAATGTAAAACCAACACAAAAAAAGATGAAACTACAAGTGCAATAATGGTACCTGCAGGCCGGCTCCATTTAATCAGAGCCATAGTATCACCTTTGCTACAGGTGCTTTAAATATAGAATAGACACTGGATTCGATTCTAATTTTAAAATTTGCTATGACGTTAATATTTAAGAAACATTATGAGTAAGTGAAAATGTATTTCATTCTGGGATTTTTTTTGCTAATCACGTAGAAGTAGCTCAAATTGCGTATCATACAGAGTTAATGCAACAGTGTAAGGAATGACATGATCAATTGTAAAGGAAGGTGGTCTGATACCTCGAATTATTGCTGGGAAAAAGGTCGTAGCTCCCGCCACTGTTTATGAAATTCACCGAGTAACGGTAGGTACACCATTAATCACTGCGCACACTTTATGTATCGGTCTCATCATCCGCTATTGCTACTAGACAGCAGAAAAGTGTTGGATACTATAGCGTCTGGTAGCAGATCGTGGCTGGTCTATCTGAATTCTAAATTTATCAGTGGAGGCAATCATTCGTTTTATGACAGCGAAGGACTAGGCTGGTCACTCAGTCGTAGAGATAAACCTGATTTCCTTCTCGATTAGCACAGATTTTTTTTTTTAACGAAATGATGTATCGGCGCACACGACGATTTTGAGGTCCTGGCAGAAGACATCTGACAAAAAATGGCCTGCGTTACATTAATCTGCTTGGCTGCTACACTACGATAATTCAAAACTTTATGTTTCCAGCATTGTTTCTCAATATTTGACCCAAAAAAAGTCGAAAATGTGGCGAAACATCTATACACCCTAGGAATTGTTAAGTGTTAGTTTTTTTCCCATCATCTGAAATTGGTTGTGCAGGTCTGACGCTAATGACTTTTTATCAGCCGTTCTCAAGAAGGCGATTGTGTATATAATGCAAAAGAAAAGAGGATTCCATCACATCGTTCATATACCCAAAACTCAACTGCTTTATAAACGACGATATTAACACAGAATGTAGCTGAAGTATTATTAAAAAAAAAGAAAACCTTCTTTTTATGTATCACCCTCCTACACAGAAACATAACAATGTGAATAACTTTAAAGAATATTTTAAATCAAATTAATAATGCAAAATTTATTCATGTGTAACTATCGGAGTTAAAGTTAGTCGAATGTAATAAAACTATTTCGAAGTAATTTTAAAGTATTTTTATTTTAAATATAATTAATAAAACGCTCATATACTTGCGTTTATATGTAAAACTGAAAATTAATCAAATGTGGTTTTCTGAATTGCTCTGGAATATAAAACAATAATGCATTAATTGCTTTTCTCTGAAAATGTTCAACAAACGTCACCATTTTGAAAGTAGTGTTTACTAAGATCGACTTTAATACTTTGGTTATGGGAATGATGCCTATCGAAAACATTTTTACTGAAGCATAGGATCAATTTTCTCTTTTAACTATTATTTTGATTTATATTAATTGGAAGATATAGAATCAGCGTGACACGAGAAAAATGCTACTTATTTTATAAATTTCAACAGTTTACTTCTTAGTTAACTTTGACTAAAATAATTGTTGTGTTGTGATATGTGAATTTTTCTACCTGGTTATACATAAACCAGAAATATCTGTGTTTTGTAAATATAATGTTGATAAACAGCGGCGGCCTTAACCATTGCGAGGCCCCGGGCGGCAGATTTTTGCGAGGGCCTTGTCCTTTGTGCAAAGTATGTGAATCTAAAGTAGGTATTTCTTTTGACTGACGAGAAACGCAACAATTATAAATAAATAAATTTTGAATTTTAAAATATTATATTAGAAGATTTACAAACGTTACCTAAACGACAAATTAGTAATGATTATAAATTCCTTGAATGATGTACGCAGGGATATAAAAATAATGTTGCGGCTTTTGCTAAGACTAAAATCTTTAATTAAAGCACCAGCTTTCTTCCGATAGCTAGTTTCCTTTTTGAACTACCCGACTAAGATTTTCTACCGACATCACGATAACGCGAACTCATTTCATAAACCTTGTTTGCACATAAAACTCAGAAATAATTTACAAATGCTCTTAACAACTCACTCTTTACTATAAGTTCTCTTAATAACGTAAGATTAATTAAAATTTAATATCATTTAATTTTTATGTATGTACTGAAAGATACATGTTGCACAAACGATGTTGTAATGCATTCATGTCTGGCCACACTGGACTAATACAGGACCGCACAGTCACTGCAACTACATTTCACTTCTGCTCACTCAATTGAAGTTAGTTCAAACGACACTGCATATCGTCCGACACTTGGCCGACACCCCGCCGTCATTGGTTTGGTTTACTTTTTAACGGTGTTCTGGTGTCTGGCTGGTGGATATGGAGAAGCGTAAGGAAACAGTTCAGAAATTTTCTGTCCTTATGGCCAAATGTTTCGTAGTATCGATTACCTTAAAAAATGTCTTTTCTTCAATCTCACTTCCACGTTGATCAAATGATTGTTAAATATAGATTGCGTCATTCTAAATCAGTGTTTCTCAAACTCACAGTACCATGTACCCCTATGAAATTTCCCAAAGAAACTGGTTTTTTATTTTTTTTAAAAAATAAGTTCATTTTGTCTAAAAAGAGTAATAAGGTCTCAAAGAGCAATATGACATTAATTAATTTGACTGATGGGCTTGTTTCTTGTAGCAAGTTGAGTCGATTTTAGGAGCACATTTACACTCTCAATTCACCATGTTGCGTGATTCCCAGTCAGCAGCAATAACGTAAATCTTGTCGCGATCCTCCTACGTTCAATTGGCGAACCCTGTTCTAAAGCATTCGTAAACTTTCATTTCATCATCCATCACATACTGTCACAAAGGTAGCACCCTATTTTTTTATTCTGAGATAGCAGAAACAAAGTACATTTCATAGAAAAAGAGTATATTTATTTTATTACGTTTGGAAACATATTTCTGTTTACTCATAAATTTGAGTGTCTTAGATAACTACGGGGTGAGATTGAGGTACGGAAGATTCCCGGTTAAAATCCCGGTCTCGGTTGCAACTTTTGTGTGTCTTAAAATTTAATTTTATCTCTGGCAAAGCATTGATTTGTTAATGCGAAATGCTAGGACACTCCGTGGTTGGAATTCCAAGTTAAATTGTAGGTCTCATTTTCCTAGTAGGATTACCAAAGTAAGTTAGGTGGCTACGAGAGAACTGGATTATACAGCCGGTAAGAAACACTGTGACTAGCTAGGTCTTTGAGACTAAATGAAATTTTATACAGCATCTTTACTGTCTGAATTTAAATATATAATGATCTCACCTTTTATTAATAAAGATTATCGAATGAATCGAAAGTAACCACAAGCAGAAGAAACACGCCAAGTGGGATGTGATTAACGTTTGACATTTCATTGTAGTTGCGTTCAAAAAGGTTAGAATCTTTCAATCCAGTATACCATACTGTGCAGAAGACTTTCAATGGATGTTTGTGAAGACAGCGTTTGAATAACAGTGAGGTGATAACGTGAGTAATGTTCAGAATGTATTTTAACGCACTTTATTACTTTTGTAGATTATAAACTACCTTACGCGACTAACTTTAACGGAGATTTTTGAACATTGATTACGTGAAACAACTACATGAAAACTTTAAGGAAGGCTGAAGACCGAGTAGCAACCTGTCCGTCACACGGATGAGCTACGAACAAGTGTGGACGCTAGAGGAGCGAGCCGTCACTCGGCCAACTGTCGGTGCCGTGGCGTTGCGGACCAGTACCAGTCAAGTGTGGCTCGAACTAACTGCTGCTAGCAATATAAGCGTAAGGTGACAAGAGTTGACTAACGAAATGAAACACGAGACTTCCCCGAGCGTAAATCGAAAACACGATGAAAGTAACAAAACCGAGCGTTCAAGTGAGTTTTCTGATGTGCGAGGCGCGAAATTCAGATAGTAATGAATTTTTCAATCATGTTTCACAATAAAATTACAAACAATATTATTTACTACTAAATTAATTAATTCTGATACCGTTAATCTTACTTTTATACGAATTTGATATTTATAAAACTAAATGGGAAATTGTGTTTAGGAACTTATTATTATTAATATATACTTTACTATGAAATAACCAACTTTTTACTGTTGTAACTAATAGCTAAGAATAAAATAAAATGTTTTAAATATAAACTTTTTCTAGTCGGGTTGTTGCGCGAGGCCCCTGCAAGAGCGAGGCCCCGGGCGATTGCCCTGCTCGCCACCCCTTAAGGCCGCCTCTGTTGATAAAGCTAATTCTATTTTCAGTGGCTTACAAGATTGCATTTGCTATTAATGATTTTCATTATATTTCAATGGTTTATTTACAAAATTTCCATATGTTGAAAGGAATTTCAATGATGAATAGGTGCAGTTAGATCTGAAACAAATAATTCATATTCTTTGATTATGACTTTTCGATAATTTGTGATACATGCGTCACTTCAATTATTAACAAACATTGACTCCCTAAACGCGAACAGGTGAATGAATCAGTATATTATCGTTTTCTTCCTAGTATTATTAAGTTTAAAGCTTATTTTAGTTATGTGCATAGTTATTATTTATTGGCATCATCTGCAGGAAGTAACGAATCTCAGGCTAAGAGATACGTTAGAAATCTCTTGTGATGTTCATTCTTTATTTATATATATATTGTCTAAGTTAATAAAAGAAGTTTAGAAATGAATCTTCCTTTATATCTAAATCGCATAATTAAAATATTTTGGAATGTAATTACAAGCCTCGTAAGATATCTTTTGAAAAGTATATCTTACATTTAGCTTAAGAATGAAAGCAAAAATTTTTTCTGGGGAAAGGATAAATATATTTGGCAGCGTGAAACTAGTTTTTTTTTTTAAGTTAAATTTTTGGATAGCCATGTAATAATGCCAGGGAAAACTGTGGTCAGTCTAATGAAGCTAAAATAACACAGACACATTTTTCTATCATTATGTTGTTCTTAGTTGGTAGAGAATTTGCATTCAACATTGTTTGTTGTATTATATAAGGAGCACAATTTTGTTAGTTATTGTCTTAATTCATAGTTGGTCAGTATTGGTTTAGCACTAGAGTATATAGTTATCATCATGACACAATGAAATTTTGTGTGGTACTTTCAATTTGGATTATTTACTCTCTACATAAACAGAGTTATATTACTGGGAAGTCACCATTTCAATATAGAAATAATTTATACCTAAGGCCACCTTAAGAACAATTGAGCTTCATAGAACACACATCCGCACTGTATCTGCATCTTAGAGCAAAATGAATGATGTAAAGTTAATAGCTTTTTAGTGAATGTCATTTAGGAATAGCGTATAAAGTAGTCCTCTATGTAATTTATAGCACTTGCGATCAGTCTTTCAAACTTAGTGTTGTATCATAATGTTATTTATCTTAAATTATATAGTAAAATGGACAGATTATAACTGAAACATGAACAAGTATGTAAGTTCACGTATTCATTAATGATAATAAATATGTATAAAATAGTAAAATAATATGCAATTATATTAAAATAATATGTGATATTCATATTCGATTTTTTATTATCTCTGATTGAATAGTTTACTCATTTAGTTAAAAATTGGTTATTTATTTCTTGTACAGTAACTGAACACAGTAATTACTACAAAATTTAGAGAGCAGTTTGTTGCTAAATTGTAAAAAAATTAAAAATAGAATATTTCACACTAGATAGATGTTAACTGGAACAATTTTACTGTCTAATAGTTGCTATATGAGGACACTTTTATTACCAGGTAGTAAATTTCAATTAATAAATTAATTATTTAAGTTTCTTACTGTAATGTGTGTACTTAAAGTCACACTCTTGGCATTTTCTGTTTCAATTAATAAATGGTAGACAAAGAGTAGAAAAATTCTGACTCAGCCGAAGTTTTATCATTTCTCCTAAAACTTCCAGCTTTTTGGAGTCTTTATACATTTTCAACTCCGTAGATTTTTAATATTTTTACCTAATAAATATTTATTGTCATGATCATCTTAAAAGTCAGTAAATAATATAAGTACATAGAATTAATTGGGCTCTCAGTTGGTATAGTCATAATATAACAGTTGTAGATTGATCTAAACAACCATTTAAACACTGACACTTTGTATTTAAACCATTAAATATTGTAATTAGCAAATTAATGAGAATGTTATAGTGTTTTAAAAATATACTGAAGTGTACACCTGTAAGCAACCAATTACATACTTTCATCGTCTTGCATATCGGTTTGTCATGAAATTTTGATTCATACCTGAAAAGAAAATGAAACACACTTGTTACAAAGTTATAATGCTGCTAAACCATTTAAGTTATTTCACAGAAAATAATTTGCTTATAAATATACTTCATTCATGAACTACATTAAGAATGTGACTTTCAGAGTAGAAAATCACTGCTTATTTGTTCACTAAATCTGCGTAAAGTTAAAAAGGATCAATGTGCTATTGTTTTTTAACTATTTTATCCTTATTACCTAAATAACTCACTGACAAATGTCCGTCATTGGGATGAAAGTTGAATTCGAGTTATCAGTATTTCATGTGGAAATTTCTTCTTCCTATAGTTACACTTACCAGTTTAGTTGCTTAGTTAATTTCGATAAACTCCCACATCAACCATTTACTAAAATCGCAAAGTTTTTTAGTCTTTTCATTTTTTTCGATCATTCTTACATTTTATGGTACCCATATAATGCTGAAAAACCCCAAATGAGATACCTTAGGAGTTGTAATCGTTGATTGCTGCATTTCTTTAAAACTCGTCCTATGATACACTATGTGGCATTTGTCTTTCTTGTTAAGGAGACTAATGGTTGATTACACTTCAGGTTATTTTGTATGGTTACCCCAGTTTGTGGCATAATTTTTTTTCAAAAAGCCTTTTAATCTTCTCAAATAACACATTTTTTTGTTTGGCATTAAAATTAACTGTTCTAGATACAGCTTTACGGCCAACTGTTCTTTTGTTTGAAGGATAAATTTGATGTCAAATCACTTTTGAAGTATTGCCTTTTTACTGCATTTAAAGAGGAGTTATTTTTGTGTGTGTTGGAATTCTTTATCTCCCTCTGTACTTGAACTTGGTTAACTTAGTTTGTATTGATGATTTTTCTGTATCTCGTTGAAACGTCTTCAAATGCTGTCCGCATGTCTTCTGCCAACTCTGACAGCACACCCGCTTTCAGCGACACGCGGAATAACCCGCTTTAAATTCAGAACGAATTTCCAGGAAAGCACAAGTGAGCGCGATCCATTTGTTTCTCTTCCATTTAACTAAGATTTTATAACACTGGCATAATACATATAAATATTTTGGCATAACATTTGAGAATAAACTCAACTGGGAAAGAGGTAGGAAAAGGTTACACGATCCTTCATTTACTGGAGAAGGTTATGAGAGGATGTACCGGAAAAGTGAGGGAACTGGGTTACAAAACTACAGCTAGAGCGTTGATTGTATATGATGGTGCAGTTTGGGACACACATTTTTAGGTATCAAATGTAGGATCTGGAGGGCTTGCAAAGGAGAGCAGCTAGATTTGTTTGTGGAAATTACCGCAGGACCCCGTCAGTAACTAATATGATAAAGGGGAGTCACTGGAAGACAGGAGGAGGGCGAAGAGAGTGCTGGGAGTGTACAGGGCGTATTTTGGTGATGAGGCTATGGGAGATATTGTTCAATGAATTAGAAGTAGTGCATGGAAAGAAAAAGATGACCATGGGCACAAGCTGGCACTAGGGAAATTGCCACCAGAGCATTTAAATTTCTATTCAGTTGAACATTCTTCTGCAAATAAGTGGCAGATTTTTATTTTACCTTTCTTGTAGCTACTGAGGTAACAATTATAAGAAGCGTGACGTGAGCAAATTAATTAGGAATGGACAGCAGACGCTCAACAACTTAATTTTATTAGGAGCTCTATGTTATAAAATAGAGTTCGAACATTAACAGTATTTGATATTCTTAGTTTCCTTTTACATTTAATGCTTAACGAAATATATATATTTTTGTGCTACGTTTTTGCAAACTTAGATTATGCCCCAACTTTGGACGGATAAAGTCATGTTATTAAAATTACATAAATGAACGTGTATTTTAGGAAAGAGAATAAGTACTTCAGGTTTTTGTTACTATTATTTTTTTGTGAAATAATAATATAAGATTGAAACTTGATTTCTTTTGCTCTAAATTATTTCCCTATTGACTTCAAACTTTGCCTGCACGTTCCTGTTTCAGAAATGTTAGTTTTTGGAGAAATCCAGGAACTTACAGTGTTAATTGATTTAAGAAGACTGTTGACTTAGCTCCAGTGGTTGTGGTGATGGTGCGGGGGGGGGGGGGGGGCACTACGATAAGTTGACGTATCAATTTCTTGAAAAGTTTTTTTTTTTTTTTGTGCATGTCTCATTTGGCGAACATTTGGTAGAATGCAATTAGTTTTTGAATTTAGCTCTTTTCCCTTTCGTTTTAATAAAAGAATATGGTGATTGTGTTGTTGCAGGATAGAGGAGACCATTATAAAGGAAAAAGTTAGTTGAACGTATGTCATATTCCACACATTTTCCGAGATACAGCTATTTTAATGTAAGCATAAGAGCAACACTTGTCTCTCCTCTCACCATTCTTGATTAGTCCATATTTTGCCAATTTGGAAATTTCTCCAATACATAATCAGAAAACAATAGTACAGCTATACCCTGCAAGAAATTCATTATTTAAATGCAGAACAACCCTTAGAGAATACAGTTATGAAGCAGTTAAACTGCGTGAGACTGATGGAAAACATGATACAAATAAAGGACCTATCAATATTAGAAATGTAGAAAATAACTAAATACCGACTTCAAAAGTTGGTGGCATGAATGATAATTGAGTAACTGTGTACGAAATGACAGATTATAAAGTAAATTCCTGTAATTCCATCAAAGGTTTGTTGAAATTTATGGAAAACGTATTCCTACAAGAGGATCCCCAGTCAGTCATAAAAGGGCTAAGAAATGTAAAAGCTTTCTACAAGTATAGCAGATAATTTCATATCAAATCTTTAAAAGTGATAAAGAGCAAAGAAGCCATCCTTTGGTCGTAAACAGAGAGCTTGATAAAATAGTAAGATACTATTTGGAACATTTCCAACCTTTCCTACAGTCATGTATTAGCATGTTTCTATAAATGTAGCTAAATGTTCTGGTAGTTAAATATAATTACAATTTAGGTTGCTTTTTAGGCTTAATGGCCATTCTAGACGTGAGATTTTGATTATATACTTGAAAACATTGATCTAAACTAAGTGCATTAACTACTATGTGATTGAATACTTACTGTAATCATGTAAGGCTGAGAGTTGTGGTTGTATAGTCGATTTTGAATCTGTGGTGAATCTATATACGCATCTTCCGGGTAATTTTGAGAAGAAGGCGCCAGGCTGTCTCGGTATGTTGCTCCTTCTACTTCTCCATCTTGCGTATCCTGCATATCCTTATCATAATCTGGATTGCTTCCATATTTGTTAACGTCGTACATGGCACCCATACTACCTGCTTGCTCTGGAACATAATATAAACTGCTCTGTTTTCTAGCAGAGTTCTCTTCTGACATCCGCTGCAGCTGCAATTCTCGAGCCCTCTCTAAACGAATGATATTCTTTAGCTTATCAAAGCTACTGTAACTGGAAGGATACTGTTGCATAGGTACTCCTCCTCCAGGCAAACGGAAAGAGGTAACACCTCTATGAGGTAAGACAGACCCTTCTGGAACTGTTACCAGAAGCCTTGCTACTTCTTCAACGGCACGTAGCTTGTCAGGATTTTCATATCCTCTTGGCTGTGGAGGGCTATGTACAATTCGGCCGTACGTGTAGGTTCTTTCTCTACCATTAAGAAAACTGTTGCCCGTGCTTCTTGATGTGGCATATGGGTCCCACACATTATAAGCAAATGGGTCTCTGTAAGTTGGTATCTCATTGGTGAGTTCCGTTGCTCTTGACTGGCGTTTAGAGAATTGCCACATTGCCCGCAGCTCCTCGCATGTTGGTTCCGGTTCTAGTGGGTAATTCCATGGTTTTAGAGATAGTGGGATCGGTGAATAATGGCGTCCTAATAATCTCTGGCGATATCTTTCAACGTTTGAGAATGCTGCAGATGAAATCAAGAAGTACGTGCAGACAAGTGAACTGATGATGACACAGACGCGCATTTTTCCTGGAACATACATACACAGAGCGCAGTTATAAAACTAATTTAAAATGTATGTAACATTCAAACACACATATGAAATGCCAGATATATGCAGCTTTGTAAAAAAAAAAGGGTCACATTCACGGGATATTTATTTTATAGAATGTCAAAATAAACACATAGTATTGTTTTTCAGTATAGCTTAAAATCAAGTTCTTCTCATACAGTAAAGAAATTACAACATGCACACTTTATACACAAGACAAAACATTGTGATCTACTACAAACTTCTTATTACACGGTTACTATTTTTGACATTATTGTATTTAAAATCTGAAGTTGATTTTGACAGTTATGAAATCAAAAATGAAGTAATAAAAATTATTTATAAAAATATTTATTAATTATGAAGGTGATGGTAACACCAATCATATCAAATTGAATAAGTTAAATGAATCTACAACGTTTTGTTAATACTGTTACTGTCAATAAAATAAATTTTACTAAAAGTTAATATACGAGCCAAACTTTTTTTGCTGTCCCCCTGTCGAGTGGGCAGTTCTAATAACAGTAGGTTTTATTGATTGTTCCCTTGATGGCGTTGGGCACCTCCGTCAGCAACTATGATCTGAAATCACCTAAGACATAAACAAATTAATAACAATTACAAATTATGAATGAAACACAGTGTTTAAGTTAACACATAAACATAGAACTACAGAAAAATACTTCTCAAAACCATTTACCAACCGATATTTTATTAAATGACTCAGTGATTGAATGTACAAAATATCCCAATTTAAGATGTTTTCTCTTATTATCTGAAATCCAATACAGAGCAGTTGCAAAAAAGATGTTTTCTTGAACTAGATACAAAATGAAATAAGATATTTTCAGTAGGTAGGACTTTTCTATTTCTTTACAACAATAACTGACTCCGTATAAAATAAATAAAAGCTGCAGAATATTAGGCAAGAAATACAATATCTTAGGTGAAACGACATTTAAAATGTTGTGCGGACTTTTTAAAATATGTATAAGATTCATGCAAAGGTGCAGTTAAATTATACCTGAATGTCAGCCTTTCCTTTGGAAACATCTTCAAGAATATTTTTCTATTTTGGTAGTATGGTGTGTATGGAGAATGTGTGACGTTCCAGCTTCAGCTTGAATGAAAATTACTTCACCAAAATTATTAGCGACTGCTTATCAACGTCTGGCATGAATGGTTTGCTAATTAGAATTCAGAAACGTCCAGAAAGTCTTTACAGCATTGGTCTCTATATCGAACTTGCCGTGCGAAATAAAATCAAATTCCTTTTCTACAGATTTTACTGTGTAAGTTGTATCGCTTCTAAAGAAGATGTATTTCTTCATTGTTCATAACTTTTATTTACAGCATTTGATGTACTGTTCCACTTGTGAGGTCCCATTTCATCAGACACTGATGAATAATAATAATAATTATACAATTTTGTATGCAATGTATGAATGTAACTTTTCTTGCAAGGCCGTACAGTATAGTAGTTTGTGTAGAAAAGGGGTAAATTTAAGTTTTCATTATATGTTTTGTCTTGTTGAAGTTGGTAGACTGTAATGGTATTGTTCATCTAGCCAAGGAGACGCGGATTGATATAAAAAAGTTGTGGATGAAAAGATGGCTGAGAGATTGATGGACGTTTAAGGCGCCAGTACTTTATATTTGATTTCATGGATGTGAGAAAGTGTATTGTTTGAGTTTATTCTAAAGTGTTAATAAATAGTAGTTGTCATAAAACAAGCTACAGATGCTTTGATTCCATACAGAATTAAATTAGTTAAGCGAGGTGAAAGCTTATAAAGGTGTGTGACGATATTCGGGGGCCACATACATATATCGTCCTGAGCGTGCTATCATTTATAGAAAAGATTGTAAAGAACCTGGAAGGAGTGGTGAGACCAGCCAGGATTTATTTAATTATCGACGGTAAAAAGGTAAATGAGAAGATAGCAGTAAAGGATATCTCGCAAAAAGTGGCGAGATCTGTCAGGATTAATGCTCGAAAGTAAGAACCTCGCACACTCCATAAATAGTATTCTCTTAAATAACCTTCTGACTATTCTATTGAATTGTCTTCATTCTCATAATGTTACTTTTTAAGCATATCACATGCAACATATATCGTAAGAAAGTCATAAAGTACAGTAAAGTACAAACATTTAATGAAAAACAATTTGAAAAATACATTTAGAAACAACAAGACTGTAAGTTTTATAGTTTTAACTATTGCCCTAACTTCGTCGACAGTAAATTGATGTATGATATTGTGGACAATAAAAATAATAATAAAGAAACTACACTATCAGACAGAAAATGTGCAGCTTCTCGATTATGAGCATTTTAGGTTGCTATAAGTTAGAGAACTGGTCTTAATTGGATAATGAGTTCACTGAAAAAACTTGTCTTGACCTTACGAAACGTGTAAAGTTTCTTTTTGTTTATTCACTTCGTTAATTGCCCAAAAATTTTCTTCTCAGACACTATGAGTTGCTATTTGTTAATTGATGTATTAAGGATTCTCTCGCTTTCTAATTAACAAAATTTAAATTTTCGTTTTACCAAACACAATTTAGATTAAAGAAGGAATTTTATGGATTTGTATCACTATTTCTTATTCTCTGTTTAAATTATCTTAATTTCAATTACTTCTAAGTGGCTGCTTCGATCCAGGTATGACCAACATTCAGTATGTTTGTTTATTTTGAAGTTCGAGGGACTTCCTATCACTTCATGCTAAAATGAAGCCTACAGTATTGATTGTACGTCATAAAATATGTTACTGTTTGTGAAAATTACTACACCCAGAAGGAATGTTCTAATTAACCTCAAAATCACAGAGAGATGGCGTGCACGTAGGCCCTGTAGCGCTATCATTTGTGTGACCGGACAGGTGTTACGCCTCACAAAGAGGAATTATATGTGATAGATTTCCATCAAATAACACGATTCATCAAATTAAAATTGTGGTGTCTATATGGGCATTGTGAGTGGTGTTTAAAAATTTTAATTCACTTCCAAATGTATTCCTATTCCTATTCTTCTGTACTAGAAAAGTTGAGGTGGTTAGCGACTTGCACAAGAAAAATTTTCTTCTCTGTATTTAGTGGACGCCATTTCTTTATAAATTCTAATATGGACTTTTGTCTCTGCGACCATTTAACTAGATATGATTTATATTCCACTAAATACTGTGTTAAGCTTTGCTCATGAAGTTTTTTGGACACTTCAGTGAGGACAACACAAAACAAACACAACGCTTAATTAAAACCACCTATGCCCGAGACAGGACTCGAATCCTTGTCCCTTACAATCCAGTGCCAGAGTGCTAGCCGCTACACTGCCAGGCCTGGACGACAGCGGTAAGGTCTGTTCGGAAGAAAAATTCTTTAGCTACATCGGGGACAGAAATCTGGCCCTGTGGATCGAATTTAGACGTTCTACCGACTAAATTACGTGCTGTGAGTTTTATTTACTTTTTATAATTACCAGTCACCAAGCATAGTTGTCTACCTGAAGAAAAGAATATTAGGATCCAGAAAATAACTGGAAAACAACGATGAAAGTTTTAATTCGTTGCACTTACATTTTGTTATCAAGTGTTTCTAAAAAAAGGAATGGCATCTGTACATTCAACTAAAAATTTGTGAAATATACATTTCCTCCCTAAACCACGAAGCTAATAGAAACAAAAAAAATCATTGCAATTCATATAAGCTATAATATGCTGTCGAATGATTACTGAAACTAGAGATTATCTTAACAGGGAATCTATAATCACTAATTCAGATATAGAAAAATAAATAAATTAAAAAACATGAAACGTGATGTAATGCTATTTTTTTTAAAAAAATAGTTATATTTAGCCTGACATGTTGACAATAATACAGCAGTCAAGATATACTCTGTTCACCCCCAACTGGCGGTTCAATGTTAAGTTCCCATTTCCCCACTCCTTACCTCACCACCTTCTCCCATTGCCTACCCGTCCAAGCAGACCACTGTATCCAGTCATGTAAGTGGTAAATTTTCCTGCGCATGTAGGGACAAGGGCAGCGAAATGGTGACAGAGCAGAGTGACCTTGAGCCGCCTTTGTTAACTGAACGCGTTCTATTAGTACGCTCCGTATGGGCATAGCTGTAGAAAAATTAGGAGAATAATTTTTGCTATTAATAATGACCACCTCTTTATTTCAGTTTTAGTTGTATGAAGATCTGCTCATTTTTTTCCCACGATACATCCACTATGGAATACGTAGATCCCAACTACCTGTTTACACAGGTAGCTAATGTGAAACAAGAGGGGGATGAGGTGGACTGAGGCACCACCATAGTTAGGAACTGATTTGTTTGATATGGAGCGTTTATCCTAAGGGAGAAATGTTTGTGTTGTCATCTGTCTGCGAAACGTGTAAGTTTTATTATGTATAACAAGTGTATATTTGTTTGTGTAATGTGCAGGTTATGAGCGGAGATTGGGGACCTTCCCAGCTTTCGCCTTACTGCGGTGGGTGCACGGGGTTCACGACCCGATCCAGTGCGGTGACGCCTTAACGTAATTTTATTTGCTAATCTTGAGAGTAAATATTTGTTTGAATCAGTCTTTATCTGTATAGTGTATTAAACATGGTCATCCGTGAGTTTAACAGACACAGAAATACCGGCCAAGTTGTCTCGAATATCATAATGCTCACTAGTATCGGTATATGAAAAAAAATACGACCCAAATAACGACAATTTGCTTGGCAGTTTGGAACAAGCATATGACGCCAAAACATGAAACGAATGGCATGTGCAGTTAAGTATAAAATATTGGGAATTTCCTTTTGCAGCAATGTTACAACACAATTATTACACCCCATAATTATGTTTGCTCCATCAGATGCAAAACCCATTAGATTATTTTGATATAGAATATCATTACTTCTAAAAATATGTTCAAATAAGGAAACTGGATTAGCAGCTTCTAATGGAATAAGAGCTAAAAAATAATTTTTGATAAGATGCTTTTTTTTTTTTTTTTGCATATCTTACTACTAATCTCAGGTGTTTGGTTGAGCTAAGATCAGTGGAATCGTCAATGATAAGCGAAAACTTAGTTTGCCGCAGATCTCCACATAAATTATCATAACTTTATTTACATATAATCTGATCAATCATGACGTGAGTTTTCGTCGTCGAACATTTTATTTCTTCTGCAATTTTTTAATCGGGGCAAACGGACTGTATCACTTTCGTAGGTGCTCCATAATGGTAAATGGTAGATTAAGTTCTGCAACAAACAAGGCTAAACTTATTTCATCCGGAAATTATAAAGAATTAAATAGACGTATATATACTATGGTAGTGGTATAATACAAGATAATATAACAGTGTAAGTAAGAGATAATGAAATATTTTTACCGTGTTTAATTTACATATCAGGTTTTAGAGTTTTTGTCACAGTAAGTGACGATTGTTTTATTATTTTATATTATTTGATGATACCGAATGTGTTTGTGAAGAATTGTGTTTCTTGTGACCGTCTTTCCCTGATGTAATATTAATATCTTTATTACAACTCTTACGATAGGCATAGTTTGCGTCTTTACGACTTTTTTGCATTCAATCTGAAAATTCTTCTTTTTTTTTCATTAAAATGTTAGATTTTTTCTTTTTATACTCGTGCTTGTACTCAGTCCTTCATCTGGTCTTTTGAAGGAACCATTTCGGCATTAGTCTCGAATGATTTTGGGAAATCGTGGAAAATGGAAATCTGGATGGCCGGACGGGGATTCGAACCCGCGTTACGCTAGGTGTAGATCAGAGTAGCTCGTAATCTTGCAATATATTTACTGATATTTGGTATCAATAAAGTGATGAATGAAATCAGAGAGGCTTTGAGAATAAAATACAAGTAATCTACATGCTCTATGGAGTGTCATTATTAGTTTATTATTATTTTATAATAAGAACTAGTTCTAATGCAGCACTTTTCGAATCGTGCATTGGACTTTCTTATATTCAGTCTTTGCAAGTATACGACTGCTATAAATCTTACGCCAGACAACATTAAATGTATAACTTCTACATTGGAATAAATAAATTTGTGAACATTTTTCTCTCTTTGTCGACGCAACATCAAACATAACATATCATTAACATGATATAAGCTGTTACTCTATGTAACTTCGTTGAATTGTGTTCATTGGCTTTTGATTGATCTGTGTAAAGGCACACAAAAATTTCAAATTGTGAGGTTTTGGTTTTTGTCTCATCGGGAAGTATGATCCTTGACTTAGTCCACAACCCGAAGGTTGTTGAATCTTCCCGAAAGTTACGTACTAAGCCAGTGCGTCAGAGGCAGGACTGCCAGTTACTTTTCTCTAGGACTTACAGCTTAAAGTGGAATCCAAACCATGGAGCGACCTGGCCTACCCCAAATGAAAAAAGCACAGACCGTAAAAGATCCTACCAACAGCAGGATTCAAACCCTGAACCCTGAATTTAGTAGGCAAGCGCCTTATCCCCTGAGCTACCAGAACTTTGTAATCGGGAGTATTAACCAATGATATAATCCATCACTATGTGTAGTTTTACTGAAATCTGTTTATTACTTTTTGCGTGATGCGCGCATGGACAGACAGACAAGGAAAAATTAAAAGATTTACAGTTTTGACTTTTGCATCATCGGGAACTATGTTTCCATCTGGATAAAATGTTAACCGGTGACTTACGCTATCATTGTTTACAGTTTCGTTAAAATCTGTTCATTAGTTTTTGGGTCATAGGGCTGTGTCGTGGCTACCTTAACCAAACCAAAGAAATAAGAATATTATAAAACCTAACCCAGCAATCCTACAGGGTAAAGGCGACTTACGTGGAATCCGAACCACGGAAGCGTTCTGGTGCATTTATATACAGCAAGCTGTGCCGAAGGTGAATGTCGGGTTAAAGACCTATGAAAATCCCCACCGAGACAGGGATTCAAACCGGGAACCTTTCGATCACCAGTCAGAAATCGATATCACTGAACTACCAGACCGTACTATTTTAGTGATAACACATCCCAAATGTAGGAGACTCGCATTGTGGTCATCAAATACAGAAATCGGATGTTGTGCAAAGGATAGCAACTAGTTTTGTTCGTGGAAATTACCATAGAAAACAGTCAATAAGATAGTGAGCTGGGTTGGGAGCCATTGGATGACAGAATATAAGGCATATATTGGTTATGGGTTCGGGTAGGATATTAGTATGAGAATTGGGACAAATACGTGGAAGGGAAAAGAATAACATGATCGTAATATGCTCTTGAGTTGCGGCATAATTTTCTTTTGTAGGTAAGGAACTGGAATAAATTACCGATAGAAGTAGTGATTAATCTACATCAAACCATGAAAAAGTTTATATTAGAAAGTCATCAAAAGCAAACGGAGACGAGTAGGGAACATGTGTTCCATCACAATGTTTATGTTTCCTTTTAATTGTTAAGTGACTATTCTGTTTTAAATTGATCGGGTATTATACAGGCATCCTGTCTGAAATGTTACTATCATTAATTGAGTTGTGTTTTCTGTAATTAATGTTGTCTATACAACACAACGACAAATTGTGGAATTAATTAAATCTCAATCTGTGTCAGATACAAAATGTTTCGTGCGAATGTAAAGCTGTATCATATCAAAACTAAATATCGTTACTGATAAGCTGAAATGGTGTGCCACTTCAACTAAGATTAATTTAATTTTTATGAATTAATTGAACTTCATTTTAAATCTATAGTTGTCTGCCCATTACGAATACTGAATATAGAAATGTTAAATCGGTGGTTGAGCGGTAACGCTTGAACCTGGTAATAGCGAGGACGCTGGTTCGAATCATCGTCGGGGCATCCAGATTTGGATTTTACACGGTATCCCCAAATCACTCGCGGCGAATGCCGGGAAGGTTCATTCATAAGACTATGACCGAATTCCTTCCAGTTCCTTGTCCTAGTCTTTTCCCTCGTCTAATGACCTTGACGTCGACGAGGCATAGAGCCACAAGAAAAAAAATTAGTGTCACTTTTGGTTGAATGCAATTCACAAAAAAAAAAAAAAAAAAAAAAAAAAAAAATACTGGTTGGATATTGATGAGGTCTAGATTAATGTACTGCTCATCTTCGCGATGGTGCAACATGTATGTATTTTTTTGAAGTGCGAAAAAATGAGAAATTTGGAACAATTATTAATTTCTGATTCTGATGATGTTTTGATTAGTGTACGTACTGTCCATGGTGACTAGGATAAAATTGCATATGTTTCATTTTGATGCGATGTCAGAAAAACTGAGAAATTTTCCAAATTATTATAATTTTTAGTTGAACGTGGTTCACAAAAAACAAAAATAGATAGGACGGCCGCGGTTGGCTCGACTCCTATCGTGCAATGTTAGTCATTACTTGCATTTTATGTACCTTTCTATACTTATAATTAACTCGGGACATAACAGTCGATACCAATTTATTCACGGCTGTTTATTTTAAATCTCATAACAATAAAAATGGATCACAATTATTTTAATTTATGTTAAACGTTTTGTGGATTCCTCGATGTTGTCCACACAACCCTAAATTAATTTTAATTTACCACATAACCTCTCAGCTGTCCCAAGGACCCCTGGTGACCCGTAGGAACAACTGCTTTAGATAAAATGAGAGATGTGTGGGCGGATTACTCTGGTGTTTAAAAATTTTACATAACAGGTTTTCAGATTTCTTATCTTGCACTACAAGCAAAAGTTGTATCAACTGGCGCGGTTTAAAAAAGAAAAAATCTAAATATTACTTTTTACGAAAGCAACCTTGAAAAAGTGCCATATGATACTCTGCTAAACACATAATTATAAAAATTAGGAAGTAATATTTAGCCATCTCATTCACTAAGCGGGTCCCGTTAAAGTAAAGCTGTTTATATGCGGTCAACGATTCTGGTATGTTTTGTGTGTGTGTGGTTTTTTTTATGCGCAGTATCTTAAAACAAATTGAGCAAGTATCTACAGTCATAAATGATTAGTAGCAAGAATGCGTCATGCAACAAGCCATCAGTACCAACAATAGCGTTATATATATATATATATATATATATATATATATATATATATGCAGGCACATGCATATAATAGCCTACTTTTACAAAAACTGGATTTTGTACAATACGTGTAAGGCGATGAATCCTTAAAATGATTTGCAGTGAAGGAGAACCTTCACATTCCGAATTGGAGTGATTTCCATCTTCATAGAGTATGTTAATGTTATTTAATTCTTCTTCAAGTGTTACTTTTTTGTCTTCCCTTTTGTAAGTTATTTCTCGTAGAACATTTTCTCCGAAGTTGATCACAAAATGTTGAAGTTTTCCAGTGTAATTTTAATTTGTTAGTGCAGGAACAGAAATGTAACGCGTGGGCTCAGAAGGTTCGCCATTGGTTGTTTATCTGTGCTGTGAGGTTCCTCTGTTGTTTCACAGTCCACTTGATTTGTTGACCAACAGATGTTCCACTGGATGTTCGAGGTATTTTCTGTGTTTGAGTGTCATGTTCTTGCTTGTTTTTCAGTCTTGCGAGTGAATGCATGCATGAGGACTCACCAGTGTGCGCGGACAGATGATCCGTTGGAACTGACGATTTTCTAACCGTTGGCCGGCCAGCGAAAACAAGTCGCGTTTCCGCGATGAGCAACGCGTTTGTCCTTCACACTTCATAAGCCGCTTTCCGGTTCTCGCACTACTGCTCGACTTCAGTCCAGGGTCTAAATACACGAAATGCGAAGGGAAAGGAGCAGAATCTTACAGGGGGGTATTGGCACATGGTTCACGTTGACAAGAACCCGAATCTACTTGGTAGAAGACCAGAAGCAAACATGAATATATATTCTAATCAAGTTAAATAATTCTTAATTATTAGGTAAGCGATCGGCGAAAATTATATTCATGATCTATTGAGAACGGAAAAAATAACAGGCTACAATACAATTTAAAAGCGGTATTTTTGTTTTGTTTTGTTTTTGTGACTTGTTAGCGTAAGAAGATGTGCTTCTGGATCATTAAAATAAAATCCAGAGCTAAACATTCGATTTTTCCAAATGTGTTCTATGGAGGTTAATATGGTACATGTTAGTGACCTGTGTAGGGAACTAACGGTGAAAATAGTTTTACGAAATAGAAACAAAAATGTTATACATAGTTGATGTAAAGTATTTACTTGTTTACAGTTTCGAGTAGCAAACTAAATCCAATTGTTTCTGTAGTTTCATAGATGTGTATGTTAAAGTGAGTTTGATTGGTAATATGTATTATCTCGTCTTCTGACGTGTTTTTCATCTAATAAAAAGCGTAGGGTTAAAAGCACTTAAGTGCTCTGAATGAAATTTACATATCTGTGGATAAGAAAACGGTTATGAATGCTGGTATTCATTCTAAAATGCAAAAGACAAGTCCAGTGGTAGTGATAGATAGCTATAGGTGCGATAAATGAAACTAGGTCCAGTTTTATTGAGTCATACCTCTCCTCTTCTAGATTGTTGTCGCCTCATCGCTGGCTTGTATCTCACATTCACTCCACCTCTCACACAAAACAGTGGAAACTGTGGGAATCCATAAATTATTAACAGATTTTGGTGGTTACTTAAAAGCAATAACATCGTCATTGGGATTTTATATACAGGCAGACTGTTTGCATGTTTCCTTCTTTGTATTTTATGTATGTTGTTATTCACTCACATGTTTCGGAAATTCATCACTTGGTTTAGCTTTCTTCATTTAGTTCCTTAGCTCTTCCTATCACGTGAGTATAGTATTTGAAACAACCTTAACTGATGACTTTTCAGGCAAATTTCTTATGAGAAACGTATAACAATTAGCATGACATGTAAAAACAAAACACACGTAGTGTACAAAAGTGAAAGGCATTCGAAGCACAGAAAACATCAACATTATGGGTTTAGTCTCACTGCGTCTTCCAGTGGAAACGAGGATGGGTAAATCTTGTGACTTCGATGTCGTGCAAGCGCCTGAAACAAAAGAAAAATCTCACGGAGATTTTTGGAACAAAGGATGACAATAATACTTAACTGAAATATTCAGTTTTATAATACTTTCACCAAATTTAAACAGATAACATATCTCACCGGAAAAAATTCTAGCATAAAAAACTATAGTTTAATTGTTGAAAGCAGATGAATTTCTGTTACAGCCAATTCTATCTCGATAAATCGATAAGTCCAATATGTTGGATGCATATGTGCTTTATTTAAGCGTATACCATACAATAATAATAATCTTATGATTATTCAGTATTATTTGCACTAACTGCTACAAAGAATAAAATGAAAAATATAGTAAATTTGTTTAGATGTGTAGACTTCCAGCCTTGTGGAACAATTAGTATTATCTGTCACAAAACCAATAATATCATCAACAAACGATTGCAAGTTAGTTAATTAGTATCGTAAAACCACATATTATTTTCAATGTAAATTCTTAGACTTTTACAGTTTCCAAAGAACGTTGTTAATAAGTAAATTTGTATTTTTTTCCTGTCATCAGTCTTTCGACAAGTTTGTTGCAATCCTCAATCCCTTCCTATCTTGTGCTAACCTATTCATCCCTACATACCCCTCACAACCCACGTTCTCAATTATATGCTTCATATATTCTCTTCTCTGTCTTCTACAGTTCTAACCTTCGACTGTTGCGTCCATTAACAAATTAACCAATCCAGCATGTCTCAAAATATGACCTACCAGCCTGTCTCTTCTCTCTATAAGCTTCTTCCACAAACTTCTTTCCCACCCATCATTTCCAACACTCGTTCATTTTGTACAGTGTCTGTCCACTTAATTTTCAGCATTCTTCTATACCACCACATTTCAAATGCTTCGATTTTCTTTCTTTCTGGTATTCCTAAAGTCCATGTTTTGCTACCATAAAGTGCTGTGCTCCACACAAAGAGTTTTAAAAAGTTCTTTATAAATCATGAAACCAAAAGAGTTCTCTTTTTCATGAAGGCTCTTTTTGCTAGTGCTATTCTGCTTTTAACATCATTCTTTCTTCGACCATCGGTTGTAATTTTGCTTCCCAAGTAGCAGAATTCACTTGTTTCTCCTATTGCATCCAATTATATTTTTATGTTTAATCTACTGTGAATGGTATCATTTCGGCTACATTTCATCACTTTTGTCTTGCTTTTATTTATATTCAGTCCAAAATCTTCCTTCAGTATTTTGTTCATACCATTCAGTAAGTTCTCAATACCCTCAGCCTGTTCTGCTAACAAGACAATGTCATCAGCATTTCGTAGCATACTGATGTTTTCTCTTTGAACACTGATGCCACATGAAAATTTTTCTTTTACTTCCTTTATTGCTTCTTCTACATACAAGTTGAATATTAATGGGAATAGACTAAAATCTTGTCTCACACCCTTTTTAACCGATGTCTCTCATGATTCTCTACTTTTATTATAGCCACTTGATTCTTGTAAAATTTATAAAGTATTCTGGTATCTCGATACTTTAGATCTGACTTCTTTAAAATTTTGAACATTTTGTCCCACCTAACATTATCAAAAGCTTTTTCTAAATCAACAAACGCCATAAAACTATCTTTGTTTACCTTGATCCGAAACTTCAAATATTAAATCTTAACGCCGGAATTGCTTCCCTTGTACCGTGGTTTTTCCTAAATCCAAACTGTTCTTCACCTACTATCTCTTCTAATACCCTTTTCGTTCTTCTGTATATTATTCTGGTCAGTAATTTTGAAGCATGTGATGTTAGACTAATGGTGCGATAATTCTCACATTTGTCGGCTTGTGCTTTCTTTGGAAGTATGAAGACGATATTATATTAAAATCAGTTGGAATTTCTCCTGTTTCATAACTTTTTGATACCAGCTTGAATAATCTTTCGATTCCTTCGTCTCCTAGAGATTTAAGAAGTTCTGCAGGGATCTCATCAATTCCAACTGCCTTATTTGCTTTCAAGTCATTCAGAGCTTTATTAAATTCTGTCCTCAAAACAGGATCTCCTAAGTCATCAATGTCGACGTTGCCTTCCTTTTCCATTACGCTTTTGTTCAAGTCGTCCCCATCAAACAGTTTCTCAATGTATTCCTTCCATCGGTTAGCTCTATCGTCTAAGTTTAAAAGATGTTTCCCATGGGCAGCTTTAATGTTCACACCTCTTTTCTTGATTTCTCCAAAATTTTGTTTTATCTTCGTATATGTAACATCTACTTTACCTATTGCCATTTTATTTTCTACTTCTTCACACTTTTCATGTAGCCTATTTCTTTTGCATCTCTTTTTTATTTGATTTCTAAATTGCCTGTATTGCTCTCTTCCTGCTGAGAATTTTTGTGCCTTCTCCTCTGAACCATCAGCTCCAAAATTTTTTATGTAATCCAAGGTTTTCGGGTGGCTTGTTCCCTTAAGCCTAATGTTTTTTTTTATCAGCTTTCATTATTTCTCTCTTCAATACATTCTATTCGTCCTCGGTTGAGCTCTGTTATTATTATTCAGAGTTACTACTTAGATTTAAGTCTACCATTTCTGCAAATTTTTCTCTCTCGTTAGATTGTTTCAGTTTATTCACTTCCAGTCTGTTATGCTTATATTGCTACTTTATTCGCTTGAATTTCAACGTGTACTTCATTACTATCAAATTATGGTTGGGGTCTATGTCTGCTCCTGAGTACGCTTTACAGTCTAGATCTTGATTCCTGAATCTCTGTTTGACCGTGATATAATCTAGCTGATATCTGCCTGTATCCCCTGGACGTTTCGAGGTGTATATCCTTCTTGCGTGGTTGTTAAACGTGTGTTTGCCACGACTAGTTATGTCTTTCACAAAATTCTAACAACCTGCTGCCTTGCTCATTTCTTTCTCCTGGACCCAAACTTCTTACAGTATTCCCTCTTTTCCTTCTCCCACTACCGCATTGCAATCACCCATGATTATTAGATTTTCCTTCCCCTTCATAATTGGATTGATTCTTCAATTTCGGCGTATATTTTCTCTATTTATTCGTCATATTCCTCTGACGTTGGCATGTAAACTATTACTAATGTGGTTGGGGCGGGCTTAGTTTCTAATCTCATCAAAATAATCCTGTCACTAAACTGTTCTTAGTAACTCATCCGTTTCCCTTCTATCTTATTCATTACAAAACCTACACTAGTAACTCCACTGACAGCTTTTGTGTTAATTATTCTGTGTTCCCCAGACCAGAAATCCTGTGCATCCTTCCACTTAACTGTCTGCAAAAACTGGGACACCACATCAGTAAGTGAAACTTAATATCATCTGCACCTTCCCAGTCTAAAAGCACATAATACTCTCTCAGTCCACTTCAGTTTCAAAATTCCAAGGAGAAAAATCATTCAGAAAATAAAATGGATTCTTAAGTAAAGCTGCTTTTGTTTGGAATTTAATCTGTGATATTTTGGAAATGAAATTTTTATTTCTTACTGTGGAATATTGAATAAAGATGATGCAGAAAAATATATACCACTCTGATGAATTGACATTGAATTGTATTTTTTTCGTATGCTGTATTTATTTCTAGCATTAGGGGTAAGAATATCAACACTGAAAATGAAGTCTTCGGGATGTTCTACTACTACTACTATTAATACTACTAAAAAAGTGAACTTTTCTGTGGGTCTATTATGTAATTAATTCATTCGTATGGTCTGCACTTCTGACCTAAATGTCTTTTGGGCTTGTGTAGGATTTCCGTAAGATTCTAACGCATAGATGCAAAATTCGACGTAGCTGTCGCTAAACAACAGGGTATTATGTATCACCTCAATACGACTTTCAGCTTTCAGAGTTAAGTAACCTACTTTCGACCACGAGTTTAATGACCTCACACTGTGCTGGGCTTGTCTGGACTACTTTCTTCTCGAAAAATGTCACAGAATGTATAATTTCCAACTACTAACGTATGCATCAAAGTAGCTAACGCGTAAGACAAAATAAAGAATAAAAGAAATGAAAGTGATATAAAATTAATACGAATTATGGTTTGTGAAAAACCGCAACGATGTAAATAAGAGAATACTTTAAAATCTATGGAAGAATAGGTGACTACAATTAAAATAGATAATGATGTTGGCCAGTTAAATCGCTTTTCTACTTACTTTTTTGAACAGAATGATTATTTTATAAATGTAGATTGTACCAAGTGTTGAGGTGTTTCCAAACTACTGACTGGATCATATCTTCATTTCTTAAAGCTGGCTAGGTAGATAGCCTTATAGGATAGTTGTTATCCTAAATGAAGTAGACTCAGACCACAAACGCAGGTTAAGTTATTCCTTGTCCAAATTAAAACAGTGGTTACATATTGTCGATTAAGTTAGTGTGAAGACATTGAATATAATTAAATTATATTAAACATTTAGGAATGAATTCATAAGATTACCGTGAAAATTAAAAATAATCATTTTCCAAAGTAAATGCAAAGTGTAAACGAACGATATTACATCAAAAAAATGTGAGTTGACGTTTCCGAATAATGAAACAGCAATGTTTGCACCTCAGGACTGCAAACAAAACCGTGGCGTTCAGGCATTTCGTCTGAAAGAATATTCGAATAGAACTGTTACATTCTCAAAATGTGTAATTTTTTTAGATCTTGTATTAAGATGCTTCGCGTGTTTGAAGTCGTACATGTGGCTTCGAGAATATCTTACTATTACAGATCACTCGTTATATCCAACAAATAATCAATAAATTACTATCGCTCTTCATTAGTAGATGCCAGTTTGTGTTCTAGTCCAGTGCTCAAAAGGACCCCTAGCTGGAAAGTTGTGGGGTAGTTTTGATTTCTTCCATTCTATATGTTTTTTTTGGGTACTGAATCCGTATATTAAGTTTGCTAACAAAATTTCTTGACGGGAAACTGAAAAAAATTAAAAAAGAGCCAAAAATTAAAGTACATAAAATTTCCTATAAATTTTAATATAAAATTTTTATCTCGGAAAAAGCGTTCGGGCTCAAGTGCTAATTGAAAATCGGCGTATTTTGTCTATATCTGCAAAAACTTACTAATTCCATTCCAAAACTCAAATTTATTATCAAAGGCTGTCAATATTAGTGATTTCCTCCTAGTTTTAAGTTGAATATAATGTAGCCTAGTTTTCATTTTTCTAAACTTTTTTTGTTTTGTTTGAAAAGGGCGATGCTTACGGCTTCAGTTCCGAGGCCTATAAATTGTGGGGCTGGGGGCTGTAACCACCTATTCTACTATTTCATCCAATGTGTTTATTCAATATCTTGATCTTCTTTCATAACATACGACACCTTTATACTTTATATAGGGTATCACCGAATAATTCATTCATTATTATTTAATCCTGTAAATGAGGCAGCACTGTTGAGCAGCCACGTGCGCTGGTGGCTGAGAAGGGCTCACGAGGGGTTTTCCCCACTCATCTACCTCTCTCCAGCAGTGAAAGATCTAGGAATTTTCCGAGCCCGGGAAAAAACTATAGGTTTGCCGCACCCTCTGTCGCCACATTGATTGTCACGACCGCGCCCGGCCTCATCGCCCCGAGGTGGGCATGAAAGGTATACATTGCATTGTTGGTGGTGATTTTCACGCTGTAAAGTTCAAACGAATCGAAATAGTGCAGTCTCTTGCGATCATGAATAGCTCTATTCAACTAGAAGACAGGGATGTAGTTACCAATCCAATCACACTTTTTCAAGGAATGACCATCGTGAAACATTCAGATGAAGAGCTGCGTTATGAACTTATCCCCTACCATATCTCTCTTTTTGATGAGCATGGAATGAGGAAAGGAACAAAATCGAGCTTATACAAGGCTTTTGTGCCAACTGAACAGGCGGACCTGAGTATCACAAATTATGTTATTGACGGAGGGTTTTTGTTACATCGGGTCAAATGGCACCACGGCCAAACATATGCAGAAATTTGCAGCAGTTCTGCCTCATATATTAAGTCACACTATAAACCAAATGGCATTGTCATTTTCGATGGTTACGCTGACGAAGCTCGTGAAAGTACGAAGCGCATAGAAAGATGGAGAAGAGCACAAATAAAACAAAGTGCTGCGACATCATTTAGTTAATCGATGATCCCCACTGTCTAACAGCATAGTTTCCTTGCAAACTTAAAAAAAAAAAAAGAGCCAGTTAATAAATATGGCAATGGAAAAATTTGAGCAGTCAAAAAAATGTTTCACAACAAGCAGTGGAGGATGCTGATATCCTGATAATCACAACAGCTCTAAATTTGGCTCTTCGAATGAATCTGTGACAGTGATTTCGATATTTTTGTGATTTTGATCGGCCCTTGTAGCCATAACAAAAATAATATCTTATTTATGAAGCCAGGAAAAGGTATCTCAGACCATTTACAATACTGATCGTACTGACAAAGCCATATTAGACCATATATTTAATCGTAGGTTTTCCCGTCGAATCTGATGCTTGATGATCTCTCGGGCATGCGGCTAGATTAATTGATCGTGGATGAACGAATTATCGACTGCGTAACGTGCCATCATCTTCAGGTTGTTTGCTGGCCGGCGTGAGGAGCGCAGTCCAGGACGCGACTATTGGGCCGGCGGCGTCAGACACTAATCATCTGGGGAAGCATTGACCCCAGAGTATGGGGAAGTTCTTACAGGTGGTCCCGTATCTCCTTCCAGTTCAGCGGTTGGTTGTCATTGCTGTGAGGTGGCGTCGTCGGGTGTGTCAATCCCGGAGTGGCTGTGTTTGCTAAGACCTGAGTCATTAGCAATGTTTGCTGTTGTAGCAGCTGGATGATGACACTGAAGTTGTCATGGTGCTTGCAGTCCGCCTGGTGAGTAGGTGCTGCATAAGGAAGCTCTATAATCCCAACTTCCGGTCACGTGACACAAAATGGCGGCTTCCCTTCCCCTTTTTACCCTCCCCTCCATGACGTCACTTCCGGTTGGCGGGAATTTCAAATCTAGTGCAGTGTTGCCACATTGACGGCATGATTACAGCATATTTCAAATTAAACATATACAACTGTTATTTAGTCTTTATTCTAGCTGTTATTTCACTTATCTCCAACAATATTACTCTGAAATCAGCGATATTATTTCCGATTGTGTCCTATGTGATGTAGATATTCCAGCTGCAAAAATGTTGCAATGTAGCATATACACACATCCTGCCACCAGGTGTCTCCACCGAACAGCGCATGCCACGAGAAACTTCATCTGCGCATGCGCCGGCCAGAGATATTCCACTTCGCCACGAGATCTTCTATACTTGTCTTGCGGGGGAAAACCCTACCCTAAGGCATATTTGCACAGGTGTCGACATGTACGTACTTGCTCGGCCGACGAGACCCTGTTGCGACATGCGCGATAACTTGCATAACTGTCGCTAGGGTGCGACACACGGCAGAGCGTGATAGGCACTTGTCGCTAGATGGCGGGGGTGTCCCAATATGCGTGAAATATTTCGACGTTTGCGTGAGCGGCTATTGTTTGCTCGTCCGACAGGCAGTGCAGGTTACGAAATGGCTTCATTACAGAGCTATACAGCTTGGCTGGTGTGTGTTTGCCATCCACCATTATGAAAGCATAGCTGACTGCCTGGCTGGCGGACAAAGAAAGTAGGGCGTCCAACACAGCGTTCGTATGATTGCAGAATTTTTTACAGAGTCTCAGGCTTGCAGAGAATTTCGTGTGCAATTGTTCAGGTGTCGTGCAAACGATAAGGAATTCATGTTGCGCCATATGCTCGTTGCACTGCAAAACCGCCCCAGCAGGATACATAGAAATATTTCAGCATTCACGTCGGTTCAAGAAGAAATTATTACGAGATGAGAATAATTATTATATGTCACTTTTCGTAGTACAAATCTAGGAAACATTTATGGTAGCCCAATCACTCGTGTTTTCAAAACGAAAATCGAAAATTTTGTTTTCATTCTGGGTGAACAGAATAACTGCTTGAGTCTTTGTATTTAATTAAAAAAATAGACCATGTGAAAGTGTAACTTTTACTTTTAAAACGTGATAATGAACCATGGAATGTCCTGGCACAGGTCAAATTCACGTCTATACAATGCAGTTCTGATATTCGAAATTGGCAGAGGGTGCTTTGCACAAAAAATAACTCTGTGCGAATAACAACAGGAAATAAGCGTCAGTATGGTGGGATTCCAATATAATTAATCGTTAATGATAACTCGCGAATTTCTGTCACACCCCCATTATTTTAATATATTAAATTATTTGGGTTTTCCATGGTTTCCCCAAATCACTCCAGGTGAATGGCGGGATGCTTCTTTCAAAAGGCCATGGCCGAATTCCTTCCCATTCCTTGCCCCCCATCCTTTCCCCATCTCTAAAGACCACGTTGTTAGAGACACGTTAAACAGTAAAATAATAATAATAATTAAATTATTGTGATAAAGTATAGCAATACCACAAATACGTTATTCCTTTCAAAATTCATAGCCTCAAAAACCCATCAATGGGTGAAATCCTTTCATTGAAACCGACAGACATTCACCGACGAAGGTAGGGAAAACCATAAATTCCGTTCATCGAATCAGGCAGACATTAAAAATTAATTCACCGACGAAGAGACTGGAAACAAACTCACTTTTGCACATCATGTTGGATTCATTATGAACAATATAATATAACTCACGAGTGTCACCTACATTCCGTGTATTTTAAAGGATGTATTAAATTAGGGGTAGTGAAACAGACCGAGAACACAGACACTTTTTGAACTCAAAGAGGCATTGAAGGGGTTTAGTGATGTATGTAAGTATAACCTCGATGAATTGAGAGCCGCTAAAATAAAGCAAAGTTGCTGATTTGAAAACCAGTTTCTTTCCCTACAGACATTTCTGAAGTGATTACATGATGTCAAACCAATCAGGCTGTAATTTTTTCAAGCCTATTTCTCAACCCTGTCTTTGGACAAGAGCCCACTTGAAAATATTAATGACATGATTAACAAAGCCTTTCCCACACCAAGGCTTGAAAAATCAAAGTTTCCAGTTTGACCATGGCAAAACTCAAGGAATGGAAGCTTCAGTACGACACCTTATTTCTCTAACTTATCTCTGCTGCCATTGGTATAAAATATCTCATCGCACTCGTAATTGTTGCCATCCAGGTCAAACCTTTGTCGTCTGTCTATCCAGACCAATCTATGTATCAATTCTGTTATGCTTTCGTAAGCAATCACAAATTGAGTGTCCTTAGCTGCACTTTGTCTAAAATTCCAATCAATCCCTTGTGACACATCAGTGGTGATTGACACCTTTAACTGTATTTTACAGCACAGCACTTATGTTCCAGGAACGAAATACCGTCTGTTAATCTTACTAATTTTACCCCTGTCGAATCGAAGTACGCCAGTCCTATGTGATAAAAATCGAGTCACGCTAAGCACAGAACATGCCTGGGACCATCGCCTGTGACCAAGGTGGAGATATAGAAAATTTACCCACTCCCTTATAGAAGAAATCCAATGCCAGCTTCTACTGATATTCTATTCCTAATTCTTTCACCAAGATCCACCCCTAGCCTCATCGCCAACGTACCCACAGCACTTCCTCAAACCACCTTCTGTTTTCCAATGATTCCCAATCCAACCCCTGATCAGTTACAGACAGGGTTACCTTCTGTTCGTGCGTTAAAGTAAACCAAAAATTCAAAATTCGCAAAGTCTTCTACTAATCAGTAGCCAGGTACCAAAATGTTCACTTAAGGTGGTTCTACTGCAGTTTTCCAGGAAAATTCTCCCTTTTTCCAGGAAATTATTTTTCAATAAATCAGGACCCAGGAGGGTTCTCCATTCGGTTTAAAATGTTCCCATCTAACCCCAACCTTCGGATTCAGGACCAAGTGTGACATTCGTTTGTAATTGCATGCTTTGTTCAAGTAACCACGATAGAGTTATCATAATGCTCTTAGCTAACTGATGGTTTCTTGGTCATCAAACAAACATCATAACCCACATTTTCATAGAAGATCCCCACACATCGACAAGTATCCAAAACGTTACCATAGGTGCAGACACTAGTTCTATTACGCCTAAGATAGTGCTCGCACTTGAACTGTCGTAAATTGTTAAGTCAAAGTGGGTGTTTAGATATTTTATCCACTCAGGCCTCATCACATAAAGTCTAGTGCGAGATTGTGGTCATGGTCAACTTAGGCTCCATACACCACTCAGAATTATTCCACCAATATCAATTCTAACAGCATTATATGCCACCTACAGCCCCTCAACACCCTTCATATCTTCCAATGACATCCCAGCCCCAGCTCCTTTATTATGCCACTTACTGAATATTTTCCACAGATAAATCTAGCTGCCCTCCTTTGCACCTTGCATTTGATATACAAAAAAATGTGGACTCCATACTACACCACACAAGCAATGGTCTGACTGTGGGTTTGTACCCAAGTCCTTCGCTTCTCTGGTACATCACCCCTCTCTGTTAAATGATTTTTATGTAGTGAGAATCACAATTCACATGCTAACACAAACGGCAGTAAACTGTAAAGAGCACATCGAAATGTGAGATTTCCTAAGCCCTGAAACAGTGGTTAGAAGCACACGTTGATAGTGAGCATAATTCTATAACCATATATTTTAGACTCAAATCCACAGAGGAATGACACACGCACACACTTGTACATGCATACAGCGAGGTCGACAGAACTAACAGCAAGCATCACGGAAACGATGAACGATGAAGTGGGGGCAGAATTGTCGTTACAACTGATTAACTGGACAGAACTATCGTTACAAAATTCATCAGACAGACGAGTTAAAGTCAGGTATCACCATACTTCGCTTACATGCACAAAGAGAGACGCAGATACACATGTCCAAGACTACAGAGAGTTCAGCACAACTACCGGTACCAATCATGGAAACAAAAAAAGTGGTGTAGTACTCTCTTGCCTCATGACTGGCTGAAAAACAGAAGTCACCTTACATATCATCAGCCTGACGAGATAGAAGGTGTGCAAAAGATGGCATGTTTTCACCATAAACCTAAGTGGTTATACCATAAATAGTGTTCATCACGCCCCAGTTGATTATATTTACCATCAACACGTCTCACCCACACCGCAACCCTTTCTACCATTCAGTAAAAAAGTGACGCAGGTACCATGAGTTGCAATAGACACTTGACTATCAGGTCTCACCCACAAATCCATACATCTCAATACACTAGCACAAACAAACATAAGTGGAGGGACAGCAAAATCATTCGTCCAGACAGACGTGTTTATAGAAGGTATCATTCCGGCTCAAATAGGTTGGTGGACGAAGTATTTCACTACACACGTGAGTGAAAGTTGGAGTACGCATGTTTACCAATAAGTTTAAACGAATCGGGCGTCGTCTATCTACCAGAGACTCCCAGCCTAGTCTACTAATCAGTTCTGTGACGCTTTCATAAGGACTGTAGCAAGCGGTCACGAATCGAGCAGCTCTTCTCTGTACTTTCTCTATACTTTCGATCATCCCCTTACGAAACGGATCCCAAATGGCACAACAATAGTCCAAATGTGGACGCACAAGAGATTTGTACGCTATCTCCTTTGTTAGGCCTATCTTAGGCGTAATAGAACTAGTGTCTGCACCTATGGTAACGTTTTGGATACTTGTCGATGTGTGGGGATCTTCTATGAAAATGTGGGTTATGATGTTTGTTTGATGACCAAGAAACCATCAGTTAGCTAAGAGCATTATGATAACTCTATCGTGGTTACTTGAACAAAGCATGCAATTACAAACGAATGTCACACTTGGTCCTGAATCCGAAGGTTGGGGTTAGATGGGAACATTTTAAACCGAATGGAGAACCCTCCTGGGTCCTGATTTATTGAAAAATAATTTCCTGGAAAAAGGGAGAATTTTCCTGGAAACTGCAGTAGAACCACCTTAAGTGAACATTTTGGTACCTGGCTACTGATTAGTAGAAGACTTTGCGAATTTTGAATTTTTGGTTTACTTTAACGCACGAACAGAAGGTAACCCTGTCTGTAACTGATCAGGGGTTGGATTGGGAATCATTGGAAAACAGAAGGTGGTTTGAGGAAGTGCTGTGGGTACGTTGGCGATGAGGCTAGGGGTGGATCTTGGTGAAAGAATTAGGAATAGAATATCAGTAGAAGCTGGCATTGGATTTCTTCTATAAGGGAGTGGGTAAATTTTCTATATCTCCACCTTGGTCACAGGCGATGGTCCCAGGCATGTTCTGTGCTTAGCGTGACTCGATTTTTATCACATAGGACTGGCGTACTTCGATTCGACAGGGGTAAATTAGTAAGATTAACAGACGGTATTTCGTTCCTGGAACATAAGTGCTGTGCTGTAAAATACAGTTAAAGGTGTCAATCACCACTGATGTGTCACAAGGGATTGATTGGAATTTTAGACAAAGTGCAGCTAAGGACACTCAATTTGTGATTGCTTACGAAAGCATAACAGAATTGATACATAGATTGGTCTGGATAGACAGACGACAAAGGTTTGACCTGGATGGCAACAATTACGAGTGCGATGAGATATTTTATACCAATGGCAGCAGAGATAAGTTAGAGAAATAAGGTGTCGTACTGAAGCTTCCATTCCTTGAGTTTTGCCATGGTCAAACTGGAAACTTTGATTTTTCAAGCCTTGGTGTGGGAAAGGCTTTGTTAATCATGTCATTAATATTTTCAAGTGGGCTCTTGTCCAAAGACAGGGTTGAGAAATAGGCTTGAAAAAATTACAGCCTGATTGGTTTGACATCATGTAATCACTTCAGAAATGTCTGTAGGGAAAGAAACTGGTTTTCAAATCAGCAACTTTGCTTTATTTTAGCGGCTCTCAATTCATCGAGGTTATACTTACATACATCACTAAACCCCTTCAATGCCTCTTTGAGTTCAAAAAGTGTCTGTGTTTCACTACCCCTAATTTAATACATCCTTTAAAATACACGGAATGTAGGTGACACTCGTGAGTTATATTATATTGTTCATAATGAATCCAACATGATGTGCAAAAGTGAGTTTGTTTCCAGTCTCTTCGTCGGTGAATTAATTTTTAATGTCTGCCTGATTCGATGAACGGAATTTATGGTTTTCCCTACCTTCGTCGGTGAATGTCTGTCGGTTTCAATGAAAGGATTTCACCCATTGATGGGTTTTTGAGGCTATGAATTTTGAAAGGAATAACGTATTTGTGGTATTGCTATACTTTATCACAATAATTTAATTATTATTATTATTTTACTGTTTAACGTGTCTCTAACAACGTGGTCTTTAGAGATGGGGAAAGGATGGGGGGCAAGGAATGGGAAGGAATTCGGCCATGGCCTTTTGAAAGAAGCATCCCGCCATTCACCTGGAGTGATTTGGGGAAACCATGGAAAACCCAAATAATTTAATATATTAAAATAATGGGGGTGTGACAGAAATTCGCGAGTTATCATTAACGATTAATTATATTGGAATCCCACCATACTGACGCTTATTTCCTGTTGTTATTCGCACAGAGTTATTTTTTGTGCAAAGCACCCTCTGCCAATTTCGAATATCAGAACTGCATTGTATAGACGTGAATTTGACCTGTGCCAGGACATTCCATGGTTCATTATCACGTTTTAAAAGTAAAAGTTACACTTTCACATGGTCTATTTTTTTAATTAAATACAAAGACTCAAGCAGTTATTCTGTTCACCCAGAATGAAAACAAAATTTTCGATTTTCGTTTTGAAAACACGAGTGATTGGGCTACCATAAATGTTTCCTAGATTTGTACTACGAAAAGTGACATATAATAATTATTCTCATCTCGTAATAATTTCTTCTTGAACCGACGTGAATGCTGAAATATTTCTATGTATCCTGCTGGGGCGGTTTTGCAGTGCAACGAGCATATGGCGCAACATGAATTCCTTATCGATTGCAGGACACCTGAACAAATGCACACGAAATTCTCTGCAAGCCTGAGACTCTGTAAAAAATTCTGCAATCATACGAACGCTGTGTTGGACGCCCTACTTTCTTTGTCCGCCAGCCAGGCAGCCAGCTATGCTTTCATAATGGTGGATGGCAAACACACACCAGCCAAGCTGTATAGCTCTGTAATGAAGCCATTTCGTAACCTGCACTGCCTGTCGGACTCCCGAGCAAACAATAGCCGCTCACGCAAACGTCGAAATATTTCACGCATATTGGGACACCCCCGCCATCTAGCGACAAGTGCCTATCACGCTCTGCCGTGTGTCGCACCCTAGCGACAGTTATGCAAGTTATCGCGCATGTCGCAACAGGGTCTCGTCGGCCGAGCAAGTACGTACATGTCGACACCTGTGCAAATATGCCTTAGGGTAGGGTTTTCCCCCGCAAGACAAGTATAGAAGATCTCGTGGCGAAGTGGAATATCTCTGGCCGGCGCATGCGCAGATGAAGTTTCTCGTGGCATGCGCTGTTCGGTGGAGACACCTGGTGGCAGGATGTGTGTATATGCTACATTGCAACATTTTTGCAGCTGGAATATCTACATCACATAGGACACAATCGGAAATAATATCGCTGATTTCAGAGTAATATTGTTGGAGATAAGTGAAATAACAGCTAGAATAAAGACTAAATAACAGTTATATATGTTTAATTTGAAATATGCTGTAATCATGCCGTCAATGTGGCAACACTGCACTAGATTTGAAATTCCCGCCAACCGGAAGTGACGTCATGGAGGGGAGGGTAAAAAGGGGAAGGGAAGCCGCCATTTTGTGTCACGTGACCGGAAGTTGGGATTATAGAGCTTCCTTATGCAGCACCTACTCTTGTGATGTAGACGGTGGGTTGCGGACTGCTTTTTCGCCTTTGCGGGTCGCTCAGATCCGGTCGAGCCTGGATGTCGGCCAGGTTTGCTTGATGAGGGCACCAGCTCGATGGTGCGTGTCGCCTTCATGTTGGCGCGCAGGTTTCTCTTGGTGGGGCAGCCGCTGTAGCAAGCTGGGTGGGGGCCGGAACAGTTGGAGCAGGAGGGTACCCCGTCTCGCGGGGTGCTGCACTCAGCGACTTTGTGTTTTCCGGCGCACCTTACATGGTGCTCCTCGGCGGTGCAGTCGAAGGCCATGTGCCCATGACACTGGCAGCGGAAACATTGAGCCAGGGCTAGCGGAGGCCGCCTCTTGGGTTCGAGTCGGAACCGTCCTAGCATGGTTCTTGTGTGCTTCTCCCGCGGTACACGATCCGCTGGCTGGAACGTGTACAGCGGTAGACGCTCCTTGGTGCCTGGGCGGCGCATTTGATGGACAGCCGAGGCTGCGATGCCGCCGTTGGAGAGCTCGGCAGCTACCACCTCCTCAGGCACATCAGCAGGCAGGCCCCGAACGACCATCTTGGTTGGTCTTCGGGGGGTCTGTGGGGAGTGGCGGATGCCACGCCCATTCAGGTAAGCCATCAGTCGTCGAAGCTGTGTTGGATGCTGCGGTAGTAGCCGCAGCCCCTCCTTCACAGGGAAACGGAGGATATACTGGTTGACTTCTAACATGAGTTCGCCAGCCAGATGTATATAATTGCCTTCATAGAAGGCGGTTACAGGAAGGACAGGTCCTTCTTCTTCTTGTGGTTCATTGACGTCTTCGTCTTCTTTTTTTGTGGTTCATTGACGTCTTCGTGTTCGTCAATGGTCATGGCTTCAGGTGGAGGCGAGATGGACGTGCCTCCAATTGGAGAGTCAGAAGTAGCTGGCAACGAAGGCTGCGACGTCGCCGTAAGCTCTTCTGCTGCTCGTCGCTGTTTCCTACCCATGCTGTAGGCGTTTGCAGAGTCGACCAATAAGAAGCAGGCTCAGCTCAGCAGCGTGTCAGGATGGCCGAGTGTATATTGTTCCTGCATGCGATGAGTGGTTGTGACAACACTTCTGCTTTGTTTAATTAGGGTAAATTGAAATTTCTGAAAGTCCTGCAGAAGAATAATGACTTGCTACAGTTATTGATGCTTTCAAAGACACTCATGCACATCAGGATGACATTGCCGAAGCAGGAAACATGTTTCTCATGGCTCTCTATGGGAAAGGATCAGAAGCTAGCCTGAAAGATTTAAGATACAGGCAATATGTATCATCATCGTACAAGAGCAAACTCAGCTTTGCCTCACTATCCCCCACTTAAGCTGCTGCACGACATCATTCACTAAGAGTTTACTTTCAGGTGCAAAAGTGGATATCTGGTCGAACCACACTTGATGAGCAACATAGAGAGCCGAACTAATGGCGTTGGAAAAAATCAAATATTGGTCTCGTACCAGTTCAGACCCTGCACCAGACTCAATACTCCGTTACATTTCTTGCAAATGTAAAAAGAGGCTGCCAACGAAATTGTGAATGCAGCAAGGCAGGCCTACATTGTTCCCCTATCTGCACATCATGCGAAGGTCTTTGTGTAAACGTTGAACCTTCGGATGTCGGTATTGACTTGGACGAAGAAGAGACCGAAGAAAGAAATGGAGAACAGACTGAAGAAGGACACTAACACGAAGCAGAAGGTATGTCTAATCCCACACTCTATTTCGTAATCGTTCATCTATCCTTGAGATATGGTAACAAGTTAATGCTTTCTCACCACCTCATCCATTTTCTAGGTGAAAAAGCCACGACGTTGTCAAAACAAATACCGGAACCTGTGCCAATACCATCCGTATTCAATTAACCTCAGCCTGTACCTTCTAAACGCAAAGGTTTATATAACGTTTATCATAGTATGTAATATAATTAATTATTAAAATATATGATAATTTTTAAAGAATTTTGTTGGAATTTAAAAAATTTTATTATTTGAATTCGAACAATTTTGGACTCCTTTAAAAAATATCAACATTATGTATTTTTTTAAAAATGAACTGTACCTTTACCTAATATATGATCTACGTAAGATATGTACAGAGAACTATGGGAAATTCTCTGATATTGACAGCCTTTTTTAGTAATAAATTTGAGTTTTGAAGTGGAATAGGTGAATTTTTTGGGGAGATAAGCAAAATACGCCAATTTTCAACTAGCGCTTGAGCCCGAACGCTTCTTTAGAGAAAAAGATTCAATGGTGAAATTTGGCTCTTTTTTCATTTTTTTTCAATGTTATGTAACGAAATTTTGTTAGTAAACCTTAGATTCGGATTCAGCACCCCAAAAAACATGCAGATTGGAAGAAATCAAAACTGCCCCACAACTTTCCTGATAAAAACACTACTTCACTGGGCTATTCCATGAAACGTCGAGAACAGATCTTTGATGTCTTTTAGCTGAAAACGCTACTAATGAATCAATGTAAGACTTCTTTTAAAAAAAAAATAAAAAACAAGCGTTGTATAACTTTAACAAGGTAAATCACTTTTTCTTCCTGATACGTGTGCAGGGGCTTACCAATCGGAAATGGCGCCTAGGGCTAGCATCAAAGTTGCGCACTTTCGTAAATTATCTACAGGTATATATAAAATACACAGATACACTAAATAAAACAATCGTAAGTCTTAGTAAACACTTTTATTTTGCTGTTTTAGAACAAAATTATTTCATAACCTTAAACTTAAAATTGCACGTTGCTAGCCTTCCGTGAAGCAAATGGATTAATAATATTTTCGAAATCTATTTATTCGGTTTCTTCTCGTTTTATACTGAGCAAAGGTAGGTCGCATAACCTTTCTTGACCCATTGTAGCCCTAAAATACGAAAGTATTAGTTTTAGCTTACTGAAACATAGCTCGCAACTTGCGATGGATATTGTAATCGTAAGCATAATCTGAACTGAAATGAGCAGATTCGGAAAGACGCTCTTCTCTCCGTACTCAACAAAGAATTCAAGATCTTCAGATATTTTATGTCTACGTTTTTTCTTGTCGATATTAACATTCGAACATCCAATATTTCTTTGTATCTGTTCTCTGTTAACGTCATAACCATAGATGTGTCAAAATTCTTTAGATTTCTTTTTTAAACGGTCGGATCGTCAGTGCCGTATCTAGGAGAAATCCAAATCTGGCGTCATTTCATGCAGACGACTTAACGTTTTGCTCATTTCACTTGCAACACTAACCATTCATAACTCATTCTATTTCTTCCTCGGCACTCCACCCTCTCTCTCTATCCAAACGTTTTGTTCGCCTTTGGCATCTATCAATCAATACATCACAATCCTGGCAAAGATTGAAACCTTTTTTGAGTGCATCATTAAGCAACCTCTCTCTTGCATTATTAAATGGTCTGAGAGGGTTTTTATATTGAAGGAACTATCATGAAAATTCATGCTAGGATCTTCGAGCCGCTTTTGAAGACGGTCAATAGAACAAAGCCGGTAGGAAAAGGTTTTAAAATTATGCACTTGTTGGAGAGAGTGATGAGGGGATGCACGAGAGAAGTAAAAGAATTGGGTTACAAAACTTTGGACAGACCTTCGCTCGAATATGGTAGTTTAGTGTGGGATCCACATTTTTCGTATCAAATAAAGGAATTGGAGAGGGTGCAAAAAAGGGCTACCAGATTTGTTTCTGGAAATTATCGCAGAATGCAATCATTGACAGATATGATGAAGGAGCTGGAATGGGATTCATTGCAAGACAGGAGAAGGATGAGGAGGGTCATGGGACTGTGCAGGGCGTAGCCTATACTGGCGATGAGGCATGGAAAGATATTGGAGTAGGTATGAAAAGTAGTGCATCGAAGGGAAAAGATGACCATGACCACAAGATGGCACTCGATTTCAGGCAAAATGGTGTGGGAAGATTTTCTTTTTTAGGTAATAGTGTCAAGGATTGGAATGAGTTATCAAGCGAAAACGTTAAAAGAATTAAAGGTTAAAATTTGTAGAGGGCAAATGTAGGTGGGTGGAGGATAGGGGAAGGATGGGTATGTAGGGAAATTGCCACCGGAGCGTGTGCTCCATTGCAATTAAATTAAATTAAACTAAATTAAATCGTAAGACAATATGCGATTATATTGAAGTCTCGCCTTCACTAGTTTGATTGCCATTGTCTGTCATGTCTTGGAGAACTTTCATCATATCTTAAATATATTTGTTAACTGGCTTAATTGTTTCAACCCTTACACTCCATCTTGTTTCAGACTGATTTTACAACCACAGGCACTGAGTTCTTGAGTTTTTCTCAATGCTTAGTGGAACGAGAATAGAATACATAAATAGTTTCGAAAGCCATTGTGGTGAGAGAGTTTAACTCATAAATAGATTTACAGTCCATCGCCTTAATCTTCAGCCATCTCACCGCAAAAATGACTATTTTCCACAAACCATAAAGATATTGGAACATTATATTTTATTTTCGGAGCATGAGCAGGTATAGTAGGAACATCTTTAACTGCGGGAATAAGTTCTTCTACTAGGTCAGCAAGTCCTTGATTACAGTTGCATGCAGTATCTGAAGCCTTTTTTGTACCCCAGTCAAACATGTTAGCATACGAAGAGAACGAAATCAAAAAACATGTAAATATAGATAAAACCTTATTTCTCATAAACTATTTCCATCCCTTGTTCAAAATATCTAAGAAATTATTATTTGGTGAAAGTATAAATTTAGTGTTATTTCCAGCGAATGATTTGCCATGCTCGGCTGCATGAACACCAACGAAATTGTGTAAATGATTATCGCAATTCATAAATATCGGCAGATTATCATTTTCGCTTATACTTCCGTGAACACAAGTTCGGTGTCCAGCCATCACATCAGCGTTGTAATAACATTGTGAATGACAATCCTGTACATCCATTCCGCCTTTCTCTAGCTGTTTAAGGATTTCATTAACTATGCTCCCTTTTTACTCATCTGAATGAAACCGAGAAAGGACTCTCTAATGCGGACTGATTTCCTCTCAAAAACAACTTCTACGTATCTCACTGCTTCAGACATTTGTTCATGATGTTCGTGGTCAGGAACAGAGTCAGACATGAGACTGTAGTATCTTTATTTGCGAATGTTTCGCAATAAACTTTGGCAAACATTGGTGCCATCAGATGAATGAACTCATTTTGAACACGAGGTGAAAAGTAAGATGTAGTGCCAGGATGATTTTTAACCTGAGCAAAATGGTTATTCATGGTTGGTTCAAATATGTCCAGGAGCTTTATTAAACCAAAAAAGTTACACCATTATCGGATTCGGATCCATCGCAGTTACTAAGTGACTCTCTGTGACCTCGTAATGCAAGATTTTCAGTGGCAAGAAATTGGATGCAGTGAAAGATTCTCTTTAATACATTGTGTCACTTTCGTTTTTCTGTTTTGATCTTGGTTTGAAGTTCAGCATCAATAATCCCTTCAGTTGTTGCAAAATTTCATTCCATTTCTTTCCACTGTGTGAAACACTCACGATGATTCTTCCCATTTTCATGGGCAGTGAGTCTTTGAGGTGCTTTCCAGTGGGTAAATCTAACTTCGTGTTCTAATGAAGATGACTATCTAATTGCGAAAAGATAAGAAAACTGATGCAGAAAGCAGATTTTTTATACAGGGAATAGACTAGCCATGAGCAAGTCACTTCTCCACCGCGATTTCCTAGTTTATTCCTAAACCAGCTTTAGTTCATAAAACGGTTATTTGTA
Organism: Vandiemenella viatica; assembly: GCA_031002005.1. NCBI lineage: Eukaryota > Metazoa > Arthropoda > Insecta > Orthoptera > Morabidae > Vandiemenella > Vandiemenella viatica. Next base: position 326,376,278 of record CM061921.1, on the reverse strand, counting down.
GGTAGGAAACGACTGTCAGTATCTTGGAAATATTGTGAACCCATTTTAATTATTTCTGTTTTCAAATTATCTAACAGAATTGATTTCCCAGTTATCTTATCAAAGAGTAGACGTCTAATATCACGCTGCTTAATTACTTCTGGTATGACAGTAATTGGGTTTTCTACATCATCCACCATATCACCCCACCAACTCTTTTTTCGTACTAAAATGCTATGTTTTCTAGAAATTCTTCAGTAACCTCATTGCTCTTAATTCCGTCACACTCAGAATTATCTAAAGTTATATCCTCCTCGTCTTGTGATGAATTAGTGTTGTGTACTTTGTATTTCATTGTACATGATGATGTAGGCAATTACTTAGGACATGTAGAACTTCCAGTAGTGGCCCTCCCAAGGAGTACTTGCGGGATTTTTGTGCTACTTCATAATGCAATTTTCGTTGTTTTTTTTCGTCTCTGTCTCTCTCTTTTTTCTTTTAAAACAATCGTTTCATATTGTTGGTTTTATTGCGAAACAAAGTAGCTTCAGGATCGTTCACGACGCATGCAATGCAAATAAAATACACAACTGCGCCTAAGGATTGCAATCCCGCAGGTTTTGCAACAATCACGCGGGATTCAGTAGAATTGGCATATATTTAAAACATAGTTACTTAAGGCGTTAATAAATTAAACAATAAACGACTTTTAGTTAAATTAAAATAACAATTTTAATGTTACATAATAAAAATTAACAGTTAACAATATTTTAATTGGAAAAATTAAATTAATTTTTTTAGCATGTCTTAAAGTATATTACGAGGTTTTGCATTTTTGTTTTTCAAGCTAAACCAATTTTTAAATAAATAATAAAATATGGAAAATATTCAGTTTTAGGTCATATTATGTACCCTACAATACATCACATCAGTTTAAAAACATGGTATGAATAATGACCTAGTCACCAATTTTTTTATTCTGAATAAACTTTGTATAATACCTAGAGAAAGCATTCAATTTCACAAAGTGAATATATTCTGTAAAGTGTAGACTTAGCTCAGAACAAGATCTCATAAAATTTTGTCACTGCACAAACAAGAGACTTGGTCTATTTTTACAAAAAATGTTTTTGTGGGATTCATTATTATGTCTCCCGATACCTTGATTGATCTTATAGTTCATTCAACGTTACGAGAAAAGAAACTACTCACCAAGACGTAATCTGTCAAGTATTTCAGTTTTAGTTTAAGTGGCGTAAATTACTTTTTTAGAGTGGAAATTATTAATTTTTTAATGTAAGAAAGGAGACTTTCTCGGCGTATAATTGCAGTGAAGTCGTCACGGGTGTATCACCGGAATGCATTGTAAAAAATACGAAATTTCACACTTGAGGAAGGAGGCAGAGGCAGCCGTCGAAGTATGGTGTTTCTACAACACAATTAGGAGATACACCCATGAAGACTTCATTATATTTTTTTTTTCCTTTAGTCGAATAATAACAAGGAGTTGAAAGGACACATGCTATTCACTCGAAAATAATGTATTGTGGCGATTGACCAAATCATTCCAAGAGGGATTAATTGAAAGCCAGAACGGCACATGTAAGCAAGCGGCTTTGTCAAAGAACATGTGTTTCAAACGCATTGAGTCGGCGGCCAAAACAACAATAAGTCAAAAGATATACAATTGCCTGTTGACAGCTGCTAAATAAATAGGTATGCGACTGTTAAAATTACGATTACATTAGTTTCGTATCAACGAGTAATAAAGTTTTCAGCCTCTAATACAGGAAGTTGTGACAATTACTTTGTCTGCAAATTCAGAAAATGGGAATAATGAAACCGCAAATAAAAAGCTTTAAGTGTGTTGTTCAGATAACGTGTGAGACACAGAAAAAATACTTATTAGATAGTTTGAAAATCATACTAAATACGCAGCATAACTCAAATTATAGAAATGTATACTCAAAACAAACGTAAGTTTTAATGAATACGTAAAAGTGAATCTATTTACTTACGAATGACGAACGTTAACAAAAATAAATGTTTGTTCACAAGAGTCAAATGCCAGCTGCAAGGGTACAGGCAAACAGTGCAGTACATCCAATAGAGACCGAGTGGGGCAGCTAGTTACGCAGACTGACACACGTTTTCGCCTTATTTTGCGGATTGCGGATCCACTTAATTTTGTGCGGGATGCGCCAGAATGTCTAATGTTGCGGGATCCCGCGGGGTTGCGGACTTCCGCTTTGCTGGATTGCAATCCCAAACTGCGCCACACCAATCATGTCATCAGCAACTAAGCAATGAAGAAAGTATCCCTTGTCTTATATCCTTAGAACAAAATTTGCCAGTGCGGGCGCGTGGCAGGGGCCGTTACTATTGGTCCATTCAAAGACATCTGAACACAGCACGCAATATACCTTCCGATCGTGTTCCGATTCGCTGTTTACTCATTCCTTCTCGCTCGTTCGCGAAATCTCACCAGCTATGCGAGGGTATCAAGGGATTGTTTGAATATGAATGGTTGGTTTTTGCAAATTTTGCGCCTCCCTTTCAATGGCGCCCAGGGCACGTGTCCTACCTGCCCCACCCTAAGTACGCCACTGTACGTGTGTGATATTTAATGTACAGAAATGTTCGGTGTAAAATAAGGGCTAAGCGGAATGCGGTGTCAGCACAATTTGATAGTCGTGGACGTATAACCGGGGACAGTAACCGATTGCTTGGAAGTACACCGCTGATTATGCTGCTTCGGTGTACAGGTAATGGAGACGAAGGCTTGTAATTAAGTGACGGATTGGTGATACGTCACCGTCTGTTTACACCTTTTAATGAGAAAACAAATGTATAGTAAGGGTTCTACTGTCTGAAAACTTTTTTTCATAGTTATTTTTGTTTTTACGATTGAATCTTTTCAACTCTCCTTTCCTTGATTCAGTTTAAATCTTTCATCAACCAATCAAGTTCTTTCTTTAAATTTAGATTTTATGTGTCGTCAGTATCAACATTTTACCTTTATTGCATGCGCTAGTATTCAACTCGTTACTCCAGCAATTTCTCCGTATATCACAGTTGTCTAAGCTATTTTCTGAGGTTAAAAATAATTTCTCATCAACATCTATGATGTCGATATATCATATTTCCACTTGAAATAACTTCAGATCGTTACTGCTGCACCATGTATCTATTTCAGTCACTAAGATTTTTTCTTATTTCTGCAGCAATTTTTATTTATTTCGTGTTCAAATACTTTCTGGGTTGTGAGTGTTTTGGAGAGATTTCTTTAGTTTCTTCCCACCAAATGTCAACTACCCTTTCACGTGGTGCACCCTTATTTCATAAACGAGGCAGTGATGACTGAATGATTCCTGGCATAAGAAGTCATCCATTGCTTGTCAACGGCAGGGAATGGTCCAGGGAACCCGCTTACCCTTGGGGCTGGAAACGGCCCCTAAAGAAGGATTAATAAAAAATGATCAACGGCATGGGGATGCAGAAGGCAATGGGAAGTTACTGCATTAAAGACCCAAAGGGTATCATAAAGCCACGTAATTCTCTCAAACTACATACGCAATGAGGACTTTTTCCTGGGTAAAATATTCCGGAGGAAAAATAGTCATCCAATCGGAAACTCGGGTGGAGACTGCTCAGGGAAGATTCATCAGAATGAATACAAACATTCTACGAGTCGTAGTATCCTAAAAGTCTGAATAAGGCAGGTGGATTACAGAACTTAAAAGGGAGATGGAACGACTTACATTAAATGTTGTTGCTATTATTAAGGATAAGTGTCAGAAGTAAAGGATTTTTGATCGGTGGAAAATGAAATAATTAGTACAATAGTTGTCAGTGGAGTTACTGGTGCGGGATTTTTAATGAATAAGGCAACAGGGAAACGGGTGAGCTATTGTGAACAATTTAGTGACAAGATTATTTTGATGAGGATAGACACAAAGCTTGCGCCAAGAATGTTATTACGAATTTATATCCCAACGTTTCAAGAGGATGACAATTAAATAGAGAAAATATATGATAAAATTGAAGAATTAATTCAATATGTGAAGGAGCATCTAATAATCATGTGCGATTGGAATGCGGTGATGTGAGGGAAAAAAAAGGGGGGAATACAGTACGAAGTTTTGGTTTAGGGGAAAGGATTAAACAAGAAAGCAGGTTGTTAGAATTTTGTGCAAAATATAAACTGGTGATAGTAAACACACTAATTAAGAACCACACAGGAAGGATGTACTGCTCGAAACGTGGAGGAGATACAGGTAGATATCAGCTAGATTATAATATGGGCAAACATGGTTTCAGAATATAAGTTCTAGCCTGTAACGCATACCGAATGCTGTTGTAGATTCTAACCACAATCTAATGGTTATGAAGCGCAGGCTGAAATTCAAGAAAATATGAAAGCAACGCAGGCAGAACACACTTGAAGACAATAATTTGAAAGAATTTCTCACGAGAGATAATTCTGCAAAGTTTTTAGACTTCAGTCGAAGAAATAGCTCTGAAAGGAATTCAATAGAAGATGAACTGAATTCATTTAATAGTGAGATAATCAAAGCTGGTAATGAAATATAAGGTGCTATGAAAGGAGATGGCTGTAAACCTGAAATTTTTGTGTTGCTGGATCAGAGGAGAAACCAAACAAATGTTCAGGATGGAGCAAGAAGAGAGCAGTACAGATAATTAAGAAATCAGGTAAACAGGAAATGGAAGAAAGTGGCTATAAGAAATGTGCGAAGGAGTAGAAAAGGAACTGGTCGTAGGTGAATCAGATGCTGTCTCTGGTAGGATCAAACAGACCTTAGGGGAAATGAAGAAAAGAAGTGTAAGAATTAAGGGCCCTGATGGGAAACATGCTCTAACAGAAGATAGAGCTAATCAGTGGTAGGAATGACGGTAAACTTTTATGGAGGAGATGATTTGAACAGTAGTATTCTGGTAAGAGTAGACTTTGTTGATGTCTGCTTTAAGGATAGAATGTGACAGAGCTTTGAAAGATTTCAGTAAAGAAGATAGAATAGAAATTCCTACAGAACTTATAAAATATGTAAGAGGAGAGGGAATCCAAAGATTCAAACTTATACCAAAAATATCCGATACAGGAGATATTCCAAATGATGTTAATAAAAGTATCGTCCTCATATTCCTGAAAAAAGTACAAGCTGACATTTGTGAAAATTATCACACAGAAAGTCTTCCATATTAGTAACTAGAATAATATATAGACGGATATAAAGGATTGTAGAAGAGATAGTAGATGAAGATCAGTTTGGGTTTAGGAAAAATTGGGATACAGAAGAAGCAACTCTGTTTCTAATACTGACAGGACGAATCAAGAAAAACAAAGATATTTTTACGGTATTTATTGACTTTGAAAAAGCTTTTGATAATGTAATATGGGACAAGATGTCCAAAATTATAAAAAAAACTCAAGTCTAAAATTTCGAGATGGAAATATAATTTACTAGCAGATACCCGCGACTTCGTACGCGTGGATTAAGAATTTCTTTGCCAGAATTGAATATAGATAGTTGTCGGTAACGAAGGATTGGTCCCAAACAACACGGAGTCTGCATAATATGACAGGAAAGCCATCACTATATCATTATACCAAGGAACCTGTCTCTTGAAGAGAATCAATTTCCAACATACTTAAAAACAGAAAATCAAACGAAGGTGAGGGGATGTGGGGAGGGGGGGGGGAGGGTGTTAACTAAGGGAAGTTTATTTCAGCTTGGTCTTTTCTTCCTTCTTCAGCATGAGCATCCGTTTCTTGGGTTCTAATAACTTTAGCTGCTCATGATCTGCTAGATCTACAACTTTGGCCAGTTTATACCCGCAAGGCATGTCAAAACAGAAGGCAAAATAAATTGGTGCCAGAAACATTTAAGCAGACACAAAGCAATAGGACAGAGAAAATCGACATCTATACTAAATAATACGTTTTTTTCTCTAAACGAAATTTATTAACAAATTATACACTAACATAAAGCGCGAGAAGCACAGCTTGAGCAAGCGACGCAACATTACAGACTAACACACACATCCGTCCCTCTGTCACCATTCGATAATTCTCAAAATTTCGTGACTACAACTGTTAATAATACCGAAAAAAGTCTTGTGCCCTGCCTACAGATTTTCTTGTCAAATTCTGTCAATATCGGTATAGGCATTTAGTCGTCAAAATGTAACAAAAGACAAAGACTTACTTCCGCATTTATAGTATTATTACTGGAGATCACACTCACACTGACTGCGAATCACCCCTGAGGGATCAGTATAACGTAAAAAAGTGTACACCTACAGCATTGGAAGACCACCTACAATTTGCCTAGCGTTGCATCTCTAACTTTGTGATATCTACAGTTTTACATTCAATCCGAATAACCGACGGCCCAGGCGTGACTTATACGATCAAAAACAATTTTTAAAAATCTTAGCCTCCACGGAGATCACGACCTGAACATCAGCAAACAAGCGTTCTTAACCACTCAGCTACCTGACCGCTACATGGAAAAACAGTACAGAAACTTCCACTTCAAACGCGTCTATCTATCGCCACTCAGTAATTTTTCGAAATTATAAGAAAACATATATTATTTATGCAGATAATTTTCAACCAAATGTATAAAGTTTTTCTCCTTGTTTCAAAGGATAAATGTGTAAAGTTTCATCGAGATCGGATGAAAACTGTGGATTTGTATGAAGAATAAACAAACAAACATTCATCTTTATAAATATAGACTATACACTAACATAATGCGCGAGAAGCACAGCTTGAGCAAGCGACGTAACATTACAGACTGACACACACATCCGTCTCTCTGTCACCATTCGATAAGTTTTCTAAATTTCGTGTCTACAACTTGTTAATCACGCCGAAAAGAAATGTCCTGTGCCCTCCCTGCTGATTTTCTTGTCAAATTCCGTCAATTTCGGTATAGGCATTTAGTCGTCAAAACATAACAAAAGACAAAGACTTACTTCCGCATTTATAGTATTATTACTGCAGATCACACACACACACTGACTGCGAATCACCCCTGAGGGATCAATATAATATAAAAAAGTGTACACCTACCTCATTGCAAGACTACCTACCATTTGCCTCGCATTGCTCCCCTAACTTTGTGATATCTACAGTTTAACATTCAATCCGAATAACCGACGGCCCAGGCGTGACTCATACGATCAAAAACAATTTTTAAAAATCTTAGCCTCCACGGAGATTTGAACCGGAGACCACAACCCAAACATCAGTAAACAAACGCTCTAACCACTCAGCTACCTGACCGTTACATTGAAAAACAGTACAGAGACCTACACATCCAACGCGTCTGTCTATCGCCATTCAGTAAAATTTCGAAATAATAAGACAACATGTATTATTTATACAGAAAATTTTTCAACCAAATGTAGACAGTATTTTTCTTCTTGTTTCAAAGGATAAGTTTGCAAAGTTTCATCGAGATCGGATGAAAACTGTGGATTTGTATGAAGAACAAACAAACAAATAAACAAACAAATATTCATCTTTATATATATAGATATAAGAATCAATGGCTTTAATAAAAGTAGAGAAGTACGTTGAGACATGTTTCAGGTACAAAATGGTGTGAGACAAGGTTCTAGTCTATGCCCATTAATATTCAACATACATGTAGAGGATGCAATAAAGGAAATAACAAAGATTTGAATGTGCCACAAGTGTCCAAGGAGAAAAAGAAGTATGCTGCTATTCGCTGATAACATTGTCGTGTTAGCAGAACGAAGTGAGAATACTGAGAAATTACCGAATGTAACTAAGAAAATACCGGAGGAAAAACTTTGACTAGATATAAACCAAACGAGACAAAGGTGATGAAATGTATCAGAAGTGAAAGCGATAATAGTAGTTTAATATATAAAAATAGGATCTGATGTAACGGGAGAAGTAGGCCTAAGTGAGTTTTGTTACTTAGAAAGTAAAATTACAGCTGATGGTAGAAGTAGGAATGATTTAAAAAATAGAATAGCACTAGCGAAAGAAGCCTTCTAGAAAAAGATGACTCACAAAGAGCTTTTAAAAACTGTATGTATCAAGCACAGGACTTTATGGTAGTGAATCATGGATTTTTAACAATATGGAACGAGGGAAAAATAAAGCTTTTATAATGTGGTGGTGTAGAAAGATGGTAAAAATAAAGTGGACAGGTAAAGCACGAAATGAAATCTTGAGTAAGGATAGAAGTTTGTGGAAGAGTCTCACAGAAAAATGAGACAGTATGGTGGGACCCTGTTTAAAACATGGGAATCGGTTAATTTATTAATGGAGGGAAAATTTGAGGAAAGAATTGCAGGAAAGGACAAAAATTATAAAATTGGAGTAGATAATTCAGAATGTATAGATTGTAATGAGTGTGTTGAGATTTAGATGTTAGCTGAACAAATTGAGGTTTGCATCAAACCAGTCAAGAGACTGATAACAGAAAAAGAGCCTCGTTTCTAAAATACCGGTATGTCGTGTTCATTATTCATCTTGAACGTTTTCTTAGCCTTATCCTCTGAGTAGTTTCAGCGTTATCCTGTGATGCCTTAATGGTTCTATAGATACTTTACTAATTTTTCAGTTCACTGTTTGAATTATCTCCGGATTTGCAGATTCTACAAACTTCTGCCTCTTGTTACATTATGTTAGTTTTTATGCTGTCAGTTACTCTGTTGCTTTCCTGTAAACTTGAATTTCATACCGCACTCTCTGTTTCAAACTGATATCCTATTCAAAAATGAATTGTCACCATAGTTTAAAATTTTGTCACAATGTTTCGTTAACCATAACATTGTTTAGTTTAGTTTTTCCTGTATTTAGTGATACGTATATTCTTCTGGTATTATTCTCTAATAACGAATTTGTTACAGCAAGTTTAGACTTATTACTATTTTCTTAGCGACAGAGCAGAATTGCTTAAAATATTTTCCTGTCCAATCAGTCCTGAACATTAGATTTTCCCAATATTTATGTGATTGATCACTTATTCAATTTTGTTATGCATTGGCTTTAGAAGACCATTCTTTTTCGGCTAAGTTGACTTGTAATTAAGACGGTTCATACCATCTTACTAATCGTTAATATAATTCTGTCACTCTTATCTTTCACTATAGTTAACACAGTTTCCTGTTTAATTATTCACTACGAAACTTGCTCCTGTAAATTTATCGCATCTTGTGCGTCGAAAACTACGTTTTGAATAGGCAGAAAGGGTCTAGCGGAATAAGACAGTGAAAAGTGCCCCTGGCCGATCTCGTTCATGGGGCATACCAGTTCATAGATCCTGGTTAGCATAGCCTTCGGACCGATTTTTATTTCAATGCCGCCACTCTAGGGGGCGCTACGGGGGTGAATGCATAACTCGTGAAATAAATGCGGGAAAATTCTAAAAAAAATCAGGGACGTGCAAATTTCTACAGGAAATATCTAGTACTTTTGTGGATTTTGTTTGGCGCATTTTACAATGTTTTATCGTAATTTGTTTATATCGAGTTCCTAGAAAACAAAGTCATTTCTTTGAGTGACAATGTTTAGATTTTTACTGTAGAATCATCTATGATCACTATATCTACGGTTCAGATTTCAGACCTGTCCGAGTGGTGCAACATAGCGAAAAAAGATAAAAACTGAATTTGATGCCATGGGGTTGCTTACCACATAGGGGCCCTTACGGTGGGTACGCACGTCATAATTATAGTTGTGAGACGGGTTCCGAAATATTATTTTGTGGACTCCGCAAATACAGGACCTCGGTCGAGCTAAAGGCGGGTTCGTTCGTTTTTTGACACAACCTACTTTATAGACAACGAGTTTTCTGATCATCACCAGTTCACACGGAACAAGTACTCCAGTCATTTTATCACTAGTTATCTACCGACTTCATCTCTTTCATATCAATATTACAACTGAAGTACACCTGATATTGCACTTACACTTTACCCGTGTCATGTACCCTACACATGTGTCAGGTAACTTTCACCAGAGGTTCGCCAAACCCAAACCCTTCAATCGGATTGCTATAGGATATAGAGTGATTCATCACACCAAATCACTCGTTTACAGTCATCCAATGTCCATTGGAATTTCTCTTTACACCACCTTAGGCGTCGTTTAGCATTGAATACAGAAATGTTTGGATTATGAGCATCAGCTCGACCTTTGTACCCCATTCTTTTTAACTATCGACGCACAATCACTGTACTGGCTGGACTGCTGGTAATACTCTGGAACTCGCGAGTTTCCGCTGATATCTGCCGTTACTGCTTTTTAACTGAGTACACAATACTCTCTGCCTCCTTTTATACTGGCGGGTGATCCTGTCTCGACATCTAGCTTTGAATTCCGCATTATGTAGGGGTGACATCCAGATACCCGAAATCACAAATGCTGGGATGGCTCCTATAAAAGGCCATGGTAGAAATCCTTCCCGCTCCTAGCCCTCTCTCCAATCCTCTACGTCGACGAGGCATAAAATCTGGAGGAAAAATAAAGAAGGAAAAAATGTTCTGCTAAGAGTTGCAGGACAGCTTTACGGCTTACTGACTTGAATTCCTTTTCAGAATAAACAAAAGTTACACACTGAGGCATCTAGTTTGCTCGGGTAACTACTTCTTGCAGGGCAAAATTGTGCTAAACCTGCCGCGAAATCCCGCTTGCTCAATGGGCTGAACTGAATAATGGATGTAACAACAACTTTGTAAGAACAGGTACCAAGCAAAATGGAAAATAGTTTTAGATGTTATCAATTATTTCATTTTTATGTAGTAGAACGATTAATAACTTTACTCTAGCTGATGGGACTGATGCACTGCGAAGGCAAGAAGAGAGACTTAGTCAAGTGGTTGATAGCTTCCGGATCAAATGCCTTGATACTATCAACAGAGAGACCATCCATTTCCATTTCTCATATTTGTTGTATACCTCACTTTAGAGGAAAGTACATATGTCACTTTTTATACAATTTTATCTTTTCAGTAATTCTGCCACTGTTTCCACCAGCTGCTACTGTATGCTTCTTATCAATTACGAGCTTTCTCGTTGCTCTCTTTAAATCTGTTTTCTTTTTTATGCTGTCTCTTACGATGTTCTCATTGTTCTTTTTCATGTCAACCTTTATTTCTATTATCAAGGTTATGCGCATCTCAGAAGGCTTTACCATAATTGGTTAAAGTCTTCATTTCATTCCTTTTTTAAATAGGTATCTTGTTTTATCACTGAATTTGCGTTTTTGGTTGTCATTATGACAGAAGCAACCTACTTCTTGCGCACTCGTGACTAGAATTGTTGCCAGATCTTCTTCATTCATTTTATGATGCTTTCTCTGGAGCATCTGCTGAAATTCATCTCTGTTTTCTGCAAAATTTTTAAGACTAATAATTTTGATCTTGTTTCTTGTGGGCTTATTTCATTCCACTATTACAAGAAGGTGAACGCTGACGATATTGAACTTTTCAGAAAAGATATTTTTAAGAATGTTAGGTGTATTCTAAAGACCGAAGTCTATTTCGTTTTGAATGATTAGATTGGGGCTTCTCTACGTCTACTTTCGGGAAGGATGCTTCTTGCAGAATGACAGGTATTTTAGAATATCCGGCAAAAATGCGCCATTCTTTTTCCTCTGTAATTTTTCGTACCTATCCCATAGTTGACCACCACTATGACATCCTGTGTCCCCTATTGAGTCATCCCGTTGGCAGGATGAATCGGTGGTGGGCAACTATGGTAGACAGGTTTCGATATACCGAATAAAATACATTGATGCTATTCGAGGTTTCAGTAACTGACGTTATATCAAATCATGTCAATGCATCCTATTATAAATTTCGCTGTATTTGGAAGATCCCGTAATGTAACCCACCGAATTCTCAAGCTATGGTTCGCGAAGATGGTACAAGTTGTCCGTGAGAAGAATGTACATAAAAAAGAATTTAAACTGAATTAAAGGTATCATAAGGATTGTGAGCAAGTACAGCACAAGGCTATAAGAGTATAAGTCAGAAGGCTCTGAATTATGTAAAAACAATGAAGGTAAAAATCTGGCATTTTCAGGATCTGAAAATGTAATTGCATTGTTACTTTAATAAAATACGTTTCCAGTTGGAATCAAAGAGAACGGAATTCCTTTAGGGATTAAGTTAATACCGTTTTATGAGGGCATTAATGTACTATACGCGTAGGTCTTGAGAATCTCGGTACGCAGCAATAACAATTTGTAGGGCTGGTTGATGATATACACACAGCTAAAGAATTAGGCCCGTGTAAGTTAGTGGTTCCTAAAATTATTTTGGACCCTTTACTGGTCCTCGGGCTGGAGAAGATACAGAAACGCTGGTATAGTCCAATTCACGACTCAGTGTGAGCTTGCCTTGAACATTAGAAGATGGCACTCTCTGTATTCTCGCCACAGAGCTTAACCAACTTACAACACCACGAGCGTTTTTCATACTCGCCGATCGAGATTTCATAGAATGAATTGCATCTCCATTTCGATTTCACATCTTTCTTGCTGTCCACTTTTTCTTCATAAATGTAATAATTTAGTAATGTTGTGTTAAGTCTTCTTGCAGTAAATTGCATCTACAACGTGTTGGTTTCTCATATATTTTTGAATTATAATTTTTCGATTATACAATTGTTGTCTTTATTGTTATTCAAAGGAAAGGTGACACTTGTTATTCTGCCAGAGTACAACAGAATTTCATGGAAGTAGTAAAGATATCCAGTCGTATGTTGGCTGAACAGTTATATTCATGATTAATTCTCTTAACTCAACTATTTTGAGACCTTAGACTTTTTGAAATTAAGTGCGTATCATGATTAAATTATGTACCAAGAATTTTAAGTAAGCAACTGACATGAAACTTCAAATCGGAGTTAGTTTACAAGTTTCCAATTTTATAAACACATTTTTTGATGATATGAATAAACATACATCTTTCAGAAACAAATATTTCCCTCAGTTCAATAGATGTTTGGATGGTTATCAACTTACATCTCTAAAAAACATTTCCGTACAAAGAGTTTTCATACAGCCTTGTAAATACCGTCAATTTCGAATGGATCTTGGAGTTTCTTAAATTAAATCTTGTATGTAGTTTGTATAATTACATATTGTATTTTTAACTGGCAAGTATCGAGAGAAATATAATTTCTGAAAGTTAAAGCTTTCATTTATCGCAGCCTTTTTATCATTAGCTCTGAAATTTTTTTTCCTAAATGCTTTAAATCTATTATTTATAAGTTATAATATAATATTGTAATACTTTTTAAAAATTTCCATAGTATCTGTATTTTGTTTTTATCTTTATCCGATAGGAACATTTCTCTCCCAAGGTTTTCGTATAATTTTCTAATTAGAAATCAAATACAACCTTTTCGTTAGCCTTTTGCTGTCTGAATTTAAGACTTGGTAAATACTGAAAGTTTATTTAACTCATTTCTGTATAGATTAATTCATACAGAAACTAGGATCTATTCTAAAGTTTTTAAAACTGTTCATGAATATTTGGGGACATTTCTGTGTTTCTAAAATGCACTATTAAAATTACAGAATTATCGCTGACCCTCTGTGTATAGGATCATGCTATGACTATTTATTGGGTATGCCAGGATGACTGAAACGTGGGTTCTAAAGGGTTAACCTACGATGCCCTATGACTTGCGCCGACTTTCTTCACGTATCTTCTGCTCTTGAATTCTTCTCTCTTGAACCTAACCTCTTCTTCTTTGCGCTAGTAAATAAACATGAGCATCGAGGGTAACTTGTAACTAGGAGAGGGAGCGGACAGCTATGAGCTACTTGTAATGAAACAATGTTTCTGGAAACCCCATTTAATCTGCACTGAACCGCAAATCATCTACAGTCGATGTTGTACCAGATTTGAGGTATTCCGTAACCCGTAATACTGACCCTAGGGATGAAACTTAGCCCTACAGTTCACAACTAACAGAGTATGGTAAGGTTGGTGCAGCGAATATCTATCTCCGAGGACTAGAAGTTAACTTGTAGCTCGTCAGTGAAGAAATGAGAGTGATAAATGTATTCTAGCTTGCTGGAAAAGTATTGGCTTACTTGACGTCTGACTGCAGTGAAACTTAGAAAACTTACATAATTTCGATACTAAAATATTATAATAAAGACGTCCCGTCACAGAATGTTCGTTTCTCATTAAGCTAAATTATTTATGCTATCCTATTCCTGAAACATTGCCAAGGTTCGAAAACTTTTCTAAAGGTTACTTTGGTTATAAATTTATTACTTTCATATTCCTATGCTTTTTTTCCTTACAATTACTTTATTCGTAGAAAACGGAATGTGTCAACAAATTCGCTATGTGAAAGGAACAAAAACAAATTCTAGTAGTGTAGTAATGCTGATGTTCATCGTCATCGTATCGATACATGAATTTGGTTTGTGAATGAAGGAAACATTACACCGTACAGAATAAGAAATTCGTACTATATTAAATGGCATTTTAAAGAATATCGTTTAGGATTCTTTATTACAATGAAGTCACTGCATTTGACAGATGTAATTTGACACTCACAATCATTTGTGTTTATCGATCTTTACCAACTACTGAAACAAAACGAGCAAATGCAATATACAACATACCCATAGGGGTCAAGAATCTTTATAATTCAGTTACACCATGTTTGAGAAACGAAATTTGTACGCTTACAAAACATGTAGAACATACAATAATGGGTAAAGTTAAAGGATTGAAGGATTCCTGAGAGGATAAATAAAAAAAGACAGCTACTTAATAAAATAAGGGAAGGAAAATATATTGTTTAGGATATGTACTGAGTGTAAAGGGATCATTGACAACTGCGATGGAGATAACAATGGAATGAATAATAAGAAGATAGAGAAGGAAATTAAGAGAGTCGATGACATCAATTTAGGTTGAAGATACTAGAGGTTGGAATTCCAGGACTTGGATAGGAATTTCTAAGAGCAGAACATCACGGAAGTGGATGATAAATATTAATAATGTTCCTTAGTAGAAAAATAAAGTTTTCAGATTTTCTGACGATTTCGTTGCAATTGTGCAATTTTCTAGAACACAGGTCAGAATAAAATGTTTATTAAGATTTTAAAATCGATTAATTCAAACAAATAGTAATCTTAATTTACTCTTAGTTTTTTATACAAAATAATAGTAAGTGTGCTGAAAAGTTTATTATGCAACAGAAACGTTGCGATATTTCAGTATAGTGGATAACAGAAATGGCTGCTATTAACTTGTTTGATTTCATGAACGTCAAGCGCTGTAGGTTATAGAATGCACCTCTCGGTTGAATTACCACATTTACACAAACAAGCAGAGAGAAACACTATAGAATTTTCATACTGTTGCCGGAAGTATCTTAAACAAACATCACAAACAAATTGTGTAAAAACTTTTTTTTACTTATGGCATTACGCCTCGTCGACGTCGTGATCATTAGAGGCGGAATGGGACTGGCGACAAGGACCGGGAGGGAAGTCGGCCATGGACTTTTGAAGGAAGCATCCCCTCATTCGCCTGGAGTGAAACCATGGAAAACCCAAATCTTAATGCCCGGACGGGGATTAAAACCGGTGTTCTCCAGAATGCGAGGCCAGAGCGTTAACCGCTCACCCACCACGCTTGTTTTATATAAAAACCATACAGTATACTGCATACACCTTATTCAAGACTGTCGGTTTAACACAGTCCATTAAACGGTAAGCAGTGAGAATTTAATCAGGAAGGACTATACTATTTAGATAACTATCAAGTACGTCAATTAATTTAGAGTTGACATGTATAATACAACAAAAAACAGAAATGTTATAAAAATTATAATAATTATTTAAAAATTTGGCAATACATTTTCATTTTTATTGGGAACATTGCATAATAGTGGCTACCATTTTCTAGAAGGAAACTAAATACTTCTGCAATCAGTATTAGATAAATTAATACATTACTTTACGCTAGTAATTCCAAAATTCTTATTTCAACAAGAGTGGAGAGCAATGATTTGCCGAAGCGAATGCGATAATACACAAATCCTAATTATATTTAATAGATTTAGACCGCGGCGGCTGAAAGTATGCATTATAGTTAATAGAGAAAATATGCTGAATATATTGTAAATGTCATAAAAAAGTTTTCCGTGAGCACAATTTCTAATAGACGTGCAGCAAGACAGCTATTTGTAGGCAATGCATCAACAGTTATTCCTTCAACACGAATGTAAACCATAAGATGGCGGAACACATTCCCGATGATATACTGCGACCAGTTACGAAATCAAGCATTCATTCACAAATTTATTGCGATATTCCTTGTACTCAAATCTTTGTTAAGAAGCGATTGTTCAGTCCTCCCCGCAGGAGTCTGCCATGCAAGTAAGTGCCAGCTTCGGGTTTGGTGAATTGGCAGTACCCGAGCTGGAAACTTGTGAGCGCCGCAAGTTTCCCACACCGTAAACTCCTTGCATGCTTCAACGATCACCGTAGGGCGTGACGGTGGAAAATTGTGCTCCTTGGAGAGCGGGAATCTTGGTTTCAACGCCCGGATCGCGAGGACCGTACAAATCTTTATTAAACGCCCTCAAACTGAAGGTTTGGCACGTGGGAAGTATACGACTGGTGAGGCCAACCACTCACTAGTGTGCTACATAATGAGTACTTGAACACCCCAAGTTGTATTAAGCATGGTGACGTAGTGGGGACTACGCTTTACTCGTTCTTTTTGTTCCATACTCGTGGACCAAAATCAAGAAAAAACCAATTTAACTACCTGCGGTACGGGCGGGCTACAGTGTTACCAAACACACAGGGAACTGTTAATGGGGAGAGGGTCCAGAACACATCCTTTTCAAAATATTATCATATTGATAATGCTTTCATTATAATATCGAAGAAGGTAGGTTACTTCGAAAAAGACTCTCCATTTTATATACAGAAGATACTAGAGAGACTCGCAGGGACACTAAAGTTGGTGAAAAATTCGAGGAACGGAACACTGTTGTGGAAACTACTACTAGGAAGCAGGTAACCCTACTCCTTAGAAGCTCGGGGAGTTCGCAGTAAAGTGTGAATTCCATAAGTCTCTAAATAGAAGGAAATTATCACCTGCGGTGACTTGATACACTCAGAGACCGAGAAATTCCTTAAGGAATAGAAAGTGGATAAGGTGGCCATGTTCGTCAGATGACAAGGAGGATAAATGGTAGTAATAGGAATGCCACCTACGCCCTGACAGACCAATTTGACCCAAGACCCAAGGCAGGAAAGCAAACTATACTGACTTGAATGTACGTTCGTGTTTTCCCGGATCCGATGCGCTGTTTTCAGTGCCAAATATTAGGACATACGGCGGCGGCCTGCAAGGTAACCCCTCCTGTGGCAAGGGGGCACATGAGCCGGGTAGCTAATGCACCCTCCCACAGGTGTGCATCAACTCCTTCGGATCGCACCCTGTCTGGAGCAAGGAGTGTCGAGTGTGTCTTGAAGAGAAAAAGATACATGAGCAGAAAACCAAAGAACGCATGCCATATGTCGAAGCAAAAAGGAGGTTTAAGGCGCTTTCCCCACCAGTCTTTGCAACCAACTTCACAGATACATTATCAAGAAAGACAGTCTTGCTGCTCAGATCTCCGAAGCGAACATGAGCACTAGCACAATGTGCTCGTGCTTATGTTAATGCGGTGTAAAATCCGCTAAGGTCAGAACACTCAAAACCACGGATGTGGAGTGCAACATATTTGCAACCCCGACGAATCTAGCAGCAGTTGAGACAGTTTCACCAGCAGCATCATCAGTTGCAAATGCTACGACTGCTCTACATACAACAGCAGTTAAAGCTGCAGTAGCAACAACAACACCTGGAAATCCCACAAACGTTAGGAAAAATAAGGAAGAAATTTGGGGTCCGAAGTTTCGAGAGACGGATCTATCAATATTTGTGAGGTCCCAATCCTCGTCGCTTCCAAAGCTGCCCGGGGCAGGGAGAAGAAGATGAAGAGATCTATGAAAAAGAGAAATACGCATCCTTACGAGCCGTCCGACGAAGCTGCTTCGGACCCTGAGGACACTTAAATGCTGCCGAAGGAGCCAAAACCCGTTCCTCAGCAGGAAGAGTTGATTGGTGGTCCTTATACGACCGCCAATTCTAGTACTGTATTACTTGATATGTTTGTTTTGATTATATCTGGCTGATCCTTTTACAATTAGTCAAACATTTTGTTGTTTAATAATTATTTAACCCAGTTGACCTTTTTGCATCCAACCAATCATTGTTAGTAAAGTGTTAGATTTTTGTGGCATGTATAAATCCAGCGTTTTTGAATTTTAGATTATTTTGCTATCTTTATGGTCGACTTGTTTACAGTCGGCCGTACATGCGATAATTTAGACATATTTTAAGCAACGTTATCATGCCGGTTTGTTATTAGGGCGCTAATCAAGAAATTAATGAGGCCTAAATCCAAACTAACTATAACAACAATAACTTATAAAATACTAGGTAGACTGGCATTGGTTTTATAATGGACTGGTGACCTCTTTACAGCCACCAATCATTGTACTGTGTTTTTATCTTTTGGAGTTTTTTGTTAAGTTTTCTTGTTTATATTTGTATTGCCCTTTAACAGCCAGCCAAACATTTTGTTGTTTTAAAGGTTATTTAATCGGGTTGGCCTTTTGCCTCTTCATAGCCATAATTTTAGTATTCTACATTATTTTCTGTCTAAGTGGCCGACCACTTTAGAATCGGCCATACAGACGTTAAATTGGTTACGGGGCCTTATCAGTTTCATTTTAGGGAGTTAATGACCACACTGTCGACGCGCACTAAAGCACCCACCCACCTAAAAAAAACAACAACGTTACGATTCTGCATCTGTTAACCTTCATCGCGTCATGAAGAAAAAGAGTTACTTTCATATTCAAATATGTAACTGCAGCCTCAATAAGCCGGAAAGTAAAATGAATTCACGATGATATAACTACCAGATAAGATATTTTCTAATTATGGAGTGTTACTCTTCTGTAACAGCTGTACCTATAGTTTAACGTTGAATCCGAAATAAGGTTCACTGGTGTATTTCACATAAAAGTAGCAATCATTGTCACATGTGAAAGTCAGGTAAACTGATCCTTGAATTTTAGGAGGGGTACCTAGCGCAGTGCTACCAGATATATAATTGTAAGTAAGGTGACAAGATTAGGTGTTTTGCCCTAGGCCAGTTCTTAGATAGCCATACGAGTCGTACCGAGTGTAATGATATAGAAGCAATGAGATCATTTTCGGGCTCTTGGCTGTCACGTGTTTCGTTGGCCAGGTGTGGCAACGGGTGTATTAGCGCAGTGGTCCGCAACCGCCTCGAAATTTTACCTATTTATTATAAGGATTTAATCATCAAGTTTTTTTTGTTGATTGTATTTTAGTTTCATGTGCCGCGAATTGTTACGAACTGTCGTATTCTAAGAAATTAAATGTTATTTATTTACTCACAACTGCTATTAGTTGTGTTTAATCATTTTTTAAATATTTTTATTCCTCGCCTCTACTGCTGCGCTTTGAGGTACTGTTATATTTACCGCATGTTCTGTGTATGTGCTTTTCCCTCAGTCTAATCTGCTGGGATTAGCAGAACTTTCCAAGCCTTATATTATTTTATCACTTTGTCGGTGTCGGTGCTTCTCCAACAATACTACTTTGTTCCTGTACCATTGCACCGGTGCATTGTTAGACATCACTGTAAAAACAATCAGCACCGTATATGTGACTTATTTGTAGTGTATAAATCCCGCTTCTTAAAATTACTTCAGTTCCATCATAGCTGTGCTCTGAAGTGATCCGAAAACTGTGTTAGTAGTTAGTCTTGATATTTTCTATTACAATTAGCAGACTATTTTATTTCTTCAAGATGGACAAATTCCTTGAAGGGGGGTGTTCCGTCTATGAGTGCAGTTGGTGAAAGCGTTGAGCGAGAAAGAAAGAAACAAAAGTTGATGCAGCGGAAATATGGTGATAATTACTTATCTTATGTTTTTTTTTGCTGTGGTGAAAAAACGTACCCAATTCCCGAGTGTATAGTTTTTAGTGAAAAACTCAGTAACGCTGCTATGGTAAATTGAAACGACATTTTTCAACAAAATGTTCTTCTGTATCAAGCAAAGATGTCAATTATTTTCGTCGGTTGTTGGAAAAAAAGAACGTTCATGCCCGCTTCAGTACGTGTTTCGGAAAAAGTACAGGAAGCTAGTCATAAGGCAGCTGAACTTATCGTAAAGGCCAAGAAACCACATACAATAGGTGAAACGCTGTTAAAGCTTGTTTGTAAAGAGATGGCGAGAATAATTCTGGGCTTAGAATCTGCTAGTGAAATTTAAAAAAATCCTCTTTCTGCTGACACAATCAGTCTCCGAGTTATTAATATGTCTCGTGATATTGAAGACATTATGAAGGAGAAAATCAACAACAGTCAGTTCTTACTTCAGATCGAAGAGCACAGATATTAGCCACGACGCACAACTTCTGACTTACATTCGGTACATCGATGGAGGTGTAACTGTAAGTAATTTCATTTTTTGCAAAGAACTTCCAGAGAAAACTGCCGATGAAGAAATATTTCGTTTAACTGGTGAATATTGCTCCTTGATGAATTAACATGGAAGGATTGCGTTAGTGTTTGTACAGACGGAGTGGCTGCTATGACAGGCCCAGTGAAAGGATTTGCAGCTAAAGTATGTGAAGTAAATGCCAACGTACGATGTGATTATTGTCTCATTCACCACGAAGCCATAGTTGCCAAGTCTCTGCCATCTTCTCTGAAAGATGTGCTGGACGAAGTAGTAAAATTCGTGAAATTCATAAAATAGCGGCCTCTTAATTTGTGACTTTTTTCCGTTTTATGTTAGGAAATGGGTTCAGAATACACTACAATCCTCTTACGTACAGAAGTATGCTGGCTATCACGGGGAAAGGTGTTAACGCGAATATTTGAACTTTCCAGGTCCAGGCCTTTTTGAAAGTTGAAAGACATAAGTACCCGGATTTATTCGCAGATGGCTAATGGGTATATAAGTTAGCATATCTTTCCGATATTGTCTTACACTTCAATGAACCAAACATCAAAATGTAAGGTAGGAACGGAAATATTCTTATTAGTATAGATAAGATTAAAGGATTTCAAAGTAAGCTGGATGTGTGAGTTTTTTCTTCTTTTTTGTTTTACTTGTGGCTTTACGCCTCGTCGACGTCAAGGTCATAGGCGGGATGGGACTGAGGACAAGGAACGGGAAGGAATTTGGCCATGGCCTTTAAGAGGAAGCATCCCAGCATTTGACTGGAGTGATTTGGGGAAACCATGGAAAAGCCAAATCTGGGTGCCCGGACGGGTCTTCAAACCGGCGTCCTCCCGAATGCGAGGCCAGAGCGTTAATCGCTTACCCACCACGCTCGGTTTGTGCTTACAGAGGATTGAAAATGGGTCGTGTGAGATGTTCCCGACTGTATCGTCACTTGATGACGCTAATAAAATGGTGATGGACTTAATTAAATAACATTTAGAATTCCTGCAGCAGAGATTCAAAAAGTACTTTGACGAAAGTGTTGAGATTTCAAGAGGATCTCGCAGATTTATTAGCTGACAAAACTTTGAAATTAAAACTTCTGGAAGTTCCTTTAGATACATTTTGACTAACAATGAGGAATGAATATCCGGCTATCTCCGACATGGCAGTTAATGTGTTATTGCTAGAGATGTTCCGACTAGTCGGTAAAGCCGACTATCCGGCCACTTTCATAGTCGGCGACTATTCGGCAAAGAGCGCCGACTATCCGGCTTCTTAGTACGTATAAAATGTATATAGGAGGCGTTACATAAAATAAAAAACCTTAATTGTTATTTAATATTTTTATTTTAGAATCAGTCTTTTGAAATGTAAAGCAATCTTTCCTTTGGTAATCACTCGCTAAAATTACTTACTTCTAAAAAAAAATACTATTACATTTATCAAAAAAATTAGTATCTTAATTGATAAAACAAAACAACATAATATCTTCTTATCTTCAATAAATATTTGTAAATATTTCTTCTCGTTGAATCGAAAGAGCATTATTATTTTTATTTTTATTAACAGACTAAGTATTATTGATACAAGATTGCATGTACATGAGGTACTTTAAAAAAAATATTAACTGCATCATGAAACAAAAACAATCAGTCTAACGTACTTATATGATTTATAACAGTACATAATCTAATCAAGTCAAATTTGTGACAAACAAAAATGTCATCTCCTTATATTTTTTTAATTACTTACTTATATTTTTTAATTAAAGGCGAATTATGATGTAAAAAGACTAAAGCTTCTGCCCTATCTGGCAGCAATCGATTTTTTTTTTCGTATAAGTTTCCGACCTCAGAGAACAATCGCTCACTGTAAACGGAACTTGCGGGACGACTAAAGTACGTACATCTTTGAGACCCACAAAGCAATAATACAAACGTGATGTTTCTACGAATGATCTTATAACAAGGAATAGTTTGTTAATGTTGCGCTTAAATTGAAACATAATCAACGATTTGTCATCTAAGACAGAATTAATTATATTAATTATTTCAGAGCGAAACAAAAGAGCTACATTAATACAGCATGTATTTTCAGACCACATTACCTCAACTGCTGAGCCGAACATTTTAAAATATTTTACTAGATCCTCTAAGAGATTCTACTCGCTTTGATTAATCTGTAGCTCATCTTGTCCAACCTTTTTCAACATGTTGTTTGATGGGTCATAGTTGCAAACTTTCCAGCATCTCTAAAACGCTGACTTGGTATTGCAGTTTTGATAGAAGGAATTTATTTAATACTAACTGGTGCCTACGACTTCTTTCGTATTTGTCAGGAATTTTGAAGCTTTTTATGTTTCTGTACTGAATCTTAAATATTTCCCGCGTATCTTACTCCCTGGCAAATCAGCAACCCTCCAGCGAAGGTCTGTTAAAATAAGTTTACACACTAAATAAGTTGTATATAAATTGTTAGTAGCTGAAAAACGTGTCGTATTTTAGAATATTTTTCAAGTATATTCTAGAAGATTACAAAAATATTTTAGACCACTTTGGTTGAAATATCACCAATTTCAACAACCATATGGTTTTTTTTTCTTTCTTTTTTACGAGATTTTCAATTTCTGGAACACTGTTTATATTATTTATGCCGTCCATTGTCACAAAATTACGGAACCAATGACCAAGACACAGATAATGTTCCATATTAGCTAACGAAAGCGCCCGTCGCATGGGGACTGTGTACAAACTAGGTGTCTCGGTCGTGGTGTGGGGGGGGGGGGGGGGGAGGGGGTTGGCTGGAAGGGTGGGGGGAGGGGGGGTTCCGAGTCAGGCCACGTAGCTTTCCTTTCATAACATTTTTCACAGTTAAAACGAGGAACAGAACTCACAACAGCATGTGAAAATTTACTTCTCACAGTTAATTGTCTCTGTATGTAATTTACAATAGTCTGACAAGAGAAAACAGTACAAAATGTTTTCTGGAATCAAAAGGGAAAAAAGCTACGTGCTACGTGGAAGGGGGGGGGGTAGATGCAAAAGCTACGTAGGGCTACGTGGGGGGGAGAGGGGGGGATCACAGGAGGCCAAAATGGAGCTACGTGGTTTATGCACGCTCCCATGTTTACTCCATCACTAAACTTGCGAAATATTTCCAACAAAAACTAGTACGGTTTTGAGAGTCATATAACACAGATACAGAGGGTTTTTTAAATTTTAGTTTAACTAACTCAGTCTCCTTAGTGTCTGCTTATTCACTCAATTTAACTTTTTTTTTTTTTTTTTTTTTTTTTTTTTTTTTAAATGTACGCGGCGCCCACCTCTACTTGCGACTAACGTACCTGACCGAATCTGGTCTTCAATCATACTATTTAATTTGATAGTTGTAAATGATATGCAGTAACACCTTGAAAGGATCGGAAATGTTGAACTGGTGCTCCACTTGCGTAGTTCAAATTAAAGCTACTGATGTTGCGAATAGAGTCTTGTGTGTTATAGATCATAGATGTCAAAAACTAGTTGAATTGGCATCACAGAACATGTAACCGGCGATCCTGAGCTTAGAATAATAGTTTTGAAATGAATGTTGCTGATACTGTGCAAATGAAGCGTTGCTTTTAAATGAAATTAAATTAAATTAAATTGCAATGGAGCGCATGCTCCGGTGGCAATTTTCCAAAACACCCATCTTCCCTCTTTTCTGCATCCACCTACATTTACCCTTTACAAACTTTATCTTTAATTTCTTTCAACGTTTTTGGCAAATTATACATCATTTCTCATGGTAACTTATTCCAATCCCTGACACCTTTACCTAAAAAAGAGACTCTTCCTACAGCCTTGTGCCTGAAATCAAGTGCCAGCTTGTGGTCATGGTCATCTTTTCCCTTCCATGCATTACTTTCAATTCTTATACCAATATCTTTCCATGCATCGTCACCAATATACGCCTTGTACACTATCATGACCCTCTTAACCCTCCTTCTGTCTTCCAATGAGTCCCATTCCAGCTCTTTTATCATATCTGTTACTGATTGCGTTCTGCGATAATTACCAGAAACAAATCTAGCAGCCCTTCTTTGCACCTTCTCCAACTCCTGTATTTGATACTCAAAATGTGGGTCCCATACTAAACTCTCATATTCAAGCAATGGTCTGACCAAAGTTTTGTAACCCAATTCTTTTACTTCTGTCGTACATCTCCTCATCACCCTCTCCAACAAATGCAGAATTTTTAAACCTGTTCCTGCTACCTGTCCAATGTGATCTGCCCAGTTAAGCTTGTAATCAAATGTAATGCCAAGATATTTACATTTCAAGTCTTCAATAAGTAATTCTTTCCCCACCTTATAATCATAATAAACCTTTAGTTTTTTTATTTGTGTATCTAATAAGCTGACTCTTCTTTGCATTTATCTTCATCCCATGTTTACCAACCCAACTAGATATCCTATCCAGATCACTCTGCAACTGTTTACAATCCTCATCTGTTTTGATACTTTTGTATAGCATTATGTCATCTGCAAACAATCTAATTTCTGATAGTAAACAATCAACACAATTATTCATTAGAATAATAAATAGCAATGGTCCCAATATGCTACCCTGTTGCACTCCCATTTTTACTTCCACTTCTTTTGATACCGCATTTCCTACCCTAACTTTCTGTTTTCTACCGTTCAGAAATTCTTCTATCCAGAAAATCACTTTCTGATCCACTCCAATAGATTTTACATTAATTACTACCATTTTATGGCTCACTCTGTCAAAAGCCTTTGAAAGATCTAGTGCTACACTATCAGTTTGAACTCCCTTGTCACTTTAATCTGAAATATCTTGCACATATCCCACCAACTGAGATTCACATGAATATCCTTGCCTAAAGCCATGTTGCCTACTTGAAAACCACTTACGCTCCTCACATATATTTCTGATGTGGTTGCATATCAATCTCTCCGTTAATTTACCTACCACTGATGTCAAGCTAATTGGCCTGTAATTTTCAACTGTATTTCTCACCCCTCCTTTATGTACCGGCACTACTATCGCTCTTTTCCAGTCCTCTGGTAAGCAGCAAGTATCAAGACTCAATTTAAATAATATTTCAAGATAAGATACAATATCACATCCTGCTATTTTTATGACATGTGTAGTAATATTGTATACACCAGCCCCTTTATGTTTTTTCAGCTTTCTTATTTCCTTCATGATATCCTCAGGATGAATTTCAAATTTTATGGTCTGCTCATTTCTAATTGTTTTGTTAAGCTCGTTATTCGATTCAGAACCACTTGTTTCTGATTCATTGTCCCTAATGATCTCACTAAACCAGTTACTTAAAATCTCTGTCTATTTAAAATCCTCCGTAACTTCTTGTCCATCGTTGTCTAAAAGTGTCAACACCTTCCCTTCCTCTCAGTTTTCTAACATACCGTAGTTATAGAAATTTCTAGATGAATCAGTCAATGGCCCCCCTGTACTGACAATACTCTTTATAAATCCATCATTAGCCACCTTCTTAGGTATTATTAGATCCTTGTTTAATTGTTTTAAACATTCCCGACTACCCTGCTGTCTCTTAACTCCGTTCTCTTCTTACCAATCTCTTTAACCGCCTCACCTCCCTGTTACAGTACACAGGATCTCTACTTCTTTTTATTTTCTGTTTTGGAATAAATTTTTCTTCCTCCTTTCTTATTATCTCCTTGAACTCTTCCCACCTTGACTTTACTGTACTTGTGTCTTCCTGCCATTTGCTGAAACGTTCTCTGAAATATCTTTTCAAATTCTAAATCTGTGCATTTTTATAGCTGCACCTATTTCCCCCTTCAATTTAGGATGCTGGTTCACTGAATCCTCTAATATCCATCAGAACTGCTTCATGATCACTTATTCCTTCGGTTACTTGACACCCTAAAAGGTTATCATCAGGCTTTATTAGGAATATATCCAAAATATTTTGTCCCCTAGTGTTCTGCTCTACCACTTGTGTAAATCTTCCTTCCCTTCTTAGAGTATTTGCAAATCTCTGTTCCCTTGTGTTATTAATCTTATTTCCTACCCAATTTACACCTGGTAAATTTAAATCCAAGCCAATAATGACCATTCTATTCAAACCTCTGAAATCTAAGTATGAATTTGATTTCCCCGCAAGAGCCACGTTGTAGGACGTAGCATGGTGGTCCCAGCCACCTGGTAATTCGTAGCAGAAGCATTAATGTACTTTTTCAGAGTAAAACGACTCCTGAAACGCTATAATAGATATGATGATCTTTGGACCATCAGTACTGTATGCATCAGGGTGCTTGAAAATCTGTTGAAAGGAACAACTCAGAAAACTGGAACTAAAGGAACGAAAGATCTTGAGACAAATCATGGGTCCTGTCAAAGAAGAAGGAAAATACAAACTCAGGCATAATAAGAACCTATACCAACAACTGGGGGTTTAAGGGTTTGGGAGAGACAACACTAGTCTTTTCCAACCAAACGTCAACCTCTCCTTCACGTGGTGCACCCTGTTTGCACGGACGAGGCTCTGGCGACTGAAAGATTCCCCGTAGAAGGAGTCACCCACTGCTTGCCAACGGCCTCCGAAAGGAGGGCGGAAGAGCGGGGAGTGGTTCAGGGCACCCTCTTGCCCTTGGGGTTGGAAACGGCTCCTAAAGGCGGATGAATCAGAAATGATCAACGGCATGGGGATGCAGAAGGCAACGGGAAACCACTGCATTAAAGACCCAAAGGGTATCCCGACAGGGGCGGATCCAGGGGGGGGGCTAGGGGGCTCAAGCCCCCCCCAAACGTATCTAGGTCCACCCCTGACATTGTAGTTTTGAGACCTTTTTTTTTTTTTTAGCTTTACGAATTTGAGGCCCGAGGAGGCTATAAATACTACCTTTTTTACGACTCAAGCCCCCCCCAAAACAAAAATCCACTGAACGAAAGCCCTCTGAACCAAAATTTACTCAAACCAAGCCCCCCCCAAAACAAAATCCTGGATCCGCCCCTGTATAATCCCGAGGACATGTAATCCTCTCAAATTACATATATCATGATGGCTTCTTCCTGGGTAAAATATTCCGGAGGTAAAATAGTCCCCCAATCGGATCTCCGGGTGGGGACTGCTCAGGGAGGAGTCATCAGAATGGATAGAAACATTCTACGAGTCGGAGCGTGGAATGTTAGAAGTCTGAATAGGGCAGGTAGGTTAGAAAACTTAAAAAGGGAGATGGAACAACTTAAGTTAGATGTTGTTGGGGTTAGTGAGATTAAATGGAAGGACGCACAGGATTTCTGGTCTGGGGAACACAGGATAATTAGCACACAAACTGTCAATGGAGTCACTGGTGTAGGATTTGTAATGAACAAGAAAGTAGGGAAACGGGTGAGTTATTATGAACAGTTTAGTGACAGGATTATTTTGATGAGGTTAGAAACTAAGCCCGTCCCAACCACATTAGTACAAGTATATATGCCAACGTCACAGGAAGATGACGAAGAAATTGAAAAAATATACGCTGAAATTGAAGAATTAATCCAATATGTGAAAGGGGAGGAAAATCTAATAATCATGGGTGATTGGAATGCAATAGTGGGAGAAGGAAAAGAGGGGAATACTATAGGAAGTTTTGGTCTAGGAGAAAGAAATGAGCGAGGAAGCAGGTTGCTAGAATTTTGAGAAAGATATAAGCTAGTAGTGGCAAACACACTGTTTAAGAACCATGCAAGAAGAACATACACCTGGAAACGTCCTGGGGATACAGGCAGATATCAGCTAGATTATATCATGGTCAAACAGAGATTCAGGAATCAAGTTCTAGACTGTAAAGCAAACCCAGGAGCAGACATAGACTCGGACCATAATTTGATAATAATGAAGTGCAGGCTGAAATTCAAGCGAATAAGGAAGCAGCATAAGCAGAACAGACTGGCAGTGAATAAGCTGAAACAATCTAGCACCAGAGAAAAATTTGCAGAAATGGCAGACTTACGTCTAAGAAGTAACTGTGAAAGGAGCTCAACCGAGGACGAATGGAATGCATTAAAGACCGAAATAATGAAAGCTGGCAAAGAAACATTAGGCTTTAGGGAACAAGCTGCCCGAAAACCTTGGATCACAGAAGAAATTTTGGAGCTGATGGATCAGAGGAGAAGGTACAAAAATGCTCAGGATGAAGCAGGAAGAGAGCAGTACAGGCAATTTAGAAATCAAATAAATAGGAAATGCAAAATAGCAAAAAAAAATGGCTACAAGAAAAGTGTGAAGAAGTAGAAAAGGAAATGGTCGTAGGAAAAGTAGATGTTGCAGATAGAAAGATCAAACAGAATTTTGGAGAAATGAAGAAAAGAGGTATGAACATTAAAGCTGCCGATGGGAAACCTCAAGCTCAGAACATAGAGCAAACCGATGGAAGGAATACATTGAGAAACTGTATGATGGGGACGACTTGAACAATAGTGTATTGGAAAAGGAAGGCGATGTCGACATTAATGACTTAGGAGATCCTGTTTTGAGAACAGAATTTAATAAAGCTCTGAATGACTTGAAAGCAAATAAGGCAGTTGGAATTGATGAGATCCCTGCAGAACTACTTAAATCTCTAGGAGAGGAAGGAATCGAAAGATTATTCAAGCTGGTATCAAAAAGTTATGAAACCGGAGAAATTCCAACCGATTTTAATAAAAATATCATCTTCACACTTCCAAAGAAAGCACAAGCCAACAAATGTGAGAATTATCGCACCATTAGTCTAACATCACATGCTTCAAAATTACTAACCAGAATAATATACAGAAGGATGGAAAGGGTAGTAGAAGAGATAGTAGGTGAAGATCAGTTTGGGTTTAGGAAAAATCGCGGTACAAGGGAAGCAATTCTGTCTTTAAGATTAATACTTGAAGGGCGAATCAAGAAAAACAAAGATACTTTTATGGCATTTGTTGATTTAGAAAAAGCTTTTGATAATGTTAGGTGGGACAAGATGTTCAAAATTTTAAAGAAGTCAGGTCTAAAGTATCGAGATAGAAGAATACTCTATAAACTATATAAGAATCAAGTGGCTGTAATAAAAGTAGAGAATCACGAGAGACATGCATCGGTTAAAAAGGGTGTGAGACAAGGTTGTAGTCTATCCCCGTTAATATTCAACTTGTATGTAGAAGAAGCAATGGAGAAAGTAAAAAAAAAAATTTCCATGCGGCATAAGTTTTCAGGGAGAAAAAATCAGTATGCTACGATTTGCTGATGACTTTGTCTTGTTAGCAGAGAGGGCTGAGGATATTGAGAATTTATTGAATGGCATGAACAAAATACTGAAGGAAGATTTTGGATTGAATAGAAATCAAAGTAAGTCAAAAGTGATGAAATGTAGCAGAAATGATACCAATAGTAGCAGATTAAATATAAAAATAGGATCGGATGCTATAGGAGAAGTGAGTGAGTTCTGTTACTTGGGAAGCAAAATTACAACCGATGGCCGAAGCAGGAATGATGTTAAAAGCAGAATAGCACAAGCTAAAAGAGCCTTTATGAAAAAGAGAAACCTTTTAGTTTCAAATATTGATCTAGGAAATAGAAAGAACTTTTTAAAACTCTATGTGTGGAGCACAGCACTTTACGGTAGTGAAACATGGACTTTAGGAATACCGGAAAGAAAGAAACTTGAAGCATTTGAAATGTGGTTCTACAGAGGAATGCTAAAAATTAGGTGGACAGACAAAGAAAGAAATGAACGAGTTTTGGAAATGATGGGTGAGAAAAGAAGTTTATGGAAGAAGCTTACAGGAAGAAGAGACAGGCTTTTAAGTCATATTTTGAGACATGCTGGATTGGTTAATTTGTTAGTGGAGGGAACAGTCGAAGGTAAGAACTGTAGAGGAAGACAGAGATTAGAATATATGAAGCAGATATATGAGGACGTGGGTTGTAAGGGGTATGTAGAAACGAAAAGGTTAGCACAGGATAGGAAGGGATGGAGGATTGCATCAAACCAGCCAAAAAAAAAAACCAACAACTGGAGAACATTATCACAGCCGTGAGAAAAATGAGATTAATATTCTATGGTCACATAGTTTGGATGGACAATCATCCAAAATCTTCAAGACCATCGTTAGAGGGAAAGCAACTAATACAAAACGAACAAGGCTAGTCAGAAAAACCGAGCGTGGTGGGTGAGCGGTTAACTTTCTGAACTCGCATTCGGGAGGATTTGGATTTTTCATGGTTTCCCCAAATCGCTCGAGGTGAATGCTGGGATGTTTCGTTGAAAAGGCCATGGTCGTATTCCTTCCCGTTCCTTGTCCCCATTCCTTTCCCGCATCTAATGACCTCGACGTCATCGAGGCATAAAGCCAAAAGAATAAGAAAAAAAATACCTAGTCAGATGAGATCTCGAGCAACTGGAAATTGACCAAAATGAAATACAGAACATTGATTAAACATCCGATTCTCTCCAGACACTAACAGCCAAAAGACTGCGCCCCGGATGTGGGGTGAAATGGACTCAAGAAAGAAAAGATGACCACAGCGCAAGGATGAAAGAATACTGGCCCAAAAAGAAAGCTCACCAGAGTTAAGAACTGTGTGGTGCATAGAGACCAAAACGGAAAAGAAGATGTGATAATCTGTAGCCTCTTTTTCTAACATAAAAATGAAAGGTGATGTCTTTTTAATAATATTATAGGTCTAATACTAACCAGTAACATCGCGACATGGATTATGGTCACCGAGACGTGGTGTAGAAACTCGTAATGTTACTTGAGTGCTACTACTTTTAAATATTAATTATTTTGTTCACTACATTCATGGTATTATAGCACCTGTTGCTTCTACGATCCTATGCTTCTTCTTGCTTGCGCTTATCCCGCTATTGTTGGGTCGACCTTTTCCCCCCCAAGGATGCGACGTGTTGGGATTGCGCCGGCTTATCTCTGAGCCAGACGCCTTCCGGGAAGGAAAGATGGGTTGCCATCTGTCTGAGAAACGGGTAACTATTTTCTGTGGTCGTTAAGTGTTTTTTTAATGGCTTTACGCCTCGTCGACGTTGAGGTCATTAGAGAAAGGAAAGGACTGGGAACAAGGCACGGGAAGGAATTCGGGCATGGCCTTTTTGAAGTAAGCATCCCTCCAAGTGGCCTGATTGATTTGGGGAAACCATGGAAAACCCAAATCTGTTTGCCTGGACGAGGATTCGAACCCACGTCCTCCCGAATGCGAGGCCAGAAACTTAACCGTTCACCCACCGTACTCGGTGTTTCCTTTTGAGAGAATGTCGTGGCAATCTCAAATTACGCAATCCTCTTAGTTTAATTACTTCAAGAAAAGAACGTTGAAAAAATGCTGACGTTTATCAGGGATACAACATGGAAACGATGAAACTTCATTTAATTCTATTTTTTTAGTTTACACTTATTGTTATTTCCTGTATTTCACTTCATGATTTTCAGCTAGCTTTTATTTACATTCATCCCAAATTCTTCTCCAACATTGTGTTCATGACATTCAGTAGTATGTCAATAACCTCAATATTTTTCTGCTAGCAGTATAGTATCATGAGAAAATTGAAACTGACTGAATGCTTTCCTTCTAAGCATTATGTAAGATTTATTTTATTTTACTGATTGATTCCTCGACATACAAGATGTATTTCAACCATGATAGACGACAGCCCAGCCTTCCACCCTTTTCTGATTATCTACTTTTATTGCAGCCATGTAATTCATATAAAGCGTAATTATTTCATATGTGGATTTATTATTTTAATTTTATTTTTTTGCTTGTGGCTTTGCCTCTCGTTGACGTCATTGGAGGCGGGGAAGGACGGGGAGCAAGGAACGGGAAGGAATTCCGCCATAGCCTTTCTCGCCATTCGCATGGAGTGATTTGGGGAAACAATGGAAAACCCAAATCTGAATGCCCGGGCGGGGATTCGAACCCACGTCCTTCCGAATGTGAGGCCAGAGCGCCACCACAATTGGTATATCTGATTTCTTAAAAAAATTAAAATCCTGTTGAATTCAACATTCTCAAAAGATTTTTTCCATGTCAACAAGTAGCATCCGTACCTTCCTCTAGTTGACTTTTTAAATTTAATCACCATTTTTGCTGATCTTGTACTATGAATTTTCATTAACGGGATTTTATTTTCATGCAACATCTGTTTCACTTGAATTTTCATTCTTCTTTATATTTCCCCAGTTATTAATTTGTAACATGAGGCGTCAAACTTATTGAATGTAGTTTTCATATGCCAGCATACCGACCTTGCAGCTAGTTTTTTAAAAAGTGATAACTATTTTACAAAGTAAATGTTTTTTACCTAAACTTGCGTACGAAGTTAGCTAATCCATAAAGTTTTAGATGAAATCAAGATAAACTGCTAAAATCTCATAAATAATGTATGGAAGGAACTGAATATATTCATTAGTAATTAAAAGTGAAACAACAGTGAATACATATTTACTGAAGATTTATTTACGGGTAGCTGGCTGGTCGTCATAATTATTGCAATCTATCGATGGAACCTGTTACGTGAAAATGCGCCCGAGAGAAATGTAAATGTACATTACTAATTAAGCTTTTTGAATTTAACATGCAAAAGGAAGGAAATTTTACTGCAAAATAATTGACCACAGCTATATTACATTGTTTGCTGAAAGATATTGTTTAATTTAAGTAACTTTTAGATTTGAAAAAAGTTACACCTAAATCTGATAAATACTGTAATAGGCAGTGATGACTTCACACAAGTTTAGTATACAGTGTTGTCCAACAAATGAATGGAGTCAAATGCATTAATAAACATTATGGAAATAAACGTAATTGATATATTACCTATAAATATAAAATGTTTTCGCCCTTCTCCCTTCACTTTATGCCTTTCATCGAGCGTGGTGGGTGAGCGATAACGGTCTGGCCTCGCATTCGGGAGGACGCGGGTTTGAATCCCCGTCCGGCCACGCTGATTTGGGTTTTTCATGGTTTCCACAAATCACTCCAGGCCATGGATAAATTCCTTCCCTCCTCTAACGATCTCGACGAGACATAAAACAGCAAGACAGAAAAAAAGAAAGAAATAATTTATACCTTTCTCAGATGTAGGGTTCTCTCCAACCAACAAATCTTAAACTTTTACTCCAGGTTTTGATAATCTGCATGACAGAATTCATACTGTCGTCTGATGTAAATAGAAAGGATGTAATTTGGTGTTTTGTTAATGAGCCTATAACATTAACGGTTCGTGGAATTTTCAGTTTCACATCTGTATTTCCGAACAATTGCAGAGTGAGTGTTGCTTAGATTTCAATGTCACAGAGAAATTTATCGATACACTATCATTTAGAGTAAGATTTACTTATTTTGCCCTGGCCTGTCACTATTAACTATTTTATTTGTGCCTTCATAAAATACCTTAAGTGGAATATAACGCAAATATATTCTTGATGAAAACTGAGACTAACTGTTCTTCACTTCGTAGTTTTGATTATCATTAATACGTGAAACAACCTTTCAGATAAATGCCCGGGATCATCTTAATAAATAGCTTAGTTTAAACCTAAACTCATTCCCAGATACTTTACCCAACTGATTTTTGCATTCAGTGCTCTGTTCTAAATGTTCTCAAATT
Source organism: Vandiemenella viatica (assembly GCA_031002005.1). Lineage (NCBI taxonomy): Eukaryota > Metazoa > Arthropoda > Insecta > Orthoptera > Morabidae > Vandiemenella > Vandiemenella viatica. The sequence goes on along the minus strand of CM061921.1, from coordinate 326,342,072 downwards.
ACTGCCTACACTCTCCACACAAAGGTTCGTAACGTTGTATTGCGATTTTGTGTTCCTTCTATAACTTTATCTGAACGAATGAGTCAGGCGATTAGGGTATGTATGCTTGAATATAGCATTTTATTTTGTCTGACCTGTTATTGTTCCCTACGACTAACAGCAGCACCTCTGTTTGGCGTTCCATGAAAGTGACTGACCGCATTCCTTTCAGCAATTTTCTCCCATATTTCTCTCGTCCCTCATTTAGACCTCCGCACTGCGGCCTATTCATCAAGTCCTTAGCACCAGCATCCCGTACAATGGCGTAGTGACTATCTTAACTCACATTTTTTTACTTTTTAGAGGGGACTCAGTATTACGTAATTTCAACAGTAAATGTTAGGGGTTAGGTATGGTATCTACATTAAATTTCCTTTACAGTTGTTGGAAACTTGTATGCATATGACAAAACTGTAAACGCGAAAAAAGTGTGCTTATTTAACATAATTTTTTGCAAAAAATGAGTCAGGTGTACTATTAATAAGCTACAGAGATATTTTTTTTAAATATATGTCTGTCTGTCTACAAGTTGGGATGAACAGGATTCAAGCAAAAACTACTAGTTCGATTTTCACGGAGTTTCAATTAATTTACAGCCCGTAGTTCCACGGTTAAAACAGGATATGTTTCATTTTGATGTGATGTAGAAACGCTAAGAAATATTAGATTAATGTGTCAATAAATTAGAATCAATTTTTTGATGAACGCGATTAACGCAAAAAGTACTGATCGAATTATGATGGAGTTTCCATAAATGAACAACTAGTGGTCGCATGAGTAACATATGGTTTGTTTCATTTTATTGTAACATCGAGCAGATAAATTTAAGACATTTTTTCTTAGAATACGATTCACGCAAAATTACTGTTCGCATTATAATGCCGTTTCTATTAATGTAAAACCCGCGGCACCGCCGGTAAAATAGAATATGTTTCCTTTTAATGTGGTGTCGCAAAGCTGAGAAACGTAACAAATTTGTATCAATATTTAGTTGAAAGTGATTCATGTAGAAACCACATGTGAAGGTTAATTGGGGTTTCGGTTAAAGTACATGCCGTAGTGGAGCTTACTATTGAAAAAGTTCGGGACTTATTTTTCTTGAAGTCTATTTCGCGCTTCACACTAAACAGCAAATACTGTGTATATGTACAATGTAATGCTAACTATTTGGTGTGGCTTTGTTCTGGCACCATACAATAAAGTGGAAGCTGTAAACTGCGCTGCAATGTAGCGCCCACAGTTATTACACTGGCTGTATGCAGACACTGGGATGTTTGCGGTGAAATGGGATAGGTCGTATTGTGTACAAACAAATATTTGGTGCTGGTTAAATGCAATGCATATTCCGCAGTTTCGTCTCATCTCCGTTGGAAATGACACAAAGGAGTGCAGATCCTATTCCACTGTACATTTCTTGCCATACCAGATTCAACACGATTAGGTGAGGCCACTGCAACCAAGGCAATTCAATTGTACTGCTGGTAGATGGCTTATAGGGGCAGCGTGATAAGTGTAATTTCTACTAGGTAGTTCAATTTTTATTAACAAGTAGCTGGTTGACAGAGAGTAGCTCGATATTAATGTTAATAAACTTTTAAACCATTCAACCTTAGACTAAGGCATTTTTCCACTCTGTATTCTAAAAATGGCGTGAATTCTCCTGTGGTAAAATCACTTTTAATGTACTTGTCCTCACAGAAAATTGAAGTTTTAATGTTTGTGCCAACAAAGTCATAAGTTTGGACCGAAACTTAGAGGACCGTAATAGTAAATGAAGGCCGAGTAGTTGGAGCTAGCTACCTTCATAATAAAAATATAGATGCCACTTTTCCGCTTTACAAAAAATAAAAACATAATGAACGACTTCAAATAAATTCTCCCAAGAATGAGACCCTGAAATATCGATATTTAGAGTTAAAAAAAAACGTAATCTAAGATTTTCACAGAAATACACGTCATGACAAAAGAGTGAAGCGACCAGAAGAAGAGGAAAAGAAATAAAATTTCACTCGTTGAGATGGTATGTGATGTTATTTCAATGATTACGAAATCGTCCACACACGTCACGTGTCTCTATAAACTGTATGCGTGATTATGAGGTACTCCCGTGGCCAACAAGATCGCCAGATATGTCCCCGATGACAGGCGAGGGACCAGCTCTGAAGTAAACTCCTTTTATATACATATATATATATATATCTGCTTAACGTCTCTCTAACAGCGAGGTCTTTAGAGACGGGAAAGGATTGGGGGGGGGCATCGAATGGGAAGGAATTCGGCCATGGCCTTTTGAAGTAAGCATCCCGGCATTTGCCTGGAGTGATTTGGGAAACCATGGAAAACCCAAATCTGGATGCCCGGACGGGGATTCGAACCGCCGTCCTCCCGAATGCGAGGCCTGAACGCTAGCCGTTACACCACCACGCTCGGTAAGTCAACTCCGTCCCAGTGCCAGTATCCAGGATATCGAAGACCAGTTACAATAGTTGTGGGTCAGCTTGCCACAGGAGAGGATACAATGGCTTTATGACACCCGTCCCAACCGAATCAGTGCACGCAGCAAGGCCAGAGGGGCTGCAACGTCATACTGAGCAGTGGGATCATATTGCCAAGTTCTTTATAAATTTGACTCGATTTTTTAATCACTGAAATAACACCACGTACCCTCTCAACACGTAAAGTTTCATATTGTTTCCTCCTACTCTTCTGTGTGCTTCACTTTCTTTTGTTATGCAGTGTAGCTGGACACGTTTCCGAGAAAGCCATTACATATCGACAGAGTTTTACTCGAAACCATTTCGATAATGTCATAAAATATCATGAAAATAAAATTCACTCTTAGAACTGAGATTTATGCGATTACAAATTCGTTCCTGGGGAAATTTTAAAGCGATTATTTAAACGCACTAGTCGATGGTGATGTCTCTTGTGATCAGAAATAGAAGTAAAGTCAATTGTAATATCTTTGGCTGCTTTCCTCCTATTTGTTTCCGAATAAATGAACGTCCTTATCCTCTGTGTCACTTTATCAATTATGAGACCTCGAAACTTAATAAACGCCTGATTATGAATTTTTATGAATATGAGGAGCCTAATAGATCGATTTCTAGACCAAAAAGTCCGTAATGGGTTATTATTATCAAAAGCATTAAAGCCGTTTTTGCGATAGCCAGTACTTAGAAGATTAGCTCGTTAAATAGTATAGACCAGCCTTTTACAACCACTTTCAACGGCAGACTCCTTAGAGACTAGTCACGGGCCCCTTGATAATAGTAATAATTGGAAATTGTCTATTCTAGAACTGTCATTTGATAGTTCCACTCGAATGTCAAACATTGCGGCCAGATGATTCCAGAAGCTTCCGCAGTCACTGTTCTCTTGGTTCTCGGAGTGGAGCCGCGTCCTCTGATGAAAGCCACAGCGCGATGGCAGAAACGTTGGGTTTTATTAAATCGACGCCGCTCCACCCAGAAAACCAAGAGTTCGCGTGTTCTCATGCATTCATTTATGTTATCGTAATTATTAATTTTATGTTGACCGCGGACCGCTTAGGATAGGTCCGCAGACAAATAGAGGTCCATGGGAAACACTAGTATAAACCGAGCGTGGTGGGTGAGTGGTAACGCTCAGGTCTCGCGTTCGGGAGGACGCGAGTTCGAATTACCGTCTGGCCATCCAGATTTTGGTTTTCAATGGTTTTCTCAAATCACTCCAGGAGATAATTGTTTCAGAAAGGCCATGGCCGAATTCCTTTTCTAGCCCTCAATTCTTTTCCGTCTCTAATGGCCCCGACGTCGATGCACGGAGAAAAGTATTAACATATTACAATGATTCAGCAACCAGTTTATAGGTGGGATCTATGACTGATGTGCATTCAGTCGCCTTGAATCGTATGTTGTTAAAATTCTTATAAAACATAAGGCAAAATCATAAAAAACTATGAAAGTCTGGAAACACAACTTGACGAGGGAATATCAGACAGAAACAGTATAGTGCTATATCCGTGTGCTGGAGTAGGCTGATGTTATAGAGGGTGTTATCTCTACACTGGAACCTCCCGGGGAATGGCCTGGTTGGTGCGGAAACATTCATAAGTTTTGGTGTTTTGTGTGGATGACTGAAATGTGTGTGTGTGTATGTTCAGTGTAAAGCATGAGACATGAAGTAATGAAGGGTGAAAAATGATGCCGGCCCAAAGAGTCCTGCTCTTCCGAAAGTAATGAACACGCTGAGTTTAACGTACCCCTCGGAAGGACGAATTACCATCAACAGTGTCACACACATTTATCGCATGCCCACCTCGCAAAGGATGGGATTTAACACAGAACTACTGCTCACAGTCTGGTGACAGGAACCGTGAATTTCCACATCTCACCTACATTCCTGGCTTTGTTCGAAACAGTGATAATTTCTTTTACCTCCGGAGTCTGTATCAAGTGAAAACCGTCATAGGACTGCAACGACCTGAACCAACAGAGGTGTGGAAGACTGATAGACTGTGTGTTCAGTATAGTGTGATGTATGAAAGAGAGAGGGTGAAACCCGATACCGGCCCATTCCGGCCTGCTCTTTCGAAAGACACGAATGGGACCACCAGGCTTAGCGACGCTATCTATCGGACGAATATCCATCTATCTCACTACATACGCACTGCGGAGAGGTTTGGGATTTAACCCAAGACTTAGGTGTGACTTATTTGAGATAAAAGTATTTGATATACATATACAAAATACGTATTTTCGTCTTGTATCTGAAATACTTTTCTTAATTTTTATTTTGTATCTTGTATTTAGATACTTTTTCTTGGTATCCTTGTATTTTGGAAATACTATTTATACTTTTTTACTTTAGTGCATCAACGACAACGAAACGCATTCGTAAAATTAATTGACCTATACCAAAGGGCAAGGTTGTATCGTCTAGTTACCTTTGCCTGCCTTCATTGTGGCGAACTATGAAAACTTATTGTGTCAAATTATGTTTGGTGCGACGAAGTCGAATTCTTATTATTATTCTGATTGAAACACACAAAATTAATAGATCTGAAAAAAAACCAGTAGCTTTAATGAGCAATGAAGAGGATATGTTTTTAGTGGACTCTGAGTCTATTATTGCTAATGCCACTAGTGGCGACAGCACAGAATCAACTGCCAGCATCGCTGACTTAGAAACACTTCAGTACCTAAGTAATAAGGACAACCTCCTAAAAATTTTAAATGTTTATCTAACAATAAAAAAAGTTTTCAAAATATGGAACCTGTTTGTCGAGTTCCGCCCTGTGCAACGAATAACGAACAAATGTTTCAAAATAATAAAAAAAATATAAAAATTATTTTATCCGGAAAAAGTATTTGGAAAATACATATTTTGTATCTTGGATTTCAAATACCATTTCCAAAAGTATCTTGTATCTGATATCTCAAATCCATTACTTAAAAATATTTTGTATCTAGTATTTCAGATACTTTTTGTATATCTCTGCTGGTGGTTAGGAATTGAGAACCACCAACTCTCCTATCCTGCTGGCGACGTCCTGATGAAAATTTCTTCCACCATCAGGACTCGAGGCAGCTAACCCTGTGTCAGCGCGCTGCCGCTACTAACTGAGTCAAAGGAGAGGCCATGATGTCACATATCTCGGGTAAGGCTTTCACAGGTGGCCACGTGTGTAAATATCGTGAGTAGCAATAATTTTGTTTCAAGCGCATTTTAGATACTGAAAAATGATGCTAATGCATTGAAGGACAACATTATGTTTTATTATTATTTTTTCGTGTCATAAGCATCAAAATAGAATTACGTTATATGGTACTATAGTAATATAGACACACAGATCTTTAAGCCATCTTAGACGTGAAACAGGAATCTTTTAGAGTAGTAAGTCTTCACTGTAAACCTGCCAGCTGAATATTCAAAGGTCTGGAGCTACCACACTCATAGTTGGTTGAATATGTCGGAGACCATATTTTTGGAAACTGAATATGGATCTTGAAACTCCAGAACGCAGGCTTTACGCAGGTCCAAGTTGACCATTTTTGTTGGTGCCCAGGTGACTGTTTTCAAAGGTTGGGCCAATTACTGATTAAAAAAAAAATCGGTGACTAATTCGTAAATTTCTAGTTTTACCTACATAAAGTACTAGCAGATACCCGCGGCTTCGTACGCGTGGACTTAAGATTACACTTAGACATAGAAAGCTGTTAGTAACTTAAGATTTGTCCCAAACAACACCGAGTCAACATGACAGGAAAGCGATCACTATATCATTCTACCGTCGAACATGTCTCATGAAGAGAATCAATTTCCAACATATTTAAAAACAGAATAACAAACGAAGGTGCGGGGATATGGGTGAGGGGGGGGGAGAGGGGGTTTAACAGAGGGCAGCTTTAGTTTGGCTTGGTAATTTCTTCGTTCTTCAGCATGAAAATCAGATTCTTAGGTTCTAATAACTTTAGCTGGTCGTGCTCTACTAGAGCTACAGATTTACGTCCGCAAGGCATGTCAGAAAATAAGACAAAATAAACTGGTGCCAGAAGCTTTTAGGAAGACACAAGTGATAGTACAGTGCAAAGTAAATGGACATCTATACTAAATAATAAGTTTTGTCTCTAAACGAAATTGACTAACAAATCATACACCAAAAAACTGCGCGAGAAGCGCAGCTTGAGCAACAGACCTAACATTACAGATTAACACACGCATCCGTCTGTCTGTCACCATTCGATAAGTTCTCAAAACTTCGTGACTAAAACTGTTATTCATACCGAAAAAAATATCCTGTGTCCTTACTACATACACAAAGTATTTCCTTGTCAAACTCCATCAATATTGGTACAGCCATTTAGTCAAAAAAACGTAACAAAAAGACATAGACTTACTATCGCATTTTTAATATTTGTAGTGCAGATCACACACACACTGACTGCAGGAGAAACAACGGCTGAATGGTCAATATATATATAGCGTAAAATAGTGTAAACCTGCAGCATTGTTAGACCGCGTACTATTTGCCAACCATTACACCCCTAAATTTGGGGTATCTACAGTTTAACATGGAATGCGGAAAACTGACCGTCCAGGCGTGGCTCATACGATCAAAAACAATTCTTCGTAATCTTTGCCTCTATCGGGATTTGAATTGCAGACCACCGCCCAAACACTAGTAAGCAAGCGCGTTAAGCACTGTGCTACCCGCCCGCTGACTGTTGAGGTACTACAGAGTCTTACACATCCTAAGTGTCTGTCTATCCAAATTTCGGTAATTTTTCAAAATTACATGACAGAAAAAGTATCCTTTGTCCATCCTAATGTCAAATCACTTCTCCTTGTCAATTTTCATCACGATCGGATTAGCCATTTAGCCCAAGAAACGTAACAAACAGACAGATAGCAGTGAGACAGAGTTACTTTCGCATTTATAATATTAGTATAGATTAGCAGAGGACGTTGTCTCCCAGGAAATTCCCTTGTGTTGATGGCTGTGGACCGGTGGATACTCCATAACATTTCTTTAAGAGAGCTTCATTTTCTAAATCGCTTTATGAATGCATAGTGCAGTAGCAATTTTTTTTTTCGTTCTGTGCCGTACACTGTTTCAAACATTATTATACAATGAAGTGAAAAAAACTTTCAGAATGTCTTGAGATATTGATTTGCAAGAATTGAGTGTCATCAAATTTTCCTGAAAATTGGTGTTGGTAGATCTAAAATGGTATTTTGGTCCATATAATAACAACTGAAGACGGTAGCGTTCAATACCACCATGGTAAATGCCAATGCCTTTCATTGGTATCTTCTGTTTAACTTCCAAGTTATACACATTGTTATTTTCCTTTAAAAAACATGTTCCTTCTTCTACTTAAAAATGTTTAACTGAAGTAATTTTACTGTTTACTTTAACAAATAAAGGATGTTTTGTAGCTCTGTCCACAGAAACTTGCCCCAGTAGTAATTTTGCTTAGGAATCGTACTCAAAGGTTTGTTACTTGAGCTGTGTTATTTTCGGTTAGGTAAATTTTGATCTTATTTACTACTAGTCAGCCAGGATAATGGGAATGTGTCATACTCTTATACTAACCACATACGGAACAACAAATTTCGATGTGAAATAGCATCACAACCTGAAAATGTTCAAACACAAAAAAACTTGGTAGGTGGTTGAAATAAAATCTTCACGGGTTATCTGCCGGATAATATCTTTATTGAACTTAATTTCTTTAATACTGACTAATGCAGCGGAGGTTACTACCGTAACGTTATGTATTAAAGAAATTAAGTTCAATAAGGATATTATCCTGCAGATAACCCATGAAGATTTAATTTCATTTATACGCCGGGAAAAACTGAAATCACATATTAGTAGCTGGTTGTTTGACCAACGTTCACATGAAGAGTGCAGTAACACGATCGCACTGAATACTTTTCAATAAAACTTGATTTTCTTCTAATAATAAGTGTATTGTAAAATCGGAAACTTTCCCGGAGTATTGTTGCAATGAAATCTTTACGGGAGTATAACCTGACTGTGTTGTAAAAACGCGATATTTGACGGATAGCTCCGCCTTATTCTGGTCAACGGATCGACAGCTTCTGAGTCAGCTCCGGTGTTACTACCCTCTGTTTACAGTGTTTGCTCCCCTGTCGAGTAGACTTGCACGCCTTCTATAACTTTGCAAACTTACAGATGTCCGGAAAACGCGGGAAATTCGTACACATTATTCTTAAGCTTCACACATTTCTGAAGAAAAATTATTCTGCTTGAGTCCTATACACATTCTTTGTGTTGTAAACAACGTAAGGTTATTCCTATTTTCAAGTGATTAATCTAGAGCGAATAAGATTATTAGGTTAATTCAGAATTAAGAAGTGCAGTCACGATTTAAGGTGTTGGGTAACCTGTATTAAGTTCTTCCCTGTGAATAAGCACTTGCCCAGCATAAGTTGATGAGACGTACTGAACACTGAAGTCTTATTAAAATCAAATTTGTTTGTAGTGACGTGTATCTTTCCATAGAACTGCAAGGACATAGGGGCATGTTGTAAGCGCTGCCATTTCTACGGATTTATCCGTAGATCTACGGATTTTTATAAAAAGTTAGGATTTTCAGATTTTGTTAAAATATCTACGGATTTTTTATACTTTTATAATTTGTCGATATTTCCTTATATTGGTGTTTTATAAAATATGAGCGTATAGTGTTAGTGCATTACAGAATCGTCAATAACTGTGAATCGTTTCCTTGCAAACGCTCGTGTGAACCAACGATTGAAATAAAACTCATATTTTGTTTGGTTACAGATTTCATAGATCTTAAAAGACTGTAATACAAAACTAGCGACGCAATCTTTATATACGGTGACAAGCTCGCTGGCACGGCTTACAAAGAAGTGGCTTCCGATAAGGTTTAATCAATATCCGAGAGTTAAAGGGGTCGCAGTTTTTAACATTTACTATTACAAAACATATGCTAAATTTAATGTCAACAAAAAAAAATGTATGGCCGCTAAAAAAAAAAAAGAGAGAGAGAGAGTAGGTCAGTAGCAGCGGTGATAAAAGTGACTATGTGTAAAACATGTTGAGGAAAATCTCTTACTTTCAATGTAGAATATTATTTTTGTAATTTTAAATACCTGGAAATAAAAAGTACTCTTAATTTTGACTCTCTCCGGATTTTTGTACCCAATCTACGGAAATTTTAGCTCCCATCTACGGATATTCAAAGTCAAGTGTCTGGCAGCAATTTGTTGTTCAACGATAGGACAATTAGATATTTCATACAGTAATTCTAATGTATTATTTGTCAACCTATATATAATTATAGTGTTAGTATGGACGAAGTTCCTACCTTAAGATTATAAACCCTTTAAAAGGAACTTGAAAATATGAATTAAGTGTTTAGTCCTTATGGAACTAGAATACAGTTTTTTCTCCAGGTTACTCAAAGTATCCACAGCTTAGCGGACGTCGTCGAATTTGTATCGCTGAAGGCGAACAAGGCGATTGGTACTTTAAGCTGGTTCGTATGGAACTGCATATTGGAGGTTTTTCTAAAATACATTAAGTAATGAAAATCAAAATTATGGTTTATATTAAATTAATAAAATTGATAGGGTGACTAGTAATATCATGTGTTTATAGCGACAGGCGCGATGTGATTACCATCCGGTGTGGATTCTTTGGGATAATGCTTATATCCGTGTTTTGTTTTAGAAATGGTAACGTAAATGCAAATTTGATACATCACAGAATTGAGCTCGTTTTGGAACAGGGATTAATGTGAAAACTAATAAAGTGCAGTGTAACTATGAGATAGTAAGTGTTGAAAAATCTACTACGGCATTTCCTAGACATTTATGGGTGAGAGCAGTGCCACCCTTGCTCAAGACAGTTAATTTGCAGAATATTCTGAAGGTGGCTTCCCACGGCCCGCTCATTAGCGGCCGCGCCGGTCTAGCTATCAACAGCGGGCTGTGAGAAGGGATGACCGTCATCCAGTCTGTAAACATCAAGCGCCCGGGTAGCTGAAATGACACTAGGCAACGTGGTGAGGAGGTGGCTGCAGGGTGGCGAGGGATAACTTGTGGTGCGTGCTGATGCATACAATTCGGCTGCATGACGCAGTCTACAAAACCAGCCGTGGGAAGACACCATGACGGAGGTGCAGAATTGCTAGGGTACCGAGGATAAAAGGGAACTGGCTTTTAGGTACCTGGACGCAACTAAAAAATTATTCGCGACAAAGGGAGATGGAAAGCCTTCCAGACCCTCAGTTGTGAATAGGCGGCGTGGAGGCGCCCGCATTTGAAGGCTAGATCAACACGGAGACGTACAGTGTCATGGGAACTGCACTTGTCAAATCCAAGGGACCACTTTAAACTGCAAAATTACGCTTTACCCTGTTCATTCAATCACAGTATAGCCCCTGTCCATATTTTGTTACAGGTGAGCGAATCCGAATATTGGGTCACACCGCACAAACACGAGATTGAGGAGTTCCACATCTCAGCGGTACAGCAGGTGAAAACCAATACGAGGTGGGATCAAGAGAGTGGTTTTTGTATTGCTACGTCTTCATCGCCTGTCAAAACATAATGACCTCAACTCCAGCCAGGGTGACGGCTTAGCAGAGCTGTTGACTCGAGCGTAGGTGACATACTGTGACCTCAAGAGGAAGCCTATATAATCTTTCATTGCTCCAGCGCTCCCGAGGGTGGCCGACTAAAAGCGCACCTGTGACATAATCCCACAATCCTCTATCTTCCTGGAAGGTCGGAGTAGCCATTAAAAAAAACGCACATTCGAGCCCTGACAAGGTGCGCTTCCAATGCGACGCCTGCGACAGCAATGGAAACTAACGGAACCGCTTCCTATAAAGCGGTAGCGACACGCGTTCTCAGAAACGGTAATAAAAATACAATATAATCTAACATAAGTTAATTGATATTGTTTATTACATTCGTGTCACTTATTATTGTATATTTATTATTACAGAAGCCTTCAAAAAGTGCAACCTAGCTCGCGTGGTGTAATTGCATTATACCAGGTGGTTAATTGTAATTAAAAAATCATTTAGTAGTTATATTGTATTACTGACTCTAAAGGATATAGAAAAACATAAAACATTTTGACAGTTCCCATTATTCGTATTATTTTTACTTCCATAAAAATTTAATTGTTGTATCAGCATAGAGACTCAATTTTTGGTTGGGCATGAAATGGACTTCAAATAGATCTCAAACTTTGTTCATGTCGAACTCTGTGGTTTATAAGCGCGTTCATAAAACTATTCTTTCAATTACTCATTTATCTCATATTTATCCGCATAGTTATTAAATTCAGTATTAATAATTTCCATAATTATTTTGTTGCATAAGACTAATGTATAAATATTACAGAAAATTAATATTATACATTCATTTAAATAAAAATGTGAATTTTTAATAATGTATGTACATATTTTTAAGTTAATACAATTAGAAAGAAGCCATAATGAGTTCTTGCAAGGTTATTGCCTTGCTGGGTGCTAACCCTACACCTGCACGGCTGTTTAAGTATCCTGTGAGTGAGTCTCTCACAGAAAACCCATCAGCATGAGTAACCGTCATCCCCTGCTAATGGTCCAAGATTTTCGGTTGGTAGTTGGTCATTTTATAATAAGATACGTAATTTTTTTTCGAGGAATGCATCTTTAAGTAAATTATGCAAACAGCAAAGAATAATAACCAAATTATCAGTTTTTTCTGGCTTTATACCGATCTTCCAACATTATATGAAATATCAAATCGCGCTCACTAATGACCTTCCAGTACCTGTACCGCTGGGCGACTGACGCAGTACAAGCAGAGTCAGACGCTGCATAGAAGCCCACCTTAACCTCGTATAAAGGTGGGTTCCCACGACACGCGCCGGGCCGATCCAGCTACCAACGAGCGGGCCGTGGGAAGGGCGCGCCTCTATCCATCGCCCAGTCTGTAGAGATCAAAGGCCCGGGTAGTTGAAACGACACTAGGCAAGGTGGTGGGGATGCGGCGAGGTCTAACAATTGGCGCGTTCTGATCCTTACACTACGGCTGATGTGGCGCGTCCTCCAAAACCACGCGCCGTGGGGACCGACCTTAACAGTCCCCACCTACAGCGCTTGGGTTGTGCGCTTATGTCATACAACCGCTACCGAGGGCCCAGAACATAGCTGTGCATCTCGTCACCGCACGCCACACGCCGTCCACACTGGCTCTGATGTAGTAACAACATCGAAATGTTTACAAAAATGGTCACAAGAAATAGAACACCAGTAAATGGCCCTGTTTGGCTAACGCTAATAATGAATGTTTTGTTCCTCATAAAACAAATCCAGTATTTGTTATCTGTCAATATTTATTTGCTTTCGATTTTAATAAACAATTCCTTTAAAAACAAACTTATAGTACTGAACACATAGTTTTACTATGACTGCAAAATGTCTAAGAAAACACTGAGATTTTATGTCTCTTCATGTTAAATTGTTCACTTATTATCCCAGTCATTGTAACTATTTTAATGATTATTCTTCTTATTTGAAAATATGGGATCTTTTCTTCTCTTAGTCATATGAATATGAAAATTTATAACCTCCATCACCCACTGTAACATTTTGTTGGAGGACACCAATAACGTTGCATTGGCACTCAACGCCCAAGGCCTTATAACGTTTCAGAGTGTAAGGAAAACTAGGACTGATTTACGTAATTTGCATACACATTAAATAACAATGTAACGTCACAGAACGTGATCACTTTGGGTTCGGATCTTTTTGACTAAAAATATAGAGATATGCATGCAAATTTGATCTTAGAAACCAGTAAATATGACCTAAAACTCAAAATTTAACCAAACATTTAAATTTTCTATACATCAAAACATGTACAATTATACATAATTTATTTTATCTTTCATGTAGTCACCATATTTTGCTTCCGTACCCTCACTGCACCATTGGGAAATTAGATTTTATATCATTTTGTTGAAGTTAGTTTAATTTCACATAATTTAAAGAAAATAATTTCATCAGTAATAAAATACTCTTCTCCAAATTCCTTAACTCCATAACTTTTCACTTTTATAAATTTTTTGTTTTCGACATGTTGGTACTCACTAATCCACTGCAGATTTAACGATGACTGAGGATTATTTTCAAAAGCATTGACGACAGTGCAGCTGCCTTGAAGAGATTATAAGGCGGATGGAACATTATTGTTTAGAGAGTGACAATATGTATAACTTTAATTATTGACTGGTAAATTCTAACAAATATAGCGACCATTAGTTATGTTTTTTTCCTCCAATGTATATCAGTAGTACCGTTTTGTGAATAATTATATTAATTTCTTGTCATGTATAACCTCTAGCGAATTTCCAGTACTACTAAACAATTACCAGATTTTTCCTCAAAATATGACTATAAATATTATCGTCATATGATCAAAACTGGGAAAATGACCTGAGTATGCATTTATATGCTATATAAAATACATTTAAATAAATCAGAACAGTTTAATCAGAGGTTGATTCAGCATTACAGTTCTTAAAGAATGCAGGAATAAATATGTCTTGTCATAAAGATCCGAATCCTAGTGATCACTTTTCGTACACTTATCCAGAAAACAGACTTTTTAAAAAACAAACTGTATGAGTGATACCCGATTTGATTATCAGTTTGGGCGTAGTACTTAAGTACTTAACTGTGGCAACCTCTGATCCTGTAAATGGGGTGACAGTTAATTGATATAAATTGTCAGTGTAGTTATCCATTAACTCGAAGTACTGCCCACTAAGATCTGACGTATATCCGCTGACTGCCGACTTTGACAGAAACCCTTTGTAAATAAACCTGAAAGAAAAATTCCATAACGAAAAGAAACTGTGTTCATACTGGACCTCGTTCCGCGCACAAGTAATACATTTAACTGATTGACACTCTTGCTTTAATACAAACAATACTTTCACATGCTTCATTTACTCCTCCACGTACATATGTTCATTATTTAGATCTCTGTCGCTCGCAGCAGTGTGTCTTCCAACCATATCCGGTCACTACCATTTTTGAACTCTTACAGTTCCAAGTTCTTTTCACGACTCCGCTCTCAGCGACAGTAATGTAATATTTTTTATACTCTCGTAATTTCCAACCTCTATCCTTTAAACATATACCAACTTTACATTGTGGTATGACTCTATTTCCACATTTATTTAATATAGGATTATGAGGGAAATGCAGCAATAAGTGAATTACGTAGTAATTCGTGTGATATTTACGCGAGAGGTGAGTACACCCGGACAGACCAAAGATCAGCCAACTCTCGTGAAGGGGGAACAATAGCATTTCTACCTGCGCCCATGAGGATGGAGCGATTACTTATGTGTCTGGTGACAACAGAGAGACAAGAATAACGTCCTGTGAGACCCCATAGGAGTCAGCTAAGCCTCTGCCCTGTGACTGCATCCAATTGACCTCCGCGACCGAATGAAAAGTAATGCAAAAACGGCTATGACACTTCAGAGTGTTGCAGATCCGGAAGGCTTCCAAGATACGCCAGATTAGGGTCGCGGCAAGTACTTGACTGAAGAGAGAGATAGGAGATCAAACTGAAAGAGAAAGCAACAACCGACTCGCCACGGGAAAGACTGACATATTCCGGCTAAGACTATCATGTCAAAGCAGAAATGAGTGATTCTGAAAGAATTTGGAGGGAGAAAATGTTTCAGCCTATAGAACAATAGCTTAAAAATAAGTTATTTTTTATTTATAAAATTGTTACATGTGCAAGCTATCTTGGGGTGGTGTGAAGAAGAATAAACTCCGACTTGACCACGAAGGTGGTAGCGAAGGAAGGGCGGACATAGACAGAAGTTTTAAAAGATGGAGGCGCGGGGCTCTACTGTCTTTGGTCGTTATTCTTTCTGGTCCAGTGTCTTCGGTTCCCGACTCCGAGAAGGCACGAGATGCACCATTGCTGGAAGCATATATTGCGACCAGATATCAGTGTTAGAAGTTTTTAAAGTCACTGAATGTCATAGAAATTGCAGAGTGTGAGAGCAGACCACGGTGCAAGGTGTTGGCGGCCACTTCAAAGCAGAGAAGACGGTAAAAACTCCACTTTATTTTTCAAAAGAGGCTTAGCACTTCAGCAAAGAAATTTGCGTGATGAAAGTTTCTACTCTCCGAACTATAACTGAGAATTGTCGTGGTATCTGACAATCACAATTCGATTGAGCTGATGATGTCAACAATACATAAAACTTTAATTTTCTATGGGACGAGCCATTACACATTCTGATTCATGTTATAATTATTGTCATTGTTATTAACTTCAAAACGATATTAATTGAACGGTTGATGTATTTTATATTTGTAATATTTAATTCATGTATTAATTGCCATTGGTGTAGGACTAAGGAGTTGCTTTTATGATTTTTTTATTGTTTAAGAAACATAAAGATAAATTATTCTCATGTTTGTAGGCCGTGTTTCAAAAATAAAGTTTCAAGTTACGACATTTTTAAAAGTGTTATTACGGTAATTTCAAAAACCTTTTTCACTCACATAAATGAAGTAACTAAAACTATAAATGCTAAATACATATAATGAACACCCCAGTTAAATCCATTTTACTATAACATATAGATATATCAGTGGTTACACATTATGTGCTGGGAAACTCTGTCTTAACAGAATTAAACAGGAATACACAATACACCAGAGATAAAATGTACCTGACAAGATCTAATCAATACTGTTATGATTGTTAGACTATATTTTATATAACGAATTGTAGTTATCGTGTATTATAATTTTTCAAGCAGTTTCCCCAATGTAAGGAAAAATTTAACAATAGTAGACGTGGCTAAATGAGTAGATGCATCACAACATAACATTAACAAAAAAATATACCCGTCGCAGATTCTCACACAAGTTTTTTGTTCGCCAAGTGATGTACAACAGTTGTTGATAAGGAAACATAAAAAAAAAATCTAATATTCAACAGACTCCCAACTATGTTCGTTATTTTCATGATATAATTAATTGATTATTAAGCTCCGCTTTATTCATTAACGGATTTTCTAACGTTTATCATTGATGTATTTTTTTTATGTATAAAGAGAATATTGATAAATTAAAACATTATTAAGACCAACCAATGATATTACAACTAACTGTTTACTGTTAAAATCCGATTCGAATAAGTGGAATCTTGCGCTACAGTGGTGTATATTTGTTGTACAAGCCCCAGCAATGTTTGCTGCTGGTTTCTGGCAATAAACAGCAAGACACCGGCGGCACTGCAGTGCTTCCAATATTCTCAACTGAACGGCGATATTGTGTGGCTTATAGTAGAAGGCAAGTTTGCACCCGTTCTGCTCGCCGTGCTAAAACGGGTTCAGCTTCACATTTCCACAATGGGGAGCAAAACATTAGCCGTTAAGGATGCTTCTTTGAATCATCTACCACTTTTGATTTTTTGAAGAAGAAAATAACTGCCCTTGTCTTACATGGTGTGTATATTGATCGGGCGTGTATTAATGTGATAGTGTGTGTATATACAGTGTATTGTGTTGTGAATGTGAGATGTCACATGTTGTTGTTTTGGAAGCCCCGCTACCATTAGTAACTCTGCATCTCTGTGTTTAGTTTCGTTTGTCATCTCTTTTTGGTGTGTGCACTTTGAAGGGAAAATCTCCTTTCGTGTATGTACAGGTTATTGTCATTAGGTATTTTTCCACTTTACTTTATTCCGGTTGTAAAATTATACTTAATGGGACCTTATATTTGTACCATCTCTCTACGGATAAGCATCAACGTCTAGTAGGTTTTCTAAAATTTCTCTATTTCTTAAAAATATTGCTGTATATATTTTCGCTATTCCTGTCCAGTCGTGTAGATCATCTATCTCATGTACCTACTTTTATGTAGGATCATTCCTGATTTCGGTTTTGTATGATCTGGATGTTGGTGTGGCTGACAGTTGCCCGTTCTTCACATCCATATAACAGTGTTTGTCTTATTATGGTTTTGTACAACCACAATTTGGTTTCTAGTAATAATTCATTGCTATACAAGATCCTAAAGAGATTCATCACTGTTCCCGGGGTCTTTTGACATCTATCAACTATATGGTGGTTGTACAGGTTTTGTTTCCAGTGTAACTCTTAAATAATAATGTTTTTATTTCCATGGGATTCCGTGTGATGCAAGTTATAAAAAGTCGTCTGACTTAATCCTTCTTTTGGTGAAGAACATGGCAACACTTTTGTTAACCAATTGTTAGCTTCCCGTAATTGAGTTTTCATTTTATTTATTACGGTCTTATGATCAAGTACTGTACACATCATTGCTGTGTCGTCAGCGGATGGATCTAAAGAGATGACTGGTATAGCTGGGAAATTGCTGACGTATATGTTAAATAGTGGCGGTAGAAGAACTGGGCCTGTATAATTCCCGAAGTCATTTGGCGTCTAGTCGATTTTTGTCCTTTAACTGATACATAAAATGAACGATTTGAGATGATCAACTATAATTCTAATATAACCCTGATGTATTTGAGTCTGTCGTTGAAGTTTCCTCAGCAGCATGCCGTGCCATACTTTATCGTATGCCTTTTGTGTATCAAGGAATACCACCGTACTTATTATTCTCGAATCATAAAAAAAAATACACAGTTAAAACATTGTGCAAATTAGTAACTTTAAACACATTTCGCCCATTACTTCGCAACCTCAAGTGCATTCGGTGTTGTTCGAAACAGATCATCTTTGTTGCAGGATGATGGGCACATAGAGCATACGAGCATATGGTTCGTGGTTTTGTCCTCACCACATTTGCACTTAATACTGGTAGCATCAGTATAACCCCATTTTACTAGATTTTCCTTGGACCTGTGCAGTCCTTTTCGCAATCGATTTAAGGACCGACAGACGTTCCAGTCCTTTGTGTGACAAGGTGGCAAGCGCTCTGCAACTGTCAGTGGTCCAGTGATGTTAGGGACCCTCATTTTCCACAACTGTACTTTTGCCTTTCCAGTTTACCCAATTAGTTCCCGCGATGTTCTCAGGAAGCTTTTTCTGGATTTGAGTCTCTGGGCTGGTGGTGTATGGCCGTGCAGTGGATGAATCCTTTCCCGTTCTACTTTTGTCCTCTCCTAGTTCGCAGCCACTTCTCTCTGGATACTGGCTGCTGCAATCTCCGAAAGCTGGATAAGCCTGTCAACTGGGGTAGGCTTTAGGCCACCTGTAACTAGTATACATGTGTTATTAAGTGCTACATCCACCTGTTTGGTATGAGATGATGAATACCCAACTGGGCATGCATATTCTGCAACAGAGTAACAAAGGGTCGTTGCTGTTGTATGTATAGTTTGTTGTTGACTGCCCCACAGTGATCCAATTAGTTTGCGCAGTAAGTTGTTTCTTGTAGAGATCTTCATTTTGCAAGTAATGGAGTGCTTCTCATATTTGAGAGTTTTGTCGAGCATCACTCCCAGATATTTTGGGGTGTTACATGTCTGCAGTTCAATATCCGACCACATTACTTTCAACTTACGCTGAGCTTTCCCATTATTTAGGGGAAAGGCACACAGTACAGTTTTTGTAGGGTTAGGTCTTAAGTGATTTTCCCTATAATAGCTTGACAGGCCTTCAAGGGCAGCAGACAAATTTCTTTGTACAACTTCAAGATTTGTGCTCTGTGAGGCTAGGACAAGGGCATCAACAATACACGAAGCTACTGGTAGCTGGATATAATGGCTGATCGTCTGTATAAATGTTTAAAAGGATTACGGCCAGTACACTACCTTGAGGTAGACCATTTTTTTGTTCCCTCCATCTGCTGCGCTGTCCTTGAAGTCAACAAAAATCCTACGGTTCCGAAGAAGAGTAGCGATGAGCTTGGTTAATCTGGTGTCCTTTGTCAAATTGTAGACCTTGTCAAGGAGTAATTGGTGGTTAACAGTATCATATGCTGTTGACAGGTCCATAAAGACCACGCCAGTGGCCTTACGGATCTCAAATCAAACCTCTATAAACTGCATTAGACTCAGCAATTATGGAGTTCAAATTTTACTAGGGCGAAAGCCATCTTGCTGTCGTATGTTTTGGATCAATCACAGGCTGGATACGATTCAGAATTAATCGTTCAAATATTTTTTATAAGTAACACAAGAGCGCTATAGGTCTAAAATCTTTGGGATTGTTCCCTTCTTATCCAGGATTCAACAGGGCAATCACTCTTGTCCTCCGCCACACCTTCGGAATTTGATATGTTCTCATACATTTGTTAAAGAGCTGAAGAACCCATTCTTTGGTTTTATATCCGAAGTTCTTAATTTGTTTTGATGATAAGTCATCAAGGCCTGCCGATTCCCTGTTTGGCACTCATGAATAACCATTTCCAGCTCCGACATACTGAAAGGCTCAGTGAGGTTGTTTATCTCTTCCTGACTGTTTCTCTGTGTTTTTCTTTGTTTTTTTTTTTAGATCGTTTACTTTTATGAATTTCCTTCCCGTTCATGAGTAGCTGATGTGCAAGTTGGTTTGCATTGATGTTGGAATGTCCAGTGATCTTCGATGGATCATTGTTGATGCGTTTTAGAAGTCTCCATGCCTTATGAGTATCTCTTGTCAGATAGAAGCTCTTCTAATGACTTGATCCAGCGGTATCTTTATGCTGCTCTTAGAGATGAGAGAAGTTGATTTCTAGCTTCCACTGTCTTTTCGCCAAAGGGAACATCTTGGAACAGTCATTTATAATCCATGAACTGCGCAGCTAGATCTGAGGTGAGACCCAGAATAAATGATGATCGGCAGCCACGGGGGATGGATATTCTCGAGAATTTTTTCACAGTTGCAGTGAATGTGTTATATGATTCAGGTGTTGGTTCAATAGTAGACACAACAGCATCCAACATTTCTGTGAACATGGACCAGTCAGCTCTCTTGAAGTTATAAATCTTTTTTTTTTTATTGCTTTACGCCTCGTCGACGGCTAAGATCATTAGAGGCGGGATGGGACTGGGTACAAGGAACGGGAAGGAATTCGGCCATGGCCTTTTTGTAGGAAGCATCCTGGCATTCGCCTGGAATGATTTGGGGAAACCATGGAAAACCCAAATCTGGATGCCCGGATGGGGATTCGAACCCGCGTCCTCCAGAATGCGAGGCCAGAACGTTAACCGTTCACCCACCATGCTCGGTGTTATACATCCTGCGGTTAGAAACATTTTGGAGTCTCACTGCCACAAACACTTCGCACATTATTGGTCTGTCTGCGGGTTTGGTATTGGGCTATAGATAGACTTCACAAATTGCGTGCGGATGTGGTTACTGCTGAATATTAGATCAGGATTATAGCCACGTCTCCATCTCCCACTGTTGAAAGATGCTGGTCGTTTGGGATCATGTACGATAGTAAGTTGATTTACATCTACCCATTCTTCTACTGTAATGCAATTCTCGTCGTAACTCCAAGCACTACAATGAGAGTTGAAACTCCCGATAACAATCTGTAGGTGTTGATTTTGGAAACTGAAAGGTGGTTTTACAATGAATTTACTGCTGGGTGGTTTATATGAAGATGAGATTGTGCAGTTTTAAGCTCAATGTTAAGGACTTCGATGTCGTTCTCTTCTGTGAAGGCCGTGGACAGGATCTGAACATCAGGTAGGACGAAGATGGCACTTCCATATTTATGGTGAGGTCTCTCATCCGCTCGGATCATTCCATTATTTAGGGCCGGCGCATTTCACTACTTCTCTGTGTCTCCTGTACACATAAACCGTGGCATTTGGCCGGCATTATACCGTTGCTCAGGGATCGCCCGATTGCTTCTGATAACGTTTTCAAATCGCAATCTTCGGGGAGGCACCTTTCATGATCCACCGCAGTTGATTTTGATGTATTGTAGCCATTGCTTATTTTTTCTGCCATCACGTTGAGCTGTAATGTTGCCGATACATTGTTCCATTCGTATTGTATGATGCTCTTCTAGTTGTCTTTTAATTTTGACTTTAAGGATCCTTTCGTATACATAGATAAGTTGTCTGATTTTAGGATGGCTATGGTGTTTCCTGTTTTCCACGCAGATGGGAAATAGCAGTGTAGCATACGGCTATTTATTATTATTGTTAACAACACTATTCGTTTCCTAAGCAGGTTCTTAAGGTACATATTTGTGATTTTATCTTCACCCGTGGTTTTGTTGCTGTTCAGTCGTCTAATGAAAGTTTTGGTTTCTGCTGGGCTAGTTAGGCCCGGAGTTACTGGATATCTATCCGTTTAATATTTTCAGCTATTTCCTTGGTTTCTTGTTTCTGAGCTATATTAAGTTGGAAAACCAGATATGCTTGAAAGTTGTCCGCTAGAATTTCCGCTTGGCCCATTGGGTCAAAGACTGCTCCAATGGGATCTATTATAGCCATGTTGCATGGTCTTGGTTCTTTGAATGCTCTTTTATTACACTTCAAGCATCGCGGTGTTGTACCGTCAGTCGCGGCATATTGTCCTCCCACTGCTCTGATCTTTCATTTAACCGTTTCCTAATTTCCCTTGCATATCTATTCATCTCTCTCTTGTCTTCAGGATCCCTAAATCTTTGCCAACGTATCCGGTGTTGGTTTTGATGCATTTAAGGTCTTCTATGATCGCTACCACCTGATCTTTCTTTCTGGTTTCCAACATTGCTACAATTGAGGCTTACTTGTATACTTCCAAGATACTATTTGTTAGAGTGTCTATTGCTTTGTCTATAAATCTTTTCGTTCGTTTCCATGGTGGGGTACATATTTTACTGGACTGTAATAGTGAATCTATCCCAGTCCATCTGTCTGAGAACTTTCGGGTTTGTATGACTGTTTTCCCAGTTCCTGATTTGGAGTAACACTGGATTGTGTTCCGATGAGAGGTCGTTTATGGTCTCTAAATATATTGTCCTTCTAATATTTTTTGCCGCCACTATATCTAGGCCATCTGGTTGGTGCCTTTCGTAGGCATTTCTGGTCCAAAAACTGTTACGTTTAGTATTTCAGATATTTCTAGAAATCTCTGTCATTTTCCATTACCCACTCTACTATTCTATACCAGGCGTTTTAATTTACCCATTGTAAGTTTCTTAATTACTGGTATAGCATCATTTGAGTCTCTCTCTGCTAGTTCCTTGCGCGGGATAAGGCATGCTGCTATAAATGTTACTGGTCCAACTATTGTGTTAATGCTGAATGCGTTTGCTCCCATATTTTGAAGTTCTGGTAGTATTTTTGGTTAATGCGTGAGGGATGACTTTATCATAATTGCCATGTCTTCTTCTGTCCTGTCTATAGATTGTCATACTGACTATGCGAAAATTATCTGCTGGTTTAAGGTGGGTTTCTTTTTTGGTTATGGTTAGAGGCGGGAAAGAATTCGGCCATGGTCTTTTGAAGGAAGCATCCCGGCATTCGCCTTGAGTAATTTGGGGAACCATGGAAAACCCAAAATCTGGACGCCAGGACGGGGATTCGAACCCGCGTCCTCCCGAATGCGAGGCCAGAGCGTTACCGCTCACCCAGCACACTCGGCGTGGGTTTCTGTTATCATCAGGTCAAATTTTTTCATCTTTACAAAGTCAATGAATTATTGATTATCGTTTTCTAATCTATTTGATTTGAAAATATGAACATTGGTGTCTTGTGTTGCTGCGGAGATGTTAGCCATTATCCTGGTATTTCGCTTATTCTTTGGAATAGGGGCAATAATTTTGCCCCATCTTTTACTTTCTTTATTGTTGTCATTATCGTCGAGAGTTTCGGCAAAATCACGTTTGAAGAGTGGCAAATTTACTGTCGCGGAGACTGTGTTTTTTAGCTCCACTGTATACTACTGCCCCTGGCGGTGACACTGGTTCGGCAAACTTATATTCTAAGGGCCTTATTACACTAGGCGACTTGGCGGCGCAACCAGACGGGCAACTGGTGGCTCTGCTCGTCGCTGGGCACAGGGTCTTATGGAGCTTATTACACTAGGGCAGCCAGTGGCGCCGCCAGAAACTGGCGGCCGGCTGGCTGCCGGGCCCGGCCACCAGACCGGCAACCACTGGTGGCTCAGAGTCGTGGCGGGGCATTGTATCTTACCTAGCTTATTACACTAGTACACCAGGCGGCGCCGCCAGACTCGCCACCACGCGTTCAGTCTGCTATTCATGTGCCCCTTCCTACTTTACAATTTTAAAATTGCAGAGATACTGAGTGACAGGTTTGGTGAGACAACTAGGGACAGTCATCCTCTGATGGGAGGGAATGAATCAGAGGAGAGTATAAATGACGAACCTACAAAATTTGAAATAAATTCTCAGCAAATTGCGAAGTAACTCAGAAAGCTAAAAGTGGTGTAGGCAATATTACTACAGATTTATTAAAGATTGTGGGATACGATATTGTACCTTACCTTAAAATTTTGTTTAAAATGAGTTTGGAGACTTGCTGCTTACCAGAGGATTGGAAAAGACCGATAGTAGTACCAGTTCATAAAGGAAGGGTTAAAAATATGGTGAAAATTCCTGGCCAATTAATTTGTCATCAGTGATAGGCAGAATGATGGAGAGATTGATATGCAACTATATCAGAAATGTCTGTGAAGATAGAAACTAGTTTTCAGATCGACAACATGGCTTTAGGCAAGGATATTCATTTGAATCTCAGATAGTGGGCTATATGCAAGATATTTAAAATGAATTGGAAATGGGAGACCAAGTTGATAGTGTGGCACTAGATCTTTTTAATGTATTTGACAGAGTGAGCGATAAAATGGTTTTAAATAAACTGAAATGTATTGAATTGGATGAGAAAGTTACTTGCTGGTCACAGGAATTCTTAAAAGTCAGAAAGCAAATGGTTAGAGTAGGAAATACATTATCAAGAGAAGTGGAAGTAAATATAGGAGTTGCTGTTCATTATTCTAATGAATAACTGTGTTACGGTCAGAATCTAGGTATTTTGCAAATGATACAATGGTATACAATAGGATAAAAACAGGTGAAGACTGAACAGTTGCAGGATGATCTGGATAGAATATCTAAATGGGTAGGTCAGCCTGGAATAAAGATAAATGCCAAGAAGAGTCGGCTTATGAGATACACAGATAAATATATCTAAAGGTTAATTATGATTACAGAGTGGGGACAGATTTGCTTGATGAAGTGTAAATTCTTTGCATAACGTTTGATAAACTCAATTGGGCAGGTGGTAGAAAAAGGTTACAAAATCCTTCATTTGCTGAAGAGGGTGATGAGAGGATGTAACAGAGAAGTTAGGGACTTGAGTTACAAAACTTTGGTCAGATCACTGGTTGAATATGGTGGTGTAGTTTGGGACCCCATTTTGGAGATCAAATGCAGGAGTTGGAAGGTGTGCAAAGAAGAGCAGCTAGATTTGTTTGTGGAAATTATCGCAGGACCCAGTCAGTAACTGATATGATACAGGAGCTGGATTGGGACTCATTGGAGGAAAGGAGGAGTGCTGGAAATGTGCAAGGCAAATGTTGGTGATGGGACTTGGATGGAAAGTGGTAAAAGAATTAGGAATAGTGCATGGAAGGAGAAAGGCGACCATGACCACAAGCTTGGGCTCGATTTCTTGCATAAGGGAGTGGAAAAAATTTTCTTTTGTTGTTAAGGGCGTCAGGAATTGGAACAAATTACCGAGTGTAGTGATAAATATATATATATATATATATATAAAGCTAAGGATTTTAAAATTAAAATTTAAAAATCGGAAAAGTAAATGGGGGAGGAATTTATCATTCCAGCTATAAAAGAAAATTTAAATATATACATAAAGGGGAAATTAGATGACTAGGGAAATTGCTACCGGAGTGTTAGCTCCATCACAATTAAATTAATTAAAAATAATTAAAATGAAAAAGGAAGGCTAATGGAGAGAAAGATGTATGTACATCATATTCTATTGCTAAGAGAATCTATACTCTTTTTGATGAACTGTATTCAGACAACAAGTTTTTTAATTACTAAAGAATGTCTAAATCGTCTTTCATTTAATCATTGTACTTAGTAAAGGTTGATATTACCGGGAAAGATCCAAAAATGAGAAATTCTTCTTGCTTTACCCCTTTGTCTTCTCTACACTTTCACTTCCCCGCATTTCCACAGTGACATTCTGTAGTTGACTGGACATATTCAACTACACAATTCGCATACAATGCGAGGATAACAGCAAAGAGACTGCTGGGTTGCGCGAGTGGATGGCTGGCTGCGCCACCAGAATCCTGGTTGCGTCGCCAACAAAGACACCAGTGGCGCGTCTGGTTGCGCCACCAAGTCGCCTAGTGTAATAAGGCCCTAAGTGGCGGCAATCTCACAGTTTTTGCCCCGGCTCGGAAAATTCCTTTATTCGCAACTGGTGATTTCGTACAACTGAGAAAGTTATTAATTTTAATAATTCTTAGTTTAACGCGATTCACTAAAGATATATTGGTCGAATTTTGATGAAGTTTATATTACCATACAGCCCGTGAGAAAGTGGGTAAAATGAGTGTTTCATTCTGATGGGATTCCAAGAAGCAGAGAAATTCACTATATTAATATCAATTGTTCATTGAATGCTGTTTACCCAAAAATTGCTGGTCGGTAAATGCATTGTCTGTGATCCTGCATACTGTATACAATATTTTACAGTTTTGGCAATCGCTATGTTATTAAAATATTCCACTTTTGCGGGATTCGCGCTGCTTTCCAGGATGTCTTATTTCCAACCGTAAGAAGGGATAAATCAACTCTCAAAAGCACAGATGAAGGCCCCAGGTTGGGCGCCGAAAACTTTAAAATCAAAGCATCGTTGAAAGCAGCGCGAATCACGCAAAAGTAATTGGAATATTTTACTAATACACTATATGTTTGGTTTTGATGTGATTTCGTAAAACAGATAAATTTATGTTAATTTTTCTGTGAACGCGATTTACGAAACAACTGCTGGTCGCATTTTGATTTTGATTAATGTACAATGTGCTCCACAGGTAAAACAGGGTTTGTATCACTTTGATATGATGTCGAAAAGCAAAGGAATTAAAATAAATGAGACCACAGAGTATTATCCGTTTAAGGGTTACTTTTTGCAGTCGAAATGTACATCTTGACTTATGCGTATATTAATGGGAGAAATGAAGTTACGGTTTGTCGTTGGGAGCGTTCATGCAAAAAGATTTTGCATTCAGTGAGCCATAGGGGCCTCGGATCATGTAGCTGTTGACGATATTGGTTTGAGAGTAGTGAGCAACTGCCAGCGTTCAGGTGTGACATAACATCTGCATGGTAACCTCACTATTTGAGTGGTTCTCACAATATTTTTTATATTTTCCCGTACTCTACACTCTACTACGATTTGAGCGTTTATTCATGTCCTTTCTTTTCCAACAGTTGCAATCACGTCGGTATGTAGTTTTGCTACGAATTCGTTGATTATTAGTAACAATTTGTTTATACAAACTCTAGGTAACATTATCTTGTACTAATCTCCTGCGCGCAGGGTATTCACGGCATAAAGGCTCAACACTTTCCTTTCTTTCTTTATCAGCCGCACAACCGACCTCTTCTTAGTGACAACTGAATCATTCAGACAATTATTTACAGACATACTGAGTTTATTTGCATAAAAGTTAATTAATTGACTGGCATTTTCTTCTTCACTAACTTTTAGCAACATTGTGGCGTAGGTTGTTTTTGATAAGTTTTACTTATTGTTTGCAATGTCAAACTGGAGCTTTGATTTTACGGCCGTAGGTATGCCTTCGCTGAGCATCTTATACCTACTGTCAGGTCGTATTACGTACTAATGGAGGAAGTGTTTTCATCTGTCTGTGAAACGTGTTACCATGTTCTGCTTGTGATACGTGTGTTTTTTGTTTGTGAAATATAAAGTTTATGAGGCAGAGATTGGGGACAGTCCCGGCATTCAGGACGGCCGGTACTTCCCCGCAGAGCACTGGGTGTAGATCGTTAACTTTCACCGAAAACAAACGGCGAGTTGGATTATGAAGGCACGGGGTGGGTTGTTATTTATTTCTCAAGTAGGCAATTTATTTATAAGTTCTCATATTTTTTTTGCACATTTAGTTCTTGTGTGTCATTACCATGTCACTGTTCTAAGGCTAACTATGCGTTTTTGTTTTTGGGCTTTACGACTCGTCAACGTCGAGGTTATTAGAGTCGGGATAGGACGGCGAGCAAGTAACGGGAAGTAATTCAGCCACGATCTTCCTTGTGGGATTAAGGGGCACATTATTCTACAGCTACAGACAAGTACCCTTAGGATATAGGCTTATATCACTGAAACACAACGGAATTAATCCTCAGCGTTTCATTTAACTATGGAAAATTTTGATTGCAAGTTTGTAAAAGCCTTCAACTGATCTGCCGTAAAACAAACGATTTTATTTGAACAATGAGACAAACTGAAGATGTTAGACGTTCTACTGTTTTTAATTAAAATATATTTTAATTTTAATAATCTAAGATTTTATTTATTGATAACCTAATAATTTGCATCAAGAAAAACGGGGCTAAACGTTTGGGCTACAAATGACGCGAAAGCGAACGTCGACTTGGGGGGGGGGATTTAGGTCCAAAAACCGACCTTAGGGGGGGGGGGTATAACCACCCTAGGAAACATGAGACCAAAAAAAAAAAAAAGATCTCAAAAAGTTACGAGGTCGATTACTAGGCGGCTAGGGGGGGTTCTCCGTTAAAATCTCGCGTGATTTCAGAAGGGGGGGGGCATTCCACCAGATATCACAAAGTCTCACCAGAGGGAGGGGGGGGGGTCCGGAATTCCGGAAAAACACCTCACGTAATTAATGGACGCCCCATAACGAGGGATCCGTAAATCTTTTAATAAAGCAGCGAGCTGAAGTGTGTTTTAATGAAATCTCACTTCACAACTGACGTTAATGCTCAGAGGAGTCTGTTTACTCAAGCACATTATACCGAAATTATCTTTGAAGCTAAATGAAACCTTTTATAGAGATACGAAATCCATTACCTTCTCATAAATTGGATGTGGGACTAGGTGCCAGTATGTTACAACGTGTGGGAATACGACGGCAGCAAATCCAATAAAGCTGGACGGTCAGTGTGTTAAACATTTGTGTTGAAACACTATATCTGGTGATGATTATAGTGCTGGATTGCAGTGGTAATTAACTTAACGGGCTTATTACATAGCCCTTGCAACTATGTATCACACGTTTACTGTCACTCGTGAGGGAGTTGTTTGAGGTGTGTTGAACTTAGAGTGTTTGTAAAGTGTGTTAAGTGAATGATTAATTAATGATACCACTCATATGTAGGTGTTATGCTTAAATGGAGTCTTCTTGTTTTGCGATAGAATTTAATAAATTTCTGTAAGTAGGGAGCAATATAACATAATCTCTGATTGAAGATGGTGGAGAAGAGAATCTCTGGAGAGTACGAAGAGATAAATAATCTATGAGACAGAGAGATTTGGTTGTTGCTGTCATCTTTACGTGGAAGAAGTTGGCAATTGAAATGGTGGTGAAATATTAATATATACTAGTGTAAATTATAACTCAGTGATGTAAAAGTTGTAACTGAATTTGTGAGTTTATAAAAAAGTGTACATTAAAATTCATTTAATGGAGATAAAAAAACCTAACTTATTCCACAGCCCGAAGGTTCATTGGATCATCCCAAAGGAGGCATATGAAGCCACTGTATCAGAGGTAGGACGGCCAGTTCAATTACACCCTACAGTTTAACATGGTATCCTAACCACGGCATAGCTCATATGACCAATCACAACTCCTCGTCCCACCAGGATTTGAAACCGGGACCGCGCAGAGAACTTCTGAAAGAAAGCGATAATGGAGATAAAGAAATGAAAAATCCGAGCTGTTAAAAAGAATAGAAAGAATTGATTTCAATTAACTGAACTTAAATAACATGAAAGCGTACTAACAAAAGCGAATAATTTTGTCTTATATAAGGTTTTTTTTTTTTAAATTATGCCTTCTATTATAAAATCCAAGGATGCAAGACTACACTACAACGGTAACGGAATCACTATCGGCAAACGAATAAACCAAGTACGTAGAATTGCCTGCCTCGGTAGCGTAGGGGCTAAAGGCTAGCTTCACGTGTCGATGGTCGGCAGTTCGTGTCCCGCCGAGGGCATGGGGGTTTAGTGTGTGAGTGTGTACATGTCGTGTCCGCCCTGTGGTGTCTAGAGATACTTGCAGAATAATACACAATGGAGAAACTGAAAAAACTGGATCATCTGAACTCACACTTGAGCTGGCTGTATGGCCTAAGAGAAGCCAAATGCAATTTTTTTTAAAGGTTCTTACAATACAGGAGCTTTGAACCCCATTCACAATATTTATGGTTCAGTGCAATCATCTAGGCGGTTTTACTTGTGTTCCTTTGTGGTATGATTCAATAGAAACGTTGAACAGAACCTATTAAGTAAATTAGAATGGTCTCCAAAGATCTGTATACACATAGCTTGTAAATTCAGAAAACGTTATCGGAAAAAAAGGTTAAAAACAATAAAATAAGTGGCATTTAGTTGCTACTGTCCCCTATGTAGATATTTCAATTTAAATGTTAGATTAATGGAATAAATTCTGTAGTACTTCAGGTTCTTAGTGCTAACTACATTAACGGCATAATTACTAACATTTAATGTAAATTATTGGAGGCACTGAAATTGTTTTAACCCATTTTGAATGTTATAAAGTTATATTTAAACAAAAAGTTTTATTTCCTTTCTCAACATTTGTTATGATAACTTTTAACTTTTTTGAATTTATCAAGTAATTATTTTTTTCTTTATTTCATTTTAGTTTCTTAGTGAATCGTTCAACTTTTCTGGGTTGTCTGTTTTCTAAATTACAGACTTATCTTTGAAGCTGAAATTGTCCGTATTCACAACGTAGGTTACAGCCTGTACTGTTTCAGGTTTGCACGACGAAATAGGTGTTACGTTTCTGTACATTTACATTTTTACCCTGAAATTCGCAGAATTGTGGGTGACAGAGGTTGCTTTGCACCATAATAAATTTTCATCCTGTGCATTCCGGTCCCTAAAGGCACGAGGGAAGAAGGAATTCTTATAACCATCAATACGGCATCTTATTTTTCTCATACCATTGCGATTCAAATATGTTGGTAAGCGGGATATTTCTTCGCAATCATAAATGAGGCTGGATGTTTCCATGTTTGCTAATAAATTCGATCGGAATCTATGGGCCTGGTTTTTCAGACAACCCCATCCAACCTCAGCACAAAATCGGCGACACTTTTGTAAGGGCTGTAACAAAAGGTCGCAAAGAAGAGGCTCTTCTCTGAATTCTGTTGAAATCAATTATCTGTCCTTTGTGATGTGGATCCCATATAGCATAACAGCAACCAAGATGAGGACTGACAAGAGTTTCATACGCTATCTCCTATGAAATTCGTTACAATTTTCCAAAATTCGATCTATGGATCGCATTCTACTACTTGATTTATCTACAACCGAATTTATATGCTGCTCTTATTCCATGTTGCTTTCTACTGTTACATACATGTATTTAAGAGATTCGACCTCATCAAGAGTTGTATAGATAACACTGAATGCTCATGCACAACGGGATTCTTTTTGCTAGATATTACACTTTTTGCAATTTACTTTTAACTGTCATTCACTGCACCATGCCGAAATCTATATATTAATACGCTAAGCGAAAATTTCGGATCCCTTTTTAAGAATATTGGGCGCATGAAGAAGTGTGAGATTTGGCATAGTTAAATTTTATATGGAGAAGAAGTGCAGAAAGCTAAAATCTATATATAATATGCGTTGTAAATACATTAAATTAAATAAAATAATCG
This sequence comes from Vandiemenella viatica, assembly GCA_031002005.1. Taxonomy (NCBI): domain Eukaryota; kingdom Metazoa; phylum Arthropoda; class Insecta; order Orthoptera; family Morabidae; genus Vandiemenella; species Vandiemenella viatica. The sequence goes on along the minus strand of CM061921.1, from coordinate 326,310,630 downwards.
TTGTTTACATTCAATTACATTTTTTTAGTAGCAACGACACGTAGCGATTCTACCAATGTCAGGTGTCTTTGGTCAAACGGAAAAAAAGGTATAGTTAATACATGTTACAAATACATTATTAAATAAAAAAGAAATTCGCGAGTGTGTGAGTGCGTGAAATCGAATGGGAGCCAACTATCTGAGGTGTATTTCCAACACTGAGATACTCTGTGGTCTTTGGTGAAACAAAAGAGTCGCATAAAGTAGAGATTAATCTTTGAAGTTATTAAAGGAACATTGCGAAAAGGAATGTAGCGGTTCTGCCAGATACTGTATAGTCTTTTAATTATTTAAAAGGTTTAACTTTGGTTAAGGGTCTTTTGATTTTCAGTAATTTCTTAACTCTTTTTTTTTCATCCAGATATTTGCATCTATTTGGATTATGTCCCGATATAGAACATTGACATGTCGGATAGAGAGATAGAAGGAATATCTATTTCCGTGAAATTCAAAATGACCAAATTTAAATAGTGAACACACAAAATGATAAAATTATTTTTATGCATACATTTAAATGCGCACAAAATGTCATTCCAAGAAATTTTTATAGTTTCGAATGTACAATGAAGGTTCTGCAATACAAAACATTTCGAATCAGAAGTCACTTCAGCTGAAAGGACTGCATTAATTTAATGCTGTCATAAATCTAAAGCAGTTTTACCGGTCATAAGTAAAAATGAATATTTTAAATCATTGTATAGTGGAATAAATTCAAATGAACCATCGGTAAATAGAAAATCAAAAATTACTTTGAAAACATTCATACAGGTAAATACATTTCATCATTTGCTATGGTTAGTTCAGAAAGTAATATTTCAAATACGGTCACGTGTGGAGTGTATCATTTTAATTTTGTAGGTATTGCAGGGAATTAAGGCAAACAACATAAGCTAATGACGTATTGGTACACGCTCGCAGCCAACGACGTTAACAACGTGAATGTATACAGTATATATCAGTGTTTCCCAACCTTTTTTGGGTCATGTCCCACTTTCAACATTTTTTTGCCCCCCATACATAATTTTTAATAAAAAATTATTTGTTATTAAATAAACTAATATAGGATGGTTTTTGAAAGAAAACACTTTAATAATATCATAAAACACAGTAAGTAAAATTAAAAAACATATAATGAAATACTAAAATTCAAATTCAAAAGATTTATAATAAACATTTATTATGGCAAGTTAGTGTGATCCTTTTAAGAATTTGCTTTTTTTGCTATATTTTGTAACCATATCTGGCATTGCATTTAAATAACCCAAAGAGAAAGCGGAAAAGTCACATCAAGTCAATTTCTAAATTGCCCCCCTAAAAAAACCAAATTGCCCCCCTGTGGGGCCTGGACCCCACGTTGGGAAACACTGGTATATATCTATGCTCGCAGCAAACGCAATAGAACATATTTAAATAATGATAATTACTCTTTCACGAAAGAAACTAAATTACTTAATGAATTACAGTCGAATTTTGACCCCTGGGCGATAACTAGTAACGTTAAAACCGCCCTGAATTTCTAAGTATTTAAGAGAATTATTTACTTCCCTGTATATAACTGCATCATTAACGTTCGAGCATATATCATGCTTCAGAATTCTGCTGCAGATCGATTTTAGAGAGATAGATCGGTAATTGATGGAGGTGGAAGGCACTTTTTTTTCTCTTCTTAAGATTTGTGATATGTATCAGTGAGGAAGGTTTCGATTTCAGTCGCATACTCTGAGCTCTTTCTGCGATGAGATCGGGACCTCGTGCATTTCCAGCTCCAGTAGTGTGACAGTACCTGCGCGTTTGTTTGTATCGTATCCCTCTCGGACTCTGCACGACATGGGAAAACGGGAATAACAGTTGTATTTTCTTCAGTGAATGAATTTTCAAACTCTGTATTGTGTACACCAGCCTTCTGCCGACTTCAATTAATCTCACAAAAGATGTGGGTTAGTGTTGGCATTGCAGCTCACGTTTCTTACAGACGACCAAAATTTGTTTTGGGTTCTCTGCCAAGCTTTTAGAAAGTGAATAGCTGTGAAAATAATTAAATCCTGGCGCATCTCATTTTCCACTCGTCCTCTTAAGTCATTAAACTTTCTAGGTCTCTTACATTTTTTCCAATGTATGCATGCACCATGGTGGTTCGTTTTCTTCTGTGACTGTCCACTTCAAAATGTGTCAGTAATTTCCCTTATACACGTAAAATGTTGACACATATCTTCAGCACTGTCTGTTTTTACTTTAAAGGACTAGCACTTTCCCTTCAGCTGCGTTTTAATAGATTCCTTCGAAGATTTTTTAGATCTATAGACAGTTACTACCTGTTTCAAAATTTCATATAGCTTATGCAATTAAACGAGTTCAGGTCCAGGAACAATCTGAATTAAGTAATAGAAAACGCAGAAGACTAAACTGAAGCCTACAGAAAATATTACGGTAAAGCAGAAAATACACAAGGAATAAACAAATCAATGACACAAAAATGAAAGATAATTAAGACAAAGAATGAAATTCCTATATCAATATTTGAAACTAAAAGGTTTCTCTTTTTCATGAAGGCTCTTTTTGCTAGTGCTATTCTGCTTTTAATATCATTCCTGCTTCGGCCATCAGTTGTAATTTTACTTCCCCTGTAACAGAATTCGCTTACTTCTCCTATTGCATCCGATCCTATTTTTATATTTAATCTACTAGTATTGGTATCATTTCTGCTACATTTCATCACTTTTGTCTTGCTTTGATTTATATTCAGTCCAAAATCTTCCTTCAGTATTTTGTTCATGCCATTCAGTAACTTCTCAATATCCTCAGCCCTCTCTGCTAACAAGACAATGTCATCAGCAAATCGTAGCATACTGATTTTTTCTCTCTGAAAACTTATGCCACATGGAAATTTTTCTTTGACTTTCTTCATTGCTTCTTCTACATACAAGTTGAATATTAAAGGGGATAAACTACAACCTTGTCTCACACCCTTTTTAATTGATGCATGTCTCTCGTGATTCTCTACTTTTATTGCAGCCACTTGATTCTTATATAGTTTATAGAGTATTCTTCTATCTCGATACTTTAGACCTGACTTCTTTAAAATTTTGAACATCGTGTCCTACCTAACATTATCAAATGCTTTTTCTAAATCAACAAATGCCATAAAAGTATCTTTATTTTTCTTGATCCGCCCTTCAAGAATTAATCTTAAACACAGAAATTCTTCCCTTGTACCACGATTTTTCCTAAACCCAAACTGATCTTCACCTACTATCTCTTCTACTACCCTTTCCATCCTTCTGTATATTATTCTGGTCAGTAATTTTGAAGCATGTGATGTTAGACTAATGGTGCGATAATTCTTACATTTGTCGGCTTGTGCTATCTTTGGAAGTGTGAATATGATATTTTTTATTAAAATCAGTTGGAATTTCTCCTGTTTCATAACTTTTTGATATCAGCTTGAATAATCTCTCGATTCCTTCCTCTCCTAGGGATTTGAGAAGTTCTGCAATGATCTCATCAATTCAAACTGCCTTATTCACTACTACAGGATAAATATAATGCTGCTCTTAATAGTCACATCACAGCTAATGACGTGCACTGACTCTGATAGCAATAGAAGGAACAAAAGCATTACTTCATAATGTCTGTGATGTTTTCTTCTTATAAAAAATATATATGTACGTGGTAATACAGCCCATGTATCTCGAGTCACATGATAATTGTAAGTTTGTCTGAAATGGTATTCAAGAGAAATCTTTATTGAATTTACTTTGCCATAATGTCATGAAACCATAACAAGTAGGTATGTTGCTTCACGAATAGACCGGGTAGTTGTTCATGTAACTAAAAGGGTTATGGACTTAAATTTTAAGGTTAAACATTGAGATAAATTACACATTCTTTGATACAAATATTTAAAATGGGAGGGTAGTTTTAAGCCATCTTTTTTTCATGGCATAAGTCTATCGACTGGTTTCATTTAATCCTTCATATTCACTGCGCATCGTTTTTACTTCTTCCGCAATCGAAAATGGAAGGTAAACAGAATACACAATGGTTAAAGCAAACCCGCGATGAGAAAATGAACATCTCAGCCCTCTGTTTTTGTACTACTCGCAACTACTTCCACGATGACCGTCAAAAGTGACAGAAATTTTTATTGTTACGAAAAAAATGTTTAAGGAAATCATAATTTCAAAAACGAATAACGATTATTTAGTTGTCTGACAGAGGAAAGTGCTCTATACCAGACCCCTGCTTTGGCAGTATACAAATTTTTACATTCTGCTATTTTTTTTTTCTTAAATTTCTCCTGGATATGGGCAGGTAAGCCTTCCGACCCATGCATACCCTTAAATGATCAGGTTTTATGTTAATGTTCATCTCTAAACTTTTGTTGAGAAGTTCGGTTAAAAATCTATTGGGTTAACAAAATATAGGCTATGGTTGCGCAAACCGGACTCCCTCCAGTTGCCTAAACCGGGCCCCTTATTTTTCTATGCTTAAAATCAAGTATGGAATGTAGTGCTTGCATTTTTACGGTCATCTTAACTACGCATTATAAAGTCCTATAGATGGAAGTTAAAAGAGTTAAAAATTCTAGGAATCTCAACAGCAAGAACGTAATCGTGTTGGAGGATACAAAGGCAGTCGTGGCCAGGAGCTTGGGTCAGCTATAGAGGCTTTGGAGAGAACTTGTGGGAAACCAGCCTTAATTTAAAAATAAAATAAAAAAAGTGACAGAATCAAGCACTAAGGATGAGAAGAGCATGATCTCTGTAACATCGGAATTAAAGAATTTTCCTGGAGTGTCTCCATCCAAAAATGATGGTTGGTGCGTGATTTGCGACAAGAAATTTTTTGAGGTTCCAGAATTGAAATTTGGATGATGTGCGTTACGTGTTAAGTGTGGGGCCATGTGGATTGTGCTGGGGCTGAAAAGGCTGTGTACATCTGCGATTCATGTCGCTAACCTATTTAATTCTTGTATGTATTTTCTATGTATTATATACCGTACATATATGCTATATTCGTATATTTTAAAAAACTAAAACCTTTCATCGTTATATTCCACTTTAAAATATGTTTCCTGTGATTCAGTAACATTTTGTAATTTTGTTTAGTGTTATTTCGTTAATTTTTATGAGGGGTCCGGTTCAGACAACTATTTTTCATGTCGCCGAACTGTAGGGATTTTTTTTAAAAAAACTTTTGATAATGATTTTGAATAATATTTTTTGAAATCAGAATTGCCATATTTGTATATTTTTTAAAAAACTAAAATCTTTTATTGTTATATTTCACTTCAAAATTTGTTTTCTGTGATTCAATACCATTTTATAATCTTTTTAATGTTATTTCGTTAATTTTTATGAGGGGTCTGGTCCAGGCAACTATTATTCATATCGCAAAACTGTAGTTTTTTTAAAATTTTGGTAATGATTTTGAATAATATTTTTTGAAATCAGAATTTTAATGATGCATAACATTCTGAAGTAATTATTTTTATGCTTTAAAAACAGTTTTTTTTATTTATATTTTTAGAAGTAAAAAACCAAATTGCGGTCCGGTTTTGGGCACCTTCCTCTATATTTTGTAATTTCTTTCGTTTCGTGTAAATTTTCTTCGATTTCTTGATAAAATTTGCTGTTTCTTATCTTCTGTAAAAAAATTCTTAGTTTCTGTTGTGACCTGGTTTTAGTAACTGTTACACAGAATAGATCGTATACATCAGATGCTCTTCTAATTAAATAAATTTATGCATTTAATTGTAGTAAGTAAAGATACGAACGTTGCCTATATCTCTGCCTCGCATTATAATTTTTTATCTCTGCCTTTCGTATCTGTGTGTAGTTACTTCCTCAACAGGCAATCTCCTTTTAGCTGGCATCGCGGATACACTTTCTTTTAACAATATAAGTGTAAATAAACTCAAATGCAGACGTTTATTTGAAATTTTCTTGTTATCCAAGCAGCACTGTAGTGGCAGACAATGTAACTAATACTTCATGCATTATCTCTGTAGATTGTCGGGTTATTTAGTTAAAAGTCCAGACTCCAGACACAACGCATTTTATAAAAGTGGGTTGTGTTCAGGGTCTTTTGTTTTTTCAGCTCAACTGCTGCTTTGTTCAACAATGGGGGCAGCAAATTATGTTCGAAGGGGCGGCAATCTCGCAGTTCTTTTAACCCGGTTCGGCACTGGCTGTGGTTAGACAGGGGGCGGCATATCCGGTATTGCACGCGGGCACTCAAACAGCTAGCGGCGGGCCTGGCTGTGTTGTCGATATGGTAGCGTTAAGATAATCTAAAACACGCTCACAAATAATACCGTCGATCTTAGTTGAAACTGGATATTAATAGTAGAAATAAATATCATGTTACGATAAGATGGCGTAGGCCGTTTAAGAGAACGTAATCAATTATCACTTGGAAACTTGGAAAGAAGTCCGTACGGCCGGTTATAGTACGGTATGCATGATCTGTAAACAAGAGGCCGGAATGTAACTTCTAGTCTCATACCATGAAGATAAGCGAATTACCATGGGACTACCAGGACCTGCTCTTTCACCCTGCAAGTAGGTCAAACCTTCTTTCCGAGTTTCTTCTGTTGATTCGACCATTTCGAGAGTGTCGTTCGACCATTTTCAATAATCAGACATTACTTTCAATAGTCAGTTTCTTATCAGACTGATACATAGTCACAACATTCTCACGGTTCTCTTGGTTTTGAGGTTTTGTAAATTCATTCAAAATATCAGGGTAATACTTTCCCTTGTGTGGTTTTATTGAACGTTAACTTTCATCTCTTTTCTTGATGTTCTTACACTCTGTTCTTCTATGTCTTTAATGTTCCTCTTTCATCCACTTCTGTTTTATCTCAGCATAAAGCGTATGTTGTATTCTTTTCCAGTTTTAAAACTTTACTAAGTAAGCCATCCCCCTCATTCTGAAAGACTCTTTCAGAGTTATTTCTGCTGTGACTTCCTCATTTGTTCAGTGAACCTCCTCTGACATTCAAATCTAGCGTGGTGGGTGAGCGGTTAACGCTCTGGCCTCGTATTCGGGAGGATACCACGCCGGTTCGGATCCCCATCCGGGCATCCAGATTTGAGTTCTCCACGGTTTCCCCAAATCACTCCAGGTGAATGCCGGAATGTTTCCTTCAAAAGGCCAAGGCCGAATTCCTTCCTGTTCCTTGTCCCCAGTCCCACCCCGCCTCTAATGACCTCGACGTCGACGAGTCGTGAAGCCATAAGTAAAAAAAAAAAAAGAAAAAAATTTGACATTCAAAGTCTCATTAACGTCATGTATTGTGATGTAGAACTATTTAACTCTTGTTATTCCGATTCAGTGAACAACACTCCGAAAATACGGAAACCGATGTAAGAGGAAGATGTATGTTTTCACTGATTAGTAATCACTCGTATTCAGTTGGCCTCTTTTCTACTGATCAGAAATTCATATTTGTAGTATTTACTTATAGTTTTCATTTTTACTTCCAGTTTCAACCTATCCTACTTTATGTTTATGTGTATTGAAGGAGTTAGCCATATAGACTACTAGCTGACCCGGTCACGCATTGCTGTGACTTACTAATTATAGTACGTTGCATTAATGTTATTATAAAATTCCTCAAGTAGTCAAATTAATATTCACTAATAAAGACAAAAAACATTGTAGTCGATTTGGAAATTCAAATGTAATTGGTAAAGAGTTACGGAGAGTTGAAATTAAGGACAAATGTTCATAAAAAAAATTAATTTACATTTCATTACAAATTACTTAATTGAAATTATATAAAAATTGATATTTATAAAATAAATAAATAAATTATTTTTATTTATTTATATAAACTGAAATTTCAGTTCTGTCTTTTGCTAATACGAAATAGATTTAATGGTTTCCCTACACGTGAGCATGGCGACATATAGTTGCCCATGGGAGAAACACGTATTTTCCAAATCCGAAGACGCAAAACGGACATTGTTTGGCCGTTGTGACTTATTTATTGTCATAGCGAATGCCAAACGAATCGGAAATTGAAGCCTTTTAAATGGTATTGGATATTTTGACTGTATCATTGGAATACGTGGCAACAGGACGATTTCTCCTTTAAACATTCCAGTCAAATAGTTGCTTCAAGAACATTTCCGGTGATCCTTTGATCACCAAACGTGTACCGTTGCATAATCTAGGTGGATTCAAATTACGAAGAAGAATAATCGGTGAACCAATCATTAACCGGAGATTGTGTGGCAGCATTCCTGTTATATCCAAAGAGTTTAAAAACTCATTTGGAAAATTTACGGCTTCATTTTCATCTACAATAGTATCTATTGATTTAAAAGACATCAGATCACCTGGCAACAACTGTCGTATCTGGAAGTTAATTTCGTTGACATCAACATTTTTTGCTGCCAAAATAGCACGATTACTGATCCAATTATGATCTAAGTAATTATTTGATATATCCAGGAACACACGCTGAGTTAGTTCATTTTTGAGTGAACAACAGTGCAGAATTTGTCTGGCAATTTGATGTATTGTGTATTTCGATGCAGTTCTATTTCACCTTTTCCAATATCCAGCAATTGCTTACAAAATACTTGTGCCGATGGATCATTTTGCAAACTGTACTCGCATGTTCATGGTCAATCAAAGTGTTTCGACATTCCGCCATAAAAACGATTGTTTTAAACATGACGTTAATCTCATCGGCAAAAGTAGAGCGAGGAATCACTGGTAATGTCTGTCGGAAGCCACCAGGACAGTAGTAGGACAGTACCACCGAAAAGTTTATCGTTACCTTTCAAATCTTGCACAGTTCTATGAAATGCATCGAGTGAATGTTTATGAGCCATAGTACACTCATCCCAAATTATAATTGAACTCTTTTGCAACACTGCAGCCATTCCACTTTTCTTTTTGATGTTTACACATTGCGTATGGTTTGTTATGAATGTTCTAGTGGCAGCTTAAATGCTGAAAGTGCGGTTCGCCCACCATCTAACAAAGTGGCAGCAATGCCTGACGATGCAATTGCCAATGCAATTTTCTGTTGCGACCGCACCTTCGCAAGGATCAGCGATATTACAAATGTCTTACCGGTTCCACCTGGCGCGTCCAAGGAAAAAAAAAAAAAACAAATACACGCCTTGTTCAGCATCAACAGTCAGCATAATCGATTATAAATATTTTTTTTGTTCTGCTGTCAGTAATGGCTCATTATTCGCAAATAATTGTCGGTCGATCAGGTGATGGCATACCATAATGATTAAGTGGCAAATCTGAAATTAAATACATAAATCTTCGTATTAACACTAATGCTTCATTAATCATATACATCTCTGGTGTGAAATCTAGATTTGGACATTGGTTTTTTTTTGTTTAACTCGGTGTAGTATATCTTCAGTCATACTGTTTTTATATTTTTCCCACAAACTCGAAGATTGTGTTGGATAACATGTTGTCAAAATAATTGCAAACAGTTTGACGAATACTATTCGGCGTGGCTGTCAACGCTGCATCAGCAAGTGTCAGGTCCCAATAATTGTCGTCTACCAGCAGCTGCAACTCGCGACATGCATCTTGACATGTATTGAACACTCGACATGTATTGAACACTCGACCATTAACTGTTCGTAAACATTCGAAAGAAGCTGGTCCGGGAACATTCACCAATAACAAACGCTGAAAGAAACATTCACGTTGTTTTGGATGCACTGTGTAAAGTCTTTGCTTTGAATATGCCTGCGATCGAAGGATGTGGTTCTCCTTGTTTACGTGGCTACCATTTTTTACCTAATTTGTTCCATGAAAAATAGCTTGGAACATCGGTATATAATAATGTTTTTGCGAATTGGCGGAACACATCAGATTTTTGACACAATGTGAAAAATTCAGTTTGTGGTTTGTCGTTTTTGGTGGCTCAAGTATTCTTTGGAAAATATTTTCTTCGGTGAAATATACACGTTGACCGTTTTCAAGATGTATTGCAAGATGCTGGATGGAAGGGTCTCTTTCATGGATGCGAAAACTAAAAATATGCCAGATAGCTTCGTTGCTGCTGATGTATCTACCTATTTGGTATCGTGTTATTTCGTCATTTTTATTTACATTTTGAACTTCAAATACGGCCAAATCACTGCCTTTATTAACATATTTGCAAACGTACTTAATGGATTTTACAGAACTGCAAAACTCGACGTTAATATGAGCCTTATACGTTTTTGAAAGCAATGGTGAGTATGGTACGACCCACTGATTGTCAATTTCAACTTGGTTTCTAGAATTTGACATTCGCATTGTAAATGTTTGGCCACCATTCTCAGCGTTTCTGCGGCGATACAACGGATAACCATCGATATCCGTAATAGTATCATTCGTATATTCCTTTGGAAAACGCTTCTTACATTTTCCACCTTCCATGCATGGCGATGTCATGTTAAAAGCACCGCACGGTCCGTGGATCGAGTGACTGGTAACAATATCAAACAATTCTTGATCAATTAATGGGTCCGGAATTTCGGCTGAAATTATTTGATCAATTTCTTCTGGACGGATTTTAACTTCAAGCCAAATCAAAATGTGAGAATGAGGCAAACCTCGCTTTTGCCACTCAATCAAATACAGATAGCAACGTGTGTTACCGAAAACTGAATGTTTTACGATTAAATCAATCAATGATTTTAATTTTTGTTTGAACACACGTGCCGTGACATCATGACGATGCATTGATTGATGGCCTGGTAATAGCAAAGTTTGTATTTCCTCCCAATTCGGATTACATGTAAATGTAATAAACAAATCTGGACGACCATAATGACGTACGTAAGTCATCGCATCTTGTATATATTCCTGCATGTTCCGTGAACTGCCGATGTAGCTTGAAGGTAAAATAAATGCATTACCGATATCATTGGCGTTTAAATTTTCATAAATATTGCCGATAACAGTATCTCGTAAGAGGATGTATTCCTCCGATCGTAATTTAAGCCTGGTTGTATCGAATAAATCGCAAATGCTTGTTTTCAACCTTGGCGTACATATCCACGACGTATTGAAGGCACAGTTGACGATATCGAAGGATATAGTTATCCTAATTACGTCTAATCATCAATCGGGGGGCGTAGTACTTCATTGAAGTAACTTTTTTATTTGTTTTATTACCTGAAAAAATAATAAATTAAATAGTAAAAAAAAGAATAAGAAATCAATATAGTGGGCCCGCTATAATCCGGCCCCTGGTCGGAATACTGCGGGTCTACTGTACTAATAAAATAACGAATTAAATAGTTGAATATTAAATTTACCAGCAACTGGATCACGCTGTTTGATGTTGATGTGATATTCATTCTGCCCTTGCCAGAATATCAGTGGATACTGGAGTGCGTCATACGAACGGTGTAGATCCGAAATTATACTAACAGTTCTATCTTGACGTGTGACTTTAATCAACTGAGTCACCAACCATAAAAACTGCAACTTCATCTACGGTTGGCGCGTTGAATCTGCCAGCGTAGTTCTCCTGATGGTAATTTGTCAGCTTTGATGACAATTTGATAGTTGTCATTTTTTAATTGTGGCGACACAATTGAATAAGTTGATTATTATTTTCCAAACAATTTTCCAACAATACCACAATTGCTCTCTCTTCTGCTTGTTCGATGAAATTATACTGGCACCTAGTTTTCAAGCGTTCCTCACAATTTCCAATAGATTTGGAGAAACTTCGGGTCATCGTTTGGCATCGGTATCAACGACCCAATCTTATGGTACACCTGGCCTTGTATTTTGAATTTAGTTTCAAAATGACGTCCATCAGATGTAAGATCGCAAATTTTTGTTGCCCCAAAAGACGTCATCTGGAAGCAAGAATTGAATTTGCGTGTCTTGCGCAGAAACAATTTCGAATCGTTTGATTCGCCAGCAAGAAGGATTGTAAATGTTCTGGCGGATTGGGTAGTGGTAATAATACATCTTTTCCTGATGCACAACACATGCCGGCTGCTTCATTGCGGAATTTCAACGCCTGATAATACTGGCATATTTTGCTCACTGCACCGATTGCAGTTTTAGAATGTGCAGAGTAATCAATGGCTGGTGCATATTGGAACGCAAGACGAACAAATGATACACGTGTTAAAGCACGGCTGATTTACTGTCTCTCTCGTTCTCTTTCTCTAAATGTAGCTATGTGCTGTTCTCGTGCCGCTCTTGTTCTCGATATATTCTGTCACAGACGTTCATCACGCTGTTCTTGAGATTCTTGCATACGACGCTCAGCTGTCCTGATTCTTTGAACTTCCTTACTTGCCGCGATTTGTGTTGCTGATTGATGAGCTCTCTCGTCGTGCGTCTTGCCTCTCTGCTACACGCATTGTCGAGGTTAGATTCTTTGGCGACATTTCACTGAAAAATATTTGAATTACAACAAAAAGTGCCTTTCTGAAAGCCTTAAAATAAGACACTATAATACAGTGGTGAAACCGGAATTTTTGGGTCCATTGAAAAATACAGTAAAATGGAAGTTAAGAACTAATGAGGAAATATAAAATAACATTGAAAAAAATAACAGAAAAAGAAGAATGATATTTTTTTGATACATTTATAGCATGGATGACACCAGGCTTTCAAGAGGTTTAGAAAGATTTGAAACGAAATAATACCAGTGAACCTGTATGGAAAGAAAATTTTTTCGATAGCAGACTTTGAATATGGCAGGATTCAAAGGTAGAGAGGAGTGCAATAATGAAGGAGTACTGGGGAGGAAGAAAGAAAAAACAACAGGAGAGGAATTGAAATTGACACGTGGAGTCTAGCTGACCATAACAAAAAGAAGAAGAAAAATGATAAGCTTAGCGAGAAATGCTTACACGATTCGAATTTATCGTAACGTTTTCTTCAATGTTATATTCATGTGTGTAATTACTTTGTCGTTAGGTATAAAGACACACAAACGATGAACAACAATACAGTATAATTATAACACAATACACAGCACAATTAAAATTGAAGAAACTCACACATATGGCGTGGAATAGACCGTAGCATAAATAAATCGAAATACAACGCCATCTACTGGATGGTTCGATAAATTAACACACCGCCATCTGTTAGGAATAAACTGTAGCATAAATAAATTGAAACAGAACGTGATCTACTGGATGATTACCCAACCTAGCTAACCAAGTGTTGTATAGATAAGTTAACACATCGCCATCTGTTAGAAACTTATGGAACTATAATAATAATTACGTGTGGTCGTAATGACCTGGTGACATGGTTTCTACTGGCTGGGCATTCTGCCCCTGTCGTAGCCGCCTTTACCTAGCCCGCCCATCCTGCCTGGTACAGGGGACCTACATTTTAACGTCGAATCCGAACCACAGTACCGTCCTGGCGTATTTCACCTCATACAGCATGCTGCGCCGGGGGTTAATGCCGGGTTAAGTGTCTATAAAAATCCTCGCCGAGACAGGGACTCGAACCGGGGACCTTTCCATCTCCAGTCAGACGCCCTAACCACTTAGCCAGCAGACCGCTTAGCCTTGGTGGCTTACAAATAATTACAAACCATTGTCCTATGACAAACATTTAATGAACATTTATTTCGCAAATAATAAATATTGAGGTCTATAATCCAGATAAAAACTATCCTATCTTTTAAGTTGGACTAAATCACACACATTAAGCCAAATTTCATCTAAATCGGTTATGTAGTTTCGGAGTTCATCCCGGACGAACATCGTGACACGAGATTTTTATATATAACTAGCTGACCCGGTCACGCGTTGCTGTGACTTACTAATTATAGTACGTTGGATTAATGTTATTCTAAACTTCCTCAAGTAGTCAAATTAATATTCACTAATAAAGACAAAAACATTGTAGTCGATTTGGAAATTCAAATGTAATTGGTAAAGAGTTACGGAGAGTTGAAATTAAGGACAAACGATCATAAAAAAATTTAATTTACATTTCATTACAAATTACTTAATTGAAATTATATAAAAATTGATATTTATAAAATAAATAAATAAATTATTTTTTATTTATTTATATAAACTGAAATTTCAGTTATATCTTTAGTCATACTGTTTTTATATTTTTCCCACAAACTCGAAGATTGTGTTGGATAACATGTTGTCAAAATAATTGCAAACAGTTTGACGAATACTATTCGGCGTGGCTGTCAACGCTGCATCAGCAAGTGTCAGGTCGCAATAATTGTTGTCTACCAGCAGCTGCAACTCGCGACATGCATCTTGACATATATTGAACACTCGACCATTATAACTGTTCTTAAACATTCGAAAGAAGCTGGTCCGGGAACATACACCAATAACAAACGCTGAATGAAACATTCACGTCTTTGCTTTGAATATGCCTGCGATCGAAGGATGTGCTTCTCCTTGTTTACGTGGCTACCATTTTTTTACCTAATTTGTTCCATGAAAAATAGCTTGGAACATCGGTATATAATAATGTTTTTGCGAATTGGCAGAACACGTCAGATTTTTGACACAATGTGAAAAATTCAGTTTGTGGTTTGTCGTGTTTGGTGGCTCAAGTATTCTTTGGAAAATATTTTCTTCGGTGAAATATACACGCTGACCGTTTTCAAGATGTATTGCAAGATGCTGGATGGAAGGGTCTCTTTCATGGACGCGAAAACTAAAAATATGCCAGATAGCTTCGTTGCTGCTGATGTATCTACCTATTTGGTATCGTGTTATTTCGTCATTTTTATTTACATTTTGAACTTCAAATACAGCCAAATCACTGCCTTTATTAACATATTTGCAAACGTACTTAATAGATTTTACAGAACTGCAAAACTCGACATTAATATGAGCCTTATACGTTTTTGAAAGCAATGGTGAGTATGGTACCACCCACTGATTGTCAATTTCAACTTGGTTTCTAGAATTTGACATTCGCGTTGTAAATGTTTGGCCACCATTCTCAGCGTTTCATGCGGCGGTACAACGGATAACCATCAATATCCGTAATATTATCATTCGTATATTCCTTTGGAAAACGCTTCTTTACATTTTCCACCTTCCATGCATGGCGATGTCATGTTAAAAGCACCGCACGGTCCGGTGGATCGAGTGACTGATAACTATATCAAACAATTCTTGAACAATTAATGGGTCCGGAATTTCGGCTGAAATTATTTGATCAATTTCTTCTGGACGGATTTTAACTTCAAGCCAAATCAAAATGTGAGAATGAGACAAACCTCGCTTTTGCCACTCAATCAAATACAGATAGCAACTTGTGTTACCGAAAACTGAATGTTTTACGATTAAATCAATCAATTATTTTAATTTTTGTTTGAACACACGTGCCGAGACATCATAACGATGCATTGATTGATTGGCTGGTAATAGCAAAGTTTGTATTTCCTCACAATTCGGATTACATGTAAATGTAATAAACAAATCTGGACGACCATAATGACGTACGTAAGTCATCGCATCTTGTATATATTCCTGCATGTTCCGTGAACTGCCGATGTAGCTTGAAGGTAAAATAAATACATTACCGATATCATTGTCGTTTAAATTTTCATAAATATTGCCGATAACAGTATCTCGTAAGAGGATGTATTCCTGCATCTTGACATGTGACTTTAATCAACTGAGTCACCAACCATAAAAACTGCAACTTCATCTATGGTTGGCGCGTTGAATCTGCCAGCGTGTTCTCCTGATGGTAATTTATCAGCTTTGATGACAATTTGATAGTTGTCATTTTTTAATTGTGGCGACACGATTGAATAAGTTGATTATTATTTTCCAAACAATTTTCCAACAATACCACAATTGCTCTCTCTTCTGCTTGTTCGATGAAATTATACTGGCACCTAGTTTTCAAGCGTTCCTCACAATTTCCAATAGATTTGGAGAAACTTCGGGTCATCGTTTGGCATCGGTATCATGGTACACCTGGCCTTGTATTTTGAATTTAGTTTCAAAATGACGTCCATCAGATGTAAGATCGCAAATTTTTGCTGCCCCAAAAGACGTCATCTGGAAGCAAGAATTGAATTTGCGTGTCTTGCGCAGAAACAATTTCGAATCACCGAGCGTGGCGGTGTAACGGTTAGCGTTCTCGCCTCGCATTCGGGAGGACGGCGGTTCGAATCCCCGTCCGGGCATCCAGATTTGGGTTTTCCATGGTTTCCCAAATCACTCCAGGCAAACGCCGGGATGCTTCCTTCAAAAGGCCATGGCCGAATTCCTTCCCATTCCTTGCCCCCATCCTTGCCCCCCATCCTTTCCCGTCTCTAAAGACCTCACTGTTGAGAGACGTAAAGCAGTTAAAAAAAAAAATTCGAATCGTTTGATTCGCCAGCAAGAAGGATTGTAAATGTTCTGGCAGATTGGGTAGTGGTAATAATACATCTTTTGCTGATGCACAACACATGCCGGCTGCTTCATTGCGGAATTTCAACGCCTGATAATACTGGCATATTTTGCTCATTGCACCGATTGCAGTTTTAGAATGTGCAGATGTGCATATTGGAACGCAAGACGAACAAATGATACACGTGTTAAAGCACGGCTGATTTACTGTCTCTCTCGTTCTCTTTCTCTAAATGTAGCTATGTGATGTTCTCGTGCCGCTCTTGTTCTCGATATATTCTGTCACAGACGTTCATCACGCTGTTCTTGAGATTCTTGCATACGACGCTCAGCTGTCCTGATTCTTTGAACTTCCTTACTTGCCGCGATTTGTGTTGCTGATTGATGAGCTCTCTCGTCGTGCGTCTTGCCTCTCTGCTACACGCATTGTCGAGGTTAGATTCTTTGGCGACATTTCACTGAAAAATATTTGAATTACAGCAAAAAGTGCCTTTCTGAAAGCCTTAAAATAGTACACTATAATACAGTGAGTCCATTGAAAAATACAGTAAAATTGAAGTTAAGAACTAATGAGGAAATATAAAATAACATTGAAAAAAATAACAGAAAAAGAAGAATGATATTTTTTGATACATTTATAGCATGGATGACATCATGCTTTCAAGAGGTTTAGAAAGATTTGAAACGAAATAATACCAGTGAACTGTATGGATAGAAAATTTTTTCGATAGCAGCCTTTGAATATGGCAGGATTCAAAGGTAGAGAGGAGTGTAATAATGAAGGAGTACTGGGGAGGAAAAAAGAAAAAACAACAGGAGAGGAATTGAAATTGACACGTGGTCTCTAGCTGACCATAACAAAAAGAAGAAGAAAAATGATAAGCTAGCGAGAAATGCTTACACGATTCGAAGTTATCGTAACGTTTTCTTCAACGTTATATTCATGTGTGTAATTACTTTGTCGTTAGGTATGAAGACACACAAACGATGAACAACAATACAGCATAATTATAACACAATACACAGCACAATTAAAATTGAAGAAACTCACACATATGGCGTGGAATAGACCGTAGCATAAATAAATCGAAATACAACGCCATTTACTGGATTGTTCGATAAATTAACACACCGCCATCTGTTAGGAATAAGCTGTAGCAGTAAATAAATTGAAACAGAACGTGATCTACTGGATGATTACCCAACATAGCTAACCAAATGTTGTATAGATAAGTTAACACATCGCCATCTGTTAGAAACTTATGGAAGTACAATAATAATTACGTGTGGTCGTAATGACCTGGTTTCTACTGGCTGGGCATTCTGCCCCTGTCGTAGCCACCTTTACCTAGCCCGCCCATCCTGCCTGGTACAGGGGACCTACATTTTAACATCGAATCCGAACCACCATACCGTCCTGGCGTATTTCACCTCATACAGCATGCTGCGCCGGGAGTTAATGCCGGGTTAAGTGTCTATAAAAATCCTCGCCGAGACGAGGACTCGAACCGGGGGCCTTTCCATCTCCAGTCGGACGCCCTAACCACTTAGCCAGCAGAGCACTTAGCCTTGGTGGCTTACAAATAATTACAAACCATTGTCCTATGACAAACATTTAATGAACATTTATTTCCCAAATAATAAATATTGAGGGCTATAATCCAGATAAAAACTATCCTATCTTTTAAGTTGGACTAATTTACACACATTAAGCCAAATTTCATCTAAATTGGTTATGTAGTTTCGGAGTTCATCCCGGACGAACATCGTGACACGAGATTTTTATATATATAAAGACAACCGAGTGGAGTAGCAATATATATTCTCTTTGCGGTAAAGGCCAACAGTTATTCCCCTTCCTTTTATGTACATACGTACATCATCGACTGTAATTGAGGGGCGATTCTCTAGTGCAGATTAAACGAGGTTTCCTTAGCTGCATGTTTGATTGCTAGTAACCCTTTACTGTCCAGTCCTTCACCTGCAGGTATCCACGGTGCTCACTTTAACCCACGTCGCGCACATTAATGTAATAGTCTGGTAGAAGAGACAAGAACAGAAGACGTCAAGCCAGAAGATTCAAGACCAGAAGATTGTCGGCCCAAATCGTAGGGCACTAAAGTAATCATTAGAACCAACCTAGGAGTCACTCATACACGCCCTCCGTCACACACACACATCCTCTGGAGCCTTGCGCAGACAAGTGAACTGAAACATTGATCAGATCCTATATGAGAGTATTGTAATGGGAGGTGAACAGTACACCGTATCATGGGCATAAAACGTCGGCTTCAATAAATAGGATTTAAATGCGTTAGAATATTTAGGATGATGTTCATAAACAATTTGTATTTTACGCTAACATATTGCCAAAAATATCATTAACGTGTAAAGGGCACAACAACAAAGGACACGGTTGCTACATGGATAAATTGTATTTTCATACTTCTGTCAATGTTCCGTCAGTTAATAATTTATAATTTCAGTTATAATATCGACACCCTCTTATTATTGATTCTCAGAATAAACGCTATTTATTTTGTAATCTATCTAAACTTAGTTGAAAATTTTTGGCATTATTAAAGTCTCTTGTGTTGCCATTGGCACAGAAAGATTCTCAGTTTCATGAACATTAACCGCTATAGCATGATTTCTACGTCCATATGTTATTTGATTGCAATGCAATTTTTACATATAATTATTAGTAGCAGAATACGAATCTGCCAAATTGCCTATCAAAAAATGGCTGCAAGTATTTTTAATTAAATTTTAAAAAAATCAAAAAATTTCGTTCGCCTGGCAGACGGTGTGGTGCGCTAATTTTAACAGTTGGCAATCCCTAATTGCGGTCACTTTTACATTGGCAACAAACCTGTATATATTCTTTACACGTCTCTTTTAAATGAATTATAATTTATTTAAAAAACAAGTGAATGATTTTTTTAAAATTTAAATAAAAATATTTGCGGCCATATTTGGATAGGCAATTCGGCAGAATCGTATTCTGCTACTGATATTTAACTATACATAAAAATTGTATTTCAATCAAATAACAAATTGACTTATAAATCATGCAGCTGTATCTTCGACTGTTAGAATGGACGTTGTATCAAGTCCCTGTACTTTTTTTGTTTGTATTTCTGATATACTGTGAGACGCCTACCTAAGGCAGGATGAAAATGACAATATAGTAACTGTTTCCAGAAAAAAAAGTTTACCGTGAAATATACCCACATTTTCTGGCATTGGATTACAGGTTATTAAATTGATTTGACCAGATTATTAATTGCTTACGGGAGAAATCATTATAAAAATAGTCTTCCGTTAAACGAAGATAAAAAAAAAATGTCCTTTACGGTTTGCCATTTTCATCTGTAGGAGATATCAAAAGTCGGTCGGCTAAGTAAAACGCGTTTGAACAGTTGTTCAGCCAGTTCTCTTGGAACAGAGTTTTTTAAAGTTCAAGGATACACGACACCCTTGACATGTAAAAAAATTCTGGCGATCCCCCAGGTCCGTAATAAAATTATGTCAGTGATTTCAAAAACGACGTATTTGATTTTCTTTCTATTGAGACTATACCTACTGATCGAGTAATCAAGAACTTGCAGAAGGAAGTTGCAGGAATTATGCAGGCAGTGATATATTATATTCTCGACTCTGTGGCTGTACTGAAGGCATCAGCGGTCGCGTAGGAACAGTTTTCGTTCGCTGCAGTCAATTTTTCGAATACGCAATTTTTGGTATTTGTGCTCTTTGAAACAGATGAAAACACATAGAAAACATTTTATTTTGAAAAGCACTTCCTGCGAACACTACTTGCCAGTGTTGTACGTCGTGTGTTTTGAAAGCTGTCGCGAATACGATAATGATTTGACAAAATGTACTGCTATTTTTACCGACGGCTCTAAAACTGTGACTGGCAATAAAAGCGAGGTCGTTGCAAAATTAAAATCAATAATGCCAAATGTTTCATGGACACACTGCTTTCTTCATCGACAAGTTCTGTCAGCCACGGTTTCACCTTATAATTTAAATAATGTGCTTAAAAAGGTGATCAAAGTTGTGAAATCTATTAAAGGTAAGTACTTGCAAACTCGACTGTTTAGAATCATTTGTGAAGACATGGGTTCCCTCTGTCAAAATTTCCTTTATCACACAGCTATCTAAAGGAAAGGTATTAATACGAGTTTTGGGACTAAAAGTTGAATTGATAATGTTCTTACAGGGTGGCAAATCTGATATGCGAATTATTTTTGTGACCCTGCTTGGCTTTTAAAATTAGCATTTCTCGCTGATCTTTTTCAACCCCTTACAAGAGCCTCCAAGGGAGAGAAGAAATCATTATAACGGCCAAGGATAAAATCAAATTACTCCTCACAAAACTTTGTTTGCGGACATCGTCTTTACAAAAAATGGTGTATAGGTATTTCCTTTGCGTTCAGAAGGTTATCGAAGAAATTGCAACAATTGGATCAATCGTTGGAAGTAAGTTCTAACTTTCCTTGCATGATTCAGAGCTTGTCTAATTTGGAGGAGAAACAACTAAGTTACTTCCAGAACTGAACTCTGAAGCTGACAATAGCTCGTAGATGGATACCAATACCTTTTTTTTTTGATAAGTCAGTTACAAATAGCTGATCTGACCACGAAGATGAAAGAAAATTGTACCAACAGCAATATTCCAGCACTAATTCGTGAAGGGTCCGAGGTTAATGAAAGCCGCGATAAAGCTAACGTACTAAATACTGTATTCAAAAATTCATTTACAAATGAACATAAGGATAGTATTTCCGTTTTCCCACGCCGTGGCGAGTCGGTGATGCAATCATTACGAATAGATACTGCAGGTATCGTTAAGCAATTAGAGCTCCTGAAGTGGGGGAAAGCACCGGGCCCGGATGGAATTTCAGTAAGAGTATTTTCAGAGTATGCGGCGGAAATCGTGCCATTTCTGTCTGATATATTCAGTAAATCATTAGAAAAGCGAAAAGTACCTTCAGACTGAAAAATCGCGCAAGTAACTCCGATTTTCAAAAAAGGTGATCGAAGTAATCCTGGGAACTATAGTCCCATATATATAACATCTGTTTGTAGTAGAGTTATGGAGCATATTATATGCTCGAACATTATGAATTTTCTAGATGATAATAATTTGCTTACAACAAATCAACACGGATTTCGGAAGAAAAGACCATGTGAAACACAGCTGGCCCTATTTACACACGACGTAATGAAAGTTATCGATGCAGGTTCACAAGTAGATGCAATTTTTTTAGATTTCCAGAAAGCCTTTGACTCTGTGCCACTCAACCGCCTTTTAGCGAAGTTTCGAGCGTACGGTATATCGAATCAGCTTTGTGAATGGATAAACGATTTTCTAACTGGTCGGTCGCAGTATGTTGTCGTTGAAGGAGAAAGTTCTTCTAATCTAGATGTTACATCGGGTGTACCTCAAGGAAGTGTAATAGGACCACTTCTTTTCTTAATTTTTATAAACGATCTCGGAGACAAAGTGAAAAGCCTTTTTAGATTGTTTGCTGATGATGCGGTTATTTATAGGGAAGTAAGAAATTTGGCCGATTGCTTAGAAATTCAGCGCGATCTGGATGTTATTTTGGCATGGTGCGCTGAGTGGCAACTTACTCTAAATTGTAAAAAGTGCAAGACAATGAGCATAACTAACAAAAAGAATCCAATTGCTCAGAAATACGAGGTAAACAGTTCAGTTATTGATATGGTCGATTCTATTAAATATTTGGGAGTAACAGTACAAAGGAACATGAAATGGGACATACACATTAATTCGTTAGTAGGTAGAGCAAATTCTAGTCTGCGATTCATAGGTTGAATCTTGAAAAATTGTAATGAACAAACAAAGGAGATAGCGTACAAATCTCTTGTGCGTCCACATTTGGATTATTGTTGTGCCATTTGGGACCCATTTCGTAAGGGATTGATCGAAAGTATAGAGAAAGTACAGAGAAGAGCCGCTCGATTCGTGACCGCTTGCTACAGTCCTTATGAAAGCGTTACAGAACTGATTAGTAGATTAGGTTGGGAGTCTCTGGTAGATAGACGACACACGTTTCGTTTAAACTTATTGTAAAACATGCGTACTCCCACTTTCACTTTTGAGTGTAGTGAAATACTTCTTCCACCAACCTATTTGAGTCGGAATGACAGGAAAGATAAAATTAGAGACACAAGGTGCCGGACTGATTCTTATATGAATTCTTTTTTCCCTCGTACCATTAGGGATTGGAATGCACATCAAAGAGATTAGCTTTGGTGCTGAGCACCCTCTGCCACCCACAATTTTGTGAATTGCAGAGTATATATGTAGATGTAGATGTAGAAAATCTTACAGATTTAACTGCTGACGGCATGCTGAAAATGGAATATAACTCGCAAACGATTGAGATCTTCTGGATTGAAAGAAAGAAGACTGTCCAAGCTTACAAGGGAAGCTTTAAAATTATTAGTGCCATTCGTCCCTTCCTAACTATGTGAACTAACGTTCTCTTCGACGGTAAACATAAAAACTAAAAAGAAAAATTGGCCCCTACTAGAAAATTATTTGGTTATTTGCGTCTCAACCCAACCATGAATTGACAATTTATTAAAAAATTAACAGGCATGGCCTTTTCACTGAAGATATTGTATTTTTATACTTTTACCTACCTTGCGACCGCGTTCCCTGTGACAGTTTGGAAAACACGGGCGTAGAGTATGGAAGCAGAGACTTGCCTATAAATGAAATTGCATTTTGATGTGTAAATACGTCTCAATAAAAAAAAATCCTGAATGTGCTTTTCAGCGTGACATCTGTTCAGGAACAATTTTGTTTTGATTGAATCACCGTTAACATCATTTTATTTAGTTCAAATTATTAATTAAATTGAGATTAAATTGTGTTGATAATTAGAAATTATTATTTCGTTTATGTGCATTCTAGTCAGAACCATTATATAGAAATAGTGGGGAACAAAACCGGACGAAGTCAACGGTTATTTAAAAAGAGTACATTTGGGTGCATGTCACAAAACTTGAAGACAAAAGTAACAGAAAATTACTTTTATTTTGAGAAGATAACAGGGCCTTTGCTGTTAGAATCCGAAATGGAGATAATTATAGACAAAACAAATATCAAAATGTACCCGTGGGACTATACGCTTGGTGGTTTGGAAACGTCATAACTACAATTTCACTTCTGACACTGCGTAAGACGATGTTTTTCTTCTTCCATTGAGGTTTAGACAACGGGAGGGTGGTGAGGTGAGGAGTGGAGCCAGGGGAAGATGACCTTGAACCGCCAGTTGGGGGTAAACGTAATCGCTTAAGGGATATTTTAAGAAGTGTTTTAGGTCCTTAAATTCGTAGCGCCAGATACCAGAACATTATGTAATTTTACTCTTTCTTTATTTTGTTGGTGACAAAGACCATAAGCAGTACGGAATGAGATGCAACGGTTACTTTTGAAATGGCTTGACGACTATAAGAATCAAATAAACAATTACGATGTTGGTATAGAGTTTTCTGAAAAGGAAGTATACGTCAGTTTAATACGCCGGGACTGACTGTATGTTTGTCTGGGAGATCCCAACGGATTGTGACAGAGTTTCCATTTGCCGCGCATTCCACCTCTGTCGTAGCTGTACCTACACTTTAACATGGAATTCGAACAACAGAGCGAACTGGCATACTCAAATAGTCAAAGCAAAGGTAGAATATAGATGAAATTTTCTTTGAAAATTAGCCGAGTGAGTACGTTTGTTTAACATGACGTTTCGGCGGTCATATACTCTGCCGCCATCAATTAACTGTTGATGTGGTTGCTTATATCCACGCGGAACAGTTAAATGCTGGCGTAGATTTTTGGCGACGATTGTTGGCGTTGATTGTTGGCGTGGCAGATGGAGAGGCTATTCACAAGTTCCGACGTAATCTCATTTTCTAGATCAATGGTCTCCAGGCTTCACCTAATTGAAATCCAGCATATCTGCTTACTGGATTATCCGATATACGGATTTCGCCAGCTTCTGAAAATATGCCGTCCCAGTAACCTCTCGTGCGTGCGAGTATTTTTGTAGCTTTAAAATCGAAGCCACGTCCCGTGTCGATGCTGTGATCGGCAACTGCTGACTTGTCAGTTTGACCCAGGTTCACGTTGCGTACATGTTCGGCGCACTTTTGGGTTATGCATCATATAGTTTTCCCGATGTACGCCTTTCCGCATTGGCAATTCTTAGCAGGCGACCGCTATCAGACGGATCAACTGAAATGGATTAGATAAATGTTTTAATGATCAATTGTAGAGGGAAATCAAGGTATTAATGTAACAGACTTAGAAATATGCAGGTTGAAGGAATTATACATTTCTGAGAAGAATGGCAAGAGATTGTTTACTACTGTGGGTTGAATGAATTTTTCTCTTCAGATTGAAGTTTCTTTCAGTTTAATATGAGGAGAATTCTGTGCTTTCTTTATGGTTAAGTTTTCCTTCTCGTCAGTGTAGAAGTCGTTAGAGAAGGTGATTGGGGCAAAGGAACCATCCCGTCATTCGAATGGAGATATTTCGGGAAATAATGCAAAACTGTAGTCTGACTGGGCCGGAACCGAACCAAAACTCTCCAGACCTGAGCATTAACTGCTCACCCAATGAGTTCGATGGGTATTTTACAATTAGTTGGAATCATTCTTTCTGAGTATCTGGTTACTCCAATTCCTTTAATTATTCAGTAAATTTATCAATAAACTTAGGGATTAGATGAATAAACCTCGGTCCTAGTGTTATCTTAATATGCTTCTTAACCACTTAGGGAGTGTGCATAAACCTCGTAGCTCATTTTGGCCTCCTGTGAAACCCCCCTCCCCCCACGTAGCCCTATGTAGCTTTTGCCTTTACCCCCCCCCCCCCACGTAGCTTTTTTCCCTTTTGATTCTAGAAGACATTTGTACTGTTTTCTCCTGTCAGACTATTGTAAATAACATACGGAGATAATTAACTGAGGGAAATAAATATTCACATGCTGTAGTGAGTTCTGTTCCTCATTTTAACTGTGGAAAATGTTATGAATGAAAAGCTACGTGGCCTGGCTCGGAACCCCCCCGCCCATCCCCCCACGTAGCCCAGCGTAGCCTTCCAGCCAACCCCTCCCCCCCCCCCCCCTGGACCGAGCTACGTAGTTTGTGCACGCTCCCTTATTTTCGAAATAAAATCGCGCAGTGATTACATTTTTTCTGTTGTGTATTTGTAGAAGAAGTTTCTTTTGTTATTGAGTTTGTCTCCATACCAGTAAGTTGTACTTGATTGGCTGATTTCAGATGAGCGAGTGTCATACATATTATTTCTAAAAGTCGTTTTTTTGTGATGAGACTTTCTTTTTCCCTTCATACTTAACCAAAATTGATAAGTGATGTACCATTTTAAAGATTAAGTTCTCCGTTTTGGTAACATCATTAATTAAGAAAGGAATTTAGCGACATTCAACCAGTGAATGGCAAAATTATGAACAACAAGGTGACGGGTATGCGAGTCAGGCTGGTGTCGCATTACCGCCACATATCACAGAATTATTGAAACTCCGTGTGTTTTCTAAGAGGATTTCGGATATTTTTGTTTCTGTTAGGAAAACATTTCATCAAAAGGTTACTGAGGACCAAATGTTCACTTTAAATATTGTGTACAAAGAGTTTTTGAAATATAAATATTTTGTACATTAAACCTTTGATGTAAATAATTTGTAATGTCGTTAACACGTAAATTCTACTGTAAATTGAATTTTGTTTTGTGTTGTAAATTACCACGAGTTTGTGTCATACGTATGTTTAACGTTTCCAAAAGTGATTTCTATTTGTTTCGTATGACGTTGGACCGATCGCGATGGGTGAGCGGTAACTCTCTGGCTTCGCATTCTGGAGGACGCGGATTTAAATCCAAGTCCGGCCATCAAGATTTTTTATAGGCGGGATTGGAGAAGGGACAAAGAAAAGGAAGGAATTCGGCCATGACCTTTAGAAGGAAGCATCCCAGCATTCGCCTGGAGTGATTTGGGGAAACCATGGAAAACCCAAATCTTGATGCCCGGACGGGTATTCGAACCGGCGTCCTCCCGATGCGAGGCCAGAACGTTAACCGTTCACCCACCACGCTCGGTATCAAGATTTGTGTTATCCATGGCTTACCCAAATCACTCTAGGGGAATACGGGGATGGGTCCTTTATAAGGTCGTGTCCGAATTTCTTCCCTTTCTTAGAGCCCACTCCTTTCCCACCTCTAATGACCTCGACCTCGACGAGTCGTAAAGCCTGAATAAAAATTTAAAAAAATAGACGTTGTAAGTGATTTGCTGCTTATCTATTTCCGCTAACAAATAAATAATTGCTACAAAAGAGCCGGTTATTCTACTACGAACCACCAACCTAGCTCTTCACCGTATATCATTGGCGAAATTTTCATGCGGACTATCTAGTCATGATTAAATCTCATACAGCTTATGGATGTTATACATTTTCGAGATATGATTAGTTCCGATAAAAATTGTTTTCTGACAATGCGGCTCAGCCGGATTTGTGTTGTTGAGTTCAGCCATTGCTGTACGCAGCGTCGGTGGAAATCAAGAGATAGTGTGGGCGTATTCCTTGCAGTGTCGTGCGTCAACAAGCTTGTTTTATGGAATAGCAACGTCAGCATTAATCATATTATACTAACACCCTTGCAGTAAACCCTCATTTCCAGAATTCGTTTGATTATGTTCCTTATTTCTCTAAATCCGTTCTTAGTAGGTCTAATGAATGTTAAAATATTGCTTTGTGACTTCCAAACTGTGGAAAATTAATGCCTATATTCATAAGTGGTAAGAGCGCTGCCGCTGTAAGCAATACTGTGCGTTCTCCTTACTGTATACACTGTATATGGAAATCTCTTCGCCAGTGAGTTCTTTCACAAGAGTATATTAAAGAAAGAAACATTTATTGTATTTTTATGCCATCCTTTATGCATTTCGTACTTAATAAACAAAATTGGCAGATATTTGCACTCCTTCCTGTTGCCTTTGGAATTACTCAGAAGGGGGATGTTTTCTCGTTCAGGGTTGAATCATCATGGATGGTATTTTAGAATAAAAGAAGTTCTTAGGGATATGAAATGGAATTTAAATGATTTCTTCCAGAAGACCGAGCGTGGTGGGTGAACGGTTATCGCTCTCGCCTCGCATTCGGGAGGACGCCGGTTCGAATCCTGTCAGGGCATCCAGATTTGAGTTTTCCATGGTTACCCAAAATCACACCAGGCCAATGCTGGGATGCTTCCTTCACTAGGCCATGGCACAAATTCCTTCCCGTTCCTTGTCCCCAATCCAATCCTGCCTCCAATGACCTTGACGTCGACGAGGCGTAAAGCAAAAAAAAAAAAAAAAAAAAAAAAACTTCCAGCAGGACGTTATTCGGTACGACATTTGCGGCGCAAGATTTGTGTAAGTGAGGGAGCTGAATTTGACTTAAATATGCAGACGCTTGATTCATACCAATTTTGTAGATGCAGTGTAGACCTATTATAATATCTTTCTACACACACGCACCCCACTAAAAACATTCACTAACAACTGTGAAACCATTACAAGATTTTATACATGATGGACCAACGAATTTTTCAAGTCGTGCTAGTAGCTGATAACCTTGCTGCATTTTTCTTCTCAAGTAAATTTGATAAGTCTCATATATACAATTTAGTACCTTACGTAAATATTCATAAAATATGGGCTGCTATTAAAAATGATTATCAGTGAACTATAAGCAAGTACTTGTAAATAATCACAGTATAGAACAACATTTTAAACACTTTGTTACATAACTGAAATATGGTAAAGAACAGCTCATTGTTATAGCAATCTAATTATTTTGGGAAACATCTGTTCAATAAACTAATATAATAAAAATGTATTTGACGAATAACTGAGAGATTATCTTATTGAAAAATGTTTCTACTTCATTAAAGGAATTTTTTGTAGAAGAGTTAGAATTGTGATACATTTCTATTGATAGAGTTTTGGTATCGATAATGTTTTGGAGCACTGAGTATGTCACGAATGCAGCGCCGCTCGCGGCTAAGAGCCCAAGTCAGTGGTCTGCAGTAGTTGTCTTGTTGTACCAGTTGTAGTCTACTGTGGTCGTCCAGAAGTTGTTATCAATATAATGTCGTAGTTGTTACTAAGTTGCTTACTTGCTAAGAAGAAGAATGAAGTGAATGCTTTGTATGTGGAACATACAGTAATATATTATATCCGGTACTTAAATAAACTATTAACTTGAATAAGAAGAACTAATTGGATCTAATAGCATTATCTAAAATTAAGTTGTAAATTTTAATATTTAATTTTTGTTTTGTTTGTTTGTAAAGTACTTTTTAACTACAATTGTTTTTCATCTTGTGTGTATATATATTAAATACTAGCTGATACCCGCGACTTCGTACGCGTGGATTAAGAATTTCTTTGCCAGAATTGAATATAGAAAGTTGTTGGTAGCGAAGGATCGGTCCCAAACAATACCGAGTCGGCATAATATGACCGGAAAGCCATCACTAAATCATTCTACCATCGAACCTGTCTCTTGAAGAGAATCAATTTACAACATATTTAAAAACAGAAAAACAAACAAATGTGAGCGGATGTGGAGAGGGGGGAGGGGTGTTAACTAAGGGCAGCTTTATTTCAGCTTGGACTTTTCTTCTTTCTTCAGCATGAGCATCCGGTTCTTGGGTTCTAATAACTTTAGCTGCTCGTGCTCTGCTAGAGCTACAACTTAGGCCAGTTTACGCCCGCAAGCCTTTCAAAAAAGAAGGCAAAATATACTGGTGCCAGAAACATTTAATTAGACACAAAGTAATAGGACAGAGAAAATCGAAATCTATACTAAATAATACGTTTTTTCTCTAAATGAAATTTACTAAAAATTATACACTAACATAATGCTCGAGAAGCATAGCTTGAGCAAGCGACGTAACATTACAGACTAACACACACATCCGTCTCTCTGTCACCATTCGATAAGTTCTCAAAATTTCGTGACTACAACTGTTAATCATACCGAAAAAAAAAAATGTCCTGCACCCTCCCTACAAATTTTCTTGTTAAATACCGTCAATATCGGCATAGGCATTTAGTTGTCAAAACGTAACAAAAGACAGAGGCTTACTTCCGCATTTATAGTATTATTACTGCAGATCACACACACACTGACTGCAAATTACCCCTGAGGGATCAATATAATGTAAAAAAGTGTACACCTACAGCATTGCAAAACTACCTACGTTTATACCTATGTTTTGCCTCGCATTGCAACCCTAACTTTGTGATATCTACAGTTTAACATACAATCCGAATAACCGATGGCCCAGGCGTGACTCTTACGATCAAAAACAATTTTTAAAAATCTTAGCTCCCACGGAGATTCGAACAGGAGACTACAACCCAAACATTATGGAGCATGCGCTTTAGCCACTGAGCTACATAACCGCCAACCGGGAAAACAGTACAGAGACCTCCATATCCAACGCATCTGTCTATCGCCGTTCAGTAGTATTTCGAAATTATGAGACAACATGTGTTAGTTATACAGATAATTTTTCAACCAAATGTTGACAGTATTTTTCTCCTTGTTTCATAGGATAAGCATGCAAAGTTTCATCGAGAACGCATGAAAACTGTGGATTTGTATGAAGAATAAACAAACAAACAAACAAACAAACAAACATACATACATACATACATACATTCATCTTTATATATATAGATTACGGCATGTCACAAACAAAATGACAGCGAATCACCCCTGAGGGATCAATATAGCCGTAAAAAAGTGTACACCTACAGCATTTCAAGACTACCTACGATTTGCCTCGCATTGCACCCTTAACTTTGTGATATCTACAGTTTAACATTCAATCCGAATAACCTACGGCCCAGGCGTGACTCTTTCGATCAAAAACAATTTTTAAAAGTTTTAGCCTCCAAGGAGATTTGAACCGGAGACCACGACCCAAACATTTATAAGCAAGCACTTCAACACTGAGCTGCCTGACCACTACACCGAAAAAAGTACAGAGACGTGCATATCCAACGCGTCTGTCTATCACCGTTCAGTAGTATTTCGAAATTATGAGACAACATGTGTTAGTTATACAGATAATTTTTCAACCAAATGTTGACAGTATTTTTCTACTTCTTTCAAAGGATAAGTGTGAAAAGTTTAATCGAGAACGCATGAAAACTGTGGATTTGTATGAAGAACAAACAAACCAACAAACATACATACATACATTCATCTTTATATATATACATTCAGGTTTTCCATGGTTTCCCAAAATCACTCCAGCTGAATGCCGGGATGCTTCCTTGAAAAAATATGGCTGAATTCCTTCCCATCCCTTTCCCCAATACTCTGCCGCCTGGTTTGACGCAGGAAGGGACTGGGTGCTAGGAACGGGTAGGAATTCAGCCATGGTATTTTTGAATATCATACGCGCAAAATGTGGACGTGATCTGACACGCGCAACATGTGGCTTCTTGGGAACTCATAGATTTACCTCCGCCCAAACATCGCGTAAAAAAAGAAGCCAGGTTTTTGCCAATTTTCCCCGAAGTATTTCCGGCAATGTTTAGATATTGGCGAGTATGTCGCATTTTCGGGATACAACATTCAAGGAAGAAGTTGAAATTCGTTTGGCACATACTTTGAACAGAGACAGCGGCCTTTGTTTTAGTGATGAGAGTGTCACGTATGCACGGCCACGGGCAGCCAGCCCACTACTGTCCTTGGGCGTAGGCGTCGGACGAGTGTGGTGAGGGGGATA
Organism: Vandiemenella viatica; assembly: GCA_031002005.1. NCBI lineage: Eukaryota > Metazoa > Arthropoda > Insecta > Orthoptera > Morabidae > Vandiemenella > Vandiemenella viatica. Next base: position 326,279,373 of record CM061921.1, on the reverse strand, counting down.
CAAAGGATGTGGCTACCCTAAAAAAGAGGGTTGCGGCAAAGAAAACTCGCATATATCTTTTTCGCAACCAAGCATCATGTCTAGGCAACGAAACTGATCTTTTCCACAAGAGTGTTTTCTCGTAATCAACTTGTCCGTCAGCCGGAGATCAGCGCTGCATGCCTGAGCAGATATCTCCAGGCCATGTTATCATCCATGAATGGAGACGCCGACCCACTCCAAGGAGCTCAAATAAGTGTACACTTTGCATCACAGACCTCAGATCAGGTTGACCACATACCATAGCCAACTGCAGAGACTACCAGATATACACCCTTACAGAGCTGCTCAAGCAGCAAACTACCCTGCTGACGCAAGGCATCACCACAGCAGTGATGTGGCAAAAACAAAATAATAATAATAAAAAAATAACACATCCATGAAAACAACCATTAACTGACCTGAAGGAGTTGCACCCAAGGCCAAGAAAAATTTTCCCATACACTGGGAATGATGACACCCAAGGAGATTATGTCTGTCCGAACATAATCAATATCTGTCGGTCTGTTGACTAGCTGTCAATCTGTGTTTTTACAACACAATCCGGCGGCACATCCGTGAAGATTTCACTGCTGCAGTAATTAAGTTTTAGATATGCCTGATCTTCGATATCACCAGGCACGGCGATCTAACTTCATCTCCCAATAAAACCAAAGATTTTTTTTAAAAACTTAAGTCACCACATTGTTAAATAACTACTGAAGTGTATCTCCTCGACATGGTATCTACATCTACATCTACATCTACATCCATACTCTGCAAATCACAAACATTGTGGGTGGCAGAGGGTGCTAAGCACCAATCCTAAACCCGCCCATTCCAATCCCGAATAGTGCGAGGAAAGAAGGAATACATATAAGTATCAGTACGGCATCGTATTTCTCTAATCTTATCCCTCCGGTCATTGCGACCTAAATAGGTTGGCGGAAGAAGTATTTCATTGCACTCGAAATTTAAATTTTTTCGCATATTCTCCAATAAATTCGAACGCAAGCTACGTCGTCTGTCTTCCAAACTATCCCAGCCCAATCTATGTATCACTTCTGTGACGCTTTCATAAGGGCTGTAACAACAAGCCACGAATCTAGCGGCTCTCCTCTGCACCCTCTCAACTGAGTCAATCAGAACCTTGCGATACGGATCCCAAACCCCACAATAGTAATCCAGATGCGGACGCACTAGTGTTTTATACGCTATCTCCTTTGTTTGAGCATTACAATTCCTCAAAATACGACCTATGAATCGTAATTTAGAATTAGCCTTGCCTACGACGGAAGTTATGTGCATGTCCCATTTCATGTTGCTTTGTACTATCACCCCCAGATACTTCACGGAATCAACTGTGTCAACAAGTGAATTGTTTATTTTGTATTCGTGAAAAACCTGATTCTTCTTGTTACTTATCCGTATTGCCTTGCACTTTTTGCAATTAAGTGTAAGCTGCCATTTACGGCACCAATCGAAAATAGCATCCAAATCACGCTGAATTTCTAAGCAATCGTCGGAGCACCTTATTTCCCTATAGATAACCGCATCGTCGGCAAACAATCGCAACCAGCATTTGACGTTGTCACCTAGATCGTTTATAAATATTAAGAAAAGAAGTGGACCTATTACACTTCCTTGAGGAACGCCCGAAGTAACATTACAGCTATACAGCTAAACACGACGTCAGTTTAAGTGCAGAAGTCATGAAAGCTTGTTTTTTAGATTAATGACGCTCATTACCTCGCGTCTAGTCTAAAATGTTGAAAAACGGAAGTTAATATGAATTTTTTTTACAGTGAATAATATAATTTTGATTTGCACGATGTACTGTTTTATATAGAAAGTTATTGAATTAGAAAACACAAACAGATTTTTTTTCCAAAACTGCGTGGATAGCGACAAATATGGAATCGAGCAAAACCATGTGTTATCTGATGCAGGAAGGATCTTCGCTTAGAATGACGTAGATAAATTTTTTCAATCCTTATAACAGTTGTGACAACCACCACTAAAAAAAAAAGTATCGCCTAAAATTGATAAAATGACGTATGCTGAATTGAAGATGCATTTCTTTCGCCTACTTATTTGCTTAAAATGTTTTTTTTTTTTTTTTTAAAAAAGAGAGAACATAAAAATCAGAAATTTTTTGTTCCAGTACCAGTTGTCGGGAGAAAAAAAGACGAAAAGTTTCGTCTTTTTCATGATCTACGCGTATTTCATGCATCCATTCTCTCATTAGCTAATTTTTCAACTCATATTTTTTTTACGATTTCCCCTGGAATTCACTGTCAAGGACCGGAAGTTATTTAACGTCTTCTAGATTGACCAAGGTCAAATAATATCTGCCGAAGGAATAACAATGAAACTCTTGTACACCCGCAAGTTAAACTTCCTTAAGTGACTGGTTAAACACGTTGTTCATCTAAAAAATGATTTTCACTCTTCGACACCCGGCTCTACAAACTTCGATTGCTGTCAGCGGCACATATATACCATGGAAACGCCCTGATGAGACCATTAAATACCTGGGAGTGCATCTGGACCACAGATTGACCTGGAAATCCAACAACTCCAAACTCAACTTGTTTAATCCCCGCTCACTAAATTATTTCCGCTCATCGTCTGGAATTCTCCTCCTAAAAGTAATATCACCATCCTCCTCTACACCGCCTCAATTAGACCACTAGTGATCTACGCCTGTCCAGTATGGGGAGGTGACGCTGCCAGCAAAATTAAGAGCACCCAACTGCTCCAAAACAAAATCCTCCGCATCTCCGTCATTGCTTCATGGTTCGTCCGCAATACGTGAACTGGGCCAGCATACCAAGCACGATATTTCTCAGAGTGACAGGAGCCCTGGGCAGACCCACAAGAATAATTAACCGACTACCTCAGGATCTTATCTTCTAGATGACCACTTAGAACCACAACTAATCCTTACACCACATATTAAACTCCCTGAACGATTATTTTACTTGAGGGGCTCATGATAAGTTAGGTTCACACAAAGTGCCCCATCGTTCAATTTTTTCCTGTTTGTTAATTACTATATTTTATTTACTCACTTTCCGTTCTTTCCAATTTGTAAAGCGAATTTTCGCTGTTCGATTGTAATAAACAAATAGAAAAAATTATGTTTCTAGACGGATTTAGCTCGGGCTATATTTATAGCTTTATTAACTGTCCAAAATAATTAAATTGAAAATATCGATTTTTTAAAATATATCTCCAAACTAGACCAACCCATTATAAGCGTTTTGCTGTGTAGATTCGATAGGAGTAACTTGTTACTTTCGTTTTATCAAGTTTTGGAGGGGATAGGGAAACTAACACGAGCAATAGTGAACAATCGTACTTGGGTAGTAAGAGCTTTGATATCGCATATATCATTCGCAATCAGTTTCGTCAAATACCAAGCCTGGCACAAGCTTTGAAAGATGTCAGACTATATTAGATGAAGCGATGCGAATACTGATACAGTGGTTGTTTGCTAATGTACAAGAGATATCAATCAATAAAAGCACAGTCTGTATATTTACTCGCCACAGAATATCCCCAATGTCCAGCATGAACTTGGGATCTTACAATCTTCCAGTAAAGAATAGTGTGAAATACCTAGGACTAACAATAGACAACAAACTTAAATGGGATAAACACATCATAAAAATAGAAAAAAAGTCTGTTCAGCTAATAACCTGATTCGAGCGGTAACAGGACTACAGTGGGGAGCAAGCCCACAAATCGCAGTGATGTTGTTTAGGTCCTTAGTACGGCCACACTTTGATCATGGGTGTATCTGTTACGGGTCAGCTTCCGAACGTACAGTAGCCAGGTTAGATGTTCTGCAGGATAGAGTACTACGCCTCTGCTTGGGGGGCACTGCAATCGACACCCACGAATGCGTTATGCGCAGAAGCAGGCGAACCACCACTACACCTACGCAGGTTCTATTTATACTCAAAGTTCGTACTGAAACAGGAACAGGTGTCGGATAATAAACTAGTAAATGCTATTCACAAACTATCAATGGACTGTCTAACAAAAAGATACTGGAGACATAAACTAATGCCACCTTTGGTTTAGGCCTGTCTTGAACCAAACACCAAGCGACATGGCCTGCAAGAGTAAACAATTATATTGCTGAGAATTACCACTATGGCACACACTTAAAGAGGTAACAGTAAATACTAAGAAAAAACCGTGAAAATCCCAATATACAGACATTCTTAGAAATTTTGAAGAAATGGCTTCCAGCCAGGTGCATATAAACCGATGGGTCCAGAAACAATAATCACGCAGGGAGCTCATTCATCAACCCTGACAGTATGGAACAGGGCACGTTCAAACTGCCGAGTGAATCCTCTATAATGACAGCAGAACTAATTGAAGAAATGGCTTCCAGCCAGGTGCATATAAACCGATGGGTCCAGAAACAATAATCACGCAGGGAGCTCATTCATCAACCCTGACAGTATGGAACAGGGCACTTCAAACTGCCGAGTGAATCCTCTATAATGACAGCAGAAGTAATTGCAATTCTAGAAGCCCTTAAATATGCCAGCAGCTTACAGGATAACATCATCATTGTGCTATCTGACTCGCTCTCTGCGCTAAGGGCACTAAAAACCCATCATTTAAATCAAAGTAACAACCCAATTATGTATGAAATCATTAAAATAATCATAGATTTGGAAAACAGTAATAAAAGTGTAGTGCTGTCCTGGGTGAAAGGACATTGTGTTTGTAGAGGCAATGAATTAGCAGACCAACTGGCAAAGGAAGCAACCGCTACTGGCACAGCTACCCACGTAAAGATACCTATGTCGGACTTAATCATGTCATTAAAAGACAAACTATACAAAGACTGGGACAAAGAATGGGAACACACATCCATCAAAAAGGGAAAATACTATGCAAGCTTACATCCGGTAATTTTAAAACGACCATGGTTCCAAAATGTTCGATGCCCAGGAAACTATACACCAGCATATCTAGAATAAAATTTCGGCATGCACGCTTTAAAAAGCATCTATACACGATCGGTGTTGTAGACGATACATACTGTGAATGTGGTCAGGAAGAAGACGTTAAATATATATTCTTTGGATGTCCACTAAAAAATGACATATCCGACAACCTACTAAGAAACTGGTGCAGCTGTGGCAGCAACTGCCAACAAATGTTTCTACTTTGTTAGCCACTAGCAACTACAAAATATTTTCCCTCATGTACGCCTTCTTACGGCAAATCAAACTGGAATTATAAAAACAGCTGTATTAATAATTGTAACAGACAAATCCCATCATTACAAGGCTCATTATGTATTATAAAGGTTTTAATGGATTTGTTTAACCTGTAAACTAATATTTTTTTTCTTTTATGCACTGAAGATAGTATACAATTTGTCATGAATCATGTAATTAAAACTGTAATGTAAATTTTGTTAACTAGGTATTCTAATGTATAGAATGCAGTATGTAATTTTAATTATAACGTGTACAGTGAATCATGTAACCGGCTACATGACTGTATTTAACCATGTACATAGAAAATGGCTAGATGGCCTGCAGAGCTGAAAGTAATAATAATAATAAAAAAAACCAAGTCACTTCCGTGTCCTCATTCCCACACCAGAGTGATACTCCTTGTATCAGAGGGTCGGATTCATTGATGTAGCGAAGCTGCTAAATCCAATAATTGTCTTTGTGTATATTTTCATTTTCGCTTCGCCTCTGTTTCAGAGATATAATAACAGTCTTTTGTTTCATATTTTCAATTTTGTGTTCGGAATATCTGGCTGTTAGTGCAAGCTTTCTTGTTGGGGCGCAGGTGTTGGTAGAAGCTGATGATGGATTAGGCCCACAGCCAGCAGGTACGGAGCTGCGGGATATAAAATTCTTATTCAAGGAACCAATTTAATGTCACATTAATTATATGTTTTTGCAGAACTTTTAAGTTTTGAGTGGAAAGTAAACAGGACTGTGAAATGTGCTTACAAAAACATTATGACGAAGGGAAGAACGAATTACCATTATAATAAAGTTTATTAGCTGCTTGTATAAACATTAGAATTGAGAAAATGCCTCAGAAGTTTAATTTGCAAATTGACATTTCAAATTATAACATCTATTGGAATAATAATACCATGTAGCAGACTCCCAGAAATTGAAATAGTTACCTATATTTGAATACTTTATTTAATAAGAAAAGAGGAATATAGAACCAAATAGATTATTTAAAAATTTCCCAAACTGTTTCATTTCTAATTTACTTAGTAGTGATATTGTAGCATCATTGCTATTCACATTGAAAATCAGAGTATACCAGAATTAACGATAATACCTTGTGCCAATCTGCAATAGATTCCACTGGATTATTTTTTTTTTTAAATCTTAGCGTGTTACCGTAAATATAACACATTAATTATGATCCATTAATAAGGGTAACTTTCAGATTTTGCTTAATACTAATTCCAGGAAATTATCATACTTTTTTTTTCTAATGACTTTACGCCGCGTCGACGTCGAGGTTATTAGAGGTGGAAAACAACTGAGGACAAAGAAGGGGAAGGAATTCGACCATGGCTTTGTTGAAGGACCCATCCCGGCATTCTCCTGGCTTCAGTGATTTCAGGAAACCATGAAAAATCAAACTATAGATGGCAGATTAGGATTCGAACCTGCGTCCTCCCGAATGTAAATCGTCGTATGGAGATAAAAATACAAGATAAGGAATTATAAAGAATGTACATTGCCTGGTTAAAAAAGTGAAGCACTCAGAAGGAGAGAGGGAAATAAAATGAAACTTCATGGATTGAGTGGGTACGTGATGCTGTTTTAGTGATTACAAAATCGAGTCATATTTACAAAGAATTTGACAGTATGAGCCCTCTTATCAGTATGACGTGGCCTTGGTGCATGCACTGATTCAAATATTCCACTTACTTTTTTCGGGGATCGCACTGCTTTAATTGATGGATTAGTACCGACGTTTCGGCGCCCAACCTGGTGCCTTCATCAGGGTTTCCAGAATAGAAATGGTGTGGTTTTCACACAACTCCGTCGCTGAGCTAACTGTTTTGGTTACCGGCAGCGGATGTCAACTGTTCCAGAGATCTTGTCGTTAGAGGTTTTGTGTTGCGAATGTCCACGAGTGCACATTTCCACGTTTCGCTTAAGCCCTAGCCACCGTCTTTATTGAAATTTTTGGGATGTTTGAAGATTTCTATTGATTCCCTTATTTTCCGTTCTAGAAAACCTTTGGGTTGTGCTATAACTTCTGATTTCTCCCATTGAATTTTATGGTCTTCTTCTATCTGATGTTCTGCTACAGCTGATTTTGTTGTATGACCAAGTTTTTCGTGACGACAATGTTCTTTTAGTCTTACAGTAACCGCTCTGGAAGTTTCGCCAATATACACCTTTCCACAATCGCAGGGTATCTTATATACTCCACTTGCTTGTAATGGTGGTCTGCGATCCTTTGCTGATCTTAAAATGCCTCTTATTTTGTTGTTACTATTAAAGACTGGTTGAATATTGACTTTCATCAGCACTTTTCCCATTCTGTCAGTGACTCCTTTTATGTAAGGTAAAAAAGCCTTCTTCTTTTGTTCTGTTATCTCTCCATGTACCTCTTTATTGTTCCTCTTGTTACATCCCAAAAATTTCAATAAAGACGGTGGCTATGACTTAAGCGAAAAGTGGAAATATGCACTAGTGGACAACATAAACCCTCCAGCGACAAGATCTCTGGAACAGTAGACATCTGCTGCCGGTAACCTAAACAGTTAACTCAGCGACGGAGTTGTGTGAAAACCACACCATTTCGATTCAGGAAACCCTGATGAAGGCACCAGGTTGGGCGCCGAAACGTCGGTACTAAACCATCAATTAAAGCAGTGCGATCCCCGAAAAAAGTAAGTGGAATATTTGATTAATATGACGCCTGCTAAACGCGTAAAATGTTGCATGCACTGATTCGTTTGGGTCTGGTGTCACAAAGCAATTGTATCCTCTCCTGACGCAAGCTGGCCCACAACTGTTGTAATAGGTCAATCGCTGAACACAATGCGACGCGATTGATTGCGTTCAGCAAATCTGCACCTCCACGGATGAACATCGTTTGCGAGTATGGCTGCGACATGGGGAGAGTCTTTTAGAGAGGCACTGCGGTGTTACTCCTGTTCTCATGGTGTGGGGAGCCAGGTCCCGGCTGGTAGTGATTGAGGGAACTCTGACGTCCTCACGTAACAGTATCTTGGTGCCACTTTTGAACAGGATAAAGCTCGTACACACAAGGCAAGTATTTCTATGAACTGTCTGCATGACTTCGTGATTTCGAGGTACACGCGAGGCCAGATCTGTCTCCGATAGAACATGTGTGGGACCAGCTCGGACGTCAACTCCTTCCCAGTGCCAGTATCCAGGATATCAAGGATCAGTTACAACCAACAGCTTGCCTCAGGTGAGGATACAACGGGTTTATGACACTCTTCCCAACCGAATCAGTGTATGCATCGATGTGCAACTTCATACTGATAAGTTGGCTCATACTGGCAAGTGCTTTGTAAATTTGACTCGATATTGTAATCACTGAAACAACAAAACATACCCTCTCAACCTGTGAATTTTCATTTCATTTCCATACTCCCCTTCTGGTTGCTTCATTTTTTGTCAGACATTTTGTTATTTCACTGAAACCACTTCCCTGAATTTGAAAGTGGGTAAGTGACACAAAGAAACAGTGTTAGTTTGTATTATGAAACTACAGTACTCAAAAAAATGAGAGAAACTTGGAAATGATTTTCATTGTATAAGTATTAAGTTCTCCTTCTTCATTTTATTAGAAGTATACTTTAATCTATAACAAACCAAGAGCAGAATAGACGAAATCTGAAGCGACAGATTGTCTTCTCGTTGATATACCGCTCGGTTTATCGTCTGTTTGATCTTAAATGCTGGTAAATATAGCACTACAACTTATATGTCAGGAAGAAATCAAGATGAGTTTGACAAATAATGTTGGTAAACACACAGGAGTGGATTATTTTAGGATCACCCATTGTCTGTCTTCACAATCCACAGTTGAAATTGAATTGAGGACTAAACATTACCAGAAAGTATTCACCATTTTAAATTAGTTTTAACCAAATTTAAAAACAGTAGATAATACAAATCTGAGAAGCCACTTCGAACTTTTAAAGTTAGAAGATTTCAAAGTTTATTTATTTTAATTGATGCAGGTGAAAATGTACTTCAGTTGTTTAAATGATAGGTGTTTAAGCAGTAAGCACCAAACAGTACTGCTCATAGAGCATATACTGAATTAATAATACGTGCAGAAATTGTATTGATTACGACAGTATAGATTATATCTAATTGAAACATGTAGCGAGTCGGAATGTTTTGAATTTATATGCTGTGAATATGCCAGTTGTTGAAAATGAGCAACGTGAATTAAAAATCAGTAACTCAACAAACCAATTCCGCAGCACCTACGCTTTAACTGGAAGCCAAGTGTGCCGGCTGTAATCTTAAGTGGATAAGTGAACTTGGCTGAAACAAGGTAAGCATGTAATTGCATTCCACGGAGGGCAATGTGTTTAGTTTATAATTTCATCTTAATACAGAAGACAAAACACTGGTGGAACTGAACGAACTTCCCGTCGAAGGAAAACTTAATAGTCTCGCTCTTAAAAACGTTTTTGTCTAACAATTATAAGAAAGAATGATATTTCAGAGTTTAAAAATTTATTATAGTAGTTTTAGAAATAATGTGTCTGATTACAATAGTTGACTTCTTTTAAACTAGATTTCTAATTTTTTTAATTTTTTGGTGGGATTTTTAACAAACATAATAATAATAATAATAGATCATATAGAGAGGGCAGATGATATGGTGGCATCCAATGTTAGTATCCGTTCATCGGTTATAAATCTGGTCTGAATAGTTGCGATGGATATTGATATCGAGTAAAACTAGAGTAAGCAGTTTTAACCGTTACGAAAGACATTAGTGAGATTGCTGCAGTTAATAACTGCTCTAGGAAAACATCGTAAAAATGATAGTATGGCTGTTACTGGGATTATAGCGAAAATATATTCTTAATTGATACGTTTTTCTAAGCGCATCAAATGCAGTGCTTGCATTTTGTTTGCATATTTACGTTTGATTCTAAGTTTCTTCGGAGTTACGTCTGTATTTATGATGGCCGCTATCTTAGATACTTTCTTTGAAGAGTCAGTATAATAACGCATTGCGGTTGGGGCGTATAAGAAGGGAGTTCTGTAAATCCAACTGCGTAGTGCATTGCAGACAGTTATAGGTTAGAATTACTTAAGAACGACAGATAAATGAACAATATTTTTGTTGAAAGTTCTTTTCCGAGTGAATGAGCGAGTTTTCACCATTAAGTAATCTCCAAGTACATTTTTTTTTTTTTTCAGTCTACTCTGAGCCATCGCACAGTTCGGTTCACTTCCGTGTTTACGCGCGAGCAGTGTCGAGTGGTGTTTACCAAGTGATTGGATTTCACTAATCGGTACAGTGTGTGTTAGTGAATTTATCGACTGTCTATTTTAAGTGTTAAAACAATAGTGGTCAACTAACGCGAAAAAGGACGTTAATACACGGTAGCCAACAGCGTAGTGCTCCAGAGACGCAGTCTCGGAACGCTATGGCTGAGGCCTCTGGAACGATTCCGTCGACCAGCCAGGCAGTGGGCGCGGCATTACACACGTACTATACGATGCAAAACCCAACTTTCGATCCTCTCTTCGACATCGAAGATCCTCAGACACCTCCTACATTTCAAGACACCGGAAAAAATCTTGGCATCCAGATGCAGCCTGTACAAGAACCATCATACGCCGAACGACTCCCACATATGGCAACGGAAGAGATGCAGTACGACCAGGTCGGAGATCTAACAGAGCAACAGCAGCCTCGCCAGATCAAAAAGTGGCATCGCGATCCCGCCCAAGATCACGCTCACCTCAGAAGATTAACCAGTCATCACCAGTGAGTAAACGCGCGAAGCAAAAAGACCAGTGTCAACATAACCTAGAACTTACTGCAAAAGTCCCGCAACCTATCAATGTAAATGATTCATTAGTTAATGAAAAGATATCCCCGAACGTGACAAACCTAACCCCTATGTCAACATCGCAGCCATACCTGGACCCATCCAGTAACTATGACAAATCTGACTACCCCTCAAATCAAAGTAGCCAAGACAATAGATATTCACTTACTGACAATGGCCCTTACTATGTGATGGTCGAAAGCACTAACAGCAACATAGGCAGACTCCATCCTATGTCTGTTGGAAAAATACTTTTCTGCCAGAACAACCACCTAAGATCAGAAATCAGTAACATAACTTCAGCAGGGCGCAACAGAATTAGAATTGAAGCTAAATCTAGTGCCTCCGCAAACTCCTTGGTGGAACTAAAATCACTTAAAGACAACAACTTAGAGGCGTACATCCCGTACTACATGACGAGGAAGCAGGGAGTGATTCGAAACATTGACACCTCACTGTCCACAGACGAAATAATTAGTGAAATAGTTTCTCCCTTCCCCGTACTGAAAGTCAGAAGATTCACAAAAAAAGTCCCATCGGATAGTGGCACTCAGTACCGCCCCCTACCTGTATGTGTGTTAACCTTCCAGTCCCAAGTATTACCGCAATACGTTTACTTATATGGCATGCGTTGCGAAGTCCAACCCTATGTGCCACCTGTATTACAGTGTTACCGTTGTCTTAGATATAATCACAGTCAATCACAGTGCAAAAGCCAACCTCGTTGCAGCAGATGTGCAGGCCCCCATAATCTCAAAGATTGTACATCAGAAAACCAGCTAAGTTGCATTTACTGTCAAGGACACCACTTGTCCACCGACCGTTCTTGCCCGGAATATAGACAGCGAGCTGAAAGGAAACAAACTTTGGTAGCCAATAGTCCCCAATACTGGCCACAATTAACATACCCGCGTTCATACGCGAACATAGCAGCATCCAGCCCTCAACTTGTACAAATGGGTCAGCAACCACCGGAGCAAATTCCTATTCCTATAGCTGCCAAACAAGTCGTTCCGCAAACCTTGCCTCCAAGCCCCATCGTAGCCTATGATGGTAGCAGCTCTCAAGCACGTGAAGTCGGAAGCCGCTATGATTTCCGCCAAACAGCTCCACGCAGCCGCCTAAAAGGAAACTCGACCCAATCAAATGTAGCAGGAAATAGAATAACAATTCCCAGACATTTATTTTGGAGAAGTGATGGTCCTTTAAGCCCAATAATAAACAACCACCATGAAACTACAATTCAACCAACACCTTTAGAGTCAACCTATGGCAAAGAGAGCACAGAAACTATCCCACCCTCCAATAAATCCTCCCCACTGGTTGAAAAGCTCTTGATCTTCATTATCTCTATACTAGAAGAAACCAAAACCAGTGGCATAATAGACCCGACACTCATTGGCACTAAACTACAGGAACTATTAACTACCATCGGAGCTTAAATCCTCCAACAATGGAAAACATCTTATGTGACATTAAAATCGCACATCAAATAAAAATACCGCAATTGAATTCCTGGTCGCTATTGCCAAACAGAGAAAGCTTCACTACAGAACCTAAGTTGGCGACATCTTGTAATTGGTTTGAACTAAACCTCTCCCAGGAAATCTATGGCCCAAGGACGACAGATTACAATGCTACAATGGAACGCCCGTTCACTAAAATCTAATAAGGAAAGTCTTGAACAGGCATTAAGAGCGCACGACGTAGATATTGCCACAGTCGCCGAAACATGGCTGAAACCAACTGACAGCATGAGTATTAAAAGCTACAGCATCATTCGTTGTGATCGTGATGACGGATATGGAGGAACTGCTATCTTCGTCAGAGAGGGAATGACGTACAACACAGTGCAACTTGACACCACAGGACTACCGATTGAAGCCTGCGCCATCTCCTTAAGAGTTAACAATACCTGGCTGACAATAGCGACGATATATCGACCGCCCAACACGGCTCTCACAAAACCTCAAATATTAAGGCTATTACAAAAACTACCCAGCCCATATATTATCACCGGAGATCTGAATGCGCACAACAGTGCTTGGGGGAGCGGAAAAACAAATCATCTTGGCCGAATAATAATAGAGATAACAGAAGAAGAAAATCTAGTTATACTTAATGACGGCACAGCTACAAGAATCTGTAACCCGACGGAACGTAAATCAGTAGTGGACATTGCATTGGCCTCCTCGAATATTGCAGCATTGCTCGATCACAGAGTGATCCACGAGCCTCTGGGATCAGATCACTACCCGATTTTGATCACCATGAGACTAAATCAACCCAGCAAAAAACCTCAGGCAACATCAGGTCACAAATGGAATATCAGGAACGCAAATTGGAACGTATACACTGATACTGCTGCGACACAGTTAAACAACCTAAACGATGGTGGAGTGACAGAGGAAAACTATAACAGCCTGATCCGGGTTATAAACCATGCGGCCAAACAAGGCATACCCCAAAAGAAACAAAAAGAAATGAACACTACCAGGAACCACCCACCATGGTGGAACGAGGAATGCGAGAAGGCTATTCAAGAGAGGAGAGACGCGCTCCGAAAATATCGTAGATGCAGCAACATGGAAAATTTCATAGAGTTAAACAAAGCACAAGCTCGTACAAAAAGAACATTGAAACAGATGAAGAAAGAAGGTTGGAAAAATTTCTGCGCATCAATCAATAGAAACACCCCAATTACCACCATATGGACAAAAGTCAAAAACTATAAACGATCAACTGAAACAGTGCACCCGACGTCGAACATAAGCACGGAAATGCTGGAGCAAATACTAACAACATTAGCACCTCCTTCCGCCAACCCAATCTGCAACTCCCCACCTGAAGATGAAGCTAGCGACCCCATGTCAAGACCTTTTAACATGGAAGAATTTGAAAAAGCGTCCAAGAATTCCAATAACACGGCACCAGGAATAGACAACGTCCACTACAGAATGATCGGACACTTACCATCACGAGGGAAAAAGATGCTCCTAAAAGTTCTAAACAATGTCTGGAATAAAAGACAACAGATTGCAGGATTAAAAACTTCGAGAATCATCCCGATCCTGAAGCCGGGTAAAAAACCCGTCAATAGCCACATCCTACAGGCCCATAGCACTATTGCCATGCCCATATAAACAACTGGAGAGGATGGTGAAGAATAGGATCGAATGGTTTGCCGAACACAATGACCTTCTGCCAGACCACCAGTGGGCGTACAGACGCGGTAGAGGCAGCAATGACCTACTAGTAAGACTTGTCACAGACATCCAATCCAGCCTAAGTAGAAACCGATATCTCATAGCCCTCTATACTGACATCAATAGCGCCTATGACAATGTCAACCTCGAGCTACTGGCGGGGAAGATGCAGAACATGGGCTTCTCCGCAACCTTTACTTACAACCTAATATCAATGCTGCAGGACAGAATACTGATAATAAACACAAAGGAGTTACAATAGGACCGCGACACACGAGCCAGGGTCTGCCGCAAGGATCGATTCTATCACCGATCCTCTTCAATATATACACGTATGACCTGGCCAAAATACTACCCAGGGGAGTGTACATACTACAATATGCAGATGACATATGCATATACGCAGAAGGCGAAACGCTGACGGAATGCATAAAATTGCTTAGTACAGCGATGGAAAGATTAAACAAATGGTTGCAAGATAATGGGATGCAGATTGCACCAGAAAAATCAGCAGTAGTAATATACACGAGACACCGATTACAACAAATGGAATCTGTACGACTTGGGCCATACCTATTTCCAAACAAAAAGGTAATAAAATACTTGGGCATGCAAATAGACGCCAAACTTAGCTGGGGTCCACATATAACATACATGATAGACAAATGTGAGAAGGCTATCAATCTGCTGCGTGCAACAAGTGGCTGCTGGTGGGGAGCTGACCCGAAAGTACTCTTACTCCTCTACAGAGCTTTGGTGCGTCCGATAATTGACTATGGGTGCCTCTGTTATAGCTCTGCAGCTGAAACTCTGCTCAACAAAATAGATAAGGTTCAATACAAAGCACTGCGCATATGTTTCGGCGCAATGCGCTCTACACCCACAAACGCACTCTTGGTAGAAGCCATGGAACCTCCACTGAACATCCGACGATACTACCTATGTGGGAAATTCATCTCAAAGATTATGCAGTTCCGAAACAATCCCTTAATAGATGTATTAGAGACACTGGCGCACAGAACCACTGTGGACAGTTACTGGCGTAGGAAAAAAATACCACTGCTCGCTACAACATACATCGACTTAGTTCAATACCAACCTATAATCATTTCCTCAAGCAGAATGCCTTGCTTTGAAGGCTCATACAAATCAACTGATAATCAAAATGGAGATGAACTTGGACATACCATTCACAGAAAATACAGAACGGAACACAAGCCTTTTATTGGAAACTCTTGCGCAATACGAAAATAGTGTACACATTTACACCGATGGTTCAAAGATCGGCAGCACAGTAGGCTGTGCCTTCGTGGATATGCACGCACGAGTCGAATCGATGTATAAACTCCACAGCGAAGCGACGATATATACCGCCGAAATGGTTGCCATACTCAAGGGATTAGAATATGCCAAGAGCACCAGCTCCAAGACAGTGATCATACTATCTGACTCTCGAAGTGTCCTCGAATCTCTACACCATCTTAATAATAATGCGTGGAGATGCCCCTTAACGTACCAAATCCTGGAAAGTGTCAGGGAACTAGAAGAAATAGGAAAACGGACCATCTTTATCTGGATAAAAGCGCACACGGGAATTTACGGCAACGAAAGAGCGGATCAGTTGGCTAAGTCGGCAGCCTCCGACGGTACAACATATCCATATATCAAGACGACTGATCTCCTGTCCATCCCTGCGCGCCAAGGGAAAACAACTGTGGGAAACATCGTGGGAAGAAACAATAAAAACAAAAGGAAAACATTACGGCACCATACATCCAACAATCCTAAATCGCAGTGGCATCAAACGAATTACGTACCAAGGAAAACAATTGTCACCATTAGCAGACTAAAATTCAATCATGGCTTCTTCCCAAAACACTTACACCGTATTAATTCACTGAACACCCCAACCTGCACATGCGATGGAAGCAGCATATGCGAACCCAACCACCTCCTATTTGCCTGCAAGGAAAAATGGCGGGAGAGCACACAGCTCATACAAGAACTTGTGGGATTAGGAATACAATTACCAATAAACGTTACCCACCTCCTGGCTCTGGAAGATGTTACCATCTATAAAATAATAACGAGGTTCCTGGAAGAGAACAACATCAAGATTTAGTGTTATTGTTTTGATCTTGTAATTCTGTAATCACATTGTATATATTATATTTTATATTATATCATACTATATTTTAACCACGTTGTGTACAGAGTGAATGCGATTGCGTTGTTATATTGTATATTGTATTGTGGTCTAGATGCGGTATGACTGTGGAGTGACGCTCTGTGTTGAAATGTGTCACATTTTTGTGTAAACATTATACTCTAATTGTATTGTTGTGATGTGTGTGAGATTGCATTGTTGAATTTCATATTATACTATGTTGCGGTATGGCTGCGGTATGTCTGTGCAGTGGTACCGAGTGTTGAAACATGAATGCCGTATCTTTGTGTGGTCAAATTATGTTTAATGGTATTGAATTGCTTATATATACTATAGATGTAATTGTGTCTTTATATTGTGTATGATACCATATCACAGTTTGGCGTTGGCTTTGGATGTGTTATCAATGGTGAAAATAAGTGTATTCCTATTTCAGTCTTATGCTGCTATTGATCACTGATGCTAGTATTATAATGATATGAGGCTGGCTGTAAGGAGAATATCCAAATGCCATTAAAATAATAAAATAAAAAAAAAAAAAAAAGTACATTTTTGTCGAAACCAGTTCCCAGTGGTCGATTCGCACGTTAAAACGCATACTCAACCAGAACCATATAGAAGAGTTCATAGCCAACTGCCTGTGGCGCTACAATGTAATAGCATTGTGAACAGCAGTCTCCAAAATCTAACAGCCAGAATATTGTAACAATATTTTATACGCACTCGCTTGTTACAACAATCCATCCCAGAAGCAAAGGAGGTTAGAAGAAAAAGCGACACAATATACTCAATTATGTGAATAATTGATGGATCCTATTGACATAGTGACACGCTATGCTAGAAATCAACAATCTCAATCATCTAATATCATGCCACTCAACGTATGTGTTAAAACCGGTATGGGGGCGTAGACTGTTACTATGTAAGGTTGCACCTCTCTGTACGTCCCAGGGAGATGTAACTTAGATGATTTCTTAATGCTTTCTTCAGTGTGAACGTGTTCGTAATTGTTATTGTATTGTTGGATGACTGTGATGGTGTGTGTTTTAAATACAGAATGCTTTTTGTGTTAAAAATGAGAGAGGGTAAAGCCCCGTGCCGGAACATTCGTGATTCCTGTTCCAGTAGAAATTACGAAGCCAGCTGAGTTTTACGTTCCCATCCGTCAGATGAATTACTATCAATAGAGTCGTATACCCTTGCTCCATACACGCTACCGAGTGGTTTGGGATTTAGCCCAAGACTTTGTTGGATAATCATGCTACTCTGCCGGCCAAGCACACTGATGGTTAAAATTTCTTCTACCACCATGCTCAAACCAACTAACCTCGCGTTAGCGCTGGACACTATCGTTATGCTGCAACCAACAGATCCAGTAAGGCGGGAAATAAAAAATTAATCAGTTCAGTTGTGATCATAGAATACTGCGAAGGAAATATCATGAGTTTAATGTAAGAACAAGAAATAATAAACATGCTAAAACTAGGTGGCACACTCAGCAAAGACTCTGGGATGTATCAGATAGTTGGATCTCGATATTCTTAAAATTTAATATGGAATTCCTGAGGAGTAGTCATTTCCTCAGAACAAGGCAAAGTATGCTGTAAGTGAAAAATGTTACAAGAATACAATGTCACTTGGGCTGGCAGAAACGTGGCTGCGGTTGAGTATTAGGGGCGTCCATTAATTACGTGAGATGTTTTTGTCATAAATCCGGACCCCCCCCCCGTTTTCTGGTGAGAGTTCTGATGTAACCACCCTCCTTTAGCGTGAGATCGACCTCATAATTTTGAACACTTTTTTTTTTGCTGTTGTTTGAAGGGCGGCAATCTGAAATAAAAGTTCACGTGATATTTGCTTCGACCTCCCTACCCCTTGGTGAGATTTAGCCGGACCCCCCCCCCCTCATTTGAGCTCACGTAATTAATGGACGCCCCTTTATTACATATCAGTACCGCGGCGGGAATCTAGGTCTAAACTTTCTTGGAGACATTCCGAAAAATCTTGTGTCGTTAACATTGTAGAATGCCTTCTTATGGCTCAGCTAAGAAAAGATGATACTTAGAATATTTTTCTAGAAAGTAAGGAAATCACCTTTGGTGCTATGCTTTTTAATACCAGTTTTAATTTTGGGAGGAAATGGAAGAAACAGAAAGATGTCTCTCTATCCGATAGTGTTCACTACATTATTTTATAACTAACAATAAGTAAGAGAATTATGTTTAGTTACAAAAACCTTGCATATTATACACTAATTCTATGCAACACGTTTCTGTATAATTTGTGTAATTTATTCTCAAATAAAATGATACTAGTAACATTTGGCTGCTTTTTGTATATATATTATTTTTGTTAGATCTTTACGGCTTTTATATGTTGAGGTCAACATATCTGGAAGAGTTCTGAGGCAACAAAAGGGAAGAAATTTGAATAGGACCTTTTGAAGTAACCATTTCAACATTCGCCTGGAGAGATTTCAGGAAATCTTGTCAAACTGAACTCAGGATTGTACTCAAATCCGTTACCGTCAACAATTTAGGCTTCAAGGTTGAGTGTTTTATTTTTGTTTTTTTTTATGATATCTTTATGGTTCAGAACATATCTGTGGATAATAAACACGTTAAATCCGTAATTAATTTGCTAACTAAAATATTACTAAACAAAGTAAGGCTTTGAGGAGAGTGATTCCTTTATGATACCCTCTCCTACCGATTGAATATTGTTGAGTCAGGCAAAGGGCAAGCATATCCGTTTTTACATTTGGTTACAAAGCCTACCTTAAAAATATGATTACATCTGTTCCAGGAAATGTCATATCGCCCAAAAGTCATTTGTACGTGAAAAGGGATGAGCAACTCGTTTGGAGGTTGATTTGTCATGGGAATAAAAGCTTCAGCCTTTTAACGAGGACAGATACAGTTCCACGAACTGTCCAAGCTATTCGGCGCAACACATATGGTACCTCCCAACATTTCCATTGCGTTTCGAAAGACTGACTTGTGACTGAAAAAAAGCGTTTCACTGCATTCAGGCGAGGAATTTCGTTCTCAATAAAAGTAAAATGTTCTGGTACTTCACATACTCCAGATTCACGTCTAGCACATATCATGTTCCTAGTGACGCTGTCAAACAACTTATTTGAGCTTCCTTGAGTGTCATCAGTGGTGTGATTGAGGTAATTAAATTTTTTTCATCTTATAAGATATAATAGACAGAAAAAATATCGGTTTTAGACAGTTTCGAACTGCCGTAGTTATTTTTGTGGAAACATCAATTGTTTAAATTGAACTTAAAAGAAATAATTACATACATACACCTATCAGCCAGAACATTATGACCACCTGCAATCGTAGGCTTCCGCGGCCAGAGTCAGTTGATTCTTGGCTATCCGGGTGACGCCGCGTCATGTTTCTTAAAACCGACGTTTCGACCCTTATTCTGGGGTCTTCTTCCAGCAGTTCTGCCCTGGAAGAAGACCCCAGAATAAGGGTCGAAACGTCGGTTTTAAGAAACATGACGCGGCGCCACCCGGATAGCCAAGAATCATTATGACCACCTACCTACTATCGATACATATTCGTACAAACGATATCATTGACACCTGACACACGCACGGTGCATTTAGTATCAGTGAGCGTGCTATCCGTGTTTAGAGTGGGAAAGGCGCGCGATCTATCTGAGTTTGACCGAGGGCAGATTGTGATGGCCCGGAGGCTCGGCACGAGCATTTCAGAAACTACACGACTTGACGGGTGTTCGAGAAGTGCTGCGGCGAGTGTCATCAACAAGTGGCGAAACCACGTCCAAACGTCGAAGGGTTGGGCAGCCACCCCTCATTACAGATGATGGAGGTCGTAGGCTGGGCAGACTGGTTAAACAGAACAGTCGGCGAACAGTGGCGGAAATAACATCAGACTTTAATGCTGGGCAGAGTACAAGTGTGTCTGAACGCACAGTGCACCAAACACTCCTAACGATGGGCCTCCGCAGCCAACGACCCATGCCTGTACCAATGTTAACACCAGGACATCGGCAACTACGACTGAAATGGCCACGTGACCATCGTCACTGGACGTTGGCGCAGTGGCAGAGCGTTGCATGGTCTGATGAATCCCAATACCTTCTTCATCATGCCAATGGGAAGGTGCGAATCCGTCGTTTTCTAGGGAAACAGGTTCTTGACACCCGTACTGCTGGACAGAGAAAACCTAGCGCTTGCTCAATTGTACTTTGGGGAACATTCACGTTGGCATCCAAGAGTCCAGCGTAGATCGTGCAAGGCACCATGGCGGCCAATAAGTATCGTGCAATGGTTGCAGACCACGTACACCCCTTCATGATGACCATGTTTCCCAACGGCAATGGCATTTTTCAACAAGATAATGCACCATGTCACAAGGCCAGGAGTGTGATGGAGTGGTTTGAGGAACACAGTGGCGAGTTGCAATTGATATGCTGGCACCCCAACTCTCCAGATTTGAACACGGTCGAACACATCTGGGATGTGATTGAACGTGGCGTCAGAGCTCATCGCCCCCCTACCAGTAATTTGTGGGAATTAGGTGACTTGCGTGTGAAGATGTGGTGCCAACTCCCTCCGGTAACCTACCAAGGCCTCATTGCTTCCATGCCAAGCCGCGTCGCCACTGTTATCTGTGCCAAAGGTAGACATACCGGATATTAGTTAGGTGGTCATAATGTTCCGGCTGATCAGTGTACAACAATAAATAATTGTAGTTATCCGCCCCCGTACATTCCAATTTTGCTCGCCTCCCCCATATTTTTAAAGCCATGTGAGTCCGATGGCACTGGATTGACCTCCATTGACCTCTCCATCTGATCAGCAAAGGGATCTACATCCATTCTTGTCCCAGGCGCGTCAGGTAACTCTTGCGTTGTCCGAGCGCTCTTACGTTGCGCCTTGATTTTGGGTTCGTTTTTGGTGTAATTCTCTTTAAAATTTCTTTCTCCACTCGTCGTGCTAGATTTTTGTAATTCTGGTTGTATTTTTCCTTCATATATAGCAACATTTAAATAAAACCGTAAAATTTTTAAACTTTTTCAAATTTACAAATTTTTAGCTTTTTGAGTTTTTCAAATACAGGTTTGTAGCTATGGATGAGTTGTAAAATATGCACTCCTCTTAAAAATAACATTTGGTTCATTCGTATCGGATAATTATTCTTTGAGATATGGTCCATTTTTTGTACACGTATCGAATCCGTAAAGTCACAAATCGTGGGTTCATTTCACTTGCAGATCGTGGCATTAGGCTACCACGAATGTCCGAGTGGTACTGGAATAAACATTATCTTTGCTCTTTAAAACTAGACCAAGATTGGAGCGCTATGTCTATTTTTAGCTGAGTTATTGAAGTTTGAAATTACTTCTACAGAAACTGTCGCCCATTTGGCGCGATTGCTTCCCACACCCTGCATCTATTTTAAAGACGTTTTCACGTCTAAGGTTACAACGCTGCTCCGTGATTTATGTTGTGTGGCGTTTTATATAAAAATTTTGACCAAATCTTAATGCGTAGTAAACCTCGATACGATTAAACATTATCTTCTGCAAGAGATGGGCAGTTGATCTTTATTACTCAAGAACCATAGTCCACGTTCAACACCTTTCATTTTCGTCTACAAATTACAGATCGATAAGACGCTAGATGAAAATTATACGTGAAAATTGGCGAATCTGGATGTAAAGGGTGTATCTCATTCTTTAGCTGTTTTTATGATAAACAGGAAAACGTATGTCGGATCTGATGGTCTACTTAAGAATATGAGAATTGGTTTATTGAAATCTGATTATGTGATATCAAGTTTATTAAGTGAATTAAAATTCTTGTCACTTTTACTAAGGCCACCTTTTACGATCAACTATTTTAGAAATTGATACACTGCTGTAGAATCGAATAAAACAGCCCGTGGAATGTTAGCTTCAATAACCAAGTGGTACTGAACTTACAGTCATCAGCTTGTTTCAGACAATAAGGTGCTGCTACAGAAAACACTTGCAGATACACAATGGAACGAACCAATCAAGCTGGTGCGTCAACATAAGACAGTATTATACAGTAACTGCAGTGATTTTTACAACGACCGAGCGTGGTGGATAATCGGTAACGCTCTGGCCACGCATTCAGCAGGACGCAGGTTTGAATCCCCATCCGGCCATCTAAATTTCGGTTTTCCATTGTCTCCCGAAATCACTCCAAGTGAATGCTGGGATGGTTCCTTCGAAAGGCCATGGCTGAATTCCTTGCCGTTCCTTGTATCCATCCCTTTCCTGCCTACAAAGACCTGGACGTCGGACCGAGAGTGGTAGGTGAGCGGTTAACTCTCTGGCCTCACATTCGGGAGGACGTCAGTTCGAATCCCCATCTGGGCATCCAGATTTGGGTTTTCCATGGTTTCCCCAAATCACTCCAGGCGAATGCCGGGGTGCTTCCTTCAAAAGGCCATGGCCGAATTCCTTCCCGTTCCTTGTCCCCAGTCCCATCCAGCCTCTAATGACATAGACGTCGACGAAGCGTAAAGCCATAGGTAAAAAAAAAAAAATCAACGTCGACGTGACGTAAAGTCATAAAAAATGTCTGCAACAACCTTCTACTATATCTGATTGGATATAACATTTGACTTCCGCCTCCAGAACGCGCGCATCATAACAGAAGTGTTAACAATCAATGTCCTGTCTTAATATTACTAATGATGTAACTTAAGAGGGAAGTCATCTGATCTGTCTGTGAATTGTATAGGCTAGGCTAATGTGTGTAATTTTATTCCTTCACGAAACGCGTGGTTTTGTTGTGCGAACCGTGGACAATCGAAGCACTCAGCTGGACGATAACGGGAGAGCACATAAAAGCGCAATCCGAATGGCCGGTGGCGTTATTTTATCCCGTACTCTAAATGTGCTCTCAAATAAACTGCGGGATTGTTATCGCCGAATGTCTACCAACTCGCTAAAAAGGTGTAAAACCGTACCAAGAAGATAATTTGAGGTGAATTTGATAATCAGTAGTTACCAGATCCGCTTACAGCCATTTATACAGTATATTATGATGAAATTTTTAATTATTGATTGTAATGCTGTATTATGAAAGGTGCCAGAACATTTTTTTTAATATGGCTCCATTGAAACAGTATGAGCGGTCTAGTGGCTCAGTGGATAAGTCGGCTGACTAAAGATTGAAATTCCCCCGTTCTAATTCATGTCTCGGCGGAAATTTTGATAGGTCCTCTGGCACAGCTTGTTGTGTAATGTGAAGTACACTAGAACGCATCCGTCGTGCGGATTCCACGTTAAACATTAGGTGCCCGTAACCCGATAGGATTACCGGTTTAGATTAGATTTTTTTTACTTATGGCTTTACGCCTCGTCTACGTCTAGGTAATTAGGGGCGAGATGGGATAAGGGCAAGGAACGGGAAAGAATTCGGCCATGGCATTTTCAAGGAAGCATCCCGGCATTCGCCTGGACTGATTTGGGGAAACCATGGAAAACCCAAATCCGGATGCTCCGACGAGGATTCGAACCGGCTTCCTCCCGAATGCGAGGCCAGAACGTTAACCGCTCACCCACCACGCTCGGTGGGTTAGATAAAGAGGAAATGAACTGGCCACTCTGCCTCCAATACCAGTCTTAGTATACCTTCTCCGGGAGGGTCCAACCAACCTTCTGGCTGAGTACCAGGCTCAACTTTTTGATACAGTATGCGGAAGTATGGCAGTGTGTGTTAAAAAGTCAACAAACTGGACGCTTGTGTGTCTGCCGGTCATCCTGGATACGTTTTATATGTAAACTAATATCGTGTGCTGTTTTCCCAAAACGGACCTTGGTGTGTGTGCTAATGCGTTTGGTGAATTTTTCTTAGTAGCAAAGCATAAACTTTTCTAATGTAGTATCTTATAAATTTTTACTGCTAATTGAATTAAACAATTTAGTTATGTTTATTGGAGTGTTAATTTTTGATGTTGTGGATTAATTAACGCTTTCCACTAATTCTAAAGCACTATATCCTAGAAAATTGGAGAAGTAACTAACAAAATTTTCGTAGTCAAAAAACAATATTAACTTAAGTGAAAGGAAGGAGTGTTTATTTGTGTTGTAATCTTTGGTGGGTATCTCGTAAAGGAATGTTCATTTGAGTCAGTGTGATATAAGGTGCCTGTCTGGTCTCGGTAAGAACGCATTATCATTTCTTACTCCGTTCGCCAGACATGCAGAATCACAAGATATACTGCAGATCTTAAACTATACCAGCAGTTTCCAATCTGTGAAAACCCCATTCAGATTGGTTCTGTAGTTTTTACGTGAGGCCTGGGCAAAGGGACAGATAGTTGGAGCCGGTTACAGATTTATAATAGGAAAGACAGAAAACTACACATTACAAACCCAGAATTACGTCAAACATATTTGGCTAAAACTTATGCGGTTCGCAAATGGATGACAACATTTTCTGTCCACCTTCAGGTTATAATTTTATCGACGTTGACAGTACGCAAATATCCAAGAATTTTGTTTTGTTGATAACAAAGTCTGCAGGAGCTGTCCTCTTGGATCCATAAGAAGAAGTCTCCGGAATGTTGGATTGAAAGTAGCTTCACATGTTAGAACTGTAACTTCAGCTAATATAGCTACTCGCTGACTCTTATAGTATCTTGGTAGTAGGCGAGTCCAGATTAGATTTAGAAGCCTTAATGGAAATCGGAAATGCGGAGTTCGATGTGTCCCAAGTTGAAACCCGTAAAGAGGAAGTGTTTCTTTTCTTAGTACTGTACACCTTGTTAAAGTCGAGGTTACTATGGGTGGGACGACGAACAGGGAGGAATTCGGCCATAGCAAGTTTTAATAAATCATCCCTGCATTCGGCTGCAGTGATTTCGGCAAACCACATAAAACCAATATCTGGAATTCGAACTTGCGTTCCAAAATGCCAGGACCGAGCTGTTCCGCTTACCCGCCAGGCTCTGTAAGAGAGAGGAAGCTATATGAAGAACGGTTATAATTTTGCCCCTATTATTGTTTTTAGAACAAATATATAGGTTACTGACATTGAAATTTAAGTAAAGTTCTTCGTCATGTAAACTCGCTAGCGACACGATAGAATACAACATCTCCCTCTCATTCGTCGCCGACGTGACGTAGTAGTAACACGCTGCCACAGATATTAACTTCGTTTCCCCAATTTCGGCAAGATCTCTCTTAATTCAGTAGTCAGGTGATCCAGCTAGTGGTTTGCGAACAGTTGTAGTCTTTTCATCATATATATCTGTAAGAGGAGCATACTACAGATTTTCGGATTGTATTAATTAGGGACTTTAGTGTGGAGCAAGTGTTCCTTTATATAATCGAATTTTTTAGCCTGTATCCTGATCATCGACTCAATAAAAGGACTCATGATAGGCTGTTCAAGAAACATGAGAAGAAATAATCCAGCAGGCGTTAGAACATGCAAGAATAGAAGAATTCAGCGAGAGTCTTAGTGATAAAATTCCTTCCTAACAGACGGCTGCAGCTGAGTGGCCAATTGAAATAATGTTACTTACACTTCCCATTTTGGCGGCCAAGAATGCCATATTATTACTAGCCAGACGATATTGCTGTCCGTCTTGAAAAATGCTTAGCCCATTCAACATTGCCAGCCCGAGCGTCTAAAACAACCTAACAAATTCCGACCCTACAGTTACAGTACAGATCAGTAAATATATTCTTCATTCTTTTCACGGTAGAGGAGTAGACGTCACTCGTTACCATATGTTTGGTGGATTTTTTATTTTATTTTTTGCTTAGCACTTTCCGTCTCGTCGACGTCGAGGTAAAAAGAGCACGAGAGGATTGAGGACAAGAAACTGGAAGGAATTCAGCCATGGCCTTTTGAAGGAACCATCTCGATATTCGCCTGGAGTAATTTCGTGAAACCGTGGAAAATCGAAATCTGGATGGCCGGACGGGAATTTGAACCCGCGTCCTCCCGAATGTTACGCCCTAGAGATACCGCTTACAAATCAAGCTCGTTTTCTTTTGATGGAGTATAGGCAAATAGGAAATGCAAAATAGCAAAAGAAAAATGGCTACAAGAAAACTGTGAAGAAGTGGAAAAGGAAATGGTCATAGGGAAAGTTGATGTTGCATATAGAAAGATCAAACAGAATTTTGGAGAAATGAAGAAAAGAGGTATGAACATTAAAGCTGCCGATGAGTAACCTCTTTTAAGCTCAGATGACAGAGCTAACCGATGGAAGGAATACATTGAGAAACTATATGTGGCGGACGACTTGAAGAATAGTGTAATGGAAAAGGAAGGCGATGTCGACATTGATGACTTAGGAGATCCTGTTTTGAGGACAGAATTCAATAAAGCTCTGAATGACTTGAAAGCAAATAAGGCAGTTGGAATTGATGAGATCCCTGCAGAACTTCTTAAATCCCTAGGAGAGGAAGGAATCGAAAGATTATTCAAGCTGATATCAAAAAGTTATGAAACAGGAGAAATTCCAACTGATTTTAATAAAAATATCATCTTCACACTTCCAAAGAAAGCACAAGCCGACAAATGTAAGAATTATCGCACCATTAGTCTAACAACACATGCTTCAAAACTACTGACCAGGATAATATACAGAAGGATGGAAAGGGTAGTAGAAGAGATAGTAGGTGAAGATCAGTTTGGGTTTAGGAAAAATCGCGGTACAAGCGAAGCAATTCTGTCTTTAAGATTAATACTTGAAGGGCGGATCAAGAAAATCAAAGATACTTTTATGGCATTTGTTGATTTAGAAAAAGCTTTTGATAATGTTATGTGGGACAAGATGTTCAAATTTTTTATAGAAGTCAGGTCTAAAGTATCGAGATAGAAGAATACTCTATAAACTATATAAGAATCAAGTGGCTGCAATAAAAGTAGAGAATCACGAGAGACATGCATCAATTAAAAAGGGTGTGAGACAAGGTTGTAGTTTATCCCCGTTATAATTCAACTTGTATGTAGAAGAAGCAGTGAAGAAAGTCAAAGAAAAATTTCCATGTGGCATAAGTTTTCAGGGAGAAAAAATCAGTATGCTACGATTTGCTGATGACATTGTCTTGTTAGCAGAGAGGGCTGAGGATATTGAGAAGTTACTGAATGGCATGAACAAAATGCTGAAGGAAGATTTTGGACTGAATATAAATCAAAGCAAGACAAAAGTGATGAAATGTAGCAGAAATGATACCAATACTAGTAGATTAAATACAAAAATAGGATCGAATGCAATAGGAGAAGTAAGTGAATTCTGTTACTTGGGAAGTAAAATTACAACCGATGGCCGAAGCAGGAATGATGTTAAAAGCAGAATAGCGCTAGCAAAAAGAGCCTTCAGGAAAAAGAGAAATCTTTTAGTTTCAAATATTGATCTAGGAATTAGAAAGAACTTTTTAAAACTCTTTGTGTGGAGCACAGCACTTTATGGTAGCGAAAAATGGACTTTAGGAATTCCGGAAATAAAGAAAATTAAAGCATTTGAAATGTGGTGCTACAGAAGGATGCTGAAAATTAAGTGGATAGCCAAAGTAAGAATTGAACGAGTTTTAGAAATGATGGGTGAGAAAAGAAGTTTGTGTAAGAAGCTTACAGAAAGAAGAGACAGGCTGGTAGGTCATATTTTGAGACATGCTGGATTGGTTAATTTGTTAGTGGAGGGAAAAGTCGAAGGTAAGAACTGTAGAGGAAGACAGAGATTAGAATATATGAAGCAGATAATTGAGGACGTGGTCTGTAAGGGGTGTGTAGAAATGAAGAGGATAGCACAGGATAGGAAGGGATGGAGGATTGCATCAAACCAGTCGAAAGATTGACGACAGTAAAAAAAAATAATAATAATAAGTAAATAAAAAAAGGCCTATTAGTTTCACCTTATTAGAGACGTCAGTGAAATGAATAATAGATTTTAGAATGGTTTATACAGCATAACGTCATCACACACACTGTTCATCATTCGTTCATAAAAATATTTATGACGACAGTATTAATAGCAATGGTTTGTGAACATCGAGACCACCATATTTATATCCATTCAATTTTCGTATGTGGTAAAATTTATAGACACAGTGTATGCGAATAATCCACATTACTCAGATCAGGCCAGTGTGGTTATGCACATTAAGGCGCTACTCAGGGCCGGATTAAGACAGCGTGTGGCCCGGCCCGTAGCAAATGTGAAGCAGGGGCCCTTGATTTTTGCCGTCCGGGGCAAAATAGAAGGCGCGTAGCATTTGCTACCTCCTGCTACGTGGTTAACCCGGTACTGGCGTTACTACACTGGGCCGCTACTAGGTTCGAGTGGTTTCCCGCATTCATAAGGGAGAATGCTGGGACGGTTCCCAGTTTCCACCTCAGTGACCAAACATTTCACAAATAAAAATACACCTATCACACAAAACATAGTTTCACGTTTCGCAGACAGATGACATCACAACTTTCCTTCCCGGGAGGCGCCAGGCTCAGCGACAAGCCGGCCAAATACCGAAACGTCGCCAACTCTGCAACCGCGGGATTAAAAAAAAATCAGATCAGATCAGTTTCTTCTAAGCTGAACACGGTCGTACGTCGACAATCGTGATCTGGAGAGATAGTTAATAATTTTTATCGGTTTGAGAAGCTATAATATAGCACATTATGTTTTTTCCCGTCTGTGACCTGTTTGAAGAATGGATAAAATTTTCTTGTTACGTACTGCTTACCACTTACATTATCGGAAATAAATAAAGGATTGCTGTATCGTAGTCTCGTCAAGACATTAAAGTCTCTGGTTTCACGTTACGTAGAGACAGTTACAAAATTTCATGAGGATTTTAGTACCTCAATTGTGTCTGTGTTACATTTTCCATGATAAAAAAATCGCTCTTCGCCTGCCACACTTGTTTCACCCACGCGCCGTGTAGGTTTTATGAAAGGCAAGCTACTGAAAACATCGACCAGCAACGAATTCATTTAGCCCTTTTGGTTGTTATACGATACTCTTATGTATTGTATTCGAACGAAACCGTTAAAGAGCTGAAAGAGATATAAATTCAGTACCGTATAACTCAGACCAAACACCATTGCAGAATAGAATAGAATGAAACAATGGATATATCGTATATGATACCACGTGAGAGAAACGTGAGGTGGTGGAACGGAATTGGATGCTACTTTTAGCTAATAATATTAATGAGAAGCTTTTGGCCGCGGCTCTTCCTTTATGTTCTATAAATTTTGAAAGAACGCAGACTTGCCCGGTGTATCAACTGTATAAAAAATTTCGTTCTTCCCACCGGGGGAGAACATCAATCTTATGCAACGCTCTCCAGCTTCTATCAGTATTACATCTGTTAGTACTAAGTCCACTGTAAATAATAAAAATAATAATAAAAAACCAAATGAAACGTGGAACTGACTGTATCGTCGTGTAACTAAGTGCCAGTAAAAAACTTTTGGTAAATTAATTTTTTCCAGTTTCTCTATATTTCACTGTTAGTATTCTATGGAACTACTAGCTGTGATCTCGACTTTGTCATGCGGGATTGGAGATTTGTGCTTTATATTCACAGATAAACTATCAAAGAAACATAGGATTGGTAGGTAAATGCACGGCAACAGTCTTGACTTTTCCGTTTTCCGTTTACTTATATTGTATGCAAAGTTTTAATTACGTTTGAGTGCAACATTCTTTTTCTACATCTCCCTGAAACTACCACTAACTGGGAAAGTTTATGTTTGTTGCTGACCACAAACACACATTAGTATTGTTCACGTGGCTTCTCTGCAAGCAAATATTTGAGTTTGTGCTGACCGTTTCTACAAACAGAATGCCTTCTTTGTATGTATATAAACTGTGATACAAACTTCCTAATAGAACTGCGAAACTGTGAGAAAGCTGCGCCAGACAATATGTAATTTCAGATGGTCTCTAAAACTAGGTGACATAATTTCTTACCGGCTGCAAATGTGCCTCTATCGTGGCCGCCTAACATAATCTGGTAATCGTACCAGGTATAGGGGACCTACAGTTTAATGTGGAATCCGAACCACGGAGTGTCTGGCATCTTCATATAGGAGCGTCCATAAACCACGTAGCTCCATTTTGGCCTCCTGTGAACCTCCCCTCATGTCCCCTCCCATGTAGCATGGCGTGGCTTTTGCCTCTACCCCCCTCCCCACCCCCTCCCCGCGTGGCACTTAGCTTTTTTTCCCTTTTGATTCCAGAAAATATTTTTTACTGTTTTCTCTTGTCATACTATAGTAAATTACATTCGGAGATAATTAAATGACGGAAATAAATATTCACGTGCTGTTGTGTGTTCTGTACCTCATTTCAACTGTGACAAATAATATGAATGTAAAGCTAAATGGCTTCGCTCAGAATACCCCCTCCCCCATGCAGCCTAGCGTAGTTTTCTACCCAACCCCTCTGCCCTCTTGACCAAGCCACGAAGTTTACGGACGCTCCCTACTAACAAAGTAATGCTTTGCCAGAGGTGAAGGTTAATTTTAAATCCCGTAAAAATTCCAGCCGGTACCGGTATTGCAACCGAGGACCTTCCGTACCACAGTCACGTGCCTTAACCACTGTAGTGGAGTTTGAGATCCGTATTGCAAGGGATTGATCGATCCGCGTCTTGCCACAGCCCTTACGAAACCGTCCCTGAATTGATACACAGTTTGGGTTGAGACTGTCTGTCATACAGACGAAGTAGATAGGTATCCACCAACCTATTTACGTCGCAATGTTAGGAAATATTAAAGAAATAAGATGCCGTACTGATGTTTATGTGTTTTCTTTTTTTCCCTCGTGCTATTCGGTATTGGAATGCAAAGGAGCCACTGCCACTCACAATATTTATGAATTGCAGAGTACGGATGTAATGCAAACAATATGAAATGGATATGACACGTGCAACTAAATGCATAAACAAACATTCCAAAAGTTACTGTTTTCTGATTAGGATAAAAATATCCTATATGTTAACTGGTGACATAAACTATCACTATGGTAAATTTTCGTTGAAATTAGGTTTTTGTGAGAAGAGCGCACAGATAGGCAAACATTGAAATTTGACTATTTTGGGCTCTGTGTCATGAGGAAGAATGTTCTAATCAGAATAAAATGGATTTTAGATCATAATCGGCGACATAGCTATTTCTATGTGATTTCCTTGGAATCCAGTCATTAGCTCGTGTGTCTTACGCAGACAGTCAATACTAAACTTACAGTTGTGGACTCTTTACCGTCATAAAAAGTATCGCTATATCCTGACTGGTGACATAAACTATCGCTATGTGCAATTTAATTAAATTCCGTCCAGTAGTTTCCGCGTAATGCACGAGCATTCTGACAGTCAGAAGAAAATTCTAAATTTTACGATTTTGCCATTTCTTGTAACTGCTGTTCTTTTGAAATAAATTTATTGTACAGACACATCTTTTCTACAATTTTATTATATAGTGTAGATTTTTTCCGGACGCAAAATAGTTTCAATTAATTTTGATTAGCATCAATTAAGTATGGTGAAAAGTCATTCCGTTTATACCATTTTTGACATATATCTGAAACTTTCACTATTTTTTAATTGGATACCTGCAAAATGACAAAAATATGGTGTAGCGGACGTTTTTTTTTTGTAGAATATAGTGTAACCACGTTGCAGCCGTCACAACTTTATCAAATGCAACTGAGTAGAAGGTGGAGTTAAAACAATGCTGGAACGTAGGAGGAAAAGATATTCGTAAGACTTCTGCAACTACCTCAAAAAAGAAACAAACTGCAAGGATGAATGGAAAAACAGGTAAAATCGTAAGAAAAGCCACGAGCAGCCAAAATCGTGTGAATCGTTTCTTAAAGTGTGCGGATGAATTTCTGAAAAACATTCTTTCAGACTACGTAAATCAGTTGGAGCTCCCATCATATGAAGAAGGCAATAATCCTCCGAACCGTGAAAGAGGCAAATAAGGCTGCCATCCTCACTACGGGAAAGTATACATTATACCGTGTTTTTTTTTTTTTTTTAAATCTTCTAGCTTTAATCTTTGACAATATCAAGGTCTTTAGAGGCGGGAAAGTATTGTCTGCTAGGAACGGGAAGGAATTGGTCTAATCTTTACTGATCACTTTATTTCCGTAGACCCTCTGTAACTTGTGCCATGTGTCTCGAGACGGGAGGGGGCTACTAAGAAAGATTACCTGTCACCACGCTGGATCACGGAGGTACAACGGGACAAGGGTCGCATAAACAAAAATACATTTATTATAACCAAGTTAAACGTTTTGTAGACACATGACAACACAGACTTTCTTCCCACAGGTTAAGTATGCCGGGTATAACACACCCGCTATGAATTCTGGCAGGAGACAAGTCCTCCACCCGCCTCATGATACACACTGGTCATCAATGTACAACAGGGATCGGTGTCACATGGCTCTTAGGTGGCCGGATTGGGGGAGGGGGGGAGAGGGAAAGAAACGGAAAATCGTTATATAACTCGAGAGAGAAATAATAAAGCAAAATCTGGAAATCTCTGTATCTGTAATTGAGAACTCAGAACTGGACTGAAAGAGTTATCATTCGGGTATACATCATTCCATGAAATGACTACCGAAGAATTTATATCAGAATAGATAAAACTGTTTATGAGGGACGGACATAATGTCTCTGTAGACAATTGGCAAACGAACGAAGCCCGTAGACGAAACTATTATAGTAACGTGATTTCGGTATAATAGCGGTCAAAATTTAATATTTCAATTTTTCCAATGTCTTTTTTTTTTATTGCCTTACGCCTCGCCGACGGCTAAGGTCATTAGAGGCGGGATGGGACTGGAGATAAGGAACGGAAAGGAATTCGGCCATGGCCTTTTTGAAGGAAGCATCCAGGCATTCGCCTGGAGTGATTTGGGGAAACCAAGAAAAACCCAAATGTGGATGCCCGGACGGGGATTCGAACCTGCGTCCTCCCGAATGCGAGGCAAGAACGTTCACCCACCATGCTCGGTTTTTTTAATGTAGGTTTACTTTTCATCAGAAGTACAGAATTTGATTTAGAAACCGTCACAAAAATTTTATTATGAATTAATGTTAACTAGTGATCGCCCAAGGCTCGAAATTCCACCGTAATTCTTTAAATTGTGCAGTTTCTTTCGTGAAAGAATAATAATCATTATTTGAAGTTGTTCTATTGCGTTTAAATAGATATATTAAATACTGCATACATTGACGTCGTTGGCTGCGAGCGAGTACCTATACCTGATTAGCTTGTGTTGTTTTCCTTAATTCCCTGCAATACCTATAAAATTAAAATGGTAAACTCAACACGTACTGTATCCTAATTTTTAGCTTCTGAACTAACCACAGCAAATGAGGAAATGTATATCTGAATGTTTTCAAAATAATTTTTGACGTTCTGTTTGTCGATGGTTCATCTGAATTTAGTCCATCATACAATGATTTAAAATATTCATCTTGAATTAAGGCCGGTAAAACTGCTTAAGCTTTATGACAACACGAAGTAAATGGAGTCCTTTCGCCTAAAGTGTCTTCTGATTCGAAATGTTTTGCATTGCAAAACCTGCATTGTAAATTCGAAACTATCAAAATTTCTTGCAATGACATTTAGTGCGCATTTAAATGTATCCATCGAAATAATTTCATTATTTTGTGTGTTCACTATTTAAATTTGGTCTATTATCATTTTGAATTTCACACCAATAGGTATTCCTTCTTTTTTGTCTCTCTCTCGCTCTATCTCCGACTTGTCAATGTTCTATGTAGAGGCATAACAGAAGTAAGTGCAAGGTGCAAATATCTGAGGGGAAAAAAAAGAATGAAAGAAAAAAAAGAAAAAAGAATGAAAAAATCCGTAATTAAATTACTGAAATTTAAAAATAAAAAAACTGTTAAGCAAACTTTAACCTTTTAACTAATAAAAAGATCATACAATATATGGCAGAATCGTTTCATTTTTTTTCGAAATGTTCCTGTTATAACTTCAAAGATTAATCTCTACTTTATGCGACTTTTCACCAAATATTACAGATTAACTCAATGCTGGGAATACACGTCAGACAGTTAGCTCCGATCCGATTTTACACACACACGCGTCCACGAATTTATTTTTTATTTAATTCTGTATTTGTAACATGTAGTAACTATGCTTATTATATATTTTTTCTTTACTGTTGATCAAAGAACACAGACCTTGGCAGAATCGCTAAGTGTCGTTGCCAAAAAAAAAAAAAAAAAAAAAAAATATATATATATATATACACTCCTGGAAATTGAAATAAGAACACCGTGAATTCATTGTCCCAGGAATGGGAAACTTTATATACACATTCCTGGGGTCAGATACAACACATGATCAGAACCATATGCACATAGACACAGGCAACAGAGCATGCACAATGTCGGCACTAGTACTACCATGCTCATATTAATCCGAACGACCTGAATTGCACATCGCTACATTTCCTCCTGGGACTTATTCAACCAATTATACACATCTACGAAGACAGTACTATACCCAGGAGGTGATACAGTCTAACGACTATTAAAATTGAGCCACATCCACCTCTCATAAAACGAAATACATTTCCGCTTTTTTGTTTCATAAACCGAAATAGTGATTACATTTTGGCAATAAAAGAGTTATAGGAACATCGAATACGTTTCAAAGACTGTTTTAAAGACATTTTACAGTTATTAAGTGTTCACACATAACCAATCTCAAACAAAATGCTGGTTTTTAGAAAGTACTGGATAACAACAAAATGCAGATTTTATACCCGTCTACAACAACTTAAAATGACTCGAAATTTACGTTAATATTCAACGTTTGCTGTGTATTGCAATTTTTGGAAACAGTACAGACTTATCTAAGAGTCCAGTCAAATATATAACACGTAACAAGATTTCGGATTTAATAATTTTGGCAGTGGTCTTGTAAGTATGCTTGCCTGTAAAAGCAATTCTTTTAGTTCTGTCGTTTCTTGAACATACTTAGCGTGGAACAATAGAAAAGAATCATAACATTAACTAGCTGACCCGGTCACGCGTTGCTGTGACTTACTAATTATAGTACGTTCGATTAATGTTATTCTAAACTTCCTCAAGTAGTCAAATTAATATTCACTAATAAAGACAAAAACATTGTAGTCGATTTGGAAATTCAAATGTAATTGGTAAAGAGTTACGGGAAGTTGAAATTAATGACAAACGATCATAAAAAAAATTAATTTACATTTCATTACAAATTACTTAATTGAAATTATATAAAAATTGATATTTATAAATAAAATAAATAAATTATTTTTTATTTATTTATATAAACTGAAATTTCAGTTATATCTTTAGTCATATTGTTTTTATATTTTTCCCACAAACTCGAAGATTATGTTGGATAACATGTTGTCAAAATAATTGCAAACAGTTTGACGAATACTATTCGGCGTGGCTGTCAACGCTGCATTAGCAAGTGTCAGGTCCCAATAATTGTTGTCTACCAGCAGCTGCAACTCGCGACATGCATCTTGACATGTATTGAACACTCGACCATTATTACTGTTCGTAAACATTCGAAAGAAGCTGGTCCGGGAACATTCACCAATAACAAACGCTGAATGAAACATTCACGCCTTTGCTTTGAATATGCCTGCGATCGAAGGATGTGCTTCTCCTTGTTTACGTGGCTACCATTTTTTTACCTAATTTGTCCCATGAAAAATAGCTTGGAAAATCGGTATATAATAATGTTTTTGCGAATTGGCGGAACACGTCAGATTTTTGACACAATGTGAAAAATTCAGTTTGTGGTTTGTCGTTTTTGGTGGCTCAAGTATTCTTTGGAAAATATTTTCTTCGGTGAAATAAACAAGTTGACCGTTTTCAAGATATATTGCAAGATGCTGGATGGAAGGGTCTCTTTCATGGACGCAAAAACTAAAAATATGCTAGATAGCTTCGTTGCTGCTAATGTATCTACCTATTTGGTGTCGTGTTATTTCGTCATTTTTATTTACATTTTGAACTTCAAATACGGCCAAATCACTGCCTTTATTAACATATTTGCAAACGTACTTAATAGATTTTACAGAACTGCAAAACTCGACATTAATATGAGCCTTATACGTTTTTGAAAGCAATGGTGAGTATGGTACCACCCACTGATTGTCAATTTCAACTTGGTTTCTAGAATTTGACATTCGCGTTGTAAATGTTTGGCCACCATTCTCAGCGTTTCTGCGGCGGTACAACGGATAACCATCAATATCCGTAATAGAATCATTCGTATATTCCTTTGGAAAACGCTTCTTACATTTTACACCTTCCATGCATGGCGATGTCATGTTAAAAGCACCGCACGGTCCGTGGATCGAGTGCCTGATGACAATATCAAACAATTCTTGATCAATTAAGCGGTCCAGAATTTCGGCTGAAATTATTTGATCAATTTCTTCTGGACGGATTTTAACTTCAAGCCAAATCAAAATGTGACAATGAGACAAACCTCGCTTTTGCCACTCAATCAAATACAGATAGCAACGTGTGTTAACTAAAACTGAATGTTTTACGATTAAATCAATCAATGATTTTAATGACGTACGTAAGTCATCGCATCTTGTATATATTCCTGCATGTTCCGTGAACTGCCGATGTAGCTTGAAGGTAGAATAAATGCATTACCGATATCATTGTCGTTTAAATTTTCATAAATATTGCCAATAACAGTATCTCGTAAGAGGATGTATTCCTGCATCTTGGCGTGTGACTTTAATCAGCTGAGTCACCAACCATAAAAACTGCAACTTCATCTACGGTTGGCGCGTTGAATCTGCCAGCGTGTTCTCCTGATGGTAATTTATCAGCTTTGATGACAATTTGATGGTTGTCATTTTTTAATTGTGGCGACACGATTGAATAAGTTGATTATTATTTTCCAAACAATTTTCCAACAATACCACAATTGCTCTCTCTTCTGCTTGTTCGATGAAATTATACTGGCACCTAGTTTTCAAGCGTTCCACACAATTTCCAATAGATTTGGAGAAACTTCGGGTCATCCTTTGGCATCGGTATCAACGACCCAATCTTATGGTACACCTGGCCTTGTATTTTGAATTTAGTTTCAAAATGACGTTCATCAGATGTAAGATAGCAAATTTTTGCTGCCCCAAAAGACGTCATCTGGAAGCAAGAATTGAATTTGCGTGTCTTGCGCAGAAACAATTTCGAATCACCGAGCGTGGCGGTGTAACGGTTAGCGTTCTCGCCTCGCATTCGGGAGGACGGCGGTTCGAATCCCCGTCCGGGCATCCAGATTTGGGTTTTCCATGGTTTCCCAAATCACTCCAGGCAAACGCCGGGATGCTTCCTTCAAAAGGCCATGGTCGAATTCCTTCCCATTCCTTGCCCCCATCCTTGCCCCCCATCCTTGCCCCCCATCCTTTCCCGTCTCTAAAGACATCACTGTTGAGAGACGTAAAGCAGTTAAAAAATAATTCGAATCGTTTGATTCGCCAGCAAGAAGGATTGTAAATGTTCTGGCAGATTGGGTAGTGGTAATAATACATCTTTTCCTGATGCACAACACATGCCGGCTGCTTCATTGCGGAATTTCAACGCCTGATAATACTGGCATATTTTGCTCATTGCACCGATTGCACTTTTAGAATGTGCAGATGTGCATATTGGAACGCAAGACGAACAAATGATACACGTGTTAAAGCACGGCTGATTTACTGTCTCTCTCGTTCTCTTTCTCTAAATGTAGCTATGTGCTGTGCTCGTGCCGCTCTTGTTCTCGATATATTCTGTCACAGACGTTCATCACGCTGTTCTTGAGATTCTTGCATACGACGCTCAGCTGTCCTGATTCTTTGAACTTCCTTACTTGCCGCGATTTGTGTTGCTGATTGATGAGCTCTCTCGTCGTGCGTCTTGCCTCTCTGCTACACGCATTGTCGAGGTTAGATTCTTTGGCGACATTTCACTGAAAAATCTTTGAATTACAGCAAAAAGTGACTTTCTGAAAGCCTTAAAATAATACACTATAATACAGTGGGTCCATTGAAAAATACAGTAAAATGGAAGTTAAGAACTAATGAGGAAATATAAAATAACATTGAAAAAAAATAACAGAAAAGAATAATGACATTTTTTGATACATTTATAGCATGGATGACATCATGCTTCCAAGAGGTTTAGAAAGATTTGAAACGAAATAATCCCAGTGAATTGTATGGAAAGAAAATTTTTTCGATAGCAGACTTTGAATATTGCAGGATTCAAAGGTAGAGAGGAGTGCAATAATGAAGGAGTACTGGAGAGGAAGAAAGAAAAAACAACAGGAGAGGAATTGAAATTGAAACGTGGTCTCTAGCTGACCATAACAAAAAGAAGAAGGAAAATGATAAGCTAGCGAGAAATGCTTACACGATTCGAATTTATCGTAACGTTTTCTTCAACGTTATATTCATGTGTGTAATTACTTTGTCGTTAGGTATGAAGACACACAAACGATGAACAACAATACAGCATAATTATAACACAATAGACAGCACAATTAAAATTGAAGAATCTCACACATATGGCGTGGAATAGACCGTAGCATAAATAAATCGAAATACAACGCCATCTACTGGATTGTTCGATAAATTAACACACCGCCATCTGTTAGGAATAAGCTGTAGCAGAAATAAATTGAAACAGAACGTGATCTACTGGATGATTACCCAACATAGCTAACCAAATGTTGTATAGATAAGTTAACACATCGCCATCTGTTAGAAACTTATGGAAATACAATAATAATTACGTGTGGTCGTAATGACCTGGTTTCTACTGGCTGGGCATTCTGCCCCTGTCGTAGCCGCCTTTACCTAGCCCGCCCATCCTTTCTGGTACAGGGGACCTACATTTTAACGTCGAATCCGAACCACAGTACCGTCCTGGCGTATTTCACCTCATACAGCATGCTGCGCCGGGGGTTAATGCCGGGTTAAGTGTCTATAAAAATCCTCGCCGAGACGGGGACTCGAACCGGGGATCTTTCCATTTCCAGTCAGACGTCCTAACCACTTAGCCCGCAAAGCACTTAGCATTGGTGGCTTGCAAATAATTACAAATCATTGTCCTATGACAAACATTTAATGAACATTTATTTCGCAAATAATAAATATTGAGGGCTATAATCCAGATAAAACTATCCTATCTTTTAAGTTGGACTAAATTACACACAGTAGGCCAAATTTCATCTAAATTGGTTATGTAGTTTCGGAGTTCATCCCGGACGAACATCGTGACACGAGATTTTTATATATATAAAGATGTTCTGGCTGACGTGAGACACTGTCAACGCAGCATGCGTGAGTAGGATTTGAAAGATACTTTACTATTAAATTTAACTTCACCGTAAGATTTCTGTCACTCAACATTCCCCATTTTTTCTAGTGCTCATAACAAAGTCGGGCGATTGATCATTGATGTAATACGTATTGATAACTGTTTAAAATAATCAAGGAACTAAATCACCTAATGTGTCTATTGTGCGAAAAAGTTTTTTTTTGCTAATGTCCTTATTGTGCGACAACGATAATTTCTAGGCTGTGGTATTGGGAAGCAAATGAAAAATGAAATAGAAAGTGGCTATTCTTACGAAAAAAATTCTCATCAAGGAAGAACATAAAATTCAAAGCTTCCGTATTTAAAAACATGTTGCTCCAACTAGTGATAGCTAATGATATAATTGATGCATAACCCCAACTGGGAATTATTAGTAGCATGGAGTTATCTTCCCTGCCCACCGCGTTGACCGCTATCTCCGGGAGTCCGTAAAAAATTCGGTTTGCGCAAAGGGGCAAAATCGTTAACCGTAGCACAAAAAGAATATACATTATTAAAGAAGTGCAGAAATTTTAAAAGTTAATTCTGACGCATATCACCATTGATGAAAAGTTTCTTTAATTTTATTTCCTAAATTTAAAATTCCAAGAAATAAATAGCAAATTCCAGGAACGAGGAAAGATAATGCCTGGCTCGTTATTAGTTTCTCCTACCACAGCTTCCGTCTCTGGTAAGCCTGACGCTATGGTGCTGTAATTAGCCCAGGTTCGGATATCCTGATCCCGGAAGCTACGAGGTGCGATGTCTTGCGATTCCACGGTTCGAGTCAGCCGAGCGCAAAAGTTGTTAAATGATGCGTTATGTTTTTCTTGGGTTTCCCGTACACTGCGACAGTGAAAACATATTTACCACCTATTGGGAAATTGAAATTACAAATTTCTGCCTGTATCTATTGCGAAAACAAAATTCTTCAATAAAGTCACTATTATTTCAGAGACACGGAAAAGGTTAGTATTCTAAAACCGTAAATGAATTCGGCAACGATATTTGAGAAATGGCAATTCCTCATTCCGTTGAGTAATTTCGAGATTTTTTATTTAAACAGAATTTTTGATAGCCAGATCGTGAGTGTGAATTGACTACTGTGTAGTGCCACTGATGAAATTTACCCTTCACCCAATTCGTTCCGCTATTAATTATTGTAAAATTTCAGGAAATAAACAATATCTTTCAGGAACGAGGAAAGATAATGCCATGCTGTTTATGCGTTGTAGCCACCTCATCTTTCGTCTCTGGTAAGCCTGACGCGATGTGGCGGTAAGTGGCTCATATTCGCGGATGCAGATCCCGGAAGCAAGTGCGTTGTCTCGTGGTTTCACGGTTCGAGTCGCGCCGCGGGAAAAAGTGGCTAAACGATGCGTTATGTTTTTCTTGTGTCATCCGTACACTGAGACAGTAAAAACGTATTATACACTTATTGAGACGTTAAAATTACAGATATCTGCCTGTATATATTGAGCAATCCAAATTCATTGTTATTTTTCTGTAAAGTCATTATTATTGCAAAGGCCTGGAAGAAATTATTTTTTTTTTTTTTTTTTTTTTTTGGAACATAAACCAATTTGTCAACGATCGTTTTGAAGTGGCAATTCCCCATTCCTTTGAGTATTTTCGGATTTTTTGTTTATTTAACCAGAAACTTTTTTGGCTGGATCGTGAATGTGACTTGACTACTGTCTTATGCCGCTGAAGAACTTTGCCTATTTGTTTGATGAATAGTAACACAATCAAGATTTAATTTAAACTGCTAGTATTTGTATGTATGGACATATTAACTCATTGTATGCTGAATTGACGCTAAAGTAAATACAATCATGTTGTGGATACTGAAATTTGTAACAATCTAGTCTTAAAATATAAATTGTTCGCGATCATTCATTTCGCCAAAGTGTAAAGTAAAAGGTTTGTTTCCTCATAGTTGTGGAAAAACGATGGCCAGTATATAGACGTCATAACATTCACGAGGACTATGAGAAAGAAGAGTGGTTTTATAAATATCCTACGTTTCATCTATTCTAAACAAACCTCTAACAGTTGCTACATTTTTGAAATTTTTTGTCTCAAGATAAATATCATGACAGAAAGAAATAATGACACATATTTTTTCGTAATGTTTTGTTGATAGAAAACTTAAAAAAATTACGTGTCAGCTGATAGATGACGATAGCACTATCAAGCGCCACATTGTAATTCATTATAAGGATTTATAGTTTGTCTCAGTTACACTTGGCAAGTGATGTGTGGTAGGATCATCATGAGGAAAAAGGGCTGTTTACACACAGCGTTGAACGCGCAGCCTTTCCGTGAACGGCTCGTATGGAATATCCATTCCCAGGATATTCCTACTTCTTAAAGAATGCATAATCATTAATTTTCTATATATACTCGTACAGTCTTTGCATTAAATGTGGACAGCGCTATCATGTTCTATCAGTCTTTTTGCACAATCTGGCATCAATCTCATCCCAGGAAA
Organism: Vandiemenella viatica; assembly: GCA_031002005.1. Classification (NCBI taxonomy): domain Eukaryota; kingdom Metazoa; phylum Arthropoda; class Insecta; order Orthoptera; family Morabidae; genus Vandiemenella; species Vandiemenella viatica. The sequence goes on along the minus strand of CM061921.1, from coordinate 326,236,996 downwards.
GAGTAAAGCAATGCTGTATCCGCCTTTTGGCAATATCATTGGGGGATATTTCATTCAGAGCCATCTATATTTCAGATTATTCATTTCCGTAAGTCATTGCATGAAACAAAACTATAATTAAGCTCCTCCCCACTGACGATTCATAATGGCGGGGTAGTTCATCAACCTTCCCCTACATTTCAATAACACTTTAAATAAATTCAGTTCGTAAAACCTATCGCAAAAGTTGTATTTAACGGGAATGCATTAAAGCGAGGAAAAAAATAACCCCTTAGGCTCCGTTCTAATTTTTACTACAACTGAGTAGCGTAAAACTTTAACGATAATTATTTACATACTGGTTAAGCTAATTCCTTCCGATAATATTTCACTCATAATGTGGTCTGTGGACAAACCAGCGAATAACCATTTTCGAGGAGGTAGAATTTTTAGTACTACGAAACTACAGAAACAAGAGATTATTTCGGAAAAGATTGAATGAAACTGTTTTCCTAGGCAGCATTGTTAACAAACTGACGAGTAGGTATGTAGCTTGAGCGGGGAGGGGGGGGGTCCTGTGGTTAGCGTTATGGTTTTCTGAACCTGCGGTTCAAGGTTCAAATCCACGTATTTTATATTCTTTTAAATTTTTTACCCTTTTATAAGTTCCGAACCTACACTATGCTTATGCATATTATATATTCTTGATTCCTTCCAAACTGCCTCAGGGAATAAGATACTTAAGGAATCTCTTATAACCGAAACTATCAAATGATTTTTAACCATCTACCAACATGAAAGTAAACACTTTTGTGGCGGCAGCGCTGAAAGAAAGCTACTCTGGTTCCCAGCAACGCCGAAATCAGATCGTCTGTCCCATTTCCAACTGTATACGTTTATCGAAAATAATGATTTCACAGTAGAACGAATTTACTTTTCAGAAATAATTAATTTATCGTTGGAATTATGTCTCTAATTTTAAGCCATGTCTATCATTAATTCTGTAGGTGGTCTATAATGATCATACACCGTCGTCAAGGAAAACAAAAATATAATGTAAAAACATGAAAGGAAATCGCATAGAACCAAATATTAGTACTGTAACAAATTAAATGACCATTGTCACTCAAAAATTTAAAACCAGGTTATTATCGTAGGACTAGCATAAATTCTTTTATTACTGGTATAAGTAAAGAAAGTTAATTGAGAATCGGGATTGAAGTAGAGAGTTCTAAAATTACTGCTTTACAGCGTAGTGACTTGATACCTGCGGGATTTAAAAACTCATTACTTAATAAATCATACAATTTTTGTGTTATTCTTTGTTTGCGATTACTTCAGTATAATAACATAAATAGATACCACCATTTGGCGAAGAAGGATGTCACCACTCGTGTGAGTGTTCTTTAGTCTCGTGTGTGAAGTGGAATGGTGACTTTTCGTCACCCGTGATAGTCGACTCCAAAATAGACTAAGCCGCAAAAATTCAAACAAACACAGCCTACCGGTAAAGAAAGTTCTGACAGTGCCTTAGGATCGGAGGACCGAGCGTAGTGGATGAGCCTTAACGCTCTGGCCTCGCATTCGGGAGGAGGCGGGTTTGAATACCCGTCCGACTATTAGAGGCGGAAAAGGGACTAGTGGCAAGGATTTCACCAATGGCCTTTTGGAACTATTCCGGTATTCACATAGAGTGGTTTGGGGAAACCGTTGAAACCCCAAATCTGGATGGCCGGACTAGGATTCCGACCTGTGTCCTCCCGAATGAGAGGCCAGAGCGTCACAGCGTCTACAAGAATGCGTGTGTCGAATGGTGATGACATAGAAAATTGTATAATTGTTCAGCCCTTAAAACGATGTATACATTGAAGAAAGTAAATTGAAACTTTGCTTGGGAGACCTTACATTTTGGATTTCCCTCTTACAGTTTTAATTTCCAGCTGTGACTTGCAGTCTTAAGTTGCATAATTTTCGTGAAAAACAATAAAAAAACTTTAGCCGAATTTGCTGCTCGTGATGAATTATTACGTGTATTATTTGCGTTATAAAGGTGTTCTTCTTAGCCGAAGGAAATAGGAAAGTTCACACTTATTTCCTCCTACAGCGCTGCCACATCTACTTCCTCCAACGTTGTCACGATTTCTGACTTCTGGCAGTGCTCCGGAAATTCCTATACAAGGAATCGTGTCTCATAGCTAGTCGATATCATAAGAACAGACACATTGCCGAAATGGAAAAATATTTTTCTTCCACATCCCATATTTTTATTTAACTGATTTTTTTTCTGTTTTTAACAGTTTGATTCTTTATACAGATTATCAATAACTATTCATTCACGAGATTTTGTATCTATATAAATCTTCACTTTGGTTATATAATGGACGAAGCACATCTGTTTATAAGGGCGGAGTGGCTGAACGGTAATGCGCTGACCTGTGGAGCTGTTGATGCTTGGTTCGATCCCACTTCCGGCTGAGTATTTTTGCATTGATTATTTCCTTTTCACTTGTTGCAAAATACATATCATAAGTATATACGTATAAAAAAACTTACTGTATTTTACGGCAAATTGTTTAAAAATAAATTCTAATATCAAGTGCGAATACACTTGTCATCGGATGTCTCAGTCCAATAATACAGCAGCATCTTTAGTTGTTTATCGTGAAGACACATTCATTTAGCAGTCCATATGAAAAATATTTTGTTAGTAGTTTATAGGCCACATCGACGATAAAGTGTGTGTATTTGGAATTTAAAATATTTTTAAGCCAATATAATCTGACGAGTTTAGTGCATTTTAGTGCCGTAAAGGCAGGGAGTACGTTTGGAGTTGTTCATGAGAACCTGCAAGATTAATCACTGCTGTTTAGTTTCTCGCTTGATCCGACAAAAAGAACTATTATTATATTTTTTTATTTTGGATCTGTGATTTAAACATGCTGTGAGGTAGGATTTTTTTTATAAATGCCTATCGAAGGCGTAGGGAAATTACCATATAATTAGCGTTAAAAAAAAGAGCAGCTATGTTCAACCAACAGCCTTGTAGTTTCACATCTGGCTTGGAAATGAAATTGGCATTTAGAAGGAGCATTTCACAGCGATACCATTGGATATAGATGTTTACTGTGTTTGCGGCAGAATCCAAGAACTAGCCGTGTTTGAGAAAATTCTAGATCCTTGGAGAGGCATTTACAAAAAAAAAATCCTAACTCATAGCATATTGAAATCACAGATCCAAAATAAAAAAATAAAAGTTTTTTTGTCGGATCAAGCGAGAAATTAAACAGCAGTGATTAATCTTGCAGGTTCTGATGAACAACTCCAAACGTACTCCCTGCCTTTACGGCACTAAAATGCACTAAACTCGTCAGATTATATTGGCTGAATAGTATTTTACATTCCAAATACACACACTTTCTCGTCGATGTGGCCTATAAACTACTAACAAAATGTTTTTCATATGGAGTGCTAAATGAATGTGTCTTCACGATAAACAACTAAAGATGCTGCTGTATTAGTGGACTGAGACATCCGATGACAAGTGTATTCGCACTTGATATTAGAATTTATTTTTATACAATTTGCCGTAAAATACAATAAGTTTTTTTATACGTATATACATATGATATGTATTTTGCAACAAGTGAAAAGGAAATAATCAATGAAAAAATACTAAACCGGGAGTCCACAGGTCAGCGCATTACCGTTCAGCCACTCCGCCCTTATAAACAGATGTGCTTCGTCCATTATATAACCAAAGTGAAGATTTATATAGATACAAAATCTCGTGAATGAATAGTTATTGATAATCTGTATAAAGAATCAAACTGTTAAAAACAGAAAAAAAATCAGTTAAATAAAAATATGGGATGTGGAAGAAAAATATTTTTCCATTTCGGCAATGTGTCTGTTCTTATGATATCGACTAGCTATGAGACACGATTCCTTGTATAGGAATTTCCGGAGCACTGCCAGAAGTCAGAAATCGTGACAACGTTGGAGGAAGTAGATGTGGCAGCGCTGTAGGAGGAAATAAGTGTGAACTTTCCTATTTCCTTCGGCTAAGAAGAACACCTTTATAACGCAAATAATACACGTAATAATTCATCACGAGCAGCAAATTCGGCTAAAGTTTTTTTTATTGTTTTTCACGAAAATTATGCAACTTAAGACTGCAAGTCACAGCTGGAAATTAAAACTGTAAGAGGGAAATCCAAAATGTAAGGTCTCCCAAGCAAAGTTTCAATTTACTTTCTTCAATGTATACATCGTTTTAAGGGCTGAACAATTATACAATTTTCTATGTCATCACCATTCGACACACGCATTCTTGTAGACGCTGTGACGCTCTGGCCTCTCATTCGGGAGGACACAGGTCGGAATCCTAGTCCGGCCATCCAGATTTGGGGTTTCAACGGTTTCCCCAAACCACTCTATGTGAATACCGGAATAGTTCCAAAAGGCCATTGGTGAAATCCTTGCCACTAGTCCCTTTCCGCCTCTAATAGTCGGACGGGTATTCAAAACCCGCCTCCTCCCGAATGCGAGGCCAGAGCGTTAAGGCTCATCCACTACGCTCGGTCCTCCGATCCTAAGGCACTGTCAGACTTTCTTTACCGGTAGGCTGTGTTTGTTTGAATTTTTGCGGCTTAGTCTATTTTGGAGTCGACTATCACGGGTGACGAAAAGTCACCATTCCACTTCACACACGAGACTAAAGAACACTCACACGAGTGGTGACATCCTTCTTCGCCAAATGGTGGTATCTATTTATGTTATTATACTGAAGTAATCGCAAACAAAGAATAACACAAAAATTGTATGATTTATTAAGTAATGAGTTTTTAAATCCCGCAGGTATCAAATCACTACGCTGTAAAGCAGTCATTTTAGAACTCTCTACTTCAATCCCGATTCTCAATTAACTTTCTTTGCTTATACCAGTAATAAAAGAATTTATGCTAGTCCTACGATAATAACCTGGTTTTAAATTTTTGAGTGACAATGGTCATTTAATTTGTTACAGTACTAATATTTGGTTCTATGCGATTTCCTTTCATGTTTTTACATTATATTTTTGTTTTCCTTGACGACGGTGTATGATCATTATAGACCACCTACAGAATTAATGATAGACATGGCTTAAAATTAGAGACATAATTCCAACGATAAATTAATTATTTCTGAAAAGTAAAATTCGTTCTACCGTGAAATCATTATTTTCGATAAACGTATACAGTTGGAAATGGGACAGACGATCTGATTTCGGCATTGCTGGGAACCAGAGTAGCTTTCTTTCAGCGCTGCCGCCACAAAAGTGTTTACTTTCATGTTGGTAGATGGTTAAAAATCATTTGATAGTTTCGGTTATAAGAGATTCCTTAAGTATCTTATTCCCTGAGGCAGTTTGGAAGGAATCAAGAATATATAATATTCATAAGCATAGTGTAGGTTCGGAACTTATAAAAGGGTAAAAAAATTTAAAAGAATATAAAATACGTGGATTTGAACCTTGAACCGCAGGTTCAGAAAACCATAACGCTAACCACAGGACCCCCCCCCTCCCCGCTCAAGCTACATACCTACTCGTCAGTTTGTTAACAATGCTGCCTAGGAAAACAGTTTCATTCAATCTTTTCCGAAATAATCTCTTGTTTCTGTAGTTTCGTAGTACTAAAAATTCTACCTCCTCGAAAATGGTTATTCGCTGGTTTGTCCACAGACCACATTATGAGTGAAATATTATCGGAAGGAATTAGCTTAACCAGTATGTAAATAATTATCGTTAAAGTTTTACGCTACTCAGTTGTAGTAAAAATTAGAACGGAGCCTAAGGGGTTATTTTTTTCCTCGCTTTAATGCATTCCCGTTAAATACAACTTTTGCGATAGGTTTTACGAACTGAATTTATTTAAAGTGTTATTGAAATGTAGGGGAAGGTTGATGAACTACCCCGCCATTATGAATCGTCAGTGGGGAGGAGCTTAATTATAGTTTTGTTTCATGCAATGACTTACGGAAATGAATAATCTGAAATATAGATGGCTCTGAATGAAATATCCCCCAATGATATTGCCAAAAGGCGGATACAGCATTGCTTTACTCTTTCCTGGGATGAGATTGATGCCAGATTGTGCAAAAAGACTGATAGAACATGATAGCGCTGTCCACATTTAATGCAAAGACTGTACGAGTATATATAGAAAATTAATGATTATGCATTCTTTAAGAAGTAGGAATATCCTGGGAATGGATATTCCATACGAGCCGTTCACGGAAAGGCTGCGCGTTCAACGCTGTGTGTAAACAGCCCTATTTCCTCATGTTGATCCTACCACACATCACTTTTTTTTATTTTATTTATTTGGCCTTTAGCCATGCTGGCCATTTAGCCATTACCAAGTGTACAAGCGTTTATTACATTGTTTGTCTATTACATCTGTAACATTTTGCACATCGTAGCAGTATATCTTAATATACATTGTCTCTGTAGGTTATCCGTATTTCATAGTACCTTACACAAATTAAAAGCCAGAACTAATACATTGACGTAATACGCTGGGTGCATAAGGTAGTAACTTTGTCTGGCACATACATACCTTAAAATGGACGATTTGATATTACATTATACACATTGAAATATTGAGTTTGGCAAAAAATCGATTTACAAGGTTCATATATACATGAAATGTTAGGATATTTTACATCTGATTATACAGTTAATTATTGTTCCTTTGTTTGGCATATAAGCCTACATACATTAAAATAGTCCATTTGATATTACATTATATACATTAAAATATTAAGTTTAGAAAAAGGTAATACAAATTAATAAAAAATAAAATTATTTACAAAGACTCATATATACATGAAATGTAAGGATATGTTACACTTGATTATACAGTTGATTATTGTTACAGTTCTCGTTTGATTTGCCGTAAAAATGAGTACATGAAGAAGAAGATTTTAAATCTGTTTGTATTTAGTAAGTCTTCAACACTTGCCGGGAGTTGCTGTCCTGCTTGCACCAAGTGCTTGATGAGGTTGTCAGAGGCTTGTTTGTTAAATGGGCAACCAAAGAATATATGATTAGCGTCTTCAACGTGTCCGCACTGGCAGTACGGTTCCTCTACCACACCGATTCTACATAAGTGCTTCTTGAGGCGGCAATGTCCGAATTTAAGCCGAAAAATTGTGATATATAGGCTTCTAGGACACCGGATGTTCTGAAACCATGGCCGTTTTGTAACTTCAGAATGTATCCTTGCGTAGTGTTTACCTTTCGTAGCAGATGTATATCTCCATTCTACGTCCCAATCTTTGTATAATTTTTCCTTTATTGTCACAATCAGGTCCGAAGTAGGTATCCTTACGGTGTATAGTTACCCCGGTCTCAGTTGCTTGTTTTGCCAGCTGGTCGGCTATTTCATTGCCCCTGCACCCATCATGGCCTCTCACCCAGGAAAGTACTACTAATTTATTACTTTGTTCCAGGTCTATGATTGATTTAATAATTTCGTATATGATCGGGTTGTTGCTTTGGTTTATGTGATGATTTTTTAATGACGTTAAGGCAGAGAGTGAATCAGATAGTATGATAATGTTACTATCCGGTAAGCTCCCGGCATATCTAAGTGCTTCTAATATTGCTATCAGTTCCGCTGTCATAATAGAGCATTCTTTAGGCAGTTGGAAAGTGCCCTGTTCCATGCTATCAAGGTTGATGTATGCACAACCAGCATAACTGTTGTTCTTAGACCCATCTGTATATATGATTCCAGCCGGAAGCCATTTGTTCAATTTTTCTAGGTATGTCTGTTTGTAGGGGCTCTGTTGCGTTGTTTGACCAAAAACTGTAATTTCTTTACATGTATGCCATAATGGAGCCTCATAGCAGTATAGTTGTTCACTCTTGTTGGCTTTATCGTATAGTGATTTGGTTTCCAGATACGCTGAAGCTAGCGGTGGCAGTCGTCTGTTTTTCCAATATCCTTTTGTTAGGCAGTCTATGGATAAGTTGTGTATGGAATTATATAATTTACTGGTCGTCAACTGACTCTGTTTCAGTAAAAATTTTGAACTTAGGTAGGATCTACGTAGGTGCAGAGGAGGTTCCCCTGCTTCTGCGCATAGTGCATTTGTGGGCGTAGATTTCATTGCCCCTAGGCAGGTGCGTAGTACCATGTATTGTAGTACATCAAGCTTCGCTAAAGGCCGTTGGGAGGCCGCACCATAACAAATACACCCATAGTCAAAATGTGGACGGACTAGGGCTCTATATAGAGTTAGTGCTATTTGTGGACTTGCTCCCCACTTTAGTCCTGTTACTGCTCTTATAAGGTTGTTCCTTGAGCAGACTTTTTTTCTATTTGTTTGATGTGTTCACACCATTTGAGTTTATTATCTATTATCAGGCCTAGATATTTCAAGCTATTCTTAACTGGGAGCTGGTATGGTCCAAGAGTCATGCGGATCATTGGAGGAATCCTGTGTCGTGTAAATATGCAGACTGAGCTTTTATCTATTGAGATCTCCTGTCCATTGTCTGACAGCCATTGTACTAGTTTACACATCGCTTCGTTTAATATGGCTTGGCATCTTTCGATGCTTGTGCCTATTGTATACAGGCAGATGTCGTCCGCATATTGAAGTATTATGACGGAAGGTGGCATTATTTTGTGTAGGTCAGTTGTGTATATATTAAAGAGTAACGGAGACAAAACTGATCCTTGAGGTACCCCTTGGCTACACTTTCTTGGACCTAGAGTAATTGTTTTCCACTTGGCTACTAACCATCTATTTGTAATCATAGCTAGCAGCCTCGCTGTAAAGGGGCCCGGCACGCCATTCTCTTTTAATTTTTTTCCCAAGGTCGATGGCAGAACTTTATCATAGGCAGATGTTAGGTCAGTGAAAATGGCAACCATGTATTTATTGTCTGTAAGGCACGATTGAATATCTGTAACAAGGTGTGCTAATATGTCATTCGTGCCTTTCCCTCTCCGAAAGCCGTATTGAGTATGCGGCAGCAATGTATTATGTTCGAACCACCATTCGAGTCTATGCTTTACCATTCTTTCGAGAATTTTGAACACACAAGATAAGAGGGATATGGGTCTATATGCTGAGGCACATTCAGTTTCCTTTCCTGGCTTTTTTATAATAATTATTCTGGCCGTCTTCAAAGGTGGTATCTCGCTTTTCTCAGCCCAAATACGATTAATGAGGTCGAGCAGGTATGCTTTCCCGTTGGCAGGGAGTAGGCGGAGCATGGGGTAGTGTATGTTATCCGGCCCAGGTGCTGATGATTTGCCAAAGGAGAGTGCTCTGCTGAGCTCTTCACTCCTGAAAGGTTGACATAGGATGTGCTGTGTATTTTCCTGTACGTTTAGGGGTTGAGGGTCCACATAAGGTGGTGTTATGTTTTCTAATATCTCAGTCAGAATATTCAGTGGTGGTGTCCGCTCTGGCACCCTCGCTTCCTTTATATTTTTCAGCCTTCGTATTTTCATCCACACTTCTTTGGTCGGCGTGTTGAGACTCAGTTTTGAGCAGTAGTCTTCCCAGTTTTTCTTCTTCTTCTTTCTCAGGAGTTTTTTTGTTTTCGCACATGCCCTTTTGCATTCAATATAATTGCTCATTGTGAGGTGTTGCCTGTAATTTTTGACAGCTTTCTTTCTTTCTTTTATTGCATCGTCACATTCCTGGTCCCACCATTCAACTGGTGTTGTGTTGATTACATAGTTTTGTTTTTGTTTTGGAATGCTGGAGCCTGCGGCTTTTTCAATGCAATCTATGAAGGCTTTATAATCATTTTGTATGTCGTCTGTAGGTTTGTAATGAGAAAATGCAGCTTCTGCTTCCTGTTGGTATTTTTCCCAGTTCGCCCGCTTGATACTCCATTTATAGTGCGAAAAGATAGTTTGCCCTATCAGCTTAGTGCAGGGGAGCTTCAGCAGAATCGGGAAATGATCCGAGCCCAGAGTATCTTCTATGATTTCCCATGTTAGGTGTGGGGCAATAGTCGCCGATGCTAATGATATGTCAACAGATGATTGTTGTTGTGATGGTCTATTGATTCGAGTAGCAGAGCCATCGTTTAGTACAACTAGTTCCTCCATTACTTCCACAATTAGTCGCCCGTTACGATCGTCATATGTACTTCCCCATAAGGAATGATGGGCATTTAAGTCACCAAGGAGCAGAATTGGTTCTTCTAGATGTCTTTTTAGTATTTCCAACTCAGATCTTTTTAATGCTGGTTTGTTTGGTGACCTGTATACAGATACTACCGTCATATATTCGTCTTTAAAGAGGATCCGTGCTGCACAAACTTCGAAAGACAGATTAGTAGGCGTAATGTTTACGGGCTGGAATGGGATTGATTTCTGTATCAATAGGGCAGTGCCGCCATAACCGTCCGCTCTGTCTGCTCGCACGATATTATAGTTTTGAAAAAGGAAAGATTCTCCTGGTTTCAACCAAGTTTCTGAGATCGCACTTACTGAGATTTTATGGGCCAGCATATATTGCATCAGACTTAATTTATTGGCTTTGATTGAGCGCGCATTCCATTGTAAGATTCCGAGTTCTTTGATTGCAATTTTTTCATTCGTTTGGGGATTATTATGTGGTATGTTATTTTGGTACATGGAATCTAAGCCTCCAGTAACGGGTATCGAATGCGTTCTTGTGTTCTCAGTTGAACCCATTGGTGAGTGTTTGTTGTATAAGCTGTTTGATACTTGGAGCGAATTGCAGTGGATCGATCTGTTGGTTACCGACATACTGGTTTAAGATATTCATTATGATTTCGATCATTTTGTATGTGAAGATATCAGCTGTGCTTGCGCTTTGTACAGTGCTGTGAGGTTGGGGTGGGTATGGGTTGTACGCAATTGGTTGTATATTCCTGTTGTTAGGGATCCAATAATTTTTGTAAGATAGATCCCTAGAGTTGCTTCCTGCTCTGTAGTGCCTATTATGTCTTTCCGTTAAGGGGGATTCTGCCTGGTTAGTAGGCATTGGATTTATTTGCATGTTTGTTAACATGCCAGGTGGGCTGGTGGCCAACTGTGACGTCTGGGTAGGTAGTTCTTGGTGGAGTTGTTGATGTTGTTGTTGCGATGTCCCTACAGGCACTGTGGCAATATTTAAGTTATCCTGTATGGGGGTTCTTTGCTCGTAACATTCCGAATTTACGACCGTGGTTTGGGTGGTTGCGGCCGGTCTTGCTAGTACACCGGCATACGTACCGGCGTTGATCTTTCTAAGGGCTTGTTTATAGTCTAGGTTCTCGTACGCCATTAACTGTTTGATTCTTCTTTGTTTTTCATATTCAGGACATCTTTTTTCATTAGATGGGTGGCCACTATTACAATAGATACAAATGGGGTTGTTTTGGTTACAACAATCTTTGTCGTCGTGTGCACCAGCACAGAATACACATCTTTTTTTACTTCTGCATTGCTTGCTCAGGTGGCCATAGCGCAGGCAGTTAAAGCATTGCATAACAGGTTTTATGTATGGTTCGACTGGACAGCGGACGCCGTGTATGTAAACATAGTTGGGCCGTCTTTGCGATTTGAAAGTGATCAGGCAAACTGGAAGTGGGATTGTTGTAGGTTGACCGTTTGCTACCATTTTCTTAGCAAATCGTTTAACGTTTATCACCCTGTATTCACATCGCGCTACCGCTTTAATTTCATCTTCTGATAATTCTGTCATTACGTTTCTAATGATGCCTTGTTGTGTGGTGCACGAGTATGGGATATACGCCTGCAAACCGTTCTGCTTCCAGACTGAGCTTTGAATCATAGAATTGGCTGCTATTACCGATTTCACCTCAATTTTGACACGGTTACGGCCTGCTGTAGTTATCTGTAATATTTGATTATTTGTATCACGGCAGAGGGAGTTAATGAGGCGACCTATAGCCATTGGATGCAGTCTACTGATGTTTTTATCGACACTTTCTACAATCACATAATAGGGCCCTAGGTCATAGTTTTCATATATCACTGGCGTTGCGCTATTTACCTGTTGATCATGGCTGACTGTTGTGGTTGTAGTCTGGTTTTGCTGTGTGTTGCTAGCTGGTGACGTCTCCATACTGATGTCTGTAGGTTTCGGCTGTTCTGCTGTTCTTGGTACTTTGTAGTTGCAGTTGTTGCTGATGTCTTCGATTGTTGGTGTGCTGGGGCGTTTCTGGGCTGCAGGTGGGGTCGTTTCTTCCTCTCCTACAAGTCGTAGTTCCTGTTGTCTCGTTTGGTCAATGGTAAGATTAGCAGCAAAAGATGGTACATTGACGGTTTCGAATGACGATTGTATGATGTTTCTCGTTTCCCTTCCATCTTCACTTGTGTTGTGATGTAGGGATGGCACTTGACTGTCTAAGCTATCTTCTGTTGCAATGTTCACGTTACCTCCATTATATAAAAGTATGTGCGGCGTCGGCTGTACCTGTTCGTAGCCGCCTTCACCACACTGGCCACCATACATGGCGGCCAATGTCACTTAACACTTATATTAGTTGTTTCTTGATTATCAATTCACTTTTCTTGTCCACCACACGAAGTTGAAAACTGTTTATGTTGTTGGCACTTGCCGTCGAGTCAACCCGCGATCGCGCACACTACTTCCTCGTATCGGAGGCGATGTTACCCGTACGACGGTCTGCTCACGACTAAACACACATCACTTGCCGAGTGTAACTGAGACAAACTATAAATACTTATAATGAATTACAATGTGGCGCTTGATAGTGCTATCGTCGTCTATTAGCTGACACGTCATTTTTTTAAGTTTTCTATTAACAAAACATTACGAAAAAATAAGTGTCACTATTTCTTTCTGTCTTGATATTTATCTTGAGACAAAAAATTTCAAAAATGTAGAAACTGTTAGAGGTTTGTTTAGAATAAATGAAACGTAGGATATTTATAAAACCACTCTTCTTTCTCATAGTCCTCGTGAATGTTATGACGTCTATATACTGGCTATCGTTTTTCCACAACTATGAGGAAACAAACCTTTTACTTTACACTTTGGCGAAATGAATGTTCGCGAACAATTTATATTTTAAGACTAGATTGTTACAAATTTCAGTATCCACAACATGATTGTATTTACTTTAGCGTCAATTCAGCATACAATGAGTTAATATGTCCATACATACAGATACCAGCAGTTTAAATTAAATCTTGATTGTGTTACTATTCATCAAACAAATAGGCAAAGTTCTTCAGCGGCATAAGACAGTAGTCAAGTCACATTCACGATCCAGCCAAAAAAGTTTATGGTTAAATAAACAAAAAATCCGAAAATACTAAAAGGAATGGGGAATTGCCACTTCTCAACGACTTTTGACAATTTCGTTAATGTTTCCAACAAAAAAAAAAAAAAAAACTAATTTCTTCCAGGCCTTTGCAATAATAATGACTTTGCAGACGTTTTTACTGTCTCAGTGTACGGGTAACACAAGAAAAACATAACGCATCGCTTAACCACTTTTTCCCGCGGCGCGACTCGAACCGTGGAACCACGAGACAACGCACTAGCTTCCGGGATCTGCATCCGCGAATATGAGCCACTTACCACCCCATCGCGTCAGGCTTACCAGAGACGGAAGATGAGGTGGCTACAACGCATAAACAGCTTGGCATTATCTTTCCTGGTTCCTGAAAGTTATTGTTTATTTCCTGGAATTTTACATTAATGAATAGCTGAACGAATTGGGTGAAGGGTAAATTTCATCAGTGGCACTACACAGTAGTCAATTCACACTCACGATCTGGCTATCAAAAATTCTGTTTAAATAAAAAATCTCGAAATTACTCAACGGAATGTGGAATTGCCATTTCTCAAATATCGTTGCCGAATTCGTTTACGGTTTTAGAATACTAACCTTTTCCTTGCCTCTGAAATAATAGTGACTTTATTGAAGAATTTTGATTTCACAATAGATACAGGCAGAAATTTGTAATTTCAACTTCCCAATAGGTGGTAAATATGTTTTCATTGTCCCAGTGTACGGGTAACCGAAGAAAAACATAACGCATCATTTAACAACTTTTGCCCTCGGCTGACTCGAACCATGGAATCGCAAGACATCGCACCTCGTAGCTTCCGGGATCAGGATATCCGAACCTGAGCCAATTACAGCACCATAGCGTCAGGCTTACCAGAGACGGAATCTGTGGTAGGAGAAACTAATAACGAGCCAGGCATTATCTTTCCTCGTTCCTGGCATTTTCTATTTATTTCTTGGAATTTTAAATTTAGGAAATAAAATTGAAGAAACTTTTCATCAATGGTGATATGCGTCAGAATTAACTTTTAAAATTTCTGCACTTCTTTAATAATGTATATTCTTTTTGTGCTACGGTTAACGATTTTGCCCCTTAGCGCAAACCGAATTTTTTACGGACTCCCGGAGATAGCGGTCAACGCGGTGGGCAGGGAAGATAACTCCATGCTACTAATAATTCCCAGTTGGGGTTATGCATCAATTATATCATTAGCTATCACTAGTTGGAGCAACATGTTTTTAAATACGGAAGCTTTGAATTTTATGTTCTTCCTTGATGAGAATTTTTTTTCGTAAGAACAGCTACTTTCCATTTCATTTCTCATTTGCTTCCCAATACCACAGCCTAGAAATTATCGTTGTCGCACAATAAGGACATTAGCCAAAAAAAACTTTTTCGCACAATAGACACATTAGTTTGATTTAGTTCCTTGATTATTTTAAACAGTTATCATTACGTATTACATCAATGATCAATCGCCCGACTTTGTTATGAGCACTAGAAAAAATGGGGAATGTTGAGTGACAGAAATCTTACGGTGAAGTGAAATTTAATAGAAAAGTGTCTTTCAAATCCTACTCACGCATGCTGCGTTGACAGTGTCTCACGTCAGCCAGAACATTAATGTTATAATTCTTTTCTATTGTTCCACGCTAAGTATGTTCAAGAAACGACAGAACTAAAAGAATTGCTTTTACAGGCAAGCATACTTACAAGACCACTGCCAAAATTATTAAATCCGAAATCTTGTTACGTGTTATATATTTGACTGAACTCTTAGATAAGTCTGTACTGTTTCCAAAAATTGCAATACACAGCAAACGTTGAATATTAACGTAAATTTCGAGTCATTTTAAGTTGTTGTAGACGGGTATAAAATCTGCATTTTGTTGTTCCAGTACTTTCTAAAAACCAGCATTTTGTTTGAGATTGGTAACTTTCGTGTTATGTGTGAACACTTAATAACTGTAAAATGTCTTTAAAACAGTCTTTGAAACGTATTCGATGTTCCTATAACTCTTTTATTGCCAAAATGTAATCACTATTTCGGTTTATGAAACAAAAAAGCGGAAATGTATTTCTTTTTATGGGAGGTGGATGTGGCTCAATTTTAATAGTCGTTAGACTGTACCACTTCCTGGGTATAGTACTGTCTTCGTAGATGTGTATAATTGGTTGAATAAGTCCCAGGAGGAAATGTAGCGATGTGCAATTCAGGTCGTTCGGATTAATATGAGCATGGTAGTACCGTGTATATCCTCCTTTCGCAGCAATGAAGGCTGCAATTCTCCCATGGAGACGATCGTAGAGGTGCAGGATGTAGTCCTGTGGAACGGCATGCCAATCCATTTCCACCTGGCGCCTCAGCTGGACCAGCGTTCGTGCTGGACGTGCAGACCGCGTGAGACGACGTTTCATCCAGTCCCAAACATGCTCAATGGGGGACAGATCCGGAGATCTCGCTGGCCAGGGTAGTTGACTTACACCTTCTAGAGCACGTTGGGTGGCACGGGATACATGTGGACGTGCATTGTCCTGTTGGAACAGCATGTTCCCTTGCCGGTCTAAGAATGGTAGAACGATGGGTTCGATGACGGTTTGAATGTACCGTGCACTGTTCAGTGTCCCCTCGACGATCACCAGAGGTGTATGGCCAGTGTAGGAGATCGCTCCCCACACCATGATGCCGGGTGTTGGCCCTGTGTGCCTCGGTCGTATGCAGTCCTGATTGTGGCGCTCACCTGCACGGCGCCAAACACGCATACGACCATCATTGGCACCAAGGCAGAAGCGACTCTCATCACTGAAGACGACACGTCTCCATTCGTCCCTCCATACACGCCTGTCGCGACACCACTGGAGGCGGGCTGCACGATGTTGGGGTGTGAGGGGAAGTCGACCTAACGGTGCGCGGGACCGTAGCCCAACTTCATGGAGACGGTTGCGAATGGTCCTCTCTGATACCCCAGGAGCAACAGTGTCCCTAATTTGCCGGGAAGTGGCGGTGCGGTCCCCTACGGCACTGCGTAGGATGCGACGGTCTTGGCGTGCGTCCGTGCGTCGCTGCTGTCCGGACCCAGGTCGACGGGCACGTGCACCTTCCGCCGACCACTGGCGACAACATCGATGTACTGTGGAGACCTCGCGCCCCACATGTTGAGCAATTCGGCGGTACGTCCACCCGGCCTCCCGCATGCCCACTATACGCCCTCGCTCAAAGTCCGTCAACTGCATATACGGTTCACGTACACGCTGTCGCGGCATGCTACCAGTGTTAAAGACTGAGATGGAGCTCCGTATGCCACGGCAAACTGGCTGACACTGACTGCGGTGGTGCCCAACCGCTGCGCAGCTAACGCCCTTCGACGGCCAACACTGCTGTTCCTGGTGTGTCCGCTGTGCCGTGCGTTTGATCATTGCTTGTACAGCCCTCTCGTAGTGTCCGGAGCAAGTATGGTGGGTCTTACACACCGGCGTCAATGTGTTCTTATTTCAATTTCCAGGAGTGTATATATATTAGCTTTCTGCACTTCTTCTCCATATGAACTTTAACTATGTCAAATCTTACACTTTTCCGTGCGCGCAGTATTCTTAAAAATGGATCCGAAGTTTTCGCTTAGCGTATTAATATATAGATATAGACATCTAAATCATTTTTCTCGAAATGTGTAAAGTAGTTCATTGGAATAAAAAATATGTTTTAAGAACAGGTACCGAAGTTATCAATTATTTTTGAATGGTTTGTCGTATGAAGTAATGTATGATCCGATGAGAAATAAGTAACCATTCCTGCAATCGTCTGCGGTGATTTCTGGAAACCATGAAAAACCGAAATCTGAATGACCGAATGAGGATTCGAACCCGGCTTACTGGCATCTACGTGAATGCGACAGGGCCTTTCTAATTGGAAGTATTATAATACGACAGTGATATTAACCCGCCAGTGTGTCTCAGTGTACTGAGGCGCTGCACACTGGCTCGGGGAGGTACAACGAGCCTGGCACGAGCCAAGGCCGTCCTGACTGCGGGTATTGGTGGTTTTCTGCAACCATCAATTGTTGTGCCGGTACGGTCCCCAATCTCTGCCTCATAAACTATACATTTCACAAACAAAATATACACTTTTCACACTCTCAACATAATTACACGTTTCACAGACAGATGGCAACGTTCCCGCTCCCCCCCCCCCCAGTACTTAGTACAATCTGCTGTAGGAATAAAGTGCTTGGCGTCAGCATGGGCACATAACCGAAAAGCCATAACTCCAAATTTGTCCATGTCAAAGACGAGTAAAACTCGTTGAAGACAGGCGACCCCAAAAATGTTGCGAAAAGGTGATGAAGAAGAAGTGATATTAAAAATATATTCAGGGAGAACAGAATCATTGGTTAGTTATATATGTAAAACCAAGTTATTTCTCGATGGGATAGAACACTTGTTATAAAATGTATTTTTAGTCTTCCGAAGCGTTTAAACGTTGGAATTAAAATGTTTAATGTGGCCCCATTATGGAAGAAAGGAAAGTCCTATAAACTGGAAGGAAAGATGGAAAAGAGTGAACAGAAAATCTGTGTGTATTAATCAGAGGGTAAAATACGTTATTGTTAATGAGCTGGAATGGACTGGCATTTACTTTGAAGAAGCAATCAAAACAATACAAATAATTTTATTCGCATGTGCCTATCACTGATTAATATTTGTATAAAACTTACTACATATACCCGCAATCTATTTCAGTCGTAAAATGGGTTTCTTTGTGGTTTTCTCAAATAAAATAATCTTCGTTCGCACCACATGTGACGGAGCTCTTGCTCTGCTGGTTATTCCCCTACACACCCATTTTTTACCTTTCCTTTTGCCGCCTAATTTTTCCCTCTAATAATTTCAACATTAAATTCTTTTAGCGTTTTTGGTAAACTACTCACCTTTTCACTTGGTAATTTATTCCAATCCCTGACCCCCTTACCTACGAAAGAAAATCTTCTCGCAATTCTTCCACCAATATCTTTCCACGCCTTATACACTCCTATGACTCTCTTCACCCTCCGCCTGTCTTCAAATGATTCCCATTCCAGCTCTTTTATCATATCAGTTACTTATTGTGTTCTGCGGTAATTTCCGGAGACAAATGTGGCAGCCCTTCATTGCACACCCTCCAAATCCTGTATCTGATGCCCAAAATGTGGGTCCCATACTACACTATCATATTCAAGCAATGGTCTGAGCAACGTTTTTTAACCCGATTCCCTTACTTCTCTAGTACGTCCCCTCATCACTCTCTCCAATTGAAGGATCTTGAAATCTTTTCCTACTACCTGACCAATGTGTCCTGCTCAGTCAATTTGTTAACAAATGTTATGCCAAGTTATTTACATTTCAAGTCTTCAACAAGCAATTCTTTCCCCACCTTATAACCATAATCAACGTTTAGTTTTTTATATGTGTACCTAATAAACTTACTCTTCTCTGCATTTATCTTCATCCGACGTTGAGCTACCCAGCTAGAAATCCTGTCCAGATCAGGCTGCAGGTGTTCACAATCTTCTACCATTTTGATCCTATTATATAGCATCATGTCATCTGCAAACAACATAACATCTGATATGAAGTCTTCGCGGGTTCTCCGCCGTATGGTGTGGAAGAAAAACCACAACGAGCTTTCAGTTTCAGGTCTGATGTTTTGCAGGGAGCACAGTGCACTGCAGTGCAGCTCTGGTGCTCCCTGCATAACATCAGACCTGAAGATGGCGGCAGAGCTAGCCGCCGAAAGCTCGTTGTTGATTTTCTTCAACACCATACGGTGGAGAACTCGCGAAGACTTCATATCGTCAATACGCCGAGAAGGTCTTCGTTTTCACATCATAACATCTGATAATAATCCACCAACAGAATCATTCATCATATTGACTAATAGCAATGGTCACAATACGCTATCCTGTGGCACCCCCTTTTTCACTTCCACATCCTTTGATACCGCATTTATTATCCTAACATTCTACCTTTTAAGAATTCTTCTACCCAGTTAATCACATTTTCATCAACGTTAATAGATTTTACCGTATTTAGCACTATTTTATGGCCAGATAGAATAGCCGTAAAGAAACCCATATTTAGAATAGCTTCTAAGGCCTGAAAAATTAGAATTCAAGTCTTACCGAAGGACAGAAACAACATTTTTTATCTACATCAAATAAAAATAGCGATAATCGTTGTCTTAAGACGGAATTTAGTACTTGTTAATGACTCACCTGAATGATATCTTCAATGTGTTAATAGCTGCAGGAAACCACAATGTTTGGTCGTCTGTTTAATCTCAGCTGATGACAAAGCTGGTGCATCGTTAATCCTTGCTTGTTTGTGGCTAACCGTCTTTCAACAATAAGGCTGCGGCCGTATAATTAGTTGTTCCAGGCAAAGCTTTGACTTGCTTTGAAGTGCGGCATTACAGTGCACGCGTTACGTGAGGAGTAATTGCTTTCCGATACAAAAACGTGTTACCGTGATGTCAGACATCGTAACGATGTGAAGGGCTATAACGACCAAACAGTGGTCTAGTGCCGCAAAGTGAGTGGACATTAAACACAACAGATAGTAGCAATAAGGGGGAAAGACACAACGGGCTTTCAAATTTAAATTGACGATTATCACTGATTCCACAGTTATGGTGAATATTAATTGTTTACATGTTGTAAGGGAACAATTCCCTGAC
The DNA here is from genome assembly GCA_031002005.1 of Vandiemenella viatica. Taxonomy (NCBI): domain Eukaryota; kingdom Metazoa; phylum Arthropoda; class Insecta; order Orthoptera; family Morabidae; genus Vandiemenella; species Vandiemenella viatica. The sequence goes on along the minus strand of CM061921.1, from coordinate 326,216,998 downwards.
GTAGTTTTAAATTATACCTGTTTGGCTACTAAAATAATTTTGGTCTATACGAAAATCTCCGATATTATTGAAAATGTTTGTCTCTGGGAATACTGAGACAGTGAAATCGCCTGTAATGTTGGGGAGGGGGGGGGGTCAACGCGTCAACGCGTCAACGTCTAGGTTATTAGCGGTCTGTAATATTATTCAGCCACGCCACAGTTGCCAGAGTTTTTTTACGGCATTGCAGAACTAGAAGGTGAGGATTAAATAAGCGACTCAATCCGGATTCTGGAATATTTGGTTAGGGGACCCGCCAGTGCGGCTCAGTGCTGTGAGGTGCCTCACACTGGATCGGGGAGTTACAACGGGATCAGGCATGAGCCCAGGTCCCCCCCCCCCCCTGCGTACCAACCGTGCTTATTGCGGTTTGTAGATGGTTTCAAGTAATCATCTGCGTGAATGTCTGCCTCATAAACCACACATTTTACTCACAAAAATACACTTATCATACAGAGACCGAGCGTGGTGGGTGAGCGGTTAACGCTTTGGCCTCGCATCCGGGAGGACGCCAGTTAGAATCCTCATCCGGGAGGACGCCAGTTAGAATCCTCATCCGGGCAGCGAGATTTGGGTTTTCCATGGTTTCCCCATCCCGCCCCTAATGACCTCGACGTCGACGAGGTGTTAAGCCATAAGTAAAAAAAATATCATACAGAACACACAATGTTAGACATTTTGCAGACATATTGCAACACTGACTTCCCTCCAGCAGACTACACCAGCAAGACTCAGTTCCTCCTCCCACCTCTCTCATTGTGCACATTGGTCACCTGTCCATCAGTGATTAGTGTGGTATGGGAGGAAAAATAAAAAAGAATGACCGTGATTTGCGTGTCAGTAGCGAATTGAGCACAGTTAGGTGCAGTTGGTGCCGCCGGGTCGTGGGGGTTAGATTTGCAAAACTGGAATCAGAAAGATAGTCAGAAACCATGATTTGCTGTCGCGGATACTGAAACAAATGTATGGCGGTGAGTATCTGCTGCTCCAGTCTGAAGAGAGACCGAGTGGAACAATACACGTTTAACATTTTTTTGTGGAAAACAGGTCAAATAAGGCACGTCGTTGGTTAAAATTTCTCATTCCGATGAATATAATATTTGCATTGTAGATATCGGTGGTATATACTGCCAAAGAACAGAAATAAAATGAGTTATTGTTTCCTTATCTACAGTACGTAAATTTAAATCGAAAAACATAGAAATAATGATATAAGTTGTAAAAGATGAAGTACATGTATAAGTGCAATAACGTATACTTAAAAGTTGTTGATTGAAGATGCTGTCTGATTCTAAACGCTTGATTTTTTTTTTGCTTTACGCCTCGTCGACGTCGAGGTCATTAGAGGCGGCATGGGACTGGGGACAAGGAACGGCAAGAAATTCAGCCATGGCCTTTTGAAGAAAGCATCCCGGCATTCGCCTGGAGTGATATGGGGAAACCATGGAAAATCCGAACCTAGATGCCCGGACGGAGAGGGATTCGAACCCATGTCCTCACGAATGCGAGGCCAGAGCGTTATCGCTCATCCACCACACTCGGTCTATACTCTTGAGAAATCTAACACAAATACAAAAGGTATCCTATGATATGTATGTCCATTAATTGCAGTCTGACTATCTTAATTTACAATAGTAGTTCTTTTTACACGGCAATATTATTAAGGACCATGCGAACACCAGTTGCCTGATTACTCAGGCAACTTAGATTGAATCATAAGAAACGTTGGGGGGGGGGGGGGGCGTAGGGGGACTGGAAGTCTCACCAACAAGACTTGTTAAGTCTGGAGCATTTAATCCTATTGGAACGATACTTGTGTTGCCATCTGTCTGCGAAACGTGTAACTTAGGTTCTGTATGATAAGTATATTTTTTGTTCAGTTGAGCTCAAGCTTTCGTGGAAGACGGAACTTTAAGGAAATAGTGCCGTGTTTACACACTCGAGTGAGAGCGGAAACAAGTGGTCGGAGAGGAAGCGGCGTTACGGCCCACACAGGTCGAATTCTGCTATCGTGTAGTAACCAGTGTTAACCGGGAACAACACTTAATAACAAGAACAAAGAAGTGAGCTTGTGTTTGTGCACATACTGACTTAAGTGTACAATTAACAACTGTTGGAGTGTAGATAACATCTGCGCATACAGGCGAGAGGAGATGGCCGAAGCAAGTGGCGGAATGAATCCTCAAATGGAAGAAGAAAACATTGAAACTTTTGTATATGAAAATGAACAAGACATGGCGGAACCAGTGAAGAATAAAATAGAAGAACGAGTGACTGAGAGTGAGGAAGAAGAAACGTACAACCTCAGGAGGAAACGTCGAGCGGTAGAGAAAAGACAACCACACAAAATAAGCAAAGAAGAATTAATCCTATTGGAGATGTTTAGAAACAAGAAGAAAGATCAGGGACACCAACAGAAGAATATGATCCAAACATATTCAACATCACAGCCGGAAGGGAAGGACGAGGAACGCAGCAAGAAGAAAGAAGACAACACTCTTGAAAACAGGGAAGCGAGTAAAGTCAACAAGTTCATGTCCACAGAACGCAACAGAAGGTATAAAGCCAACTCAGATGGCCCATTCATAGTGATGGTAGAACCAATGGGCGAGGGAAATATTCAACACCCAATTCAACTAGGGAAGGTATTCTACAATAAAGTTCCTGGACTGAAAAGAATAAACCAACAAGGAAAGAATAGAATGGCCATGGAATTTACGGAAGCAGAATTTGCCAACCAATTCATAGCAAACGATATCTTACTACAGTCTATGAGACTTAAGGCCTTTGTACCGGCTAGTAGAGTGGAGTGTAAAGGAGTCATCAAGTTTGTCCCACTGGACTTATCAGAAGAAGAGATAAAGCTAAACGCCACATCGGAGGCGCCAATCATCGACGTGAGGCGTTTCACCAAGAAAACGCAACTGGATGGAAAGACAGAAACAACACCGCTAAAAACCGTTCAGATAACGTTCGACAGTCAGTATCTCCCAGAATACATTGAAATATATTACCTCAGGTTCAAGGTCGCAACATATATCTACCCAGTAACACAGTGCTATAAATGTCAGAGATTTGGACACGTGGCAAACAACTGCAAAGGAAAGGAAAGATGTACAAAATGTGGCGAAGAGCATAAAACATCAGAATGTCAAAAGGAAAGGCCCAAATGCGTTAACTGCTGCGGCGAGCATCCTGCCAATGACAGGCTTTGCCCAGTGAGAAAACAAGAGGAGGAGAAAAAAGTAAAGCAAGCAGCACACAGCAAAAATACAGGGACCACAGAATACGAGTACAAGCACGGAGACTTCCCCACTCTACAGAAGAGATCATTCAGAGACGTCACCATAGACATGGAACAGCCTGGCACGGTGGACCGACACCAAAAGACAATAAATGTGGTGGCACAGGTATCACGGGAGACCCAGACCGAGGAAGTACCCAATATAGAAAGCAATGAAGAAATAATCACCATCATAGTCAAAACAATAATGAAAGCTCTAGCCCAACATATGAAGGGCAAAATGACAACGACTGTACTCCAAAAAGTACAAGACATTGCCACTAGAAGCATAATACAAGAAATCAGACAGATAGGCTCAACTATGCAGAACTCAGAGAACTCCAGACCAACAACTGAAAATGGCTAGGAGAAGACAAATAAACATAATACAATGGAACGCCAGAAGTCTGTACCATAAATGGAATGATCTTCAAAGACTACTGGAGGAACACAAAGCAGACGTGGTACTGATCACGGAAACGTGGTTAAGTCAAGCACATACGCTAAAACATAGGCTCTATAACATCTACAGGAAGGACAGGGAAGACGGATACGGTGGTGTGGCCATCATGATCAGAAATGGAATGAACAGCTCCATCAGAAACATGGTGATATCAGCAACTGATATAGAAATCCTAGCAATAGACATCACACAAGGAGGCACCATCAACACGGTTTCTGTAATATACAAACCACCAAGGGTCAGTCTTACTGAAGAGCAATGGTCAGAAATACTCAACCAGCTCCCATCAGGAAGTATCCTGGGAGGAGACTTCAACGCCCATCACCCATTGTGGCACGACAGTCGAACAGACCAGCAAGGAGAAGAAATTGCAGCCGCAATTACATCATCCACATTTACCACGCTCAATAATGAACCTGGAACCAGAATAGGAACACCTTATCAAAGAAGATCATCACCAGACATATCTATAGTATCTGCAAACCTCAGACAAAAAACAACGTGGGAGATACTTAAGGACACCCTGGGCAGCGATCATTTCGTTATAAAAATGACGGTAGATGCACCAAGCACACTTAACCACGAGCCACCAAGGACCTTATGGAACTGCAAAAGAGCTAAATGGGAGCAATATCAGGAGAAGATAATTATGCTAATGGAACAGGAGAATGATGAGGATGGCCAATTACAGCAACGATACAATAATTTCGAGGGAATAATTACATCTGCAGCCAAAGAATGCATACCCCTGACCAAAAGAAAGGAGAAGACTTCCGCAGAAAGGAAACCGTGGTGGACAGCGGAATGCTCCAAAGCCATAGCTAGACGACGTTTAGCCATCAAAGCATATAGACAGTGTCCGTCAGTGGACAAATTTGCTACGCTCAGGAAGGCAATAGTGGAAGCCAGGACAATCATAAGAAGAGCCAAAAGAAAAGGATGGGAAGAGTTCTGCGATAACATCAAATATGGAATCACGCCTCAAGAAATGTGGAAGAAACTAAGATGGTTTAAAGGAAGCCAAACAAACGCTAGATGGATCATCAGCAACAAAGAAGCGGCGGAACAATTTTTGGCCCTGACTGCGCCCTCGTACGTCCCGCTAGAACGAAGCGTGGACTCTGCTATAAAGCGAGACACTCAGCCAAAGAGACCAAATCACAACAAGTTTGAAATGTCAGAGCTACAATGTGCAATAAAAAAGGAAGATACGGCCCCCGGACTAGACGGCATAACATACTCCATGATAGAAAAACTTCCACCAAGAGCGAAACAGAAGTTACTGGAACTGTATAATGACATGTTGGCAACAACATATGTGCCAGAACAGTGGAGAAATGTCCTCATCATACCAATCCTAAAGGTGAACAAGGACAAAACTAAAAGTGAATCATACAGACCCATCTCACTACTATCCTGTCTTGCAAAGATCATGAGTATAATGATCAAGAATAGAATGCAGTGGTTCATCGAGCACCACAAGAAACTGGACAGCAGAACAATGGGATTCCGGAAAGGATATGGAACATTAGACAACATAACAACACTAGTCACGGACATTCAACTAAGTTACGCTAGAGGAAACTATCTACTCGCGGCCTTCCTTGACATCAAGGACGCATATAACAACGTTCAGATCAACATACTCCAAGAAACCTTGGACAACATGGGTCTGCCAAGAGAAATAGTCAACTGGTACACTACATACTTGGAGCATAGAGTAAATATACTCCATACAGCAGAAGGAGAGATACTTGCTCGTCATGTATATCAGGGACTACCCCAAGGAGATCCCTCGAGTCCCACACTGTTCAACATATATACTACAAAAATGTTCAACCGGTTGAGAAGCCTAACAACATACGCACAATATGCAGATGACTTCGTAGTATATGTGACCCACCCAAACAAAGAGAAGGCTAGAACCATACTTGAAGAACAAGTGAAGGAGACACGAAACATCTTGAAGGAGAGAGGGATGGATCTATCCGTTCAGAAAAGCAAAGTAGGAATCTTCACGCAAAGACAGTTTGCAAATGAGGATTTCAAAATCTGCATAGACGGAATGCATATGGAAGTAGTTAGGGAAACAAAGTTCTTAGGCATGTGGCTGGACACAAAGCTGTCCTGGAAAAGACACATAGAAGAGACAAGACAAGCTGCGCTACAAAGATTAAACATCTACAAAACGCTGGCTACACCAAACAAAGGCACGGACCCCCGACAGCTGCGAAAGATATACTTCGCCTTAATAAGAAGCAAAATTGAATATGGGGGATTCCTATATGAAACTGCATCCACGACCACACTTAAAAAACTGGATACCGTACAATCTGCCGCCTTGAGGATAGCGGGCGGCTTTCTAAGAACAACGCCAGTCATGGCAATGGAAGTGGAAATGGCAACGCCACCCCTATCATTAAGAAGGAAGAAATTGGGCCTAAAATTCTGGACAAAAGTAAGGACCAACACCAGTCATCCTCTGGGGAGAAAAGTGCGTTCATTGGTGCATGAATATACAGCAAAACCACAAAAATCACATAAGAGCCCAAGTCTCATAAAATACTGGGAAATAACTAACCGATGGAACATAGCAACCTCTGAGATCAACGCTATGTATAGAGAATGTGAACCGTGGCCAAGGATGGAAATGGATCAACATGTGTACACAGACCTGACAGTAGATGTATCAAAGAAGAAGGAACAAAATACTGAAATCATAAAGCAGCTGTCTCTGCAAACCTTAAACACAAGATGGGAAGGATGGAGACAAATATTTACCGACGGATCAAGAGAGAACGAGGAATCCACCACAGCAGCGTACATCGACATGGTGCAAGAAGTGCATGAGGCGTACAGACTACCAACTCCAATGTCCATATTTTCAGCAGAGATTATAGCAATACTAAAAGCAATCAAGTACATAAATGAAGTGGGTATTGTTAAGGCAGTCATCTGCTCGGATGCTAAAAGTGCCCTACAGGCCATAAAAGGAATCCCCAAAGGCACGTGCAAAAACTACCTAGCGTTTGAGGCAGCCAGGCAAATAATCAAGGCAACAACGGAGGGAAGAAGAGTCAAACTACAATGGATCCCAGGGCACGTCGGCGTAAGAGGAAATGAAGCGGCGGATGCCATAGCACGGGGACAATTAAATGCAGCAGATATAGAGGAGATACCCATCCCCTACACCGACTACAACCACACAATCACACAAATAGTGAAGAAGGATTGGAAAAGAAGATGGGTAGAAGAAGAACCGAGCAAGAGCCTCTGGTACAGAACCATAGCAGGGGAACCAGACCACAAACTATGGTACGCGCCCTTTAAAATAAACAGAAGTGAGATTAAAACAATAAGTAGACTGAGAACAGGACACGCACTCCTACGAGACAGAATGTACACAATGAAGATCGTGGACTACCCGAAATGCCAACAATGCGACGATGTGGAAGATACATATCACTTCCTTTTAAGATGCAAGCAGTATAGGAACATAAGGCAAGAGATAATAGAAGGCGAACTTAAAATCAAGGACATAGCAGACCTAATACAAGTCTTATCCTCACCATCGCTGAAAGCAATAAAAGAAATGCACAAATACGTAATACAGACAAAAAATAGAATATAACAACAAAGGGATATTCAATGCATCGAGCAAGAAAATGTTCTGAAGATTCTCTGTGTATGTCATATGTACTTAAAGTGTAATTCATAATCAGTTGAATGTATTATATGATGTTACTGGCTGTATTAGCCTATGGCTAAAGCCAAAAAAAAAAAAAAAAAAAAAAAAAAAAAAAAAAAAAAAAAAAAAAAAAAAAAAAAAAAAAATATATATATTTTTTGTTTGTGAAATGTTAGTTTATGAAGTAGAGATGTGTTAAATTCCAGTAATTTGCCTAGATGATTGCGGGAAACCGCTCAAAATCCGCAATCGTGTCAGCCGCTACGCAGTGTCCCATTGTAACTCCCGGACCAGTGTGGTGCGTGTTGGATACAGCTAGATTATATTTTTCACAGGATTCAATCAGCCCAGTCATTCTCCTTTTTCTGTATCCTATATAAAAATTTCTTACAGTAGATGTTACACATTTTTTTAATTTCCTCATTCCTTCATTTTCGTCATGTAATTCTTCTGTTTCCTCATCGTATTCTTATGAAAAGTGCAAGTCTAACAAGCTTTAATTTGACTGATTTAGTAGTAATTTCTATCTTTATTAATATATTTATCACTAAACTGTTCACGATAATTCACACTCTCCTGTTTTTACTCTATTACTTAGCTTGTGTGTTATTTCTGTCCCCATCCTGCTCGTTATTCCCCTTTAGCTCCTAATCCTGCCTGTATGTTGCTAAGAGCTTATAGAATGATTCAGCATCTTCAATTTGTGATTGCTCATTCTTAGCTGTTCCCTCCCCATGATACGACTTTGGGACTATTTATATGCAACACAGGAGGCAGCTGTCATTTAGAAATTTTGAGTAACATTTTCTTGGTATTCACTCGCAGAATTTCCCACTGTCTTCTTCATACATGTATCTTGGTTTATCCGATGTTAATAACTTTTCCAGCTCTAAGTGAAAGAGGGTGCCCTGGACTACCAACAATTCGTCCTCTCTTTCAATTTAATTGAATTGCGATGGAGTCCAATGCTCCGGTGACAATTTCTCTAGACACCAATTTTCCCCTTTCTTATTCCCGCCTAGTTTTTCTCTCTACGAACCTTAATTATGAATCCTTTCAGAGTTTTTAGTAAATTATTCATCACTTCTCTTGGTAATTTATTTCAATCCCTATCTCCCTTACACGGTAAAGAAAATTTTCCAACACCTAATGCCTGAAATCGAGTGCCAGCTTATGTTTATGGTAACCTTTTCCTTCCATGCAGCACTGTTAATTCTTCCGCCTCTTCATGCTTTATCGCCAATAAATGCCTTTTACACACTTAGCACTTCCTTATCCCTCATCCTGTATTCCAATTAATCCCATTCCGGAATCTTCGTGTTCCGTAGTAAATTCAAGAGACCAATTTCTTTGCATCCACTCCAACTCCTGTATTTGATACCATACTGTGGCACCATATTCAAACAATGGTCTCACAAAAATTTTGTAACCTGATACCCTCACTATTCTGGTACATCTCCTCATCACTCTCTGCAATAAATGAACGATTTTAAAACCTTTTATTACGATCTGCCCAATGTCTCCTGCCCAGTTAGTTAATTATCAAATATTATGCAAAGATATTTACATTTCAAGTATTCAACAAGCAATTCCTTACGCACCCTGTAATCACAATCAGCATTTAGTTTTTATCTGTTATTTTTGAATTCATTTTGCTGTGGAAAAACCGACTACGTCTCTCGTTTTGATCTTCTGGTTCCCTGGCGCGGGTATGAACATCTGCCATTCAACTGTAACGGTCGAGTAAGGATATTTGTATTTCGTATTTGCAGCTGCAAATATTTCTATTTTTGAAATTTAACTGTTTGCAAACAACATACTGAATTTCGGAAGTATCGTTTTTTTTCACAACAAACTGCATTTTGAACAGATATTGTAACTATAATTGTTGAAAATGATTGCAGGGAATTATCTGTATACATATTTGAATAAATAAAAAAGTCGCAAGACCGAGATTCGATCCGGTGACGACAGGCTTGAGGTTGCTCGCTGTGCCACGAGTCCCTTCTAATCTCCGTAATTTAGAAAGTATTCGAACGACCTAAATATTTCATTGCCGATTTTATCTAAAACGGTGAATAAGCGCATGTTACAGCTTTGCCACAATACACCTGTGGCCATGAGTTTTCATTACACATAGTGTGAATCAAATCGGAATTGTACAATTGGCAGCCTGTCCTTGTAAGAAGTAGTGGTCTATTGTATCTTCAATTTAGTGTACCACCTACCAGTTATGCTGTCTTTTGGGGTATTTGTGTGTAGAACGAAGCATAATCGAAAGGCGAGGGGTCTCGCGAATTCTGTCTCTGACTTTACTACAGACGGCAAACGAACCCAGACCTCCGTATACCTGCCGTCCTGACAACAGTTCTTAGGTGGTTTTCCGCAGCTATCAAGAAAAATGCTGCGACAGCTCTCAGTCTCCGACTTATAAACTAAACATTTCACAAACAAAATACGCTTATCACGCATAGAACATAGTTAAAAATTTCGCAGACATATGGCAACACTTCACTTCCTCCATTAGTAAGTAGAAGAATATGAAGAAGAAGACTGATAAATGCAAGGTAAATATAAGTTGAACATGTTTGCTGGTATAACATAAGCGTAATGTGTGTAGGCGTCAACTAATGATGTGCCTTATACGAATAATTAATTACTGTGAATAAGCAGCAATAAAAATTACTATGACATGTTAACGATAAAAACTGAATTTACAGCAATCTTAATAACATTTTACTAAACTTTAATGCGATTATCCCTCATTTTCCAAATGAGACCTCTCTGCCCTTGCTCCATTCATTTCTTTTTATGACTTCGCTTTTTCACAGCTTCCCCATTATTTTTTCCTTTTAAATTTAAGCCTTTCTGCCTTCCTGCTCCACGTGTGGGTAAATCCCACACCTTCGGAATCCTTTTACATCTGGGAGTCGCTTTAAAAACTAACGTGGGTAGCGTCTTTGATCTGAATTTGTTTCATCAAACGCTTCAGATATATTGGGGTATTTGATGGCAGGAGGCTTGCCAGTATGGATGACTGTGCAATATAATGAGAGAAAAAAAACACTTATTGAGGAAATGCGGAAGGCTATTTCTGATGAAAAGATGAGAATGAAATATTATTTTAGTGATTTCAATGTTTAGACACAATGATGGTTAAATATTTGGCATTACTTAATTCTTCACATCAGCAATAAAAATGTTACCTTATATGTAAGGTAAAGATAATTCCACACATATATGAAATTTCTTATTTAAAATAAAAAATTATAAATTATTGCTTAATACATTGAAAACATAGGTTTGTGAATATTTCACCTACGTACAGAAGCTTTTGAACGTCGATAATGTTTACAAGGGTGTTGGAGTAATGATCTGACCATATGAAAATTAATTTGGCACATTAATTCAAAATGTCTGATATCCAGAACCTCTGGATTCGTCGGTGCCCTGAAAATTTCAGCAACATCAGATAACAAGAACAACTGGCAACAAGCAATGGCCGGTAAAAGCCACCGCACCAGCTTTATAGAAAGCAAGGATACTAACACTAGGAGAGTTAATCCAACAGTTATTGGTAGCCTTTTGAATCCTCCCGATCAAGAAATAAGCCATAACAGTATACAGATAGTTTCAATTAGCCGTAACCGTGTAAAAATAGAGACGAGAACAGTAATATGAGCACACTCTCTGACGCTAAGTGAAGCCTGTAACGAGACTACTGTGTCAGACTCGTACAATGTTTTAAATAGTAACAATAATTCATTTTGAAAGAAGGGTTGGAATATCTTGCTCGAGAGTATAAGTCTGGAGGTAGCCACCTGTAACAGTGAATCGGGACCCTTTCATACCTGAGCTGGGCAGAAACATATTTCTCAACAGCGCGGGAAGGCCTGCTTATCTGCAGCAGGTGTCGCCTAACTGACCCGGTCAAGTGGATAATTCGGCTGGACGATCTATTGTGCCGTGAAATGATATTTCCGCACGCTACCGGAAAAATTTGGTGGCCGAAGCAAAACTCGGAGAAGGTCGGATATTTTCGGGGTGAGGCAGTTATGGTAGATCAAAGTGTGAATCACGTGGCTGTGAACTCCCAATGAACGTGCATGTTACAAAATAACGAGCTGTTTGGTGAGTTCTGGGTCCACATCTCCTACGAGCCCACGAATTGGATTTTCTAGAGGTCTTGCAGTGGTGACCAGCAGAGAAGGAGGTCTTGCGGTGGTGTCTGGCGTACAGAGAGGTCACGCCATCGCCGGGTCTCCGATTATGACGGGACTTATAACAGTACGGTTTGAGCCACCTCTGGCTTGTGGTACCGGTTGCTGTTGTCTGAAGGAAGCGACGCAACGCCGCTGCTGTATAAACGGTAAAGACATTCTGCCATTAAAAAGAACTCAGTGTTGTGCGTTTCCTCGACCCGTCAACGCCTCATAGCCGTGAGCAACTTGATTCCATACGGGAAGACTGTCATAAATTCCTATCAATCAGAGAATATTATTTTATTATAAGTCCAAGACTGAATGGCACCCTGTTTGAATTCATTTCTATATGCTTGTATTTGTGAACAGCTTTATAAATAAGCATCTTAACATAGTGCTTAAATTTCACATAAAATATGTCACTGTTGTTTGTTTAAAATTAATGTCTTATGCCTCATATTGTAAGACGCCGCATTAATTTTTTTGAACACTTGATTTTCATGTGTTAATTAACTGTAAAGTATACCGACGTCTATAGGCATTCAATGTTGAATTTGAATAAATCTGTTATGTTATGACTTTATTAGTGATGCAAGATAGCATATCACTTTGCACCCTCTTCCTTTTTGAAAAAATCAAGTGATTGAAATTATTAAATTGATAAGATCAAGAAAATTATTAATATCAACGTTAATAAAATGGTAAATCGAATGCAAATAAATATAATTACACAGAAAACCCCTTCTACTACCACAAGCCTTGCAGCGGAATGGTTTACAGGCATATGTATCACTCTCCAATATCACGCAGAAAGGGGTAAGTAGTAACGTCATTATTGAAATAGAGATAAAGGCAGTAGCTAGAAGTGAATATAGCACGGAAAGCTGGAAAGATTGGCGAGGAAAATTAAGAAAAATGGCCAACTAAATGAAATCCCACTTTGTTAGATTTATTTTTCAAGTGGCACCGGTGTTCAGACTGTGTTTACATTCATAAGATCGGGTGTCTCGCTGAAATATATTACAGTGTTATAATTATCTCCGTTTCGGCCATGCCAGAAACCAATGTTGAAGTGAAAATCTCTGTAACTTTTGCACCGGCCTGCATGTCCTAAAAGAATACATGTTAACTGTAACATTGTTCATCCTTCCAATGATAGGGAGAGCCATGAATTTTTTATACAAAAGCAAAATCAAGCTTTTGATGACTGGCAAGAAGGTACGCAATAAACAATCTTTGTCAAAAATCCACTTAATCACATATGTTTGAGCTGCAGAAACGCTGGTAATGGCAGCTCAAAACACAATAATGTATTAGGGAATATATAATCACATCCATGAGAAAAGTGGTCTTCGAGATTAACAGAAAAAGGGGTCCTGTAAAAAATTTGAGTCGTGGCACAGTGCTGCTAATACAAGGTATACAGGAAAACCAGACAAGGACAATGGGTCACCCCGGTCTTGTATCGTGTCTTTCTTCCGGTGGCAGACAGAACGTCAATACAGGGGGTGATGACCTTGCATGGCAATACAGGATGTACAGAGGCCCCCCATAATATGGACCAGGCCGTCCATCATGACTTGCGGTAACGCATCCCATTGATAAACAAGCGCCCATTGGAAATTTACAATAATTTGGGGTGGCGGCGTTGAGGATACAATCCATAGGCCTGGAGCGTACCATGCATGTGCAATCGGGTTTAAGTCCGAGGACCGAGCTGGCCACTCTAGATGTATGATGTCCTCATGTTGCAGGTACTCGTCCAACAAGCCAGCTCTGTGTGGGTGGGCATTATCATCCAGCAGATGGAACCCAGGTCCATGTGCACCACGTAAAACTCACGTTGCAAGACGACATCCATATAAACAGCAGCTGTCACAGTCTCACTAGGAAACACACGCTTTGATGTAGATACGTAATGCCGCCCCAGACGAGAAACTGGTCCGTTTCCACAATTTTGGCACGGTTGTAACGTGTTCCAGGGGCTCGCAAGACGAACAGACGGCGAGAGTCACTCTACAGGATAAATCTCGACTCATCAAAGAACAGGACACTACCTCACCGTTGTTGGGTTCAACCACGGTGAGCAAGACACCACATTCGACAAGCCACGCAGTGCATTTTTGAGAGGGGAATGTATCTGGTGGGTCGCCGAGCATGCAGGGCAACCTCTCGAAGCCGACGACAGACTCTCTGACGGGAGATGTGTGACCCAGAGGCTGCTGCGTGGCCTCTAGCCAGTGTAGGTGCTGTGCTGGTTGGACGTTTTCGGGAACATAAGATAACTATCCTGACGCCGGGTTTAGTACGAGATCCCACCCGTACTGCAGTTGAATGATTCCTCCCTCCAGGAATCTTCTCAACAGCCGTGGAACGACGCTACGAGTGACATGAATCTCCTGGCCCACCTGGCGAGACTATGGCCGGCCTCTAATCTTCCGATGATCCGATCACGCGGAAAGTCACGAAGATCTGTTCCATGAGCCATTTTGCTTACTTAGTACTCGAATACTGTGTGCCAAATACAGACAACACGCAGTCGAAACCGCCGCATCCAAGACGTCTGGTACTGAGCTGCTAGGTTTATCACGTGATTGTGTGTTTCGCAGCCACGGATTAGACCACACACTATCGGTATGACTCAATGATTTCTTGCGGATCTCGAAGATCCCAACGAGCGTGGTGGGTGAGCGGTAACGCTCAGGCCTCGCGTTCAGGAGGACGAATGTTCGAATCCCAGTCCGGCCATCCAGATTTGGGTTTTCCACTGTTTACACAAATAGCTCCAAGCGAACGTCGGGATAGTTTCTTCGAAGGCCATGGCCGAATTCCTTCCAGTTCGTTGCCCTCCGACTCTAATGACCTCAACGTCGACGAGAAGCAGAAGAAGAAGCAAAAAAAAAAAAAAAAAAAACGGACATGAGTGTACTTTCGAAATCTGGGTAATATTATGGGTAATGCTCCTATAATTTCTCCGTATAGATTACCACAGTAAGTACCGCTATTCCAGGTTACACAAGTGCCCGTAAATATTTCTTGTGATCTAATTAACGTATAAATAAGCTCCGTACTGCTAACTGAGTGCCCATACCCACCATGTAAAGGGATGGATAGGGAGCAAACCGGAAAAACGTCTTATAAATCTTCAGCCAATTTAACGTAATCAATACCCACCTTAGCCATATAATATTCTGCAGAAGCCATCTACCGCTGAATTCATCACGATCTCCGTTTTTGAAGGCATAACGTGTGTATTTACTCAATTTTTATGTAATCCTTTATTTGATCTATCAACATATGACCCCAGTGCCCGTAAGTAGATCAGAAAATAGAGGTAATTCTAAATGCAACTTATTGTTGTTTAAGAGTTTATGGCACGTTATTCTTTAGTTTGTTCACAGAATGGTGGTTCAACCTCGATGAGAGTTTCATATTTCCGCGTTATACTACTAAATGTTGTGACAAGGATGATGAGTATCTCAATGCGAACCAATCACAGTATCTTACAAATCCCTACTGGTATGATGGGATGAAGGATGCAATACGGCTACCGAAGAGAAACACTCAAATAAAAGGAAAGATATTACAGTTGGGACAACTTCTCTGACCACAACAGAGTTGAAGCCAAAGTTAAAAGTATACTGAAAAATCAGAAGAAAAGATTTTGGAAAATCTTCTGCAAGATAGCAAAAAACCAAAGACACTGTAAGGAGGTACTGAAAATGTTAAAACCTCGTGGAAGAGCCATAAGCAGGCACAAAAACATTATCCTTATAACAAATTATGTTGACGAAGAAATCTAGGAAGAAGGCAATTATTCTTTGAACGAACACCTCATCTGTAAAGAGCTGAATAAAGCTCTCATTTACAGCCCTGGGACAGTATAACATACATTACTCCATGTTATTTCAGCCTGCTATTTATATTTGGCCCAAAAATTTTGTAAAGTATTTTTTTTACTAATGGCCTTACGCCTTTTCAAGGCAATTAGAGGCGGATTTGGACTGGGAACTGGAAGGAATTCGGCCATGGCCTTTTGAAGGAAGCATCCCGGCATTCGCCTAGAGTGATTTGGGGAAACCATGGAAAACCCAAATCTGGATGTCCGGACGGGGATTCTAACCGGCGTCCTCCTGAATGCGAGGCTAGAGCGGTAATCACTCACGCTTGATCTGCAATTATCTGCAACGGCGATGCTAGACTATAACGGATAAATTACTACAATTTTTCGATTCCTGCGAATACAAAGCGCAGAGTATGGCCACGGGTGAGATGATATATGAAAACGCCGAGAAACGAATTAATAGTGGAGGCAGATCAAATGTGGTGCGTGGGCGGTAACGCTCTGGAGGACGCATCCAGCCATCCAGATTTCGGTTTTACATGGTTTTCATAAATGAATCCCGGTGAATGCCGGGATGGTTCCTTAAAAGACCATAGCCAAGTTCCTTCCCATTCCTTACCCACCTCTAATGGCTTCGACGTCGACGAGTCGCAAAGCCTTAAAAAGTAGACGGTCTTAGCCACACCTGCATCTTTCTTTTTCAACTATCACATAACTACTTGGTTATAGCGACTTACAACTTACTGTCTGACATGGAATAAATTGTTTGATAAAAATTTACCTCCACTCACGTTACAATTCATCGATACTACCGTTACAACAATAGAATTTGAAAATAGTTGGTGGTTACACTACCTGTAATGTGCATAACATAACACCATTTTACAGCCTGAGGTTAGGTGTAAATACGTTACATCTCTCACGGGTTTATAAATTTCTTCATTGCCTCAAGGGTAATATAAGAATGAAATCTTTCGGAAGAGTAGGCCTGAATGTGCCGATACCGGGCTTCATCTTCTCCCTTTTTTCACCTTTCAACCACAACACAAACAATACACTGAACACACACACACTATCAGAGTCATCCATACTTACAACAACATTGTCACACTTAGAAAGGCAACTGGAAAAAGCCCAGGTCATCATATCTGATTCGGGATATATTGCCAAAGAGGACGAAGTAACTAGCCGATCATATAAAGTTTACTGTGCCATTATGGCTAGCGAATTTTTTTTCTTTTAACTGCTTAACGTCTCTTAACAGCGAGGTCTTTAGAGACAGGAAAGGATTTGGGGGGGGACAAGGAATGGGAAGGAAAGGGAAGGAATTCGGCCATGGCCTATTTAAAGGAAGCATCACGGCATTTGCCTGGAGTGATTTGGGAAACCATGGAAAACCCAAATCTGGATGCCCGGACGGGGATTCGAACCGCCATTCTCCCGAATACGAGGGCAGAACGCTAACCGTTACACCGCCACTCTCGGTGCTAGCGAAATGACAGATCAAATGATAAAGGATCGTATTACGTTACTGAAATCGAAAATTCACTGATTTCTGTTATAATGTTCTGCCCGTGATCAAAGTAAAAAAAAAAAAAGTTATGAAGGAATGAAAGGCTATAACAAGATATACAGACCGCTACTTACGCAGAAACAATACCTGCATCTTCGGATCAAGAATGGACTGACAGTAGCTAATGCTCAAGGGGAATTACGACCACATAACAAGTCTGAGCTTCAATCATCCCCGTTTCAGAAGGCACTCTAGAAACACTGTCGTCTAGTCACCGTTATTCGAATATGGAGTGAAACAAGGTATTAATCAAATCTTCTATGAAGGTAAAAATAGAGACAGCAAAATTACTATACCGATCACTGAAGATTCCACTTCTGACTTCCGTAAAAATTTGGTTAGTGTGTAAAAACTGTCGTACGCATTAATTTTTTTAAACAGAATTAAAAATGTGGATGTAAAGGCATGCGACAGATCATGCAGACTTTCCGTTAATAATATTAGCAAAATTTATTAAAAATTTAGTTCAATTCGTGAAAACGTAAATTTCTTGTATAGAATTGAGATTTGAGACACGGTGTATTTGGTGTATTATGCGTGGTGGACGAGCGCTAACGCTCCGGCCTCACATTCGGTAGGACGAGGGTTCCAATAACCGTTCGACCTTTCGGTTTTTCCATGGTTTCCCTACATCACTGCAGATAAGTGTCGGGATAGTTCCTACAAACTGCCATGGCCGAATTCATTCCCGTTCCTTGCACACCACTTCCTCCCCTCACACAGTTCTCTTCCGCCTCTGATAACCTCGACGTGAACGAGGCGTTAAGCCATAAACAAAAAAATAAATCTCAGGTCTAAACTGGAATATATACAGTTATATGTGTAATGTGTTATCGCTAGAAGATAATTGAAAATAAAAATAGGTGATACAAATACAATTGCCTTTCAATGGTATCTTAGAGCCATCGTAAAAAATGACATCACGAAACGAATCATTTACACAAACAAAGAGGTGACGTTCTAAAAATAATACTACAATCCCATACAGTATTTTTCCATTGAATTCTTCAAAAAGATTGTAAACTAAGCTCTTTCCCTTTATATGAAAATAATAAGTATCTAAAAAATACCAATCTTAAAAACGCGGACCTCATATAACAGGACATAGCAACAAGTGTTGAAACAGCATAAAAAGAAGTTTTTTTAACTAGTTTTTGTTCTAATAAGCTATCTTGTTGCCGAATACTGGTAGTGGATAGTTTTTGAGGGAACCATTTCAGAATTCGCCTGGAGTGATTTCGGGAAACCATGGAAAATCGAAGTCGGGATGACCGGACGGGAAATGGCACCCATGTCTTCGGGAATGCGTTACCGCTCACCCACCACGCTCGGTTTATGATGGAGTAAACATCTTTGAACTACACAGATGACTTTGACGACAGCCTGTTTTTTCCTTCTCTTTTACGCTAAGAAATTACACCAATGTAAGTAGATTTATAATTAACTGATTGATTTCCTTTGCAAAGGGTTATACTCAATTACCGAGCGTGGTGGTGTAACGGATAGCGTTCTGGCCTCGCATTCGGGAGGACGGCGGTTCGAATCTCCGTCCGGGCATCCAGATTTGGGTTTTCAATGGTTTCCCAAATCACTCCAGGCAAATACCGGGATGCTTACTTCAAAAGGCCATGGCCGAATTCCTTCCCATTCCTTGCCCCCATTCTTTCCCGTCTCTAAAGACCTCGCTGTTGAGAGACGTAAAGCAGTTACAATATATATACAGGGTGAGTTTTTTATCTTGAGACAACTAAATATCTCGAAAACTACAAATCCGATCAAAAAAAGTGGGTAATAAAAATTGTTCGTCTCGACGGGGGACATCCGATGATACCAAATTTGACTCCCCACCCCCACCCCCTAGGGGTGGGGGAAGGGGGAGAAAAAAAACTTAAATAGGAACCCCCATTTTTTATTGCAGATTCTGATTCCCCGGAAAAAACTACCCCTATTTCACCCCCAATTCGAGTCATTTTGGTCGATAGATGGCGCTGCAATCGACAAAAATCAAAATAAGCAAAAATTCATTTAAAAATGAGGATATCTCGTGAAATACACATCAGATCAGCAAAATACAAGTTAATGTGATTGATATTTTTCAAAAACTATTCAATAACACCACCCACCTCCAAACTTGAGGGATGGGAATGGACATTATTTCAAAATGCACTGATGCAAATTCTTTAGCAGATAGCGAAAGTCAAACATTACTTTTTGCGTTACCCAGGAACAACGACGTGGACGTAGTAATTTTCTGTTCCCTTTGGGGTGCTAGATTTAGGTGAGTCCCCTCGCCTCTCACCATCGGGGTGCTTGTTTTTGGTGAGTCCCCTCGCCTCTCACCATCGGGGTGCTTGTTTTTGGTGAGTCCCCTCGCCTCTCACCATCGGGGTGCTTGTTTTTGGTGAGTCCCCTCGCCTCTCACCATCGGGGTGCTTGTTTTTGGTGAGTCCCCTCGCCTCTCACCATCGGGGTGCTTGTTTTTGGTGAGTCCCCTCGCCTCTCACGTGTTTGTTTCTAACAACAATTCTAAAGCAAGTGCTCGAAAATATCACCACCGACATCGATGCATTTATTTACCCGCTCTTGGAATGATTCGACGCAACTAAGAAGCATATCCGGCGTGATTTTTTGACAAGCGTTGGTAATTCGTTCAATCATGTTTTCAGGCGTTGTTGGCACTTCACTGTAAACTTCATTCTTCAAGTATCCCCATAAAAAAAAATCAGGCGAAGTGAGATCTGGTGATCTTGCAGGCCACGGCACTGGACCTCCTCTTCCGATCCATCGACGATTGTACAGACGATCTAACACTTCCCGCGATCTTACAGCAAAATGTGCTGGACAACCGTCATGTTGAAACCACATTGTTTGTCGCACGTCTAAGGGTACGTCTTCAAGCAATGTTGGCAGTACGTCCTCTAAGAGTTGTTGATATTTCTCCCCATTGAAATGTCCATGGATAAAATGTGGACCAATAAGTTTGTCCCCAATTATCCCACACCAAACATTTACATTCCACGGACGCTGATGTTCAACTTGGCGTAACCAATGCGGGTTTTCCACACTCCAATAATGCATGTTGTGTCGATTAATGGTGCCGTGGTTAGTAAAAGTGGATTCATCCGAAAACAGTACTCGAGCAAAGAAATGGGGTTCTTCTTGTATTTTCTGTAGCGACCATCGGCAAAATGTCAATCGATTATCGAAATCATTGCCGTGAAGTTCTTGATGCAACGAAACATGGAACGGATGGTATTTTCTACGATGCAAAATCTGACAAACAGTAGTCTGAGAAATTCCTGATTCACGACTTATTTGTCGAGTACTAATGTGAGGGTTATAAGCCACTGCAGCTAAAACTGCAACTTCGTTATTTTCTCCAGCTATCGTCCTTCGCCGCTTTCGTTTGTTTGTGTGCACACTTCCCTCCTGAGTGAACTGTTGGATAATACGGTAAAAAGAAGCGCGCGATCGAGGCTGGTCTGGAAAACGATGAGCATAAAGATCAACAGCATTATCGATATTCTTGCGACATTCTCCATAAATGTAGACCATTTCAATTTTTTCTTGCAACGTTATAGCCTGCATTCTCATTGACACGTGCAACAGAACGAAGTAAATAAATCAGAGATGTTATGAACGCTATGAAAGTACATCAAGTAATGAGAAAACTCTGAGAAATGAGCGACGATGTGAACGCAATGGAAGTACATCAAGTAATGAGAAAACTCTGAGAAATGCAGCGCCATCTATCGACCAAAATGACTCGAATTGGGGGTCAAATAGGGGTAGTTTTTTCCGGGGAATCAGAATCTGCAATAAAAAATGGGGGTTCCTATTTAAGTTTTTTTTCTCCCCCTTCCCCCACCCCTAGGGGGTGGGGGTGGGGAGTCAAATTTGGTATCATCGGATGTCCCCCGTCGAGACGAACAATTTTTATTACCCACTTTTTTTGATCGGATTTGTAGTTTTCGAGATATTTAGTTGTCTCAAGATAAAAAACTCACTTGGTATATACTCACCTTGGAACAGGTTTCGTAATTGACAAGAAAATATTATACTCCATTACAAGCTTCGAGTCTACCTCTGAAAGGTTATCTACACTCACGTTTAAGTCGACCAACAAAGTGTATACAATTGTGAATGTTCATGCCCCTACAAACATTGACAACAAAAAGAATAAGGAGAAGGTGGAACTATTCTGGGAAAAACTTGATGACACGATTCAGAAGATCCCTGATAAACATAATGTCATCCTTCTAGGGGATTTCAACGCCCAGGTGGGGAGAGAGAAATAGTTCAGGCATATAGTAGGGTGTTACCCAGCACACAAGAGAACGAACCAAAATGGTATCAGGCTAATTGAATTATGTCAGGCACACAATTTGATCCTGAAGTCAACTAGCTTTAAGAAATTTCCAAGAAAGCAGAAGACGTGGATATCACCTAACCCTCTATTGGGAGAGTTCCAGTTAGATCATGTTGCGGTAAAGCGGAAATTTCATAAAGAAATCCAAAATGTTAGGGTTCTCAGAGGGGCCAACCTCGACTCGGACCACTACCTATCTAAAGTGAAATTTAAGATCATCCCTAAGAGTAACTGTCAGAGGAAAAACCGTGCACGAAGGAAATATGATCCAGAGAAAATAAAGGAGATGAAGGAAGCGAACTAGAAGGCCAGGGCTGGAAACAGTTGGAGAAGAGTCTTATAACTAAGGCAGAAGAGTTTGCTCCTGTCTCCAGGATTAAGAAGCACAGGTGGTGGAACGAGGAGTGTGATAGACTACTTGATCTGAGAAAAAAGGCGTGGCACATCTGGCAAACCAAAAAGGACGAAAGTTCCTGGCAGCACTTTGTGGAAATTAGGAGGATGGTGTCCAAGGAGATCAAGAAAGTAAAGAAGGTTCAAGAAGACCAAATACTCAGTAAGATTAATGACGACTTTACTAAGAACAACATGAGAAACTATTATCGGATCTTCAGAGAGAAGCTCAATAAATACAACCCCCCAACCCTCCAACTTCAGGAAAAGAAA
This sequence comes from Vandiemenella viatica, assembly GCA_031002005.1. NCBI lineage: Eukaryota > Metazoa > Arthropoda > Insecta > Orthoptera > Morabidae > Vandiemenella > Vandiemenella viatica. Next base: position 326,194,871 of record CM061921.1, on the reverse strand, counting down.
GGGATCATGCCATATAGTAATAGGGGCAACTGCAAGATACTGGAAGACTACTTCAAGGAACTCCTAAATTGCGAAGAACCACTCCAAAAGATGGTGTTAGATGATGGAAAGAAGTCTTCCACCAACCCTGACTCTAAACCCCCATCTATAAGTGAGATCCAGACAATTCTGACTCACATGGAAAATTTTAAGGCATCAGGGGAAAATCAGATAACAGCCGAACTATGGAAATATGCTAGCAAAAATGCAATTATCTCACTCCAGAAATTTTTTGAGGAGATATGGAAGAAAGAAGTGATTCCAGAGGAATGGAAAATGGCCCTGATACACTTTCTACACAAAAGAGGCTCTAAATCTGATCCGAACAACTACAGAGGGATTTCTCTGGTGGATGTGACCTATAAGATATTGTCCAGAGCATTACTTGAACGAGCAGAATCCCAGTTGGACTGCCAAATCGGGGAGTATCAAGCAGGGTTCAGGAAAGGAAGGTCTTGCCCTGAACAGATCCTAAACCTCAGAAACATTTTAGCATACCAGAAGCAGAGGGCGAAACCATATATAGTGACTTTTGTGGACTTCCAGAAAGCTTACGATTCCATATACAGAGGGTCGCTATTCAATATTTTGGAGGAATTTGGCTTGGACAGGAAAACCCTGAATATCATCAAAGAAACCCTCACAAATACGACCTCAAAAGTTAGATTCATGGGTGAACTGTCAGAGCCTTTTGAGATCAGAACAGGGGTCCGGCAAGGGAATGGCCTCTCCCCCCTGTTGTTCAATTGTGCACTCGAAAAAGTTGTGAGAGAATGGAATGCAAGAACCAGAGGAGGAATCAGACTTGGAACAAAAAATAAAGGAGTTACGATTAAGTGTTTGGCATTCGCTGACGATATGGCGATGCTCGCAGAAACATGGGAGGAAGCCAAAGAACAAATCGCCGAATTACAAGAGCAGGCAGGGAAGTTAGGACTTAAGATTTCTTTCGAAAAAACAAAGATTATGACAAATATACCAGACACTCCTACGAGAGTCCGAGTGGGAGCTCATAAAATAGAGGTGGTTAAGAGTTTCAAGTACCTAGGGGAATGGATTGAATGGAACAACCTTGAAGGTAAAACAATGGAAGCGAGAAGGACCAAAATGGAATTAGCCTTCCAGAAGACCAAAAACACTTACAATAAGAAAAGCCTCTCTTGGAACACAAAGATAAGACATTACAACACAGTAATTAAGCCGGAAGCACTCTATGCAGCAGAGACACTAGTCATGGGGAGGAAAGGACAAATGGAGAAATTGGAAATCAAAGAGAGGGAAATTTTTAGGAAGATCATGGGTCCCAAATTCCAGAATAACAAACAAGTTTTCTACAGAAACGAAGCCCTCTACGCAAAGTCCGAGAGACTCTCGGAAACCATGAGAAAAAAAAAAAAAGATTGATTTCTATGGACACATATTCCGAATGAATCCTAACAGACTAACAAAAAAAATCTTTGACTTCTTTTATAAAAAAAAAGACTAAGCCCAACTGGTTTAAGGAAGTGGAAAAGGATCTGAGAGAACTCCAGATTACCGAAGTGATATTAAAGAATGGTACAGCCAAGACCGTGACCAAAGACAAAAGTAAGAGGTTCCAAGTTGCGATAAACACCAGAAAACCGATTCAAATATCAGAAGAGGATAGAAGGAAGAGATCAGATAGAATGAAGAAATACTGGGAGAAGAAGAAAACGCAAGCATCCAAGAAGTGATTGATCTGACATACCCCAAAGATGGGTGATTCGAAAAAAAAAAAATACTCATATATATATATACTCAATCTTTTTGTATCATTTTGTGTATTGTTCCTACATCAATTTTATAACTCGTAATAATCCTAGCACTACCTTTTTAACAGACCATTGTTTCTGACAGTGTTTCCTTAAATCACTTATTTGTTCTCAGTAATAGTGTATACGGTTTCTTTGGACGCAAAATGACACAAGTTTTCTTTGAAATTTATCGAGAGGTGTTCTATTGAGACGAAATCAAGTTTAAGTGGTAAATTACACACTGTGGGTTGAAGTTACGGAGTTTCAGATATCTAGACAGCATTGCTTTCTAATCATAGTGTTGTTTTCTGTTCAGCTGGATGACACGTTTGCCGTTCATCCGGAAAAAGTCTCCTTGTTTGCATCAAGAAGTTCTGTGTAAATATAGATTTTGATTCCAAGGCTTTCACTTCTATCTATATTTCTCACATGGAAGTCGAAATTATGGCAGATAAATATCGCATTATTTACATTTGTTTTCAAAAAATTATTGCAACTGCAATTTGCTATCATAAGCACGCTTAACTTTTTTTTTAAGTAAAATTCTATGAGTTGGATGGTCACTACGAAATCTGCAATAAATGAACAGAAAATCTGCCTGTGTGGGAAACGAAGATATGAACGATTCCAATGTCAATCATACGTCATTTATTAAACGCATTCCATGAATGTGTCAGTTTAATTATTCCTTATCCAGGTATAAATGGATTGTAAATACTTAATCTCTTAGGATGAGCATCTGCACTGCGGTTCGAAATTAAAAGATTTTTTCACTATGTGGAAAAAAGAAATACCTTATCTGTTGGCTGACGTACAAATGAAATATTCCTACAACTGGTTTCTTCTAAACTGCAGTGAAGTTTGTTTTCCATATTTTCTCCAAGAGAAATTGATGAAGCATTTTAACACAAGCACTTAATAATGGATAGTATACGGGCACATGAGAAATTTGTGAGCACAAAACGTTTGGTCAACTGGCGCCTTTTAGTGATTCTAAAAACTGTTCAGTCTTTTCTTAATTTCACTATACACATTCATTCAACTTTCTTAGGAAAATTTATATATATATATTTCCTATAACTTTTTTTTGCGTCCGACATCATATGATAATTTATTCACTATCTATTTGAACATTTTTATTTATTTATTTTTTCCATATGAGAAACTTTCTGTCAACAAGAATCAATATCAAGTGCAAACCTCAATTAGTGGTAAAGGAGGCATTAATATTTGTGAACGTTTCATTTGAAAAATTAAAAGGTATCAAATTGTATGTAGGCTGTCATTATTTCGTGGTAACAAATTGAAGACGGTTGACGAAACGAAGGTAGAAGTTAAAGTTATTTTCCCATTAGTTTGTTAAATATTCTTTTCAGAAAACAATTTAGAAGATATGTACAATAGGAAATTAAACGAACTTGAATATGTGAAGAGATCAAATTTCTGCGTGTTTAGAATATAGTATCTTAAGACTGGCTGTTTATAACCAATAATTAAACGAAAAATACCTAGTTATACTGTGATGTCTTATAATTGGTTTTTATTCTGCGGTTAGAAAAATCATTAATAACATATTAAGTGAACCGTGCTACTGCTACTGTTTTCTTAAATATTGCATGCAACTCTGTAGCTACCATTTCCTGATTATAAAGTTTCAGCTATGGCTCGCCCTATTCACAGATATCTGAATTTGTACCTAATTTTAAAACCAAAATGGATATTTAGCCATTAACTTTTTTTATTTATGACATTCGGCTACTGAAGCTCAGTGTGATCATCATGACTCATACAATGTATCATTTTCTCTAGTGAATTGTTGCTACTAAGTATCGACACCACAGGTCGGTCACGACATTAACAATGACAACACTTAACACCCACGCCCTCGGCCGGACTCGACCCGGCGACCTTAGTTGCTCTGGCCCCTACGCTCCCGTGCCGGCCAGGCAGTAACTTCATCCGGCAGAAAGAAAAGGCTCCACAACATTCCCGTCTTAAGTGGTTTCATACTCCTGTTAACTTCAAAGGGATTCCGCTTGTATTTTTTTTTTTTTTTTTTTGTTCTTGTAGTCTAGTAAGAGGAGCTGAAGTTTGCGTTTTTCGGGGGCACAACTTTTCGCATGCTATAAACACGAGAATTAATTACGAAACGTTAAGAATCCTTGTCTGCTGGACCTAAGTTTGTTGCACTGAAACGTAATTTGTTTTTTTAGCTTAACACCATTGTTATGTCGTCATTCAAAATGAACATTGAATAAATGGGCGAAAATGAAGTTAACACATCTTGTAGAATGATTGAACAAACAAAGACTAACAGCTTTGTTTAACATGAGTTGAGACTATGGTTTTTGTGACAGCAAACTTGTTTAGATAAATATACTTCTGAAACGTATTAAAACTGGCCTGAGCGAAAAAAGTAATAACAATATTTAAATATCAAAAGATATATTTAATTGTACGATCACCCCGTTTGTGGTTGTTGTTTAAGGTTTCTTCTACAGTTGCTGCAATAATTAAGTGCTAAGGAAGCGTGCATAAACCACGTAGCTCCATTTTGGCCTCCTGTGAACCCCCCCTCCCCCCTCATGTAGCCCTATGTAGCATTTTCCTCTACCCCCCCCCCCCTCCCACGCAGCACGTAGCTTTTTTCTCTTTTGATTTCAGAACACACTTTGTACTGTTTTCTCTTGTCAGACTATTAAAAATTACATTTTTTATTTTTTGCTGTCGTCAGTCTTTCGACTGGTTTGATGCAATCCTCCATCCTTTCCTATCTTGAGCTAACCTCTTCATTTCTACATACCCCTTACAGCCCACGTCCTCAATTATCTGTTTCATATATTCTAGTCTCTGTCTTCCTCTACAGTTCTTACATTCAACTGTTCCCTCCAATAACAAATTAACCAATCCAGCATGTCTCAAAATATGACCTACCAGCCTGTCTCTTCTTTCTGTAAGCTTCTTCCATAAACTTCTTTTCTCACCCATCATTTCCAAAACTCGTTAATTTCTTACTTTGTCTGTCCACTTAATTTTCAGCATTCTTCTGTAGCACCACATTTCAAATGCTTCAATTTTCTTTATTTCCGGTATTCCTGAAGTCCATGTTTCGCTACCATAAAGTGCTGTGCTCCACACAAAGAGTTTTAAAAAGCTCTTTCTAATTCTTAGATCAATATTTGAAACTAAAAGGTTTCTCTTTTTCATGAAGGCTCTTTTTGCTAGTGCTATTCTGCTTTTAACATCATTCCTGCTTCGGCCATCGGTTGTAATTTTACTTCCTAAGTAACAGAAGCAACAGAATTCACTTACTTCTCCTATTGCATCCGATCCTATTTTTATATTTAATCTACTAGTATTGGTATCATTTCTGCTACATTTGATCACTTTTGTCTTGCTTTGATTTCGGAGATAATTACCTGAGGGAAATAAATATTCACATGCTGTTGTGAGTTCTGTTACTCATTTTAACTGTGAAAAATGTTGTGAAAGGAAAGCTACGTGGCCTGGCTCGGAGAACCCCTCTCCCCCCACGTAGCCCAGCGTAGCTTTCCAGCTAACCCCTCCCCCCTGGACCGAGCCACGTAGTTTGTGCACGGTTCCTAAGGCTTGAAACTAAATAAACTGTGTTTGTTCGGGCATACAAGTTTCTATTTATTGAACCTTCATCGATGCGCAACAAAACACGTTAATAATGGACACTGTAGTTCGATGCGTGACGCTTTTCGTTACTGTTGTTACGGATTACAAAATTATTGGTTAACATTTTATTTGCGGTTTGTTTCTCTTAGTACATTATAATCTGCGGTTGTTTCGTTATAGCGTTTTGTTATTACTGCTGTACGTTGGTTTTTTTTTTTTTTATAGAGTTCACCAACATCCTTTTAGTTTTAATCGTAGAATTGTATAAACATTTCTTATCGAGCGTGGTGGGTGAACGGTTAGCGCTCTGGGCTCGCATTCAGGAGGACGCGGTTTCGAGTTCCCGTCCGCGCATCCAGATTTGGGTTTTCCATGGTTTCCCCGAATCACTCCAGGTGAATGCCGGGATGCTGCCTTCAAATAGGCCATGGCTGAATTCCTTCCCGTTCCTTGTCCCCAGTCCCATCCCGTCTCTAATGACCATAGACGTCGACGAGGCGTAAAGCAATAAGTAAAAAAAATAAAAATATTCTTAGTTGATAAGACTAAGACGAATTGTTAATACATGGCTGTGATAGTTAAACAAGAAATTTCAGTGATTATAAGTGATATCTTGTTGTCTAGTATAAATGGTTTACAGTTATTCGCTACCATTACGAATAAGTTACAGCCAATGTGATGTAAGTTATTCAAGATCATATTTGGACTGGTACGTGGGAAGTAGAATTTATGTATTCGTTACAACACAACAGAATTCATTGCCCATTTTCAACTGGGATATTATGGGAAGGTTACTGAAGCAAACTGCATCAAATGCGCCCGCTACGTCCAGTAATGCTTAGCATCCGCGATGATTGAACGCAATCGTTGTAGTAATCCGTTGGGTGGCGGAGTGCCTTCATTAGAACCAAAACTGGCAGTATAGAAGAATTCGTTTGTGCTTCATATGTATGAGATTCAAGGCACCTGGGACGCAGCTTTTCTAAGACTTAGTGACGATAGTAGGCTGATTGGGTAGTAATTTTACGGAAAAGTATCTTCCTTTCCAGGCTTCGGAACACAAATTTCCTACACCTCGATAGGCACTGGCTGTGGATGACGATATTCAAGATCTGCATCAGATGCCCTACAGCCTCTTGAGGTAGCTTTTTCAACAACTGGTTTCCCAAGTTGTTGTTATCTGGTGCCGTGTTGGGATGCAGTTGCGGTAGTTGGGATTCTTCTTTTGTAATTTCCTCTATCTCGTAATCTTCATAATCTGTTACAAGGAAGCGTGCCGGGCATCTGCTTACTTCTTTAGATTGCTGTTAGTCACGATCTTCTGCTGGCCTGAATTGCCTCTCAAAGTGGTTGGCATTTTCTTCATTACTGAAGACTAAGCCCCTTTCTCCACGCAGTGGAAGCATTCGGGATCGCCTTTTAGTAAAGCGACGAGTCTCGACTCAAAGGTCTGGTGTTTTAGCAGGGCCGCCTTTAATTCCAGTTTCAGGTTATTTTGACACTTTGCTATTGTGCCTGAGCTGCGGTATTAGTTATGGTGGCTTTCCACGACCCGTGGTTTTGCAAGTCGCGCCATGCAGCCGAGTTGTACTGATCAGCACGCGCCACAGGCTAGCCCTCACCACCTCCCCACCACGTTGCCTCGTGTCGTTTCAGCTATCAGGGCGTTTGATGTTTACCGACTGGGCGACAGAAAGAGGCGCACCATCCCTGCCAGCAGAGGCGGTTCCCTCCCTTCCCGCCGTGGGAAGCCACACTTAGGGTGACAGCTGTAGGGAATATTGCCTTGGCTTCCTGGGTGGTGCGGCAGTTGTGTCTGCTTGAACGATGGCCACGGAGAGTTGTTTTAATTCAACATCGATGTTACGTTCATGCAGCGGCCAGTGTTGATGGAGAGCTTCCGCATCTGTTCACCTTGTCTGTCCGTCGAAAATTAGGGTGGTTGCAGTATCAGGTAACTTCGAGCCAAAGTCTGTTTCAATCAACATAGGTGAGTGACCAGATGACAATTTGCTGACCGTGTTTGCTGTCATAAATCCTGTTATTCCTCTTGTGAAGGCAATATCCAAAACAGTTACTTTACCTTCTATTTGAAAAACCAATGAGAGAGTTTCAATTACTCACGAAATACACTTAAGGCTGAAACCACTTTTCTAAATATTTTATTAGCAATTCTTAAAAAGATGCTACCAGTTGTATTCAACGCCTAAACTGTTTCACTATTCGCTCGCGGTTAACCGTTGATAATCATGTGCCCCTGAACTCTGATTTGTCTCACACTAATTCATTGACATAAACCAATCCATTGGAACACAAATGGGTGCGCAACCCTAGTATAAGGAACTCTACTAACTATTTTATCCTGCAGTTTTTTACGAAAATATCCGTGAGTTTCGCGTTAGATTTCATTTGCAGTATCGATGTGTGATTCAGTATCGTCGTTTGCTATCTTTAAGTTATTATTCCCGTATTTATTTAAAGGAAAGGGTTGTCACGAATTGGTTCCTATGTTACTCATTAAAACAAAACAAAAAATATTTGATGCACTTTTCCAATCAAATCATATTTTCATCTTTTACCGAGCTATCAATATTTCGATTTTTCACGAATTTTTCATGATTTTTTAAATTACTCCAGACAAACGCCACCGGTTCCTTCAAAATGCCATGCCCGGTTTCCTTTTCCAAACTCCTCTTTCGGGTCTAATAACTACATAATCGACGTGCCGTACATATAATAAAATAAACAGCTTTAATAGTTACAGCATATCCTGAATCTTATCGTTAGCTGTACTGAGTTGTCTTGTGATCTGGAGCAGAATAGTCTAAATCTCTTTAATGGGTGATCTGAGTAAATCCAAAGTAAAAATAACAAAAATCTTGTTCACTGTATTTTTTTTTTTTTTGCTTATAGCTTTACGCCTTGTCGGCGTCGAGGTCACTAGAGACGCGAAAGGACTGGGTACAAGGAACTGGAAGGAATTCGGCCATGGCCTTTTAAAGGAAGCATCCCGGGATTCGCCTGGAGTGATTTGGGGAATCTATGGAAAACCCAAATCTGGATGCCCGGACGGGGATTCGAACCGCCGTTCCCCGAATGCGAGGCCAGAGCGCTAACCGTTCACCTACCACGCTCGGTAAGAAATGTTTATACAATTCTACGATTAAAACTAAAAGGATGATGGCGAACTCTGTTTTTTTATTTTTTTTTGGTATCGAAAAAGCGGGTAAACCACCAATCCAATCTGTGTGAACGCTGACACGCTGCTGAAGGTAGACGGCAACAGACCGGATGTCCCATGGCGTCGTATCAGTTGCCACAGCCTTTCTTTAACTCCTCCTCGTGCGTGCGACGTGCACGTATTCCATTTCCTTCTTGTCGAAGGTGAATACCTTGTCGTATCCATTGCTGTAACATCAGCATGAATGAAATATTGAGCTATACATCGGAAAGCTTACCCGACATCAAGAATGGCCTCGAAGCATTCCCTGTGCAGTTCATGCACCCACACGTACTGCACATCTTACAGACTTTTCTTAGACCCACTCCACTTCTAAGGTACCACATTAAAGACTGCACCACGAATGTCATTTGCAATTAATCTGTCCGTCTTGTATACACCGATGCGGTCAATTGTTTAAGTGAAAACATTTTATTTACATTTTTTTATTATATGTTGACGACAAAAGGGGGTGAAATGGGGTATTTATTTTCGATTCTCTATTTGATACCAAAATATGGAATATATTACTCGCACTACTAGGGACTGACACGTTTTCAGATGTTTGGGTGACATTATAGAACACAAAGTTTAAGTTACAATTGCTCTCCCGATGCAGAAACGTAATTTCTAGCTGATATCAGAACTAATATGCAAGAACGTTCATATGCTCTTGACTCAGCCAAATACAATTAGCTGTTGCACTCAACTTGCTTATGTAATATTTCACTAATTATTGTAATGGTATGAAACATTACGATTTCGTTATCAGTTTAGCGTGGATATGAGCAGCAGGTAACAATTATTCTGTGCTGACGTAATAGCTGCCAGCGACACAGTGACCAAAGGGGGGTCAGCTACCTACCTGATACAACTTCCAGGAAACCGGCAAGGCGTTTAGCCGCTAACAAGAGATGACCCTACTCACTGTCAACTAGTGAAAGACTGTGTAGGAACATCGTCTTAAGAGCGAAATTTTTGTGGCTCATAGTAGTGATTTGTGCAGTCGCGACAATTTATGAAGAAAGACCGTGGCGAAATGCAAACATGGCGTGTTTCTCGAACAATGAAAAAACCGAGGAAGTGGCGATAACATACAATTCCCAGAAACTTAAACTCGCGGCCAATCAGAGGAGCCTGAATGAAGAGAGGTCGTGTGTGTGTGAGTGTGTATGTGGGAAGGACAGTGATTCTCCAATATAAAATGAGTTACTATTTTATGCAAAACATTGCTTTCATGTCTGGACGTTTTCCGGAGATGGGAGGAAGAGAGAAGGGACGGGATTGGCTGAACCGACGTCCTCGGGTCTTCCCGATCTGTGGAAGTGAGCGGCTATGATGGCAACGGGGACTCGTTCGGCAGATCTCGAGACGAGAGGTCACTGAAGCGAGCGGGGAGCCGGCAAGAGGCGACCCGTAGAAAGTGATAAGTGTTTATGTCCACACGGACACAAGTTTGATTGGAAGTGGTTCATGTGAAGACAGGTGCTGGTGTATCTTCCCCTTTGCTGACTCACGGTAAACACCTTCACCAGGAAAGTGCACTAATATTCGAAGTCACTCTCACCCAGATAGCGACCCTGGCAAGGAAACTTGCATATAACAGTTTCAATCTGCCGAAACCCAATGAGTTTTTAGCCGGAGCATAAATTAAAATAACTTCGTGGTTACAACAAAAACAATGATGTGCCTTTGTCCTTTTGATTATTAATTTGTTTATATGTTTAAATATTTCGATGATGACCGAAATGATATGTTCAATTCATATGTAAATTTTAACATCAATAAATGTCCAGGTTATGGAACTTTTATTGATGAACAATGATGTCATGCATTGTAATTGATTACGAACCCGTTCTCAATTGAAATAACTTTAAACTAAATTTACCCTGAGATTAAGAATTAAATTATTTTTTTTTTTTTAAAGTAATAAGGCACCCAAACCCGCCACACGCTTCATTGACGCCTAACGTGTGGGGCACGAGTTCAATTTTAATCCGTTGGATAAAATTTAAATTTGAGTGAGAATATAGTGCAATTTATCTGATAGTTATCATGCGTAAATTTGTGTTGTTGTCTAAACTTTCAGGAGGACGAATGGAGGAGCCAGCTGCAGTAACTAATATAAATTTATTTACAGCGATAAAGAATGCTGCTAAAATCAATGTTTAGTAAATTTAATGACTGGATATTGTGGGCCATTTCCTCAATTGCAAGTTAATCAATTTTTTATAAAGGTGAATAACACGCCAATGCAATTGAATTTTGTTTTATTTTGGTGTCGTACGCGTTTCGCTCTATATCAAGAGCATCATCAGCGACATCTGTTAGATATTTATTCATTTATTTAGTTACATTTGATTTACAAAACAATATAAAGTTGAGGTGAAATTAAATCTACTTACATGTTACTTTTTTACTTTTTTCTCATGATCAGAGTTGGCTTCTGTGTGTATGTTTTGTAGAATTTGCTGAAGGTATGAAGCACTACACTGCACTGACCAAATTTCACATTGATACTATTGTTTACCGTTTTCAAAACATGAGAAAGTAAACACCACGCCATGTTTTTCACAGGTCCATAGAGTGTGTGTTTGTTTATGTTTCAGGTTTCATTGTGTTTAGAGGTCCTTGGTTTTTACAGCCTGCTTTGTGTTATCTTTGTTGGTAGGCGGGGATTTGAAATGGTTGTCTTTTTGTGGATATTTATTTCTTTTTTAATGTGGCATATAGTGTCTGATTAGTTAAGTTTGTATAATCATTTATGATCTGCTTTCCTTCAATTAGTGCTTTTTGGATGTAATAATTTTCCTGAAATGTTAATGCCTGTGGTCTGTTATTGTTTATGGTGAGTATTTGCATGTCTCTGTGGGTATCTGTCGGTTGGTGATTGTGTTCTAGAAGGTGTTCAGCAAATGTGGAATGGTTAGTGTATTTCAGTGCTCTTAGGTGTTCTTTGTATCTTGTTTCGAATTGTCTGCATGTCTGGCCAATGTATTGAGCTTCACAGTTTTGACATGTGAGTCTGTATATGCCTGAATTATGGTATTTGTTTTTGTTTGTGATGTTTTTAATGTTTTTCTTTATAGAGTTATTGGTTCTGAAAGCGATGTTTAGACCTTGTTTTTTGAGAATGTTTGCTAACAAGGTCTAAACATCGCTTTCAGAACCAATAACTCTATAAAGAAAAACATTAAAAACATCACAAACAAAAACAAATACCATAATTCAGGCATATACAGACTCACATGCCAAAACTGTGAAGCTCAATACAATGGCCAGACATGCAGACAATTCGAAACAAGATACAAAGAACACCTAAGAGCACTGAAATACACTAACCATTCCACATTTGCAGAACACCTTCTAGAACACAATCACCAACCGACAGATATCCACAGAGACATGCAAATACTCACCATAAACAATAACAGACCACAGGCATTAACATTTCAGGAAAATTATTACATCCAAAAAGCACTAATTGAAGGAAAGCAGATCATAAATGATTATACAAACTTAACTAATCAGACACTATATGCCACATTAAAAAAGAAATAAATATCCACAAAAAGACAACCATTTCAAATCCCCGCCTACCAACAAAGATAACACAAAGCAGGCTGTAAAAACCAAGGACCTCTAAACACAATGAAACCTGAAACATAAACAAACACACACTCTATGGACCTGTGAAAAACATGGCGTGGTGTTTACTTTCTCATGTTTTGAAAACGGTAAACAATAGTATCAATGTGAAATTTGGTCAGTGCAGTGTAGTGCTTCATACCTTCAGCAAATTCTACAAAACATACACACAGAAGCCAACTCTGATCATGAGAAAAAAGTAAAAAAGTAACATGTAAGTAGATTTAATTTCACCTCAACTTTATATTGTTTTGTAAATCAAATGTAACTAAATAAATGAATAAATATCTAACAGATATCGCTGATGATGCTCTTGATATAGAGCGAAACGCGTACGACACCAAAATAAAACAAAATTCAATTGCATTGGCGTGTTATTCACCTTTATAAAAAATTGATTTAGTAAATTTCGTAGCGGATGGCTGACGATTGTACAAGTGATTGCTGACACTGTGTAATTTATTTCTGTGCATTACATGTCTGATATTGTGTTTTTATGGTATTGGATGTTCCATTTTATGATGTTGTTCTTGTCTTGTATTCATTGATGTGGCATATTTCAAATATGTTTACACGGCGTTGACTTGAATATCCTGATTGCATATATGGTGTTCGATGATTTTTTTTGTTAAAAAAAGGGTAGGCTTTGGAAATGATATTTTTTCTAATTGTGTCTTATTGACTGGTGAAATTGCATGTTTCGTGTGAATTTAATTCGTATTGTGCGGGAGCAAAATTTACTTGAATTGTCGGGATTCAAACATTTAATAACGTGTTAGGGGTTCTATGATTCTGAGATTGGATGTCATATCAATAAAATAGGCAGAATTGTTAATCAAAATTCCGAAATGAAAAATAACTGTGAAAATTTTGAAAATAAGGGAAAGCAAATTGAAAGTACAGACACGAGTTTAATGAACAATGAGACTGTACAACATAACACTAATCTTTTGGACAACTTAAGTGTAAATTCAATCGTTGTTAATGGATCAGAAGAAAGTTCTAACTCAACAGTAACTATGGATGAGATTGTGCAGGGAAGTTCTGATGCACAAGACACTGTAATTGAAACATCACCCGTGGCCAATCCCTCCATATCAACACAAAGTTCACAAGGGAATCAGGTGCCTTCAGCATTACAGAATGAAGGAAATATAATGTTCTTCTTACAAAATATAGCACAATCCATGACAGACTTTCGTAAGAACTTTGAAAAATCTCAGGCGGATGTTAACAAAGGGCTGACTAATTTGTCTGAAAAGTTAGATGTTACAAATAATAGGATCGATTCTTTAGAAAAACGACAGGATGATATGCAGAAAAATTTAGAACAAAAATTCTCAGACTTTCACTCCGAATTAAGGGCGGAAGTAAATGGTTTCAAAGCCAGTGTGAACACAGACGTAGTTCAGATTTCCGAAAAGACTGTACAACTGTCCAACACATGCGACCGCATACATAAGGAGAATGAAAACATTAGCACTAAAATTGATGCAATTAATTCCAAGGTTGAACACATACAAACTGAAACAAGGGGTTCTATCGGACAAGTAACAGATTTCGTGCATGAATTTCAAGATCAGGTAGAAGGAAAAATCACACAAATGAATACTAGAGTAGACAATGTAGCTAGCTCTATAATCACTCTGAAAGATGATAGCAGTAATCTTATTGGAGATCACAAAAGGTTCCAAGAGGAAATTACTTTAAAATATCAGCAGGTAGAGGGAGAAGTAAAATTATTAAAGAATTCACAGGGAATACACGGGACAAACACAGTAACACAGGTCTATTCTAATCAGGTGCACATAGATCTAAAACTTCCAAAGTTTGGTTCGAAATTTGATACCAATCCAAAGGCATGGTTGTCAGAATTGGAAACATATTTTAAAATAAAAAATGTTCCTGAGAATTTGAAATTATTAATAATCAAACAGTGCATGCTAGATCAATATAATTCTTGGTTTTCTGTTTCCTGTAATTTAGAGATGTCCTACAGCGAATTCAAAGATTTATTTTTGAAATAATTCTGGTCACATAAACATCAGAATAAAACTCGAATGAGGTTGTACCAGGGTAAATATGAACCAATGACAAATTCTTCCATGGAGACGTACGTGGAAAATTTAATAGTACTGTCCAGATATCTTGACCAGCCGATGTCGGAATCGGAATTTATTTCTGCGGTTGCTACACACTTTTCTCCGTTGGTTCAAGCCCACATAAATCCGGCAATCATAACAAATGTTTCTCAATTTTTGGAAACACTAATAAACTTAGATAGCATCGGAGAAAGAGCCACACATGGGCACGAAAGAAAGGGGGACCAAACAAACTATCAACAGAATGGGAGTCCGAACAATAACAGGGTAGGTTATAATAAAGACAAGCATCGTTCTTATAATAGCAGTAATCAAAACCCACAAACATTCCGAAAAGACAATAAGGGTCATTGGAATGGCGAAAATCGTCCTGGTAGTAAAAATCAATATCAAGGCGTACTGATGTTCATGCAATTACGGTTGCACACTCAAGTGAAAACATGCCACAGGAAAACCTCATTGTTTCATGTCAGGAACAGTGTACGAAAAATTTCATATCAGGGTCCTCACAACCATAAGAATACTAGGGGATGCCGAGTATGTAAATAAAATCAGCATTAATAACATAAATTTAGTAGTGTAAGTATATAAAGATAGTGTATGTGTTTGAAGGAACCTACACGAGTTTAATTTTTGTTGGGATCAGGCGTTTATAGTGTAGGCAGATGAGTTTGATGAAACATAAACGAAATCATATTTTGCTGACCTAAGGCGTTGAGAAAAATTTGGTGCATTATGAACAACACACGGAGAACTTAAGACATAGAATTGGAAAATGCGGTAAGCGTAAAATTCAGTCAGTGCGTTCAATAAGTGCATTGTTATGAAAAATGCGAGAAGCCTAAAATTCCGTGTAATCACACAAATATCGGAAGTAAGTAATTATTTCTTGTGTAAAAGGTAAGAAGTGTTAACACCAGCGTTCGAAGGTTGTAAATGGAAACCGAAATTGAAAGTTTATAGTAGCGAGATCGCATTAATGAAATGTGAATCTTTTGTCTGTGAAATTGTTGTGTTGTGTACCAGTTGCGGAACCATCCCAGCATTTGCCTGGAGTGATCCAAGAAAACCATGGAAAACCCAGATCAGGATGGCCGAAGCGATTTACCGAAAGCTTCTCCTAGATTTTAAGTTTACTCGCCTGGTAAATCCTTTCTATTCCACTCCCTAATCCCTCGTGGAAAAAATGAGTACAGAAATGAATCAGTTTTGGCCCTGATTTCTCTTATCTTATTTTCGCGGTCATTCCCAGATATGAGTGTTGCTGGTAGCAATAATTGTTTACTGTCATTCCGAAATACGTCAGTCGAGAATATTTCAATTGGCTTCTGTCGAGTGCAACGCCTTCCGTGTTCCAGGTTTTCCCAGCCTAACTTCTTCAACATCGCACTTACGCTTTCCCTCCAACTATATATACCTGTCACGAATCGGGCTGCTCTTCTTTGGACCATCTTTAATGCCTCAATTAATCCCTTTTGATGGGGACCCCATACAGAGCAACAATATTCTAAGTGAGGCAGCACTAGTGACTTGTATGCCATCGATTTAACTTCCGGAGTGTATTGTTTTAAATTACGACCTAGAAATCGGAGCATACGATTTGCTTTCCCAATTACATTCTCGATATGCTCATTCGACGACAAATTATTACCAATTATTACCCCTAGGTATTTAGTGGAATCTATCGTTCTAAGGACAGTACCATTAATTGTATATTCAGAGCTAAATGGTGTCACCTTTTTACTTACACGCATAACTTGGCACTTTAGCATTTAACTCCAACTGCCAGTCTCTAGACCACGCAATTATTTTCATAATATCGTCTTGTAACAAAGCGCAGTCGTCCTGGATTGTGATTTCGCGATAAATAATTGCATCATCGGCAAATAACCTTTTCATCCCCCTTATTACGTCGCACAAATAATTAATGTATATGAGAAACAACAGAGGCCCTATTACGATTCCCTGGGGAACCCCGGAAGCCACTTCGGTAAGTGATAAACGCTCGATAACCATCGATAACTACACCCTGAGTTCTCCCCTTCAGAAAGTCTGCAACCCAGTCGCAGTATAAGCCTCTTGCTGCCAGGATTTAAACCCAGATGGGGTCAGGAATATTTAAGAATTCTGTTCTATCAAATGAACGAAGTTAGGACGTTCTGTTAGAATTCGGCGTTAAGCTGTAGGTCCATCAACGACAGAAACTCTGTCACCAGGTCACAGGACGCCTCAAATTCACAATTTACTTTCTGGTGTTTCATTTCAAAGAAACAAAAGTAATCCATTATCCTTAGGAATTGAGATACTGATATGAGATACATTTTTGATTAGTTTAAAATGATCAGAGATAAGACATGTTTTATCCTGCGATGAGGCCCAAAACTTATAACCAAAGTGATAAAAGTAATGAGGCCGTAGGAACACTATAGATTCCATGGGTGTTTTGCAAATATTTGCTTGATATAGTTGAAGGTATTTTTTCATTTTCGAAACTATCCCTTCAGTCCAAAATTTAAAGACTTCACAAACAGCGAGCTGTTTAGACCAAATACAAAAGCACCAAAATCTCCAGTTACCGTGCTTTCAGTCTACCGAGCCATTCTCTAGAGTTATATTACTAATCCAAAATATCAACTAGCATATACGCTAACACAAAACAGATACAACATGAAAGCGATCTTCACAAATCAAAGACTAGACATTAGAAACAGTTGTCAAGACAGGTTAAATGTTCAACTCAGAATGCCTGGTATTGAGTAGAAAATGGAGATTGTGAAGTTGGAGAAGAAAGAAAAGAAAATCATAAGGAAAATTCTAGGACGAGTAAAGAGAAAGACAGTACTTTGCGGAAGAATAAAAATGATTTTAGATTTGCAGAAACAATTACAGACACAGTGCATAATAGAAGGCCAAAATTTTATTGTTGCCTTAATATGAGAATGAGTGAGAGTAGGTTGGTAAAAAGAATTTTCAACTACATCATTAAATTAAATATGACAACAGAATGGGTTGAGTAGATGAGAAAAGATATGTAAAAAGTTGAGATCCATCCATATGAGATAGAAAATCGAAAAGTGTTTCAAACTGAAATTGACAAATTCAGGTTTCAGGAAAAATGTAAAAAGGCAAAGACCACCTGGTCTAAAGAAAGAAGGAGGAAACTCAGTGAAAGAATGAAAAAATTATTGGAGGAGAATAAAATGTAAACCAGTTGTCTCCCGTGGTCCAGAGTAGGCCAAAGTAGAAAAAAAAAGAAGACTGTGAAGAGCAAGGCCACGTCATTTTTTTCTTCTCTGACAAACGCACCAACAGGTAGTTTTTAGTGAAAGAATGGGTACGTTAAAAGCTGGCGCAGCCTGAAGAACTATCGAATATATGGCATAACTTAATGAACAGAAGACGGAGAGTTTTGAACAAGTAGTAATCATGGCTGCATTACTAGTGCCAAGCCATTATAATATGACGCCTTGTGTCGATAAGGATCCTATCACTTACAAAAATGCCTGTACGAGAAACAGGATAAATCGGAAACCAACATATCATTTATTTGTTTGTGATTGTTGGGACGATAGGTAAAATTAGCTCAGTGTTGTCCACCGGTGCGGCAAGCAGTAACGTTACTAAACTAGCGTAAGTGATTGTGCAATATTGAGGCGTGATGGGCCAAGATTAGCACTGAGGCTGCGTGGGTGGCGGGCGCACGTTGAACCCTGCATACCACCTGCCGGTGAAGATAAATTGGAATCCAACCATTAAGGAATGCAAGTCTCTAATCGACATAACTTCATGTGCTCTAAAGCCGATAAGCTTTTACTAAGGATATGTTGCCGGATACAGAAATTATATAGCGCCCTTTAGTGATAATGTATCTAGGATCATGTTTCATCTCAGCAGGTAAATACCTAGATTCAGTAACGTTGTGTATAACTGTATCTGGTTCAATAATTCTAATATTAAGTCCGTGAAAATTTTCAGATTTATGAGTATAAAAAATCTACGGAAAATATCTAAAAACCATTCCCATAATACCGTTGTTTTCCGTATTAAAGATTTAATGGATAATAAATCAACATATGTGTAACTATACCGGTATTCACGCAAAAGTGTGACTTGTATTTTGAGAGGGTTTCGTTTAATGTGGCCGTGGTTCCGCGTTTAAAATAGGGTATATTTCATCTTGAAGATATTTTGAAAATCTGAGAAATTAAAAATGTATCAATATTTCGTTGAAGACATGTTGAATCTTGATGGTGTTTCGTTTAGTATATAGTCCATGGTCTTGCGTGTAAAACAGGGTAAGGTTACTTTTTATTAAATTTTAAAAATCTGGGATTTTTTTAAAAAAAATAGTGCCAGGTAGGGGTGTAAGGGTTTGGGACAGACAATACTAGTCTTTTCCAACCAAATGTCAACCTCTCCTGCACGTGGTGCACCCTGTTTGCACGGACGAGCTGAAAGATTCCCGGTATAAGGAGTCACCCACTGCTTGCCAACGGCCTCCGAAAGGAGGGCAGAAGAGCGGGGAGTGGTTCAGGGCACCCTCTTGTCCTTGGGATTGGAAACGGCTCCTAAAGGCGGATGAATCAGAAATGATCAACGCAATGGGGATGCAGAAGGCAACGGGAAACCACTGCATTAAAGACCCAAAGGGTATCACGAGGACATGTAATCCTCTCAAATTACATATATCATGATGGCTTCTTCCTGGGTAAAATATTCCGGAGGTAAAATAGTCCCCCAATCAGGATCTCCGGGTGGGGACTGCTCAGGGATGGAGTCATCAGAATGGATAGAAACATTCTACTAGTCGGAGCGTGGAATGTTAGAAGTCTGAATAGGGCAGGTAGGTTAGAAAACTTAAAAAGGGAGATGGAACAACTTAAGTTAGATGTTGTTGGGATTAGTGAGATTAAATGGACGGACGCACAGGATTTCTGGTCTGGGGAACACAGGATAATTAGCACACAAGCTGTCAATGGAGTCACTGGTGTAGGATTTGTAATGAACAAGAAAGTATGGAAACGGGTGAGTTATTATGAACAGTTTAGTGACAGGATTATTTTGATAAGGTTAGAAACTAAGCCCGTCCCAACCACATTAGTACAGGTATATATACCAACGTCACAGGAAGATGACGAAGAAATAGAAAAAATACACGCTGAAATTGAAGAATCCAATATGTGAAAGGGGAAGGAAAATCTAATAATCATGGGTGATTGGAATGCAATAGTGGGAGAACGAAAAGAGGGGAATACTGTAGGAAGTTTTGGTCTAGGAGAAAGAAATGAGCGAGGAAGTAGGTTGCTAGAATTTTGTGAAAGATATAAGCTAGTAGTGGCGAACACACTGTTTAAGAACCATGCAAGAAGAGTATACACCTGGAAACGCCCTGGGGATACAGGCAGATATCAGCTAGATTATATCATGGTCAAACAGAGATTCAGGAATCAAGTTCTAGACTGTAAAGCGTACCCAGGAGCAGACATAGACTCGGAGCATAATTTGATAGTAATGAAGTGCAGGCTGAAATTCAAGCGAATAAGGAAGCAGCATAAGCAGAACAGACTGGCGGTGAATAAGCTGAAACAATCTAGCACAAGAGTAAAATTTGCAGAAATGGCAGACTTAGGTCTAAGAAGTAACTGTGAAAGGGGCTCAACCGAGGACGAATGGAATGCATTAAAGACCGAAATAATGAAAGCTGGCAAAGAAAGATTAGGCTTTAGGGAACAAGCTGCCCGAAAACCTTGGATCACAGAAGAAATTTTGGAGCTGTTGGATCATAGGAGAAGGTACAAAAATGCTCAGGATGAAGCAGGAAGAGAGCAGTACAGGCAATTTAGAAATCAAATAAATAGGAAATGCAAAATAGCAAAAGAAAAATGGCTACGAGAAAAGTGTGAAGAAGTAGAAAAGGAAATGGTCGTAGGAAAAGTAGATGTTGCATATAGAAAGATCAAACAGAATTTTGGAGAAATGAAGAAAAGAGGTATGAACATTAAAGCTGCCGATGGGAAACCTCTTTTAAGCTCAGAAGATAGAGCTAACCGATGGAAGGAATATATTGAGAAACTGTATGATGGGGACGACTTGAACAATAGTGTATTGGAAAAGGAAGGCGATGTCGACATTGATGACTTAGGAGATCCTGTTTTGAGAACAGAATTTAATAAAGCTCTGAATGACTTGAAAGCAAATAAGGCAGTTGGAATTGATGAGATCCCTGCAGAACTTCTTAAATCTCTAGGAGAGGAAGGAATCGAAAGATTATTCAAGCTGATATCAAAAAGTTATGAAACCGGAGAAATTCCAACTGATTTTAATAAAAATATTATCTTCACACTTCCAAAGAAAGCACAAGCCAACAAATGTGAGAATTATCGCACCATTAGTCTAACATCACATGCTTCAAAATAACTGACCAGAATAATATACAGAAGGATGTAAAGGGTAGTAGAAGAGATAGTAGGTGAAGATCAGTTTGGGTTTAGGAAAAATCGCGGTACAAGCGAAGCAATTCTGTCTTTAAGATTAATACTTGAAGGGCGGATCAAGAAAATCAAAGATACTTTTATGGCATTTGTTGATTTAGAAAAAGCTTTTGATAATGTTAGGTGGGACAAGATGTTCCAAATTTTAAAGAAGTCAGGTCTAAAGTATCGAGATAGAAGAATACTCTATAAACTATATAAGAATCAAGTGGCTGTAATAAAAGTAGAGAATCACGAGAGACATGCATCGGTTAAAAATGGCGTGAGACAAGGTTGTAGTCTATCCCCGTTAATATTCAACTTGTATGTAGAAGATGCAATGAAGAAAATCAAAGAAAAATTTCCATGCGGCATAAGTTTTCAGGGAGAAAAAATCAGTATGCTACGATTTGCTGATGACATTGTCTTGTTAGCAGAGAGGGCTGAGGATATTGAGAAGTTATTGAATGGCATGAACAAAATACTGAAGGAAGATTTTGGACTGAATATAAATCAAAGTAAGACAAAAGTGATGAAATGTAGCAGAAATGATACCAATAGTAGCAGATTAAATATAAAAATAGGATCGGATGCTGTAGGAGAAGTGAGTGAGTTCTGTTACTTGGGAAGCAAAATTACAACCGATGGCCGAAGCAGGAATGATGTTAAAAGCAGAATAGCGCTAGCAAAAAGAGCCTTCATGAAAAAGAGAAACCTTTTAGTTTCAAATATTGATCTAGGAATTAGAAAGAACTTTTTAAAACTCTATGTGTGGAGCACAGCACTTTACGGTAGCGAAACATGGACTTTAGGAATACCGGAAAGAAAGAAACTTGAAGCATTTGAAATGTG
This sequence comes from Vandiemenella viatica, assembly GCA_031002005.1. NCBI lineage: Eukaryota > Metazoa > Arthropoda > Insecta > Orthoptera > Morabidae > Vandiemenella > Vandiemenella viatica. Next base: position 326,173,123 of record CM061921.1, on the reverse strand, counting down.
GTGCTACAGAAGAATGCTAAAAATTAGGTAGACAGACAAAGTAAGAAATGAACGAGTTTTGGAAATGATGGGTGAGAAAAGAAGTTTATGGAAGAAGCTTACAGGAAGAAGAGACAGGCTTTTATGTCATATTTTGAGATTGGTTAATTTGTTAGTGGAGGGAACAGTCGAAGGTAAGAACTGTAGAGGAAGACAGAGATTAGAATATATGAAGGAGATAATTGGGGACGTGGGTTGTAAGGGGTATGTGGAAACGAAAAGGTTGGCACAGGATAGGAAGGGATGGAGGATTGCATCAAACCAGTCTAAAGACTGACGACAGCAAAAAAAAAAAAAAAAAAAAAAAGCCAAGTTTTCGTTGCATGCGATTCACACAAAAGGTACTAGTCGGATTTGGATGGCGTTCCGGTAATTTTTTTTTTCAATGGCATTCGGCATCTTAGGCCATACAGGTAACTCGGTAGCAATTTTTCCAGCTAATTAGACACACCACGGGACGGACATGACATTGACAGCCACAAGAAACAAACACCCATGCCCACAGTCGGACTCGAACCGGCGACCTTCAGCTGAAGGTTAAGTTACTTCTCGAAATGTGTCCCGTGATTTCAGCGTACGATTGGCATTGCAATATTCGGACGGATAGAGTAGCAGTTTATTGTCGATACCCTCCTTCCAAAAAGGATCAGCGTTTAGTGAGCTTCAGTGGCCATGTATCATACAGATCTTGATATTTTTGGCTTAAGAGACAGGTCAGTACGTTAAGTGTCCATGTGAAGCAAGTTGCTGGCATAAAGATTGGCTTTTGGTCAGGTCAGCTACAAGTGTATCTTTCTCTCTTGAAGTGTATGTATACTATATCATCGTCGTATACATTTACTCTCCAGTATGGACAACTCTTAATTCAAACCACCCATGCCCTCGGCCCGAATCGAACCAGCGTCTCTTGGAATGCGAGGCCAGTTCGCTAGCCCCTACGCTACAGGAGCCTGCTGTAAAAGAAACTTATGGAATATCGAACCTTCTTAATGCTGAAATTTATTCCTGCTTAAATGTTAACTTCTATCTGATTGATAATTGTACCGATCTTTCTTTTATTGTGACAATGTCTCGACAACAACTTTACTTAAGAAACAAACAATTTCTTTTTAAATGGCAGATAGAATTGGCAAATATCAGAACACTTAATGAAGTTCGATAAGCAAAAGTTCTATCTCCTTTGCTTCTTAGCTCTTATAAATTGTTTAATTAGCGCATCTTCACTAAAGACACTCATAAAACAGTTGTGACTAATATAAACGAGGGCATTCTTGTTCTTACATTGACGCTTTGTAAGCCAGTGCGTTTCCATTTTAGCGGGTCAAAGTGTACTTTTTTTTGTCCCATTTCTCGTAGGAAAAGTAAATGAATTCTGTTACTTAGGAAGTAAAATTACAACTGATAACCCAAGCAGGAATGATCTTAAAAGCAGAATAGCACTAGCGAAAAGAGCTTTCATGAAGAAGAGAAATCGTTCAGTTTCAAATATTGATCTAAGACTAAAAGAACTTATTAAAACTCAATGTGTGGAGTACAGCACTATATTGCAGCGAAGCATGGACTTTAGGAATACCAGAAAAAAGGAATGTTGAAGCATTTGAAGTGCGGTGCTATACAAAGATGCTGAAAATTAAGTGGACAGATAAAGTACGAATTTGGAAATGATGGGTGAGTAATGAAGCTTGTGAGAGGTTCTTATAGAAGGAAGAGATAGGTTGGTTGGTCACATTTAAGGTATGCGGGATTGATTAACTTATTAGTGGAGGGAACAGTCGACGGAATGAACTGTAGAGATTAGAAGTGGATAATTGAAGATGTAGGTTTAAGGGGTATGTTGAGATGAAGAGGTTAGTGCAAGACAGGATGGGATGGAGGATTGCATCAAACCAGTCAAGAGACTGTTGACAGCCCCCCCCCCCCAAAAAAGTAGTTTAGATAATTTGGAAGTATAGATTGTTTTTTTCGCCTCATCGATGTGGAGTTCATAAGAGTCGAGGAACGGACTGGGAGCAAATAACGGGAAGGAATTCGACCATGTCCCTTTTGAAGGTTGATTTAGTTCTATTAGATTTTAAAATAGCCTCAATCTAGTTTATTTAGGAAACTTCGTGGTTACGGCATATCCAGACAAATATGCGACTGTTTTGCAGACTTTCTGAAGGGCAGAACACAGTGTGTAATTCTCGACGGTGAGTGGTGCATATCGAGAATGTAATTGGGAAAGCAAATCGTATGCTCCAATTTCTAGGTCGTAATTTAAAACAGTGCACTCCGGAAGTTAAATCGATTGCATACAAGTTAATAGTGCGTTCTCACTTAGCATATTGTTGTTCTGTATGGGGTCTCCATCAAAATGGGTTAAGGGAGGCATTAGAGGAGATCCAAAGAAGAGTCGCCCGATTCGTGACAGTTATATATAGTTGGAGGGAAAGCGTAAGTGCGATGTCGAAGGAGTTAGGTTGGGAAGACCTGGAACACCGAAGGCGTTGCTCTCGACAGAAGCTAATTGAAAAATTAACGACTGACGTATTTCGGAATGAAAGCAAGCAAATATTGCTACCAGCAACACTCATATCTCGGAATGACCGCGAAAATAAGATAAGAGAAATCAGGGCCATAACCGATTGATTTCTGTACTCATTTTTCCCACGAGCGATTAGGGAATGGAATAGAAAGGATTTATCGGGCGAGTAAACTTAAAATACCACAGGAGTAGCTCTCGATAAATCACTCCGGTCATCCTGGTCTGGGTTTTCATGGTTTTTCCCGGATCACTCCAGGCGAATGCTGGGATGGTTCCTCACAATAGTACATGGGTGCCTCCTGTCATATCCCATATATCCCTTCCAAACAATTACCCCTTTTTGTAATTATATAGGTGAAGACTAGAATACTTTTAGTTTGCTCCTACAAATAAATGTTTCGCAAATTTACAAAAGTAAATAATAATAAGCAAAGTATATAATAACAATAAAGATAGTTACATCTTCAGCCAACACATTATTTTCGACAACGCCATTAGTGAAGTTGTGTGTTACGAAACTGGAGCATCGTAATTTAGAGCAGCGTTGTGCAATCGAGTTAGGTGTTAAACTTGGTGAATCTGCGAGTGTGACGTTTCAAAAGTTGAAAGGGGTACATTGTTTATCAAGAACATAAGTTTTCCTCTGGCACAAATAATTTTTGTTAGGCCGAGAACACGTCGAAGTTCAATCTCGCTCGAGGAGACCTTCAACTTCAAAAACTGACGAAAATGTTAAGTGTGTGAGAGCTCTTGTGAGATCAGACCGTCGTTGGACAATAAGAATGATGAGTGAACAGTTAAATTTAAACATTTTCACCGTACATCAAATTTTGACAGACGATTTGGACATGCGAGAGGTTTGTGCCAAAATGGTGCCAAAAAACCTCAGAATTGAACAGAAGGACAATCAAAGAAATGTGTGCTTTGATCTTATTGAGAGGATTGACAATGACCAAGAATTCTTCAATCCTGGATATTTGAGTACGATCCTGAAACAAAGCGGCAAAGCGAAGAATGGCACACTCCGTCATCTCCTCGACCGAAAAAATGTCGAATGAGCAAATCAAAACAATGCTGATGTGCTTTTTTAACAGTAGGGGTGTCGTGCATAAAGAATTTGTTCCTCCAGGAGAAACTGTCTTCCAAGTGTTTTACAAAGGTGGTGTTGAAAGGCTCAGGAAAAGCGTGATTCTAGACATTGCAGACAAGTGGATGCTTCATCATGACAATGCCCCGTGTCACACGGCTCTTTCCAACAGTGAATTTTTGACCCCAAAACGCATTCCTGTTCCTCAACCCCCTTATTCACCAGATGTAAGTCCTTGTGACTTTTTACTCTTCCCGCAATAGAAACATGTCTTAGAAGGGCGTCATTTTGGAACTGTGGAGAACATTCAAAAGACTGTGACCGACCAGTTAACAGCACTACCAGTTGAAGCCTTCCAGCGCTGCTACTAAGAGTGGAAACAACAACTCCGCTGCCCAAGGGAACTACTTTGAAGGGGATAATATTGTTGTTTGAAAAAAATAAAAACTTTGGTAAGTAAAAAATCAGTGTCATTACTTTTCTCACACACCTCGTATAAGAGGCCACAATGGATCCTGGAGGGACCCCACGTACTGTCCGTCGTGATTGCATTTTTTCACCTAGATGAGTGCTGGGATGGTTCCCAATTAACGCCTCATAATCTACGCAGTTAACAAAACAAAAATACATTCATCATACAGAACTCAGTTTTTCCAGATAACAAATAAAAACATTCCACCCTTAGAACAAACGCTCCGGATCTAATATATCTGGTTCTAACCATGGCGGGGCCTCCCTCCCTTCCCTTTGATTCACACCAGCTTCCTATGAAAACGGTGGGTGTAAAATTACCGCTATTATTTCTACTACGTTTCTTCACTTTGTTTTGTTTTGGTTTTTATTTAATCCAAAATATTCCTTCAATATTTTATTAATGACTTTCAGTAACTTCTCAAAATCCTCAGTCTGTTCTGCTGACAGAACAATGTCATTAGAAAGTCGTAGCATATAATTTTTTTTCGCCTTTAATACTTATACCGAGCGTGGTGGGTGAGCGGTTAACGCTCTGGCGTCGCATTCGGTTCGAATCTCCGTCCGGGCATCCAGATTTGCGATTTCCATAGTTTCCCCAAATCACTCTAGGCGAATGCCGGGATGCTTCCTTCAAAAGGCCATGGGCGAATTCCTTGCAGTTCCTTGTTAACTGTCCCTTCCCGCCTCTAATGACCTCAACGTCGACGAGCCATAAATAATAAAAATTGAGCACTTATGCCACATTAAATTTTTTTTTTTACTTCCTTTACTGCTTCCTCTACATAAAAATTGAATATTAATGGAGATAGACTATAGCATTGTCTCACAGCATTTATATCATTTTATTGATGTTTAAATAATCTTAAAATGTCCGCAGTTGTGTATTTGATACGATACAATATCTTTTTGCCTCAAGCCACTCGACAAACGAGCCTAGGTGTTTTCTAAGTGATCGTTCACTTATTCGTCTTTTCGTTACATGACTAATTGCGTCCGTTGCCCACTTGGTGAGTGGAACAGGTGAAATTTTGAGTAATATACGTATTTCTTTCACACTTTCTCCACCGAACGTCGTTTACCCCGTTATCCTCCGTTGCGTTGTTTTTGAGTATTAGTCATTTCAAAACGGACAGTAAAAACGCTCGTGGTTTTGGCATGGTACCCAGTACCCATGGCAGCCCTATATCAGGCCCGCGGGCCCGCCAACGTCAGCGGTCTAGAATTTGCCAGCTCAAAAACCACTGCAAGGTCTCAGTGATGTTTTTTACGTTTTGATTATAATTAAAAAAACCTCTGAAAAGGTCTCATTAGTCGTTTTTACCTTATTATTGTATTTAAAATGTGTTACTTATACCTTTGTTAGATTTAAATATCTGTTGTAACTGTAGGCAAATATTGTGTGCCCCGTAGGCTTAGAATCTAAATTGTGGCCCATCTCCAAATTGGTTGGGCAGCCTTGCAGTATCCACTGCGAAACACGTATTCGCGTCGAAAACAAAAATAACTGAAATTTGCGATACGTATGTGGCGCGACGAAATTGTCTCTGGTGCATACAACACAACAAGTACTGACTGCGTGTGAAAAGAAATGAACGCAACTTTACCCAATCCTTTTCGACGCAAACTATAGCGCGTAACGTACACGCCGTGGTATTGATAAGGCCTCCCACACCGACACAAATTGGCGGGGGATCAATGGCGCGCATTCACTGTAAACGCACAATACCTGGACTTGTGCACGGTGGGCTTATTAGAAGAGAATAGAAACGCCTTACATTCACGGACGCACGTTCTTAAATCTATGTGTAAAAACGCACGTTCTTAAATCTATGTGTAAAAACGCACACGGTCGGTAAACAACTCTGCAGGCTGAGCACCTAGTATTTTTGTTATCACTGAGAATCGTCTTGTTTGCTGCTAGTTAAACCTTGGCAGGAGAAGAAAGAAAGACGGTAGCGTCAAAGCTGCATTTAGGCTCCGTAGGCCCCTAGGCTATAACTGTGGTTCCGGCCCTTATATGTACATCTATAAAGCAATATCGATTACTTAATTATTAATTTATTAAATTAATAAACATTTTAATGCAACGTATTGGATAATGTAACGGTAGTAAAAATATACGAAATTAATAACCTATTGAAGAATTGAAAGTTCGAAACGTGCTTTCTGTATCGTTTCCGAGACTGAAGAGAACGGGATTAGGAAGTGATGCTCGCATGTTCATTTTTTCTAATGATGATTGATAGATAAGGTGCGGCCTATTCTAGATAAATACCCTCAGAAAAAGCCCGCTGAATAACAAATACAAACGTTTTAATTATAATATGAAAGAGTAGGCCTATATATTAAGATAAAACAAACGATAAAAGATGATTAAGATCACCAAAGAACGCAATAGAGAAACATTAAAAACTCAATTATGATTATTCACACAGGCATGTCAACAGAAGACAGCGACTAAACTGTGTCTAAAAAGCCCTACCGAGCGTGGTGGTGTAACGTATAGCGTTCTGGCCTCGCATTCGGGAGGACGGCGGTTCGAATCCCCGTCCGGGCATCCAGATTTGGGTTTCCCATGGTTTCCCAAATCACTCCAGGCAAACGCCGGGATGTTATTTAAAAAGGCCATGGCCGAATTCCTTCCCATTCCTTGCCCCCATACTTTCCCGTCTCTAAAGACCTCGCTGTTGAGAGACGTAAACCAGTTAAAAAAATAAAAAGCTCTCCACTAATCAGCGCCATCCTACGTCAAACCAAGCGGTCGAGAAAGTTTAAAGAAATAATAAAAAGTTACTTAAAACAACAAATTAAATAAAAACTAATTAAAAAAATTAATATTATATTCTAAATACACCTATTTCAATTATAAACGAATGTAATTTTTTATAAATACTTTCTTTCAAACAAAAAATTAAAACTTGGACCTTCCATCTCTTCTCGCTGTTTACATCGTATACAAAATAAATTTATTTTACGTAAACTTCCGGACATGAAGGATAGGGAATTTCAGTTCGTATTTCAGACTGTACGACAGTTACTCCAGTCGACATTCATATGCCACCTTATGTTACAAGGGTTATGAGTCCTCATCGTTGAGGCGCAAAGCTGCTTTTTTTTCGGTATAGGTGCACTGAAATGTTATTTTACAGTAAACCCGCATTTCAGAGGATTGAACTGCGCATGCGCGAACATTGTTTTCGGTTTTCACGAGCATTTCAGGACTCTCGGAAAAAAATTACTTTGCACTTTTTTCACATGTGGTGCGGGCCCCTTTGTGGTGTGGACCCATAGGCATCAGCCTATGTAGCCTATGCCTAAATGTGGCCATGGGAAGCGTAGTAGCCAGCACGATAGCCTGTATCAACTGTTTGAATCCTCTTTGGGGTAAGGATGGTTACGCCTAGGGAATTGTTCTTTCTGCTTTATCCACTTTGAAGAATAAAGAAAAGTGCAGTAAGTGCAACAGAAAAATTTGGAATCAAGTATATTTCCAGAAAGGCCGAGTCTGGTGGGTGAGCGGCCTCGCATTCGGAAGGACACGGGTTCGAACCCCCGTATAGCCATCCGCATGGTTCCATCGCTTTCCGAAAGCACTCTAGGTAAAAGAGCCATCATGGACCTTTGAAAAGATAGAATTCCTTCCCGTTTTCCCATATCTCGATTTAGATGAGGCGTAAAAACAGAAAAAAAATTGGCACGAAGACTTCTTTCATTACGCAATATATCTATTCTGTTATAGTATTTGAGGGGTTGTGTCTATTTGTTTGTATGTCCTTCCATCAGGAAAAAACTAGGAAATAAACTTGAATGAAGTTTTCACATTTTGTAAGCTTGGGTCTCGACGTAAAATCTGCTGCATGTTTCATGATTCCGTTACCTGGCGCCTAAGCAGTTCTGAACACCAAATTTGATACCCGCATTCCCACATTACTTGAAAACAACTATACAGTTTTTTCGAGGTTTTAGCTGTTCCATATCTTGGATTCTGACATCAAATCAAAGGTTAGTATTATTACACTGCTTTACCTGGCACCGGAAAAGGAAATTTTAGTCTCTTCTGAACATCATAGTCTGTTGTATACCATCTGATATCATTTAAAATTACCAAACAGATTTTGGGGCGGTTTTCACAGTTTGAATACATAGCGTTTGGCCTATTTTAATTTGTGATCAAATTGGAAACTAAGCCTCCGAACCCGATAGATATTCGTAGCGCAGAGAATTCACAGTCTTAGATAAAATGTTAATGAATTTATCGAGTCTTGGAGATTGAAATGATGCGCATTGTTAAGAGCAAGTTTGTGTTTGGACACAACGTTCTTTGTAAGGCAGTAGCGAGTTCTGTAATGAGGAAACAATGTGTAAAAAAAATATACCACTTACACTGTTGATGTATGACATAATTCATACCAAATATCAGTAAATTAATTATAATAATCTCTTTTTTTTTACTTATTGCTTTACGCCTCGTCAACGGCGTCATTAGAGGCGGGATGGGACTGGGGACAAGTAACGGGAAGGAATTCGGCCATTGCATTTTTGAAGGAAGCATCCCGGCATTCGCCTGAAGTGGTTTGGGGTAACTATCGAAAACCCAATTCTGGATGCCCGGACGGAGATTCGAACCCGCGTCCTCCAGAATGCAAAGCCAGAACGTTAACCGTTCACCCACCACGCTCGGTCATGATAATCTACAAGCATACGAAATATAATATAGAGGGAGTTAAAAAGTGCAAAATATTTTAGGAGGTGATAGTATGCATCAAAATAAGACAAAAATGTCTAATAAATATTGGGTCGCAAACGCGTACTTTCCGAGGAACAGGTCCCCAATGCGACGACCGTACATGGCAATGCATGCCACAGACCACCGGCGTAACGAATCAGACACTCTTTGAAACTGTCTTGGTTGGTCCTGTGCGTCTTCAATGCATGCCATCACCTACAGGACCAACTAAGACAGTTTCATGGAGTGTCTGATTCCTTAGCCGGCGGGCTGCGGCATGCATTGCTGTGGACAGGCGTTACATTGCGGACCTGTTATTAACTCCGAAAGTATGCGTTTGCGACACAATGTTTATTAGTAATTTTTATATTATTTTGATGCATACTATCACCTCCTAAAATATTTTAGGAATTGATATATATATAAATTGCTTCAAATAATTACACTACGAAGATTACAACATTGTTTTAGATATACGAGTAAAATTTGGCCATTATTCTGCTGCTCCAGTTAAGCTATTAAATTAAGAAGTCGTTTGTATTACAGTTACGCAAATGCGCCTATATTATAGGTGTAAACATACCCTATTTCACCAGTAAGACCAAGGGATACGCATTAATCGAAACCTCCTCAAAATGTGACCAGTAGTTTTTCCGTGAATAATGTTCAACGAAAAACTGATATTAGTACGGTAAATTTCCCAGCTTTCTGAAATCGCATTTTAATGAACCATACCTGTTTGACCCACATCATCACGGATTGTACATTAATCCAAACGTCATCAAAATCATAGCAGATTTGTTTTGGGGTGGGGGGAATAGCGGTCAACTCAAAATGATTATAAGCTGGTAATTTACTCAGTTTCCGGCATCACATCAGTACGAAACATACGCTATTTTAAACGCGTCACTATGGGCTTTACATTATCGAAATCACATCGACATTCGACCAGTTGTTTTTGCGTGAATTGCGTTTAATGAAGATTTACCTTAAATTCATCACTTTGCGATATAACTTTAAACTGAAACATACCATATTTTACTCGTTGAACCAATGGCTACCGGAAATTTATCACTTCACAATGTCACATAAAGTAGAAACAACCCTATTTTCCCGGGAGACCACGAACTGTACATTAAACGAAACCCTATCAAAATCCTACCAGAACGAAACATACCCTGTTTTACCCGCGAGATCACGAGATGTATATTAAATGAAACCCCACCAAAAACCGATCAGTATTTTTTTGCAAGAATCACGTTCAAAGAAAAACTAGCATTAATTTTTTTTTTTGACAAAATGAACCATACCTTATTCTATCCACGAGACCACGGGCTGTACATTAAACTTAAACTACTTCAGAATCTGCCTTGAAGTTTTTGCGTGAATCACGTTCACCGAAACGCACACAGACACAAATTAAAAAAAAAAGCAGTTGATTTCTTCTCTGTGGTTTATTAATAATAATCCCCCTTCCCCCAAAAACATATTTTTTAAACTCTCGAATGTACAGACGTTTTCCTGCTTACAGTTTTGTTATGAGTATAGATTTATTATCTGCAACTGCAACAATGGTTCAAAGAATCCAATTATTACATTTCATGTATTCTATAGGAGAGATTAGCAGAACAGATAAATCGGGGGTGAAATCGATTTTGAGTTTTGGGTGATTGTACAGAGCAGTAACTCGACTGAAATTTATAGCCCATTTCCTGCAGATTCAATATGCACCAGAAGATAAAATAACAGTAAATTTTTTGTGAAGCTACCGATAAATTTTAGGAGGCCAGAGGTGCATATTCCAAGTGTTCATGTAATATTGCGATACGAGAACACGTGAAATACGTACAAGCTTTATAGTATCAAAAAATTCATAGTAGTGGACCTGGCAGTTACCAGAATATTAAAGCTAATTTTGTATTTCCGGCGTCGGTAGTGTAGGGGCTAGAGTGCTAGCTAGCTCCGCGTGGTCGCCGGTTCGATTCCGGGCGAGGGTATGTGTGTATAAGTGTTGTGTGTGTAAATGCCGTGTTTGCATTGTAGTGTCCATGTGTCAATACCTGATAGCAAGAAGGTACTGTAGACACTAATACACTGGAAGAGTTCTCACAATGAGCTGGCTGTATGGCCTCAGTATTCGAATGCCATTTTTTTAAAAAATTGTTTTACATCATTAAATGATAAGCAAAGTAGTAATTCCTTAGCGTTTCCTGTGGCATATAACGCCATCACATCAAATCTTGTCTATAGTTATGTGTCCAAAGTATCTTTAAATCCGATATATCGTCTTAAAATAGCAACATGGAAGCCGTCCATTAAGTGAAGCGATGTTACCCAACATGGCGGCATGGTGTTGTACTATCGTATGGGGACAATATATGTAAAAAGTGGTGGGATAAAATAATTTACATCATTAAAGTGTCGATGTTCACAACATCGTCGTTATTTCAGGCATCCGTTGGAGTAGGAAGATATAGCCGACCCTGGGACAAAAGATCTTAAGCCGGCCCCGGAAGAGACTCCACTCGTCCGCGTGACGTCACAGTTGGATGGCGGGAAATTCTAATGGACCAATGGCGGCCAAGGTCATATGACGTCACACGTTAGTTCTTTGGCCGGCCGCACAGATGGCGGCAGAAGTCGGGCTTGTGCATACGTTAGTTCCTCAACCGGCCGCTAGGGAGCAGCATCTCCCAAGGGCTTAATTTCTTTGGGAGCAGATATTCCACACCGCCCACCCAAGCCCTGAGGCAATGGCTATTTCTGTTCTGGAATGCGCGCTTTGTGAAATGTGTACACTGTTTCAACACACCTACGGAAATTCCCACTCGACTGTTTGCTTTTCCACTAAGCGTTGCGAAATGTGTACTCTACCAGTTGTGCAAGCGGTATTTCTTGTGTAAGCACGGAGTGAAATGCTCCATGCGACGCTATAAAAGGAGCGCCCGTGGCTAGCTCTTGCTCTGTACCGTTGCGAAGCTTGTAGTGTGCGCTTCTAGCAGTGACTGTTGTTAACCTCACAGTGTGTGTTTCTCGCAGTGTTCAACACAATGTCTCAGTCTTATGAAGGTAATAAGTTATAATAATAATAATTATTATTATTATATGTGTGTGTTTGTGTGTGTGTATCAGTGATACTAAAGATGAATTTTCTTTTACAGAGCTCCCAGTTCTATCTGCTGCTGATGTAGAAGAGTACCTCGCAAACAGTAAGCTAATTTCCTTATTGTTAGTAGTATTAGTTTAAATTATTATTATTAAGACTAATTTTTCTTTTTCCCTGTTTCAGATCTACAACAGATCTCACCGCTGTTTAGCGATGATTTAGATAATGGTAAGTTTTTGCATCTAAACTGGAATATTTTTGCTGTAGATGTTTACTTGTTGCATACTATAATTTATTTTCTATTGTAGAACCACGAGTTGTCTCAACTCCGGAGCTGGTGTTGCTATACACTTTTTCTGGAGGTATGTATTTGACTGTAATTAATTTTTTTTAATTTCTCGTGCGTGTGTTGATACTAAGAAAATTAATTTGTTCTGTTGCAGAGCCTGTGAATGCTAGTGATGTTGCTGGCAATGATTTTGCAAGGGGTAAGTACTATATATATTTCTTGCTGTAGATAATATTCGTGTTTGATTTTTTTCTGTAACCAACTAAATTTTTTTTTGTTGCAGAGCCTGTGAATGCTATTGATGTTGCTGGCAATGATTTTGCAAGGGGTAAGTACTATATATATTTCTTGCTGTAGATAATATTCGTGTTTGATTTTTTTCTGTAACCAACTAAAATTTTTTTTTTGTTGCAGAGCCTGTGAATGCTATTGATGTTGCTGGCAATGATTTTGCAAGGGGTAAGTACTATATATATTTCATGCTGTAGATAATATTGTTTGATTTTTTTCTGTAACCAACTAAAAATTTTTTTGTTGCAGAGCCTGTGAATGTTACTGATGTTTCTGGCAATAATTTTGCAAGGGGTAAGTAGTACTATATATTTCATGCTGTAGCTAATATTCTTGTTTGATTATTTTCTGTAACCAACTAAATTTTTTCTGTTGTAGCTTCAG